>CP106727.1:179256903-179867562 GCA_025506655.1 Gossypium rotundifolium | reverse complement strand
CAAAGGTTTCAACTCAACCATGTTTATAAAATCAACTCCACCTGAGTTTTTAATAGACACCGTTTTATAACCTCAGCAAATTTTCAGATTTCTACCAGTTAATCAAAATCTTTCAAAACGTTTTTACTCTGTGACATACCAGATCCGGCCAAGGCTCATGGGCCAGGTTTGGGGTGTTACATTTTAGTATCAGTGGCATAAGCGGGCGTGGTGGGCCTAAAACCCACGGGTCCCGTGTTCAAAACTTCATTTGTGGGGCCCGGGGCCCAAAATGTTTTTAGTAGGCCTCTGTGGAATATTATGAAAATGGTTTTTAGTTTGAACAACATGGCATCGAGTCTCTGGCACCAATCGCCCGGTAAGTACTTCTAACTCTTGTGTGAATTATTATCATAGAGGGGTAGAAATGGAACATAGATAGTATGATAAGTATTTGAACCCTAGGACTAGTTTACCCCAACAATCACATAAGACTTTAAATGCCTAATTAAATAAACCTATGACTAAGTTAAATCGGGTTAGGGTGTGGTAACCCTTGTGCGCATGTCTAGGATTGGATCTGGAAGAGCCTGGTACTTAAGTAGTCCTAGTGACTCACCTCCTCTTGAGAATCCTACAGTGTGTAGCTTCAGTTCACCCTAACCATGATGATTTATTCATAGGCTAAACCCAATAACGAAAACTTAGAAAGGAACTAGCCGTATTGTTGTAAAACCCCATTTTAAAACTCTTAAAATTACCATGTTAACTTGTGAGAACTATTTTACAAAAATTTTTCGAAAAATGTTCGATTTATGAAAATTACAAAAATACCCCTAGGGGTAAAATTACAAAAAACACCCTTAGTTTATGAAATTCCCAAAATACCCACAATTCTAATCAAAATTTTCATTACTTTATAAAATGTCCAAAAACCCTAATTTGCAAAATATCAAAAATGTCATGATTTTGGAAAATTACGAAATTGCCCCTAACTTACAAAATTACCGAAATATCCCAGAATTTCAAAATCCCCAAAATACCCCTAGAATTTTAGAATTACCAAAATATCCTTATTGACAAAATCACCAAGGAACTTTATTTTGACAAATTACGAAAATACCCCTATAAGACAAATGACAAAAATACCCCTTGGATAGGAACAGACAGAAATGTCTGAAGAGTGAATGTGATGGGAAATACTATGGAATGGATGTGCTTTTTGTGAATTAGGATAGGAAACTTGAAACTTTTGATGATCGAAAAGAATCTCTATTAAGCTCCCTTCATAAGATTTCTTCGCGGATAACTAGTGAAACAAGTACTAATCCATAAAAGTTCTTAATCAGATTAAAGCGCAATCGTTAGAAATGAGTTCTAGAGGACGTGGCCGTCGTGGACGTGGTAGAGGAAGAATGACCGTGTCAGAACCCGTTAGGTCAGGTCAAGGGTTTGATAATGAGATGCCACCGCCACCACCACCCCCAACCTTTAGTGTTGGCGGCGAGGATCGACGGGGGTGTGGCGATATCATGTTGTCTGCGAGTTCTTGAGATGGTGGTGGAGCGGTGGAGGTATGGGAGCTCAAAAATCTGCACTGAGCGACTCGAGCCAATGGAGTGAGGTGTTAAAGGTGTATCAGTGTGGCACCAGTCTGGTGAGTATTGGTTGGAATCAGCCGAGAGGATCATGGATGAAGTGGATTTTTCGGTGAGGAAAAGTGAAGGGTATAATCTCTACTTTGGGATGAGTCATACCGGTGGTGGCTCCTTTATGAGGATAGAGCGATGGTAGAGGACCTCACATGGGAATTATTTAAGGCGACCTACGGAGGAAATACATAGGAACTAGTTACGTGGATCTGTGATGGAAGGCTTTCTTGAACCTGGTTTAGGGTAATAAAACGGTGGCAGAGTATGAGGCTAAATTTCTCCGGTTGAGCAGGTATGCTCATGGTATTGTGGGTACTAAGCATGAACGCTGTGTTAGATTCGAGGTTGGGCTGAGAGATGAGCTGAGGATGATGATAGCTCTACAATAGGAATGGGAGTTCGTTGTCCTAGTGGAGAAGGCAAAGGTTGCTGAAGGAGTAAGACAGTCTGTTAGGAGGAATTAGGATAGGAGTTGGAATAAGAGAGCTCCGGATCTTGAGGTTTTCAGTAATCAGAGAAGAGGACGAGTATGGTGGGTGAGATCAAAGGCTAGGCTGCTTTGCTACTAATCCTCAATGGCCACCACAGTGTGCTCGGTGTGGGAAGTCTCACGAGAGAGTGTTGGAATGGTAATCGAGGATACTTGAATGTGGATCCATGGAACATCGAGTTAGGGATTGTCCAAAAAAGGCAGCTAGGCTAAGATTTGAGGGTCAGGAATGTGCACTGAATAGGAGGGATAACCAATAACCACCGAGAGGTCGTGGTGTAGGAAGAGGAGATAATGGTCTTTGGCGGGAGGTCGTGGGGCACCGAGGGGAGGTACTGGTGGTACTAAGGCTAAACAACTGGTTTGGTCTATCTTTGTGAGATGTGAAGAGGAGGCGACCCACGGGACGTCATAAGCTGGTACGTTTTTATCTTTGGAGTACCTATAGCACCTTAATTGATATTGGCTCAACTCACTCACATGTTGCTAGTAGAGTAGTGAAAACTTTGAACTTAGACTCTGAGCTTACTTCTAGGAAGGTGAGTGTGTTAAGCCCTCTAGGTCACTCTGTAGAAGTAAGTAAACTCTATAGGAATGTACCCTAGAACTCAAGGGCCGTGTTCTTGGTCGACTTGATGGAACTACCATTTGGGAGTTCGATCGATCCTCGGGATGGATTGGCTAGTAAAGTATCGAGCCGACTTGGATTGTGCGACTAAGCGCATGGTGTTAAAGACCATGGAAAGGGAAGAGGCGGTGATGATAGGTAAAAGGAGAGATTACTTATCTAATCTGGTTTCTGCATTGAAGGCGAAAAAGATGGTTAGGAAAGGTTGTGAAGCATATGTAGTGCATGTTTGTGCTTTAGAAGCTAAGGGTGCAGCTGTGAGGGATGTCCGGACTATAAGGGAATATGTTGATGTGTTTCCAGAGGAACTCCCGGGTCTACCTCCGGATCGTGAGGTTGAGTTTGGTATAGATTTGTTACCCAAAACTGCGCCAGTATCTATAGCTCCGTATCGGATGGCGCCAAAAGAATTAGTAGAGTTAAAGGCTCAGATCCAGGAATTGTTGGATAGAGGGTTCATCCGACCGAGTGTATCGCCTTGGGGAGCTCCAGTGCTTTTTGTCAAGAATAAGGATGGAACAATGAGAATGTGTATAGACTATCGACGTACTAAACAAGTCGACAATAAAAACGGTATCCTTTGCCGAGGATTGATGCCTTGTTCGATCAACTCAAGGGTGCATCAATTTTCTCTAAGATCGACCTTAGGTCAGGGTACCATCAGCTTAAGGTGAAGGAGGCTGATATCCATAAGACGACATTCCGTACTCGGTATGGGCACTACGAGTTTCTGGCAATGCCTTTTGGTTTGATGAATGCACCAGCCGTGTTTATGGATATGATGAACCAGGTTTTCCAACCCTACCTGGATCGGTTCATCGTAGTGTTTATAGACGACATTTTGGTGTACTCCAAGTCAGAAGAGGAGCATGACACACATCTTCATGTGGTTCTGCAAGTTCTAAGGGAGAAGTAGTTGTACGCCAAATTCAGCAAATGTGAGTTATGGCTTAAGGAGGTAACTTTCCTAGGGCATGTTGTTTCAGTTGAGGGAATCAGGGTGGATCGAAAGAAGATTGAGGCAGTTTTGGAGTGGAAACCACCAAAGTCGATTACGAAAATTCAGAGTTTTCTAGGGTTGGCAGGATATTACTGGAGATTTGTGGAAAATTTCTCCTTAATCGCAGAACCGTTGACTAAGTTCTTGAAAAGGAGTTCCGCTTTGTGTGGTCTGCGAAAGCGACAGAGAGTTTCGACAAGTGAAGAAGATTTTGTGAAGCACCGTCTTGATTGACTGAGGCGGAAAGGAATTCATTGTGTATTGTGATGCATCGATCTTGATTTAGGGTGTATGTTGATGCAAGAAGGGAAGGTGGTCACGTATCGTCACGGCGGTTGAGGCCCACGAAGGTAATTATCCTACGAATGATTTAGAATTGGCTGCTGTGGTTTTTGCCTTGAAGATTTGGAGGCACTATTTGTACGGGGAGAAATCGGTAGTGTACACGGATCATAAGAGCCTGAAGTACCTCTTGACCCAAAAAGATTTAAATCTGAGGCAGCGGAGGTGGATTGAGTTACTGAAGGATTACAACTACTCAATTGAATACCATTCGGGTAAGGCTAACGTGGTAGCTGATGCATTGAGCCGTAAGGTGGTAGCGGATTTGCAAGCAATGTTTGCTCACCTAAGTCTCTATGAGGATGGGAGTCTTCTGGCAAAATTGCAAGTAAAGCCATCTTGGATCGATGAGGTTAAAGAGAGGTAGTTGACCGACGAAGTTTTGAGTACTCGGAGGTTGCAAGTACAAAGTGGTGAGGCCGAAGGGTTCAGCTTGGGTAGTGATGGAGTGTTTTATTTTCGGGAGAGTATGTATGCCTAAGGATGATGATTTGAGGTAGCGGATCCTTAAAGAAGCTCATAGCAACCGTCGCTATGCATCCGGGGCAACAAAATGTATCGAGGATTTGAGGGAGCAATTTTGGTGGCCGGGTCTTAAGAGGAAAGTAAGAGTTAGTGGGCAAGTGTATCGACATGCCCGACAAGTTAAGGTGAGCATCAATTACCATCGGGGTTATTCTGGTAGGTAAAGATCCCACGATGGAAGTGGGAGGGATTACGATGGATTTAAGTAAGTGGGCTTCCTCTTCGCCCGATGAAAAGACTTCGATATGGGTGATAGTAGACCAGGATAACTAAGTCACCCATTTCATCATTGGTAAGGGTTGACTACTCGCTTCAAAGGTTAGCCAAGTCTGTATATAGCGAGAGATAGTGCGATTACATGGAGTACTGTGTCCATTATCTGAGATAGGGATCCCGATTCACGTCAAGATTCTGGAAGACCTTACATCAGGCGTTGGGCACGAAGTTGAATTTCAGCACGGCTTTTCATTCGCAGTCTAATGGACAATCAGAAAGGGTAATTCAGGTTTTAGAAGATATACTAAGAGGCTGTATTCTGGATTTCAGTGGTAGTTGGGAGGAGTATCTACCATTGGCGAAATTCGCTTATAACAATAGTTATCAAGCGAGTATCCAGATGGCACCATATGAGGCACTGTATGGACGAAAGTGTTGTACTCCTACGTATTGGACAGAGCTAGGTGAACGTTAGATGTTAGGACCAGAGTTAGTGGCAGAGATAGAAGATAAGGTTAAGGTATTTCGGGCTCATCTGACGGAGGCATCGAGCGGTAAATCCTACCGGATCTTAAGCATGAGAGAGGTTGAATATGCAGTGGGTGATAAGGTCTTCTCGAAGGTATCACCTTGGAAGAAGGTCTTTGAGGTTTGGCCGAAAGGGAAAGCTAAGCCCTAGGTTCATCGGGCCGTACACAGTGTTGAAACGTGTGGGACCGGTAGCTTACCAGCTCGAGTTGCCGGTAGAATAAGTCAGATTCACGACGTCTTCCATGTTTCGATGCTTAGGCGCTATCGATCAGATCCATCACACGTGGTACCAGTTGCAGAGATTCAGGTAAACTCGGATTTGTCCTTTGAGGAGGAACCGGTGCAGATTTTAGACCGGGATGTCAAAGTTCTGCGTAGGAAGTCAGTACCTTTGGTGAAGGTGTTATGGCGAAACCATGGTACGGAGGAGGCCACGTGGGAACTTGCGGATGTGATAAGGCAGCAATACCCTCAACTCTTCTGATCAGGTAATTTCGAGGCCAAAATTATTTTTAAGGGGGGTAGAACTGTAACATCCTTAAAATGGGGTTCTACGTTTTGCTTGTGTTGCATATGATGTACTGATTATAAGGTTTATTTAACATGCTTTGGGGTCTAGTTATAACTCTAAGTTAGGCCTGAGTTGGGGCCAAGAATTTTATTTTTGGCATTTAAGGAAGTGAAGCTAAGGGAGAGAGGGGTTAAGAAATTTTAGTTGGGGAAGGGAGACACAAGAAATACCCAAGTAAAATGGCAAGGAGGCATCACTAGGGTGTTAGAGAAAGTGGCGCCACATACTGTGAGGAGTGCACGTGTTCGAGCTACTGTGAATTGCACTCGCCGCTTACTCTTTTCACGCCTATGTAAGGAGAGGAGTGCTTAGGTGGGACTCTCCGATGGATGAGATTAAGATATTAGATTTCAAATAAGGATATAGATAAGAGGAATTGAGGAGTTTGAAGTGTATCGGGCTCACTTGGAAGAGTTGGCGAATAGTGGATTAATGGGCAAGGGGCTATCGGTTTAGGGAGCATTTAGTAGCTGAATGCCCTAAACTCATTGATGTTGTTTTCTTTCTTTTCTTTCAAATACCTAGCCGAAACTTTCATATCCCTCATCTCCCTCTTTTCTTCTTGAAACTTTGAAGCCGAAATCACCACTATGTATTACCTGAAAGAACATGTTAAACAACGAGGTGAGTCACAAGACTCAGTGTGCAACACTCAAGCACCTTGTTAGACAATCACTGGTTTCACTGTGTCTAACAAGGAGTTCTCTCTTTGGTTTCTTTGCAACCATTCTCTTTTCATTTTTACTCTGCCATAACCAAACATCCTTGTTAGACAATCACTGGTTTCATTGTGGTACCTTACTGATCGAATTCTCTTCATGGAGGCAAGGGATAACCAATCTAAGGGGGTTGCGCTAAGGGAGCCTGAGGGGGGTGGACTCGTAGTCTCTGCTCCCAAGTTCAAACAGCTTAAGGTGTCAGTGGTTTGGGATTTTTCGTCGGGCTATGAAAGGGAGCCGACATCTATCTGGGATAGGTGCTGTTGTTCGCGCTAGTGAGATCGACGACAAGCAAGAGTGTATAGTTCTTCACGTAGTCAAGTGTGTAATCTGAAACCTTTATTTCATTTTGTTTGTGTTATACTATGTGTCTGCTAAAAGCTAAAATACCCTTAACGGGAATGCAGTGAAATACCCTAATGGGTAAGATGAAAGATATACCAGGTAACTAAAATTCATGACTATACCACTTGGATAAATTAGTATGATTGTACGTATGTTCTGATTACCTGATGTACATTGATATATGCATGCATTCACCACATTATGATGATATAACATGATGCATGGGAAAGGGATAATGTTTGATCAAGGAAGTGTATTTTGGAGGCCTTGCCACATATCTCGCTGGCTCTGCCACATATTTTGTATTTCGGTGGCTCTACCATATTTTGTATTTCGACGATGAGCAGTGTGACTGCCATCGAGGTGTGTAGCGGATGGGGGTTGATTGTAGAAATCCCCACAGGTGTGTTAGGTTGGACACGGGTAGGGTGTAACGGATGGAATACTAGGCTGGGCTAGGTTGCATTACATTCATTATCCGTTATACCATGTTGATAGGGCTCCGGCCCAATTCATTTCTGTATGGGCTTCAGCCAATTTACTTTCGTGGGCTTAGGCCCAATTCTGTTCGGTAGGGTAATTACACACTGAAGTTCTTGTAACTCACCCCACTACTTTAATCTTGCAGGTAATACCCAGCATTGAGGATTTGGGAGCCGGGGTGGACTCATAGGGGCCATACATCGCTACTTTAGTAAATTTCGTTTGACTTTATTTTAAATTTTGTTTTAAAATTGGGTTTATGATTTGTAATAAGGCCTTTGAGTTTTATTTTTGGTTTTAGTTTTTAATTCGATTATTATTCATTATTAATTATGAAATACGAGATTTTTCTAAGGATACTAATAATCGTTTCCAAAATGTTAATGAACAATTTACAACCTAAAAACCTTGCTTTCACTTAAACTTCAGAAATAGTTTTCAAAGTATCGCCTTTCCAAAAGTTTAATGAATCCAAAATTTGTTTTAAACAAGTTTTTGGAAATCACAATAGCAATAATAAAATCACTAAAATAATAAGCAACGTGTTCTCACTTTTGATAGTCATAAAAGTAAATGCCAACCCTTACAAGCAACAAAACTCGAAGTTTTTTTCAAACCTAAAAAATCTTTAGCGACCATTCCTTGTGACATGCTGGATCTGGTCGTAACGTATAGGCCGGGTTTGGTGTGTTGCATTTAGTTGTATCAAATCTAGGTTGCAAAACTCAGCTTTGGAATGGGTTCAAAAACATTTTCCAATGGTTTAAAACATATGCTTTTGGGAAGTATGGCACCCAAGTCTCCGGCATCAAATCCGTAAGTCTTCTGATTTTGTTTATGTATGATAGGATACTTTTAGAAAGAAATTACAAGAATTAGTGATAGTATACTGGAATTGTTAGCTAAGACTATGGAGACTAAGACATTAGGGAGACATTTGTTAATAAACATTGGAATTATAAACTGATGCATAAAACTTGTAATCAAATTAATTCGATCTAGCAAACATGACCACTAGAGGACGTGGACGCAGTGGACATGGCTGAGGTAGAGGCCATGGTACTGGGATTGGATCTGAGGCATCTGGGCACATGCTTGAAATAGAAGAACCTGTATCACCGGTGACCAAGACAGGGTCCCATGACCGAGCTAGAGGGGATAATGTTTTGTCCCGAACTATGATGCGAGTGCTGAAGCGGGTTGCTGGAGCAAGAACGGTGTCAGTGGGCTGAAAATCTATTCTTGAGTGACTTCGGGCAAATGGGGCTGAGGTATTTAGGAGATTTCTGGTGTGGCCCAAACATAGCTGAATATTAGCTGGAGGCAGTTGAGCGAATTATAGATGATTTGGATTACATGGCGGAAGAGAAATTGAAAAGAGCAGTGTCCCTCCCACGAGATAAGGTGTAGCAGTGGTGGCTCACGGTAAGAGAAGGTACTCTGGTAGATCATATCACCAAGGACTTCTTTAAGACAGCGTTTATAGGAAAGTATGTTGGGGGTGAGTTATGTGGACGCTTGGAGAAAAGCATTTTTGAACTTGGTCCAGGGGAGTAAATCCGTGGCAGAATATGAGGAAGAATTTCTATGCCTAAGTCATATGCTCGGGATATAGTCATAACTAATTATAAGCATTGTGTTCGATTCGAGGATGGTTTGTGGGATGAGCTGCAAGTACTGATAGCTCCACAGCGAGAAAGAGATTTTGCCATTCTAGTCGAGAAAGCAAGAATCACCGAAAAAGTGAAACGTTCTAAGAGGTAGAATCGGGATAAGGATAGGGGCAAGAGTAAAAGAGGTTTTGGGACGTCAGGCTCTTCTAAGGAGTTCCAAAAGAGGCCTAGGTTAGATGGGCCAGCTCGAGCTGTGATGCTATAAAGAACTGTCCACAGGAGTTGGCTAGGGCGTGGTCGGTAGGTCAAGGATTTGCATAGCCAGGAAGAGATGGTCAGCAACCGCCGAGAGGGCGTGGTCCGGCCAGAAGAGGGAATGGTTTTGGTCGAGGTCGAGGTCGTGGAGTGCCGGGCAGAGGTGCTGATAATACAGATGTAAGACAGCCTGGATTAGTTTATGCGGCTAGATGTCGAGAGGATGGCGACACACCAAACGTCATAACTGGTATGTTTCTTATATTTGATGCACCCTTTACAGTTTTGATAGATATTGGGTCTACATATTCATATGTTGTTTGTACTGTATCTGGGACTTTGAGCATTAAATCTGAGATTGCTGCTAGAGAAATGTCTATGATTAGCCCTCTAGGACAATCGGTGGTAATGAACAAACTATTTAGGAACTTGCCTTTAGAAGTTCAAGGAGTAGTATTTCCAGTAGACTTGATGGAACTGCTGTTCGGCGAGTTCGATTTGATCGTAGGCATGGACTGGCTAGTTAAGCATCGTGAAAACTTGGATTGTGCTGCTAAGCGCATGATATTGAAGACTTCCGAGGATAAGGAGGTGCTGGTGATAGGAAAAAGAAAAAATTACCTATCCAATCTAGTTTCTGCACTAAATGCTGAAAAGATGGTGCAGAAAGGGTGCGAGGCATTCCTAGCTTTCATCAAGTCCGGATGCCAAGGAATTATCTGTAGGGGATGTTAGAATGGTGAAAGAGTTCTCGGACATCTTTCCTGAAGAGCTTCCAGGGTTACCTTCGGATCGCGAGGTGGAATTTGGCATTGAGCTACTTCGAGAATGGCTCTGGTGTCCATCGCTCCTTACAGGATGGCATCGAAGGAGCTGGCAAAACTAAAGGCTCAGATCCAAGAGCTGTTGGACTGGGGGTTTATCCGACCAAGTGTATCTCCGTGGGGAGCGCCAAATTTGTTCGTGAATAAAAAGGATGGGTTGATGCGTATGTGCATTGACTATCGCAAGTTGAACAAGTTGACTATTAAGAACAAGTACCGCTACCAAGGATTGACAACTTGTTCGATCAGCTGCGAGGAGCTTTGGTTTTCTCGAAGATAGATTTGAGATCAGGGTACCATCAATTAAGGATCAAGGTGGCAGATATTCACAATACTACTTTCCAACTCGTTATGGACATTACGAGTTTTTAGCGATGCCGTTCAGATTGACTAATGCATCAGCCACTTTTAAGGACATGATGAATTGGGTCTTTCAACCCTATCTAGATCGGTTTGTGGTGGTGTTCATAGACGACATCCTGGTGTATTTGAGAATAAAGGAAAAGCATGATTCACATCTTCGGACAGTTCTGCAAATTTTGAGAGAGAAGCAACTGTATGCCAAATTCAGCAACTGTGAATTTTGGTTGAAGGAAGTGACCTTTTTGGGGTATGTTGTTTCTGCTGAGGGGATTAGGGTTGATCCTCGAAAGATCAAAGCTATATTAGATTGGAGACCACCAAAGTCTGTGTCAGAAATTTAAAGTTTTCTAGGTTTGGCAAGGTACTACAGAAGGTTTGTTGAGGGTCTTAGGGAGGTTCGGGTTCGAGCCAGTGCTTCGATAAAATTTTTCTTTTTGGGTACATAAGAGGAGAGAACTAGTGGAAGCAGGCCTTAAAATTATTTGTTCATGTGTGGTGACAAAAATGAGCACTTGGTGGAGTGGTGTTGGTGTCACAAGGGAGCATGGAAGGGGGCAGAGTGTTCGAATCCCATCTACTGTAGCAAGGGCTTTATTTTTGTGCTCAAGGTGGAGAAGAGGTCGTTTTCGGCTGGGACTCTACCTAGGAGGGGTTGAATGGGTCAAATGGGTTTGAATGGATGGTGTAGAGGAGATTGAGGAGGGGGACTTGGTCCACCATTTCGAATGGTGGATGGAGAGTGAATTGTAAAGGAAATAGGGGAGAGAATCATGGGAGTGGGTGTGTGGATGTGTTTGGCCGAAAGTGGAGAGGTGGGAGGGAGTATTTTTTGTTTTAGTTAGTGTGAGTGTGTGCCGTATGTTCTTTTGGTTTCTTGGGCAAATCATGTTAGCATAATCGGTCCTATGTTGTGTGGGGTGTCGAATTTACAAAGTTCTTTTGATTTTCATTTCGAGTTTTGTTACTCATTTTTGCTTGTGCCGAATCTCTCAAATCTTCCTCTCCATCTTTTCTTTTCATTTGTATGATAGTCGAACCTATAGAAATTAACCACTAGTGTTTTCCTCTCCATCTTTTCTCTTCAAACTTTCGTTTTCTTTTTCTCTTTTGTTCTTATCATAGCCGAAGCATTTCCTCTCCTTCACTCTTCTTATGATACTTTTCTCCTTAAGCCGCATCCCTTTTGTTCCATCATAATCTTTTGCTTACTATTTTTACCAATAGTCGGGTTTCAACTGTTCTTCTGCTTGTTTCAATCGATCATTTCTTTTTTTAATCTTCTGGTTATCACTGGAATTTCATCTTTTTAACCTCCATAGCCGAACTTGGAGTTTCTTCTATTATTTCTGCCAGTGTCGAATCTTCTTGGGTTCCATTTGGCTTCTCTCAGTTCAAGGTAATGTTCTCTTCTTTTTATTCATTTTCATTTCCCTTACTTCTCCTAAAGAACTCAAATACTCATCTTTTAAATCACAACCCGAAGTTGGTTTCTCTTTTGTAACTTATTACTCCATCACGTTGTGTGCATGTTTCTTTCTATGATTCGTGGTAGACTCGTTAAATAGACCAAATACCTTGCAACCGAAAGCTTGGTGTTCTTTGGGCGCCAAAGTTGTCAGGGGTGTTTGGTTCTTCTGTGATTATAAGGTTCACTTCGGTTTAGTTCCATAGTCGAATAAATGGTTGTGCGGTTCCTCATTTATCCAGGTAAGGAGTTCTTTTTTTAGTTTCTTTGCAACTATTCTCTTTTCATTTTTACTCTGCCATAACCAAACCTCCTTCTTAAACAATCGCTGGTTTTATTATGGTACCTTACTGATCGAATTCTCTTCATGGAGGCAAGGGATAACTAGTCTAAGAGGGTTGTGCTAAGGGAGCTTGAGGGTAGTGGACTCATAGTCTCTGCTCCCAGGATCAAACAGCGTAAGGTGTTAGTGGTTTGGGATTTTTCGCCGGGCTATGGAAGGGAGCCGACATCTTTCTGGGATAGGCAAATTCCTATTGTTCGCACTAGTGAGGGCGACGACAAGCAGGAGTGTATAGTTCTTCGCATAGTCAGAAGTGTAATCTTACACCTTTATTTCATTTTGTTTGTGTTATACTATGTGTTGGCTAAAAGCCGAAATACACTTAACGGGAATGCAGTTGAGATACCCTAATGGGTAAGATGGGAGATATACCAGGTAAGTAAAATTCATGACTATACCACTTGGATAAAGTAGTATGATTGTACGTATGTTCTGATTACCTGATGTACATTGATATATGCATGCATTCACCACATTATGATGATGTAACATGATGCATCGGAAAGGGATAATGTTTGATCGAGGAAGTGTATTTTGGTGGCCTTGCCACAAATCTTGGTGGCTCTGCCACATTTCGTATTTCGGCGATGAGCAGCGTGACTACCATCGAGGTGTGTAGCGGATGGAGGGTTGATTGTAGAAATCCCCACAGGTGTGTTAGGTTGGATACGGGTGGTGTGTAGCACATGGAATACTAGTCTGGGCTAGGTTGCATTACATTCATTATCCGTTATACCATATTGATAGGGCTCCTGCTCAATTCGTTTCCATATGGGCTTCGACCAATTTACTTCCGTGGGCTTAGGCCCAATTTTGTTCGGAAGGGGAATTGCACACTGAGTTCTTGTAACTCACCCCACTGCTTTAATATTGCAGGTAATACCCAACATTGAGGATATAGGAGCCGGGGTGGACTCAGAGGTGCCATACATCGCTACTTTAGTAAATTTTGTTTGACTTTATTTTAAATCTTATTTTAAAATTGGGTTTATGATTTGTAATAAGGCATTTGAGATTTATTTTTGGTTTTATTTTTTAACTCGATTATTATTCACTATTAATTATGAAATACGGGGTTTTTCTAAAGATATTAATAACTGTTTCAAAAATGGTAGCGAACAATTTACAACCTAAAAACCTTGGTTTCACTTAAACTTCAGAAACAGTTTTCAAAGTATCACCTTTCCAAAAACTCAATGAATCCAAAATCTATTTTAACAAGTTTTTTGGAAATCACAATAGCAATAAAAAATCACTAAAATAATAAGCAATGTGTTCTCACTTTTGACAGTCATAAAAGCAAATGCTATCCCTTACAAAGAACAAAACTTGAATTTTTTTCAAACCTGAAAATTCTTTAGCGACCATTCTATGTGACATGCTGGATCTGGTCGTAACGTATAGGCCGGGTTTGGGGTATTGCAATAGTCTTTATGCTAGCTAGTACTAGTTACAACGATCTCAAAAACATAGAAATCATCAAAAATAGGACAAAAACGAACTTACAATTGCACAAATGAGCTTGGCCGAATGTTGAGTGTTCAACAATGGAGTTTTCCCTCTAATATTCAGTTGATGAAGAAACTAAAAGATGATAAAAGGTTTTGATTTTATTTATTTATCATTTATTAACTATTTTACCATTTTAACCTTAAAATTAATTCAAAATTTCATTTATGCCAAACCATTAACATCGACTAACATATTAATGGTATGTTTACCACTTAAGGACCTAAACTTTAAGGTTCTATATCTATTTAACACCATTAGCTAATAGAACAACACTTTTGCAGGTTACGAAATTTAGTCCTTTTTATCGAATTAACCAACCAAACGATAAAATTTCTAAACAAAGCTTTCACATAATCACATATTCATTCTGTAAGCATTAAAATAATAATAAAATATATATTTTGATCTCAAAATTTTGGTCCCGAAACCACAGTTCTGATTTGACCAAAAACGGGTTGTTACAACTCTCCCCCTTTAGGGATTTTCGTACCTGAAAATCTTACTAGTGAATAGGTTAGGGTACTATTTTCTCATAGCTTCCTCGGGCTCCCACGTAGCCTCTTCAACTCCATGATGTTGCCACAAGACTTTCATTAAAGTTATGTGTTTATTTCTCAGTTCTTTGATCTCTCAAGCCAAAATTTTGATCGGTTCTTCGTTGTACGTCTTATCAGGCTGAATCTCAATCTCTGATGGAGAAATCAAATGTGAGGGATCCGATCGATATCGATGCAACATCGACACATGAAACACGTTATGAATTTTCTCTAGCTCAAATCGTAACGCTAACCGGTATGCCACTGACCCTATTGATTCAATAATCTCATACGGCCCAATGAATTGTCGACTTAATTTGCCTTTATGATCGAAACGAAGTAGTTTCTTCCACAAAGATACTTTCAAGAATACTCTATAATAAACAATAAAATGAACATATTTTAATCCCACATTTAGCATACTTTTGGATGATTTTTCCCTTTAATTATGGAAATAGGTGCTCCTAATCCGTTGTTTTCATGTTTTATACTCAACAGAACACTGGAGGATGAAAAGAACGAGAAACGGGCCAAAAGTGGAGAAAATGGGCAAAAGCATGAATTCCACACAGCCTGGGCCCAATACCACACGACCATGCCTCTTAAGAAGCGTTGACCACGGCCTGGACCCCGAAATGCATGGACGTGCCTCATAACAGGTTTGACCATGGCCTGGCCTCGAATCATACGAGTGTGTTCCATGGGTGTGGCCCTGCCGTAGGAAAGAAGAATTCTATTCGAATTAGAATACTTTCGGGCCAAGTAAGGCATCTCGAAGCCTATATAAACACCCTATGAGGCAACTTAAATGGGGGTTTGACAAGATTTCAACAGAAGCCTTCTGTCACGGCTTTTCAGGCGTTCAGCTAGGCCAAGGAGCCGAGCCAAAGAAGCTGAATACAGGGATTTACTCGAAGGAAGTCAATTGATTCATCTCAAGAAGCCAAAATCATACTTAAGACGAAAGAACTCTCCTTCAATTCCTTCAGGGGGTTTTAGGGTTTTCTAATGTTTTGTTTTATATTTTCTTCTAAGATGTTTTCTTTTACTATTATGAACTAAACCCTCATATACCTGAGCAGGATGAAACCTAAAACGGATCTTGTTATTGTTATCTGAGCTGTATGATAAATACTTGATTTGTTCTTAACTATGTGTTCTTAATTCTTGTTTTTGTATTTCTAGGATATTGATTCAAGCATTTATGCTCTTAGGCAGAGGAGGAATAGACCTTGTTTAAGAGTAGATCGAGCATAGTTAAGTGGAGTTTATCACAATCCTAGAGATAGGATGACAAAAAATCTATCGGATTAGGATCAAACCTAATATAGGAGTCCATAGATCGAGTTAATGCAATTCTAGGGGTTTTAATTAGAAAGAGATTTCAATTAATCAACCTAAGGTTAGATGTTTGTAGCCTCGAGAGAGGTATTAATATAAATTAAGGAATCTTATGAATCAAGTCAAGTGAGTAAATCATCTGGTTCAGAGTTAGATAACAAGTGAAGTCTAGGTGGATTCTTCCTCGGGTATTGTCTAAATCAATCGGTTTTCCCACAAGTCTTTTCCTAATTTCTTCTTTATCTTAGCATCTTTAGCTTAGTAGTTAGTTTTATATTAGATAACAAATTCCCTTAATTATTAGGCTAAATAATAGAAAGAGAGTTAATATTAGTACTTTTGGTTCCTTTGGGTTCGACAATCCGGTCTTGCCACTAAACTATACTACTGTTCGATAGGTACGATTACCTCCATCATTGTTTTAGTTAGTTTCCAGGTTTGATCATTCTGTTTTTATAAATTTTTAAGACTCTGACACACGATCAAGTTTTTTGCGCCATTGTCGGGATCAAACTTGGGTCGCTCGCTGTTATTGATGTAGGTGATGGTAAACTTGCACTAAGGGTAAGCGACGAAGAAATTTTTTTTTTCAAATTTACGATGCTATGCGATACTCTAGAGAACAAGATGATTCATGTTATTTTATTGATGCCATTGATCATTCTATTCAAGATTCTTTATAGGAAATCATACATAACGACACGATGGAACTGTGTCTTACTCAAGATGAGGGGGTAGAGATGATACCGATGAATTGGATTCTAACACATTTCCCCCTAGACAAACAAAAGAAGAGGGTATTGAAATTAGTGACAAACTAAAACAAAAACCCTGTATTGATGAGCCACCCAAATTAGAATTAAAACAGTTGCCAAAAAACTTAGAATATGCATTCCTCGGGGATAATTCTACACTGCTAGTAATTATCTCTTCGTAACTAAAACCCAAAGAGCAAGACGAGCTACTACAGGTACTAAAGGAGCATAAAAGAGACATAGCTTGGAAAATTTCTGACATTAAAGGGATAAGTCCATCGTTCTGCACCTATAAAATTTTAATGGAAGATGAATATAAACCATGCATGCAACCTCAAAGATGATTGAATCCTAACATGAACGAAGTTGTTAAGGCTGAGGTAATTAAACTTCTAAATGCTGGAATCATTTATCCTATTTCTGATAGTACTTGGGTAAGCCCTATGCAGGTTGTTCCAAAGAATGGAAGCATGACTGCTGTAACCAACGAAAAGAATGAATTGATTCCTACAAGAACAGTTACAGGTTGGAGAGTTTGCATTGATTATAGGAAGTTGAACGATGCTACAAGAAAAGATCACTTCCCTCTACCATTTATTGATCAGATGTTAGAAAGAATATCTGGGCATATGTACTACTACTTCCTTGACGGACTCTTTGGCTACTTCCAAATTCCAATAGCCCCTGAAGATCAATAAAAGAAAACATTTACATGTCCATATGATATGTTTTCTTATCATAGAATGCCTTTTGGATTATGTAATGCTCCTGCTACTTTTCAATGTCGCATTCTTTCCATCTTTGACGAACTTATGGAAGACATTATGGAGGTATTTATGGATGACTTTTTAGTATTTGGTAATTATTTCCATATTTGCCTTAAAAATCTAAAATAAGTTCTAATGAGATGTGAGGAAATGAACCTTGTGCTGAATTGGAAAAATTTCACTTTATGGTTCGAGAGGGAATTGTATTAGGACATAAAAATTCTAGTAAAGGGATTAAGGCAAATAAAGCAAAGGTTGAAACCATCGAAAAATTACCTCCTCCTAGTTCAGTTAAGGATATTAGAAGTTTTTTAGGACATGCAAGATTTTATAGAAGATTTATTATGGATTTTCTAAAATAGCTAAGCCTTTAACAAAAGTACTAGAAAAAGATGTACCTTTCAATTTTGATCAGGAATGTTTAGATGCATTTAATATCATCAAAGATAAATTAATAAATGCTCCAATTATGATTGCACCTGATTGGAACCTACCTTTTGAACTAATGTGTTATGCGAGTTATTTTGCAGTAGGTTCAATTGGGACAGCAAAGAGGCAAGCACTTCCAACCAATTTATTACGCTAGCAAGACATTAAGGGCCACATAAGAAAATGACACAACAACAAAAAAACTAATTGCTAGCTGTAGTCTTTGCATTTGATAAATTTAGACAATATTTGATCCTATCTAAAGTTGTCGTTTACACTGACCATTCTACTCTTCGCGATCTTTTAACTAAATCTGATGCAAAACCTCGACTTATAAGATGGATTTTACTCTTACAGGAATTTGATTTAGAAATTCAAGATAAGAAAAGAGCTAAAAATCTTGCAGTAGATAATCTTTCTAGGCTTGAAAACCACATATCAAAGAACTCAACGAAAGTGAGATAAACAACTCGTTTCCTAAAGAACAACTCTTTTCTATAACCAACTTTGAGGTACCTTGGTTTGCAGATATTACAAATTACTTAGCTGCTAACATCTTACCAAAAAGGTAAACACATCATCAAAAGAAGCGATTCTTTGCTGATGCGAAAAACTATTTTTGGGAGGATCCTTTTCTTTTCGGTATATGTGCAGATCAAGTAATTTGAAGATGTGTTACAAAAGCAGAAGCAAGCAAAATCCTAGAACATTGCCATTCAGAACCTTCAAGAGGACATTACAGTGGGATTAAGACAGCACAAAAAACACTCGAATCAGGTTTTTTATTGGCCCACCCTATTTAAAGATGCCAACGGGCATGTTGCTTCATGTGATAAATGGCAGAGAAAAGGTAATATCTCTAAACGAGATGAAATGCCTTAAACATATATGCTATCCTGTGAAATATTTGATATATGGGATATTGATTTTATGGGTCCATTTCCAAGTTCATTTGGAAATAAATACATCTTAGTAGTAGTAGATTATATGTCAATGGGTACAAGCTCAAGCTTTACCTACCAAAGATGCTAGAGTAGTAGTAAGGTTTCTTAAGAAACATTTCTCTCAATTTGGAACACCCAGAGCAATTATTAGTGATAGGGGTACTCACTTTTGTAATACTCAATTTGATAGAGTCTTAAAGAAATATGGAGTACACCACAGGACAGCTACCCCTTATCATCCTCAAACCAGCGGACAAGTGGAAGTAACAAATCAAGAACTTAAGTGTATTTTAGAGAAAATAGTAGAATCAAATAGGAAAGGTTGGGCATTAAAAGTAGACGATGCTTTATGGGCCTATAGAATAGCTTTTAAAACTCCCATAGGAACATCCCCATACAAACTTGTTTACGGAAAGAGTTGTCATCTACAATTTGAGTTAGAGCACAAAGCTTTTTGGGCTATAAAATTTTTAAATTACGATCCTAATATTGCATGTGAAAAAAGGATGATGCAGTTGAACAAGCTTGATGAATGGCGAACTAATGCCTATGAGAACTCACGACTATATAAGGAGGCAACAAAGCGATGCAATGATGCTCGTTTAAAACAACCAAAGCAATTCAAAGTAGGAGATTTAGTCCTGCTATACAATTTCAAGGTTAAAATTGTTCCCTAGAAAGCTAAAATCAAGATGGTCAGGTCCATTCGTAGTCAAAACTATTTTCTCTTACGGCACAATAGAGGTAACTTATCCAACTCATGGCACATTCAAGGTAAACGGTCAGTGACTGAAACTTTATAATGGCAAAGATTTTAGGGATATGAGAGAGGAGCTTTGGCTCCATGAACCTTCATTTAGAAATGAAAATAGGGTAAGTCTAGATTAAGACTTTAAATGAGTGGTTCTCGGGAGGCAACCCGAGCACTAACTTCCCTAATATCAATTTTTTTTAGCACTTAACTACAGATTAACCAATTTATTAAAGCACAGGTTTCCCCACCACACGGGCGTGGCTGTGGCTGTGTGTATACACGAGCAAGCACATCGGCGTGGCAAAGGCCGTACAGACCAAGTACGATAAAATCCCAAAACACAGGCTATGAAAAAACACCACGATTGTACGATTAGGCTATGGTCGAAACTGAGTAAATAACACGGGCATGCGACATGCCCGTTCCCCATAATCATGGCTAATTCTGTTGAATGAACACGGGCGTATGACATGCTCGTGCCCCATAATCGTGGCCAAACCTATCGAGTAAACACGAGTGTGGAGAAGAATGAAAAGGGCGCGGGAAAAATTAACCAAGCTAGGCACGCCAGTGCGATACGGGCGTGGGATGCAACATAGGCGCGCTAGACCCCTAAACATTCGAAACGCATGGGCTCAAAACAATTCACACGGGCATGTGACAAGACCGTGTGCCCTTATTTCTATATAAACCCCTCACTATTCATTCTTTTTCCCCAAATCCTTCCTCCCAAATACTAGCCGTTTTTATCTTTTCTCCTCCCCCAAATCCGGCCACCGTCCCATTCACTTCTCCTCATTCCCTTTTCTCCTTCCCCTACTCTCCTTCCTCATCCACGCTCAGACCACGCCGTGCAATGTTACCATGCCTAGACAACCATCCACGACCGTGCGCCATCCCTCTACCTCCATCGATTCACATTACTTCCTCCCCTCTATATTTTTTTGCTAATTTTATTTAACCCATGTTTATTCTCTTTGAGAACTTTGATTTATTCCGTGCTTTAAATCTTTAGTATTCATTTTAGAATAGTATTGTTGATATCAATTTTTTTTACTTAAGTGTTCTGAATATTGCACCTCTAGTATTAGGAGAATATTTAGGAAAAAGCTTCCATTTTAATAGTATGAGGCAATAATATAGGATTCATAAAGTCTATCATAGTAAAAATTTGAATGATATTCTTCACTTGCTATCACAGGAACTTAAAGTCATCCTCTCGTAAAAAATTGCAATCCTTGTTTTGAAAAATGAAATGGACCCGGCTCATCATCCTCGAGTGCATTAGTCAAATATGGCACCCATTCCTACAATTTCCCCCGGGAACAAAGGAGGATATTTATCAGATACTACGCACAAGACCACTCAGTGTAGGAAGGTGCACCGATTAGACTGCCCTGGAGCAAGTCCAATTAGCGAGACGAGGTTCAGGCCCTACTATTCACTGATCCGTGGGGGAAACTTTTTGACATCATCGAGCCCACATACCTGGAGCTCACCCTGGAACTCTATTCTACTTTCCACCTCCAGACAGTGATGACTAACTTTGACGACTCTGGCACCATCCAATTTCATCTCGGAGGTCTAGTTCGTGAGATAAGTGTCCCATAGTTCGGAGCTACTTTAGGACTCTACACTGAGGAATTCATGGAAGATGACGAGTTCGAAGACCTTCACCGCCACATCCATAACTCTCTTGTTTCCTATTGGAAGGATCTAGTCCCCAGCTTAAACATATATGACCCTAGTCGCTCCAAAGCGATAGCTCTCGCCCCACCACTGAGGTACATACACGCTATCCTAGATCATACACTGACAGGGAAGAGAGAGAGCCCCGATGTCGTAAACACTCATGATGCCTATTTCATATGGTGCATGGTGAATGGGCATGTATTCGACCTCGCTACTTCATATCTCGTCCCATCCAACATCAGACGGAGCAACATATGAGAAGGGTTATCTCTATGGAGCCATACATCACACGCCTTGCTCGACACTTCGAAGTTCTGAACACAGCCGCCCAGACTTCCTCACATACCCTGATAGGACAAATGTCTCCACAGGGCATCCAAACAATGTTACACATGAGGATGATCAAGCGTCACCGTGGATGCATCCTCTCCAGTACCTTCTTGCTCACACCACCGAGGAGGATGATACTGAGAACATTACTGATGATATTCCCCCACCACACGAGCCACCACCATCGAGAGCGAGCCATTTTGACACGTTTCACTCAGTTCGAGCAGTATTGTGCTAAAAGTTCAATGATATCGCTCGATGATTTGATGGCATTGAGGCAACTCTTCAGCAGATTTGTCATCGTTTTCACATATCACCACCGGCTCCACCCACCGATCCAGCTGATGACGAGGACCTTTGAGGCCCTTGTAATTTTCAGTGTTTATTTTCATTTTAAATCCTTTTCGTTTTTATTTTATTTTATTTTATTAATCAAGGTATTTACTCTTTTTGTTTCAAACTCTTATTATTACAGTTTAATTTCTTTTTATAGCTGACTAGCTAATCCTCAAGAATCCCCAACAACATCAACTAAATAGTACTCTCTAAAAATTTAACCAATGACTTCGCAGTTTAAAGGTTCAATGTGCCACTCCGAGAATGGAAAACATTACTAGGAGTATTCACCACCACACTCATGTTTATGTCATCATCATCTTCCAAGGATCTCATCCAAAAATTCATGAAGTTTCAATTCTCTCCCTCTCTTTTGATTTTCTTATTATATGATTTTTATCTATCTTTGTACATTGAGGGCAGTGTACATCTTAAGTGTGGGCGTGAAAATTATTTAGAAAAAGTGCCTAACTTTTTGCATTATTCTCAAATTCCTGAATGATATTCTGTCTTAAAGTAATTTTCTCATATCACTAATTAGATTGAAATTCTTGTTGATTTATGATTTTTGTTGATATGTTTTAGATTAAGTCATTGATAATTGTGCATTGATAATTTAAACTTTAAGATACTAGAGAATCAAGCATGACGAGTCTATTTTCAAAAATTAAAATTTTGTTAGGTTGTCTACCAGAATCTAATTGTTACCTTGAAATTTGAAATTTAGAAGGTTGATATCAAAAACCCATAATTTTTTGTGAGATTTTGAGCCTTTTAGAGTATACATTCTTTTCGTGCTCACTTCTTTTGATTATGAGTGTGTTGACATTGAATTGTTATTCTAGAACTTGCTTCCATTATACATGTCGAGACCACATCTTTGATTTGATATACAGAGATGATAAATGTACTTAGGATTTAACCCACTTACTCCACTAAAAGCCTACCCTGATAATTGACCCCTAGTGAACCCCTTTGATCCTAATAACCCTTTTATTGACTCAACCCACTAATATTAACCCGAAACCCATCTTGTATTTGTTATCACCATTCCTTTTGACTATGCTTCTATCGAGACTTGATTTTATCAATTGCCTAATTATATTATTTCAATTGTTAAAGTTTTACCTTATATTGATTTGTTCTTAAAAAAAAATCAAAGTATATTCATGATTAGTTTTATCATTAAGTGAGCCTATACATTTAATTTCAACATCTTGGAGAAGCTCGTATTATTAGTATTACAAGTTTTCAATTGATGTAATTATTCAGTTTATTAGTTCAATTTTTTTTCTAGTGAGGTAATTTGTCAATTCAATCTTAATTCTAACCATTCTAATTCAGCCTTTATCCACACCGTTAACCTAAGCCCCATTACAACCCTTCTTAAAGACCTTTCGATTTGTGTATCATCTCATTTTACAGTGGTGGAGATTTGCTTTTCATGCAAGCCTATGAGATTAACCTTTCATGTTTGACTGATGAGTGCTTTATTTTTTAACCTTAAACACCTCGAGTGATTTGAGTGAATCTTTAGTGAGGATGTCCACTTTTGTAGATTTTGAATTAAAGGTGAGTAGTTAGATAAGGGGAAAAACATATCTTTTTCGTACTACAAACTTATGACTTTGATTGTTTGAATCTTCAGGACTCTTTTAGTTAAAATTATCCATGTATAAATTATCTATGAATTATGATGAAACATTATTGATGAATATTATGAATTGAGGAAGTTCGTTTTAATTGTGAGTTGAGAATTTTGCTTGAGGACAAGCAGAAGCTTAAGTGTGGGGGTATTTGATAAACCGTAAAATGAACATATTTTAATCCCACATTCAGCATACTATTTGATGATTTTTCCTTTTAATTATGGAAATAGGTGCTCCTAATCCTTTATTTTCATGTTTTATACTCAAGAGAGCACCAAAGGATGAAAAGAACGAGAAACGGGCTGAAAATGGAGAAAATAGGCCAAAGCACGAATTCCACACGGCCTGGGCCCAAGACCCCACGATCGTTCCTCTTAAAAAGAGTTGACCACTGCCTGGACCCCGAAATGCATGGTCGTGCCTCATTAACAGGTTCGACCACAGCTTGGTCTCGAATCACACAGGCATGTGCTATAGGCGTGGCCCTACCACAAGAAAGAAAAATTCTATTCGGATTAGGATACTTTCGGGCCAAGTAAGGCATCTCGAAGCCTATATAAACACCCTATGAGGCAACTTCAAGGGGCGTTCGACGAGAGTTCGACAGAAGCCTTCTGTCAGGGTTTTTGAGGCTCACTTGGCCAAGGAGCCGAGCAGTGAAGTGAATCTGAGGATTTACTCGAAGGAAGCCAGTTGATTCATCTCAAGAAGCTGAAATCATACTCAAGACGGATGAACTCTACTTCATTTCTTTCAGTGGGTTTTAGGGTTTCCTTATATTTTATTTTATATTTTCTTCTAAGATGTTTTCTTTTACTATTATGAACTAAACTCTCAGATACCTGAGGGGGATGAAACCTAAGACGGATCTTGTTATTGTTATCTGAGCTGTATGATAAATACTTGATTTGTTCTTAAATATGTGTTCTTAATTCTTGTTTTGGTATTTTCAAGATATTGATTCAAGCATTTATGCTCTTAGTTAGAGGAGGAATAAACCCTGTTTAAGAGTAGATCTAGCATAGTTAAGCGGAGCTGATCGCAACCCTAGAGATAGGATGACGAAAATCTACCAGATTAGGGTCAAACCTAATATGGGAGTCCATAAATCGAGTTAATTCAATTCTAGGGGTTTTAATTAGAAAGAGATTTCAATTAATCAACCTAGGGTTAGACGTTAGTATCATCGCGAGAGGTATTAATATAAATTAGGGAATCTTATGGATCAAGTCAAGTGAATAAATCATCTGGTTCAGAGTTAGATAACACGTGAAGTCTAGGTGGATTCTTCCTCGGGTATTGTCTAAATCAATCGATTTTCCCACAATTCTTTCCCTAATTCCTTCTTTATCTTAGCATCTTTAGCTTAGTAGTTAGTTTTATATTAGATAACAAATTCCCTTAATTATTAGGCTAAATAATAGAAAGAGAGTTAATATTAGTACTTTTGGTTCCTTTGGGTTGGACAATCCGGTCTTGCCACTAAACTATACTACTGTTCGATAAGTGCGATTGCTTCCATCGTTGTCTTAGTTAGTTTTCAGGTTTGATCATTCTATTTTTATAAAGTTTTAAGACTCTAACACACGATCACTCTGTCATCGATCTGAAATTTAATGTCTTTTCATTTCAAATGTGCGTACGATTTTTGACTATTTGAACCTACTTTCAAACAGTCGTAAATTATTTTCACATTCTCTTCGGTTTCTCTAATTAAATCAACCTGTGAATCTGTTTCTCGCTAAACTCGGTCCAATACAATGGAGTTCAGCATTTGTGACCATACAAAGCATCGTATGGTGCCATCTTTATACTCGATTGAAAGCTGTTATTATACGTAAATTCAACCAGCGGTAAATATTTCTCCCAATAATCTTCGAACTTTAAAACACAACATCTGAGCATATCTTCGAGAATCTGAATTATTCTCTCAAACTGACTGTCAATTTGCAGATGAAAACCTGTATTAAAATTCAACTTCGTACCCAGAGCTTCTTGCAATTTCTTCCAAAACCACGACGTAAACCTCGGATCTCTATTCGAAATAATCGAAACTGGCACCCCATGCAATCTAACAATCTCAACAATGTACAATTCAGCTAATTTATCGACTGAATAATCAATACGTACTGGTATAAAATGTGCTAATTTCATTAATCTATCAACGAAAACCCAAATAGCATCTTTCATTTTCAGAGTCAAAGGCAATCCTGATGCAAAATCCACTGTAACACTGTCCCATTTCTACTCTGGTATCATCACAGTATAAAGCAAACCTGATGGCACTTGATGTTCAGCTTTAACTTCCTGACACACTAAAATTTTTGCTACAAATTAAAAAATGTCTCGTTTCATACTCGACCACCAATACAGTTGTTTCAAATCATTGTACATTTTAGTACTCCCCATATTTACGGAAAAAAAAATGTGCCTCGTGTAAAATTTTTTAAATCAACTCTGGATTTTTCGGTACACAGATTCTATCTCGAAACATCAAACAATCATCAGATCTGACTTGGTACTCTGAATCACTAATCGACTCGCATTGCACTCTTTTAGCTTGGAATTCACTATCACATTTCTAAGCTTCACAAATTTTCTGAAGAAATACTGGTTTAGATTTTAACTCAGCTAAAATCAAACCATCATTAGATAATGTCAATTGTGTATTCATTGCTATCAAGGCAAACAACGAATTTCTACTTAAAGCTTCCGCGACTACATTAGCTTTCCCTGGGTGATAATCAATCACTAACTCATAATCTTTTAGTAGTTCGAGCCATATCTGTTGTCACAAATTCAAATCCTTTTGAGACATTATATACTTTAAGCTTTTATGATAGGTAAAGATGTGGCATTTTTCACCGTACAAATGATGACGCCAATTTTTCAATGCAAAACCTATAGCAGCCAATTCTAAGTCATGCATCGGATAGTTCTTTTCATGTGGCTTCAGCTGTCTAGAAGCATAAGCTATCATTTTTCCTCTTGCATCAACATGCAACCCAAACCGTTTCATGACGCGTCACTGTAAATCACAAATTCTTTACCCGACTTAGGTTGAACCAACGTTGGTGCCTCAGTTAACAATGCCTTCAATTGGTCAAAACTTTGTTAAATTTTCCCGGACCATTCAAACTTAACATCTTTTTGTAGAAGTATGGTCATCAGTGTAGCAATCATCGAAAACCCTTTTACAAAACATCGATAGTAACTAGCTAATCCTAGAAAGCTTTTGACCTCAGATACATTTCTAGGTGGTTTCCAGTCAATAACTGCAAAAATCTTCCTCGGATCAACATGATTGCCATCCGTCGAAACAATATGTCCCAAAAATCCAACTTCTCAAAGCCAAAACTCACATTTTCTAAATTTAGCATACAATTGCTTATCTCTCAAGGTTTACAACACAATCTTCAAATGCTCGGCATGCTCAGAATCATCTCGAGAGTAGATCAGAATATCGTCAATGAACACAACACTAAATCTATCTAAATACGGTCTAAAGATTTGATTCATTAAATCCATAAAGATGGAAGGAGCATTAGTTAGTCCAAAAGGCATAACAAGGAATTAATAATGTTCGTACCTCATTCTGAACATAGTTTTGGGCACATCTTAGTCTTTAACTCACAACTAATAATAACTAGATCTCAAATTAATCTTTGAAAACACTGTTGCACCTTTCAATTGATCAAAAAAATTAGCTATTCTTGGCAACGGATATTTATTCTTTATTGTAACCTTGTTGAGCTGATGATATCAATACACATTCTCATCATTCCGTCTTTCTTCTTTACAAACAATACAGGCGCACCCCAGGGTAAAAAACTCGATCGTGCAAAACCTCTATCTGTTAACTCTTGCAATTGAGCTTTCAACTCTTTCAACTCTGTTAGAGCCATTCTGTACGGAGCTATAGATATCAATGAAGTTCTTGGTATTAACTCAATAGCAAATTCAACCTCTCTGACTAGTGGCAACCTAAGCAACTCTTCTGGAAACACATCCGAAAACTCACAAACTACAGGCACTGATTTAATCTTTGATTCAGACACTTTTTTATCTAAAACGTATGCAAGATAAGCTTCGCACCCTTTTCTCACACATCTTTGTGCCGACATCGATGAAATCACTGTAGGCAATACAACCGACTCATCAGATTTAATTCAAAGAATTTCATTATTATGACATCTCATTTCAATAATTTTTTTTTTACAATTTACAACGACATCGTGTAGAGTCAGCCAATCCATACCTAGAATCACATCAAACTCATCAAATGGTAAAAGCATCAAGTCGGCAAAAACTAGTAGCCTTGAGTCATTAAAGAATAGTTCTTGCATACTTTGTCAACTAGAATATACTTGCCTATGGGTTCGATACTTTAATCATAAACATACGAATTCTCACAAACATACGAATGTGTCGATCCATAATCAATTAAACCAATCACATTTATAACATCCCAAAATTGGGCCTAGTAGGATTGGGCCAATTGGGCCTTGGGCTTTAGGAAGAAAATTTGAGTATTATTTTGTGTTGGCTTGGGTAGGAATTTTGTGTGATAGCATAGTCTTGTGAAGGCTTGTTTTTATTTAGGAAGCTAGAATAAATTTTAGTATGGCTTATTTAATGAAGTAAGATTAAGTGAGCTTGACACTTAAGTTAATTAAGTGTTCAATTAATGGTTTAAGGAAAGCATGAATTTGGGGATAAGAATCCTATGGATTAAGGAAAGATAGGGACATAAGGCTTAGTTTAAGGTAAGGTTTTTGGAAGCTTTTAATGGCTATTTTTCCATGAATGTGGACGGTTTCATGGACTATGGGGGTTAGCCGGTGTTGTGATTGAATAGGAGGAAATAGGGAGAAATTTAGGAGTATGTTTAATTCAAAATTGTTGTCAAGAGGCTTGAATGTTGGAGAACGTTTGGAAACTCTTTGATGGCCTTTAGTGGTTGAATGTGGATGACATGTAAGGCTAGGGGGTGGTAGAATTTTGATAGGTAGTTTGGGGAAATGGTTAGTCATTTTAGCATTTTGTGCATCTTTGGCATTTTCTTTTCTCCCAAAGCTCTCCTCTTTGACCAAATATGTCTTGTGCATTTTGGTGCATTTTGATTTTGATTTTAGCCTCTTTTTGTTGAACCAAATCACATCATTTTACTTCCTTTCATTTGCCCTTTGAAACCAAAACTACAATCTAACTTGTGCATTTTGTGCACTTTTTTTAGCAAAGTAGTGCTTGGCGAATCTCTTCCACAACTCTCTCTTTTCTTTATTTCAATATTGTTCAAATCACTTTTCTCCTACACTCTCTTGGCGAAATTTCCATCTCTCCATCTCTCTTTACTTTCTTTTATTTTAAGCCATAAACATTTCTTTCCATTGAAATCTCTTCCATTTTCTTCTTTTGTTTTTCCTTTCTCTTTCTCAACTTTAATTGAATCCTTGTTGTTAATACAAATCAACCATAGCCGAACCTTCTTCCTCTCTTTTAGTTTTATTTTGGCCGAATATTCAAGGGTAAACTCTCATTGGGTTTCTTCTATCGATTTTGGATAAAAAGGGGTAAGTGTTCATGGGCGTTTTCTTCTTTTTCTCGTTTCTATGATGTTTCTTGTGGACAAAGGCCGAACCTTTGGGCATTGTTTTGCATGGTTCTAACCATTTTTAGGATTCGATTATTCTCTTAGGCTCATTGGGATTTCGGAAACAATCGATCTAAGCCCATTCCACTAGCAATCGAAGTTGGTAAGTCAAGTGGTAAGGATTCAATATTCTTTAAGTTGGTTGAGAAAGCCTAAGGCTATTGGGATTAAGATTTGATGTTGGCGAATGGTCTTGATTAAAGTGTTGTGGTTTGGTAGAATGTAGGACAAGGTGATCTAGTGTGGTAGATCGTGTCTTGGATTTAGCCGACTATGCCAAAAGGTGCGTAGTTATCGCTTTGTCTCTTGATTGTGTGTATGTGTTATATTTATGTATATGTGATATGATGTTAATGGTAGCGAATTAAGGGCTAAGATTGTGAATACCCATGGTGGGTGATCGAATACTCAGGTCAGTGATTTACGATATTAAATGATCATTGATGAATATATGAAATGTGATGGCATGTGATGCATTATTGTTCAAGCAATATGTTGCCATGATATACATATTTGCATGGGACTTGGGATGTGACTATCGAAGGAAAGGGTGTACATTATGTACGTGGTGCGATGTTAGCCTTGTGCTACATTGGCGCTTGATGGTGGCTATGTGCTCCATCAAGGGAGGTGTTGGCTAGGTGCCCATCTCGGCGGATGATAGTGTGTGCATCATCAGTAGATTGAGGATGACCTCGAGTCACCTCATGGATACAGTATGTGGATCACTATGTGATCGGTGGCTTATACGGCCTTGGGCAACAAGTGCGCCAAGGTAAGATATGTGGATCACTATGTGATCGGTGGATTAATACGACCTTGGGAGGAGTGCGCTAAGGTAGGAGTAACGGATGGACTCTAGGTTGGGTTGGGCTTCATGTTACATATTTATGCATTTTGCATGACTATTTATGTGGATCAATGTGGATATGGGCCAAGCCCAACATGTGGAGTTATGTGGATATAATGCCTTATCATTTGATATGTGATTGATGTGTGGTTATGGGCCAAGCCCATACGTGGAGGCATGTGCAATAACTATGCTTTGAGTGCATTTGACTCACCCAATTTTTCTCAAACCTTTCGGTGATGCATAAAGCTTGGACCGGGTTGGAGTGGATCTGAAGTGGCCCATGCGTAAATGGATTCTCTTTATACAATTTATGTTTGATATTTTAAGTATTTAATTTTTGTAATAAGTGCCATTTTAAGTATTTAAGGACTTTTATTATGTTTTAAGTTGGTTTGTCGATTATATTATTATTTGAAAATGTTTTATTTTAAACAACTTAGTTTTACTTGAAATTTTAATTACATAATATTTTAGTAAAGACAACAAAATTTTATGTTTTTAATTCTAAGTCAAAAGTTTTTCAAACATTTTTCGCAGTGGCATTTCAAATTCGGTCATAGCGAATGGGCCGGGTTTGGGGTGTTACAACATTAGTATAGTAAAGAGAGATTGTGCCGGTAATAATATTTTGGGACGACACTTCTTCGCGAGCACGAATAGCATAGGCTCTAGCAGGTGCTCTAGCCTAGGATCTCACAACTGAGTCCCTAATCACACCTCTACCACTGGATACATTCCCTATAATTCTCGATGGTCTCCCTCTCGCAGTCGTGTTACTCAATCTTGCATTCTGAACTTTTTCTTTCTTAGATATCTTTGGACAATCTCGAATAAAGTGATCTAGCGAACCACATTTGAAGCAAGCTTTACTACTCTTATTCCAGCATTCTCCAAAATGTCTTCTTTCACACTGTTGACACTTAGGTTTGCTAATTCTCATGCTGCCAACGCTCGAGACAGAAGTGGCTTGAGCTTTAGAATTCTCATGTTGATTTCCACGATCTCTGTTCTGATATCCCACTGATGCATTTGATCTACTATACGAATCTTGAGATTTCTTTGATGAAGAATGATAAGATTTATTCATCGGTCCTTTTTCTAATATCTAGCCTCTGAGTCAGCTTTCCTCTTTTCTCGATTAGTGTATTTGGCTTTGCAAGCCCGATCAACTAACACAACAAATTCTTTTAAATCTAATATCCTAACCAGAAGTTTAATATACTCGTTCAACCCATCAATAAACCTCTTGCACATAATCTCTTCAGTAGAAACATACTCCCAAGCATATTTACTCAACCGCACAAATTCTCTCTCGTACTCGGTTACCACCATACGGCCCTGTTTCAATTCTAAAAACTCTTTGTGCTTTTAATCCAGAAACTATTGGCTTTTATATTTCTTCCGGAACTCGATTTGAAAGAACTCCCAAGTGACACTCTCTCCTGGTACCACTGATACTAATGTATTCCACCACTGATACGCAGTGTCTCTCAGAAGTGATATAGCACATTTTAAACATTTAGATGGTGTGTAAGAAAGCTCATAAAACATTTGAATCGTATTTTCAATCCAAAACTCGACTCTCTCGGGATCATCATCAACATTAGCTCATAACTCTTCAGCCCCATGCTTACGGGTCTTATCAACTGGAGGCTTACTCAATCTTAAAAGTTTGACTTCTTGAAGAGTTACGAGAATTAGTTGGGGATTAAGAGGGGGTGGAGGTTGTTGAACAGCTAGGTTCGTTCAATATATTGTGTGAACCACTAGTTCATTATTTGGAAGACGGCTTTTTTAGCCTCTCCTCCCGGCTACCTGTTACGGGTCTAGAATCAGACGGCACTGTCCCTTGAACGAGAGCGGGCGTATTACTTTCAATCGTATCAGCTATAGCTCGATTGGGATACATTTACTGTATGAAAACATAGTTTAAAATGTCAAGAGTCATCACACTATCACAGTTTGTATATGGCATGTATAGCTAGACTCTCACACACGCTACGTTAGTCTTAGAATCAACTAAATCGTAGCTCTGATACCAATAAATATAATACCCTTCACCTGTATTCAATACTGGAATAGGGCTATAGAGTATTATCAGACTTACAAAGCAATTAAATAGTTATTAAGCTTACATTTTCTCAATTTAACCATTTATCATTCAATCTCTATCAATTTGACTCTAACACAAGGCCACGAGGCCTTAAACATACATTGGGAGTGGCTCGTGACTAAACCAATAACTTAAGAAACTTTTACGAAACTTTGAAAATTTTTCTCAAAACAGGGGACATAAACCCATGTCACAGGCCGTATGGACATTCAAAATTAGAGCACATGGCCGTGTCCCAGCCCGTGTCTGACCCTGTGTAACTCTCTGACTTGGGTCACACGGCCAACACACACACCCGTGTGGCTAGCCTGTGTACCCTAAAAATGGCCATACACCCCCGTGTACCAGGCTATATGCTAGGCCGTGCCAATCCTATAGGGTATACTAACTTGAGTCACACATCCGTGTGTGAGGCCGTGTGAAGCATACTGACTTGGTTTTAATTTTGACATCAGAGGACATACGACCATGTAACATGACCGTGTCACACATGACTGGGACACATGCCCGTGTCTCTACCCGTATGGACAAAAATAGGCTATGTACCAAGCCAATGTGCCACCCGCACTTATGCTCACCTAAACAACCAAAATGAAACCAATCCATAGTATAAATAAACATCAAATTTAGCCACCATCAAGGCTAATTCATACCATTTTCAATACTAGCAACTAGCATGCTTATACATCAAATTTTACTCAACCAAAACATACCAAAATAAATACACTAATCAACTAGTTAAACCTTTACCTAACATACATCATTTTGTACCAATTCACAAGCATGATGCCAATTCCACAAACCTCATATTAGAGGTCATTCACATATCCATCCATGAACTCAAATATCAACTATATATGCATATATAAGCACATAACTAAATCCACCAAATTAAGCCAAATCTCATGGCTATATTTATAAACACAAACTTCTACATTTAAAAGCTATTACAAATGACAAAACCAATTATCAATCCATGATCAAAATGACTCAAAATACTTATACATGTCATATACTTAAAATACCAAAGTTCAAAGGTACCAAGTGATAGGTGGTAGTGTGAAATGATCTCCGACGATCCCTAAATTTGAGTTAGCTTCGATATCACTATAAAACATAGGAAAATGCATAATGTAATCTATAAAGCTTAGCAAGCTTGTATGAAATAAACTTAATGCAATCACATAAATATAATTCATTCCCTTATCAGGGTAACTTAATTTATTCCCAAAGCCAAATTAAAGTAACTTATCTAAAGTACTATTATCATGGCCCGAAGCTAAATCAACCGATATGCATGGCCTAAAGCCAAATCAATTTATCTTGCACACAAAGTGCTATATCATGGCCCGAAGCCAACTTAATTTATTCCCTAATGACATGTCACTAGTATCCTAAACTATTCCTAAGGCTTAACCGGGATTCCAATTGTCGAGTCATCGTCAAATCATTTCCAAACTTTTTGTAGTCACATAATCACAATTTATGTTATATCAAAGCATATAAAATACATTTGAAATGAAATTATAATACACAAACTTACCTCAGATGTTAAAACAGCGAATCGAGTCAACTATTTCGTAACTTTGTTCTTTCCCGATCTAGGTCCGTATTTCTCCTTTCTTGATATAAATACATTCAAAATTAACTTATTTTATCAAATATTCATTCAATTCAATCAAAAATATACATTAGGCTATTTTACACATTTTCCCCTAAACTTTCACATTTTTCACAATTTAGTCCTTATTTTACAAAATCACAAATTAATGAAATTCAACATAAACCCATGCTATCCAAATTACTATTATGCCCTTACTAGCCCATATTTTTCATTTATTTTGCATTTTAACCACTAACTTTACACATTTCTCAATTTAATCCCTATTTTACATTTTCACTAAAAATCACTTAACAAAACTTGTATAACTATCAACAACAATTCAAAATCTATTAAGAAACTTCAATATACACATGTATTAATCAATGGAATCATTCAAAATCTTTAACAATTTTGCAAAATAGTCCCTAGGCTAGCTAGTGATAGTTATAATGATCTAAAAAATGTAGAAATAATAAAAAAAAGACAAAACGAACTTACAATTGCACAAATGAGCTTGGCCGAATGTTGACTGTTCAACAGTGGAGTTTGGCCTCTAATATTCAGTTGATGAAGAAATGAAAAGATGATAAAAGGTTTTGATTTTATATATTTTATCATTTATTAACCATTTTACCATTTTAACCTCGAATTGATTCAAAATTTCATTGATGCCCAACCATTAACAACCAATAACATATTAATGGTATATTTACGACTTAAGAACCTAAAATTTAAGTTTCTATATCTATTTAACACCATTAGCTAATAGAATAACACTTTTGCACTTTACGCGATTTAGTCCTTTTTATCGAATTAACCAACCAAACGATAAAATTTATAAATGAAACTTTCACACAATCACACATTCATGTTGTAAACATTAAAATAATAATAAATTAAATATATTGATATCAAATTTTGGTCCCAAAACCACTGTTCTGATTTGACCAAAAATGGGCTGTCACATGACGTTCCCAAGCTTTAAGTTTGATTATGCAAACCAAAACGCCCATTGACTCGTGTTAATTCCAATCCAAAGTCATTATCACGACACACTAGGAACTGTGTCGTGAAATAGGAGTCAGTATACTCTTCTTGGGATATATTCAAGGTACGTCGCGACACCCTTCGGTTGTGTCACAACATGGAAAATAGTTTTGTGATTTCTTCATTTTGCTCCCTATATTGTGACATTGATCATTTCATTTTGTGACATAGTGACCAATATCGATTTACTATGCCGTCTAATAGTCTCCTAGACACTTACAAAGTTCATTAGGTTACCCTTATGACTCATCCGACCCCTAAGGTAAATAAAAGACTCAATTTGCACATTTTATTAACTTCAAACTCTGAATGTGTGGAAATTAATTTAATTTGCTATATTGAATTATGGCATATCAGTGAGTTAACCCATGAATTGGTTGTCTTACTTAGATGCTATGAGAATGCAAACTACAGCGTTCGGAGAAGCTAAGCAGATAAGGCGAAAAAACATCAGGTGATTTTCTACACACCACTCTGAAATGCTAAGTATGTTGAAAGTTTGCATCGGTATATGAGTGTCTGCCATCCTAGTTCAATATGTATCATTCGGAAGTGTTTATTCATAAATGCATATATTGCATATGTAATACAAAAAATGGTCTTCGTCGAGATTAGATGAAGTTAGGATGGGAAGAATGGGTGATTTTGTAAGATATTGTCATACGGTGTTGTTGTGTACACCTGTGATGAGCGTAGCTCTGGGCTTTATGGAAGGGACACTGAGGTGTTTGAGCATCAAGGTTAGGACAATGAATAGAGGTTTGGATAGGATGAATGATAAAAGTAAATGGAAAGATCATTGCTATGCCATGGGTCCAACTGGAGACTATGTTCCAAAAATGAGTAAGACCACAACTAAAAGATGCTATGACATCGTGATACGAGTGTGTAAGACCAAAGTTGAAAGATGCTTTGGGATCATGATAAAAGTGAGTAACAACATTCAAAGATGTTATGGCATCATGATAAAAGTGAGTAAAACCATAGCTAAAAAATGCTATGACATCATGACAAAAATAAGTAAGATCCATGTGAAAGCACGCCAGAATGGATAAATAGGACTAAAACCATGGCTGAAAAACACTATAGCATTCTTTAGTAGTCCACTGAAACAATAAAAAGGGGGTTATATCGTGTAATACCATAGCCGACAGATGCTACGGCATCATCGATAGTTTGTTGGGATATTAAACACGGGGCAGTCTACTGGGACACTAAATACAAGAAAGTCCATTGGGACAGTAAACATGAAATAGTCCGAGAGGGAAATAAACACAGGGATCTTGAGGTGTAGGACCATATTTAGACTCTGGAAACCAATGGAGCCCTCCAAGACATTAAACATGGGGGAAGACTATGTAAGACCATGGCTCGACTATAGCAGTGTAACATCTTGAATTAGGGCCTAGTCGAAACAGTGATTTTGAGACCACAAATCTGAAGTAGAAATAATTATTTTATGATTATTATAAGGTCTATGATATGCTTACATGCTTGTGTGAAAATTTCATGAAGAAATTATATGTCTAAGGTGCTCGATTAGAATTAATGGACTAAATTGAATAAATTACAAAATATGAGTTCTTGAAGTTTTTAGTATGAAATTAAATTGGATTTTTAATTATAGGGTCTTAAATAGCAATTTGAACAAGTTCTAAAATTTTGGACAAAAATGGGCTTGGCTGGATAAAATTTAAAAAAAATGTTAAAAGGGCATTTTGGTTATTTGGTCATTAAATGGACTAAAAGCCAAAATAAAAGCCAAATTCTTGTCCATCTTCTACCTATGGCTGAATATTGCATGGGAGAAGACATGGTTAGGGTTTTTAAGCTTCCAAGCTCAATAGTAAGTGCATTCAAGCCCCTTTTTTATGTTTTTTACATTTTTTAAATCTCGGTAACATGCTCTACTCATTTCTACCATTATTTTGAGCTAGGGTTTATGTTTAAAAATTTACCCAAGAATGGTATGCATGTATTTTGATGTTTAATGGTAGAATATGAAGACTCGGTGTGTAATAAACGACTTTTGCTAAGTGATTTTCAGTAAAAATGCGTAAAAAGGACTAAATCATAAAAGTTATAAATTAGTCATAAAAGGGTGATTTAGTGGAAATTTGGGGCTTCCATAGTTATTAAAATGATTCGACTAGGCTAGAAATGTAAGGAATTTGAATAAAAATCATTTTATGAGTATTGGGGCAAAAGTAAAAATATGTGAAAGTTTAGGGGTCAAAGTGAAAATTTGTAAAAATTTGATTTTTGGATCCATATGAATAATGTAACTAATTAGTAGGATAAATGTGATATAGATCAAGGAAATTGAGACTCGGACATAAATCGAGAAAATACAAGGTTATGGACTAAAATGGTAAATTGTCGTTTCTAGATCCAAGGTAGGTTCGTGTGTTAATAATAATGCAACACCATGCTTGAATTGTAATTCTCTATTGATATGGCATAAATTGTATGATTTAATATGTTTAGGAGAACTTGATGGATGGTATGTATGGTATGGAAAATGTGATGTTTGTTGTGTCATGTAAAATTGAATAGCAAATTAATGTTACATGAATTGAATGTTAAATTAATATTACATGGGTTGTATGCGTTGCTACATGGTTGTACCTGACGAGATTTCGACAAGTAAGTTGTATGTAAGTAATTCATTATTTTTATTGACGTTTTTAAATTTCAGCATATTTTATGTATTGTAGCTGATTTTTGAATCATAATTGACTATTGAAGGAATGGAATAAAGTATTAGAAAGTGAGATACTTCCCGTTTGAACCTTCAGAATCAAAAGATATAAATGTTATGTAGCTAGGTAACATGAGTGGTACTAAGTGCAGGCCACTATGTGTACAAGAGAGCTACAAGATACATATATATACGTAGCTAGGTCACATGTGTGGTACCGAGAGTACGCCATGTGTACAAGAAAGCTATACGTAGCTAGGTCACATGTGTAGTATGTAGTGTGAGCCACTATGCGTACAAGAGAGCTACAAGATGGCTAGGTCATATGAGTGGTGCTAAGTGAAGGACACTATGTGTACAAGAGAGCCAAAATTATGTGTACAATCGAGCTAGGCACATTAGTGGTACTAAGTGAAGCCCACTATGTGTACAAAAGAGCTTCAACTTCAATGGTGGGCTGTGTGCGAAACCATCGCGCATCCGTTATTCTTCCAAAGCATTCAACGAGAAAATCGATTAAGTGAAATTATGTGTGACTTTATAGTGATAAGTGTAGGTATATACATGTGTAACGTATAAGCAATAAGCTTGATATGTCATCGAAAATTGGAAAGATTGTTATAGGTAAGTAATGAATACAACTAAAGTGAGAGAGCAAAAATTTATAATAAATCTATTTTGGATAGAAGCAATGACGTGAATTTGAAAAATCACCAAAAATAGTATAAATTGAATTATAAGTTGGATGAGATATTGGTTTAAATCTTATTTAGTTTATTTTCATATAAAAGAAACAGAGCAAACAAAGGATTTGTATATTTTGGGATATTTAAATTTTTGTGAGACTAGTTCTGAATGATTACGTGATCCTCTATTCTGCCTTGGATAAATCATTAAATATTGTAAAAAAATAATTATGGGATATAAGTTATATGCTTGAAATCCTTAATGAGTCCAGTTTCAAATTAAATAAATTATAAAATCATCTAAATTCTGTACAAGGATAAAATTTATTCGTATTGAAAAGTGGTCAGAATAGTCAAATAGTGAAACAGGGGTAAATTAAATGAGTAAACTGTACTTATTGGCTAAACAAAAATTTATAATAATTTTATGGTAATAATATAAATGAGTCTAGTTTCAAGTAAAATTAACGGATCTTAATTTGGAGTTTCGTAGCATCAGATATAAATAATTTAATGACTGTGACTTGAGAAAACAGCTTAATTGGAATTTGAATAAATAGAAAGAATATGAAAATAGCATGTTATCGCATTGCTTATTATTTTCATGCGAGCTTACTAAGCGTAAAGCTTACTCCCTCCTTTCCATTTCTTTTAGTTTTGTCAGGTCAGCTCAGGGTTGGAGATCGTCAGAGGCATCATCACACTATAGAGCCATTATCCTTGGAGTATTGGCATGTGTATATTAATTGTTTTCATGTGAGTGGCATGTATAAGGACTTACTTTTTCTATGATGGATGTTGTTGTGATTAGCCAAATGTATTGGCTTATATTTATTTGTTGATTATAGCCATGAGATGTGGCTTATAATGATTTTAGCTTGTAAGCCTATTTGTCCATGGTATGTGTTAATGTCTTGTTATGTGGTATAAGTGATTAAATAGATGACATGGTCAAATGCATGTATTTGAAAAGTTCTAATTTTGGGCAAAATTTTGTAACCTAGTTTTGTATGATTGTGAATGTTTTAGTCAGATAATGCCTCGAACCCTATCCCAGTGTTGGATACGGATGAGGGGTATTGCATTTAGTGGTATCAGAGCTATAGTTTAGTCGGTTCTCAAACTAACCTAGCATGAATGAGAGTTTAGCTATAAATGCCATCAATATGTGATAGTGTGATGTCTCCCGACACAAATGAGAACCATCTTGTTTGGACAGAGGTACTTTTCAACCGAGCTACACCAACCTTATTAAAAGCGACGCTAAGGTATTCGGGTAAAGTATAGTCATGATAAGACTGGATTCAGAAAATTATGAATAAAAGTTCATGATATATGTGATAACATGTGAGATGTAAATTCATGTTGTGTTGAATACCAATGCTTGTTTGATGCTTATATGATGTTGTACACTTGACTTACTTGACTAAGTGAATGTGATAAATAGAAATCCACAAAGGTGTGAATAAAAGATTATACTATGATGAGCTTACATATATTTAAACGATGACTCCATGATGCACATGATTGATTTACTTGAATGAATGCATATGTTTGGGTAACTTATCACAAATATTGATAGAACAAATGTCCATGTATGCTTGTTTGAATAAGTATGATTGGAAAACTCGCATAGCTTAAATAAATGTGCTAAATTGATTGAACTGAGTTATATGGCTATAATGATGAAATAGTGTCACATGTACATGTGTATGAGAGACGAGTTAGGGATCTTACGACCCCACCCCCTTACCAGAGTGGTGTTTTGTGAAGGAATTTCACGAGATTCGTATTGAATAAGTTCACAAGTATCATACCACAGGGTTCAGCTATAGAATGATTATGAACATGATCAGAGATTAAATTGGATTGATAAGTAACGACAGGACTAGTAAGGTAAGATGTTGGGAAATGTATTAACTGGAAATCTCTTCAGAACTGAACTTCTTTAATGAAAAACATAATGTGAGATTTGCGATGGCAAAAATAATTAAAGGAATAATGTTGAAAGGTAAGATACCATATTATGGCAGTCTTTTCTGAGGTATTCTATATGTTTAACTATTCTCGAAAATATTTTTTTTGGTTACTGCCCCACTGATAAAATCCTTATTTTATAGGAGTGCTTTCTAATCACAGTGCATAGATGAAAGTATTGATAGCCTGACTGGTACATAATCTGTATTGCTCTATGTCTCTTTGGTATTCCATTACATTCCATCTATTGGGACTTTATAAAATAATACGCATCATGATATAAATCTGTTTCTCCTAATTGATGCTCTATTCAATATACATATATGGGAAGGCATTGGTCGTGTCAAACAGTCGAGTTTTAATATTTATATAGAATGATTGAACTTGTAGACTAACTATGACAATGATTGAGGCAAGTGCAACTATCAAACAATAGTATAGTTTAGGCAAGATTATTTTATCGAACCCAAAAGAACCTAAAAGTACTACTACTCACTTTCTTTCTATTATTTAGCCTAAAATATGGAGTGATAGGTTTATTAATCTAAAACTAATAAAAAAACTAAACTAGATGCAAAGACAAAAGAATGAAACTTTGGGAGAAGACTGTGGAAAAACTCAGTTGATTTTAGATGATACCCTTAGGAAGAATCCACCTATGACTTCTCTTATTATCTAACTTTTAATTCATATGATTTCTTTACTTAGCTTGATCCATGAGACTCCCTAACCTATATTAAACCCTCTCTCGAGGTGAATAACGTCTAACTTTAGGTTAATTTGTAGAACTCTCGTTCTCATATAATAACCCCTTGAGGAAGTAGTAAATCGATAAATGGACTCCCATATTAGGTTTCACCCTAATCCGGCAAAATCTGGTCACCCTATCTCTGGGCGTGTTGTAATATCCTTAAACCGAGGTCTCTACATTTTGCATGTGTTTGCATGTGTTGGTATGTCTGCTGTGCTAGTTTAGCATGTTTTGGGGTCCAGGCATGACCTCGGGTTAGGCCTGAGTCATGGCCAAAATTTTTGTTTTGGTGCCTAAGAAGAGGGAGCTAAGAAAGTTAGGGGTTAAAAGAAATTATGGGAGGATTTAGACTCAAGAATGGCCTTGGTAAAGTGGCAAGGAGGGGCCACTTAAGGCCTTAATCAGTGACGCCACATGCAGGGAAGGGAGCTCAAGTTCGAGCAGCAGAAATCCCTTTCTGCTTATTCTTTTTCACGCCAGGAGTGAGGAAGATGTGTGCTCAGGTAGGACTCTATTGGATGGATGTGGATTAAGTCAACAAATTATGGAGGGTGACTCATTCAAATTGTTTTGAATAGGTGGTTAGGAGGATTTTTAGGAATCGGCTAAGGGAGCTTAGTATTGGCCGAATGCCAAACACTAAGGGGTGAGGGAGGAGTCAGTTGGGTTAGCAAAAGGGTGTTTCGAATATTCTTAGTGAATTTGGGGAGCATTTTGGCTAGTTGAGAGAGAGTTTCCTTTCTCTTTCGTTTTGGGTCAAGCCGAAACCTCATTTGCATCTTTTCTTTTTCTATTTCGACAATAGAGGGGCTTGGCCAAATCACTTTTGCTATTTCACTAAAGAGCCAAAATTTGACTTTCACTTTCTTTTCTCCTTATTTTTGCTAAAAGCTGAAACCAACATCTTCACCTCTATTCTACATCTTTTCCTTCTCTCAAACCCCTTGTGCCGAAAGTTCTTTCATTCTTCTTTGCCGAATCCTCCTCATTCCCATTCCCTTTTTCTTCTTCATCTCTAACATCTTCAAAGCCGAAACATTGTTGAGTTTTCTTCTTCTTCTCTTCTCTTTAGTGATTGGCCGAATACTCTGCTCATAAATCCCTCTCTTCTTGCGTTTTCTCTTCAGTATTTTAATTGTCGAAACCCATCTATTCCTTGGTTCTCAAAGCTGAACCTCAAACATTGGTGTGGCCCGAATCTTTGTAAAAGCTGGAGGGATCTCTTGCGTTAAGGAAGGGGTGACGTCAACGTGTAGATTCTCGGGTTTTATTTGGATCGTGGATTGGATTTAGATCTTGTAGATCTTCGAGATTTGGCTAAGCGATCTAGTGCTTGGCCAATTGCAAGAGGGGATCATCAAGTAGTTTTGGGATTTGGTTGGAAACCAAATCGGCACTAAGGAAGGGGGAAGATAACGTTTTGGGATTTCACTTAGATTTATGAATAGTCAAGTGTGTAACGCTTACACAATTCGTTAGTATGATATGTTATTGTGTTAACTGTTATAGCCATTAAAAATAGTAGTCATGCCTTGTAAGCATGAGCATGGACTCCGGGTAAGTCCTCTGATTATGGATCTCGTTATATGCTATCATGTCATTGTTCAATGTTATGCCATGTATTATTTGCATCATCATGTGTTATTATGTCACGATTGTTATGGACATGATGGTGGGATCGTTGAGAGGAGGGGAAGAGTTATTTGGACTGTCACCAGTGGTTTTGACCACACGACAGGTTGGCCCCGTCTTTGATATTATAATTTGTGACTAAGTCCCAGTGGTTTTGACCACCAGTGGTTTTGATCACATATGAATATTGTGACTCGTCGCAGTGGTTTGGTACCACAGTGGGTTGGCCTCACATGTTGATTATGGGATTGTCATCAGTGGTTTTGACCACGCGATGGGTTGGCCCCATCACTTGATTTGTGACTATGGTTACCAGTGGTTTTGACCACACCGATATATATATTTGTGACTATGCTCACCAGTGGTTTTGACCACCGTTGGTTTTGACCACACGGGGTAGAGAAAGGAGATTGGTTGGTTAGGTTATAGGGTTTGCATGATTTACATGTTATACTGATGATTTGTGTAAGTGCTTGCACTATCGGGTAGGGGGATTTATACACTGAGTCTTGGTGACTCACCCCTTCCCTTATATTTTATAGATGAGGCGTAGATTGCGGATATGGAGCCGGGGAGGACTCATGGTGGCCATGCATGTTAGTTTTGGGTTTTTATTTAAAATTTCTATTTTTGGTTTTATTTATTTACATCAGTTTGGTTTTGGTTTTGTAATAAGGCCGCTAAGTATTAATTTGGTTTTTTATTTCTAGATTATAGTTTAATTATTTTATGCATATTTTTTATAACTTGATTTGCTTTATTAATCGGTATTAAATTGAAGTTTACAAAATTATACTCTATATCAGGTTTTTTAACGTTTTTCGTCGTGTGACATTACTCACAAGGTAATGACAAAGTTAACAAAGATGATTTCAAACCTAAACTTTCAAACAAACTAGTAACAATAACCAGATTTTCGAAGTAAGAGTTTCTTTGAATTCTAAAGCAACCTAAAAACGTTTTCAACATCACTTTTTATAGGGTTGCTAAACCCTTAGAACGATAAAAGAGTTATCTGTAAAAATAAACCAGGAAACTTGTTTATTCAACCATTTTTACCCCGTAACATGCCAGATTCGGTCGTGGTATGTTGACCGAGTTTAGGATGTTACAATTTTGGTATCAGAGCCAAGTTCAAAAGTTTCATTTGTGGGCCCGAGGCCCAAAATGTTTAAAAAAAGGGTCTTGAAAAGTTTTGTGGGAAATGTACATGGTTTGAACAACATGGCACCGAGTCTCCGGCACCAATCTACCCAGGTAAGTATCCCTAACCCTTGTGTGATTTGAATGTGGAGGAAATGGGTATTTTGGGATCATAGATTGGTAGGTTAGGAGTTATTAAACCTTAGGAATAGCCTACTCCAACGCAAAAATTACATAAGACTTAAAGATCAACTAAACAAACCTGTGAGTACGTCGCTAAGTTAAGGGTGTGGCAACCGTTGTGTGCATGTCTAGGAATGGATTCAGGGAGAGCTTGGTATTTAAGCAATTCTAGTGACTCACCTCCTCTTCACTCGAATCCTACCTGGTGCGTAGTGACGGTTCACCCTAACTGAGACAATTTATTCACAGGCTAAATTCAATAACTAAAACCCGAAAGGGACCAGCCACCTTGTTTTGTACAACCCTAGAATTAAACCATGGTTTCAAAATTACCAAAGTGCCCTTGATTTGGAAAATGACCAAAATACCGCTGATTTGCAAATTGACCAAATTACCCCTGACTTGTAAAATTATCAAAATACCCTTGGTATGAAAAATTATCGAAGAACCCCTGAATTCAAATTTCTAAAATACCTTATTTCGTAAAATCACCTGGAACCAGATTTTGGAAAATTATGAAAATACCCTTGGTTTATGAAATTACCAAAATATCCTCGATTTCTGGAATTTTTAAAATACCTATGATTTGTGAAGATTTCTAAATTAACCCTGATTTATTATTGAAATAGGTTAAATTATGAGAATACCCCTACAAGTGGAGTATGGGTAGAGGATGTTATTGATGAGTGAATGTGATCCACTAAAGTAGGGTAGAAGAGTTGAAACGAAAACTTTGTAATGGTCGAAAGAACCACTACTAAACTTCTTTACATAAAACTTATTCGTGGGTAATCAGTGGAACAGAAGCTAATTCATAAAACTTCTTAAAGTAGATTAAATCGTGAGCATAGTCATGAGTTCTAGGGGACGTGGTCGTAATGTGCGAGGGCGTGGTAAAGGCAGAATGACTATATCAGAACCCGTTAGGTCTAGTCAAGGGTCAGAAAATGAGATACCACTACCACCAGCTGCTGGGGTTGAGTACCAGGATCAGACGGGGGATGATGCAGTGTCACAGGCGATGCTGCGAGTGCTTGAGAGAGTGGCTAGAGCAGGTGGTGGTACAGGAGCTCGAAAATCTGTATCTGAGCCACTCCGAAATAATAGAGCTGAGGTATTCCGAGGAGTATCTGGTGTGGCACCCAATACAGCTGAGTATTGGTTAGAGGCGACGGAACGAATCATGGATAATTTAGATCTGACGGTAGAGGAGAAACTGAAAGGGGTAGTGTCGCTTCTCCGAGATGAGTCATAGCAGTGGTAGCTCACGGTTCGGGATGGTGCTGCAGTGGATGATCTCACTTGGGATTATTTCAATGCGGCTTATCAAAAGAATTATGTTGGGACCAGTTATATTGATACGCAGAGGAAGGCATTTCTGAGGCTGGTTCAAGGGAATAAGTCTGTATCGGAGTACGAGGCAAAATTCTTAAGGTTAAGCCGATATGCACGAGGCATCGTGGCTATGTAGCATGAGCGATGTGTCAGGTTTGAGGACGGATTGAGGGATGATCTGAGATTGCTGATTGCTCCACAGTAGGAGAGAGAGTTTGCGGTCTTAGTGGAAAAGCTCAAAGTTACGGAGGAAGTGAAACAGTCAGTAAGACAGAATCAGGAAAGAGGATGGAATAAAAAGAATTTCGGATCATCTGGGTCTATGGGAAACCAACAGAAACAGGGTAGATATAGTGGGTCGAATCAAGCTGCTAGGCCTACTGCCTCTAATACTCAGTGGCCGCCTACTCGGTGTGGGAAGTCTCACACGAGAGAATGTTGGACTGGAAACAGAGGATGTTTTGAGTGTGGATCGATGGAGCACTGAGTGAGGGATTGTCCACGGAGGTCAACTAGGTTGTAGCCTAGGGATAAGAATCGTACTTAGAACAAGAGGGATGGTCAGCAGCCACAGAGGGGCCGTGGTGCAGCCGGGGAGGTAATGGCTCTAGTAGAAGCCGTGGAGCACCAGGAGGAGGTGCAGGAGAGTGCAGAGGCGAGGCGGCTGGATTGGTCTCACGAAGTGAGGCGTCGAGAGGAGGCGACGACGCGACGTCATAACCGATACGTTCTTAATCTTTGGATTACCTTTTAATGCTCTGATAGATGTGGGTTCAATGCACTCATACGTAGCCAATAGCATAGTAGAAACTATGAACTTAAACTTTGAGATTACTTCTAGGAAGATGACAGTGATAAGCCCTCTAGGTCACTCTGTAGAAGTAGGTAAACTATATAGGGATGTATCCCTAGAATTTCAAGGGGTCGTATTTTTAGCTGATTTGATGGAACTACCGTTTGGGGAGTTCGATCTGATTCTCGGGATGGATTGGCTGGTGAAGTACTAGGCCAGTTTGGATTGTACGGCTAAGCGCATGGTGTTGAGGACAATGAAAGGTGAGGAGGTGGTGATGATAGGTAATAGGAGAGCTTACTTATCCAATGTGCTCTCTGCACTGAAGGTGGAGAAAATGGTAAGGAAGGGTTGTGAGGCATTCATGGTGCATGTTTGTGCTTTGGGAACCAAGGATGCAACTGTAAAGAGTGTCCGAACTGTAGGAGAATTTGCTAATGTATTCCTAGAGGAACTTTCGGGTCTGCCTCCAGATCGCGAAGTTGAATTTGGAATAGACCTGTTACCCGAAACTGCGCCAGTGTCTATTGCCCCGTATAGAATGGCACCAAAAGAATTGGTAGAGCTGAAGGCTCATATTTAGGAATTACTGGATAGAGGTTTCATCCAACCGAGTATATCTCTTTGGGGGCGCCTGTGCTCTTTGTTAAGAAGAAAGATGGTACAATGCGGATATGTATAGACTACCGCCAGCTGAACAAGTTGACAATCAAAAACAAGTATCCATTGCCCAGGATTGACGACTTGTTTGATCAACTCAAAGATGCATCAATTTTCTCTAAGATAGATCTTAGGTCGGGGTATCATCATCTTAAGGTGAAAGAGGCTGACGTCAACAAGACGGCGTTTCACACTCGTTATGGACATTTCGAGTTTCTAGTAATGCCGTTTGGGTTGACTAATACACCGGCGACATTCATGGACTTGATGAATTGGGTGTTCCAGCAGTACTTGGACCAGTTTGTCGTGGTATTTATAAACGACATATTGGTGTACTCAAAGGTCGAGAAAGATCACGATGCACACTTGCGGGTAGTTTTGCAAATTCTAAGGGAAAAGCAGTTATTTGCCAAGTTCAGTAAGTGCAAGTTCTGGCTTAGGGAGGTGACCTTCTTAGGTCACGTAGTGTCCACTGAAGGGATTAGAGTGGATCCTCGCAAGATTGAGGCAGTGTTGGACTGGAAACCGCCTAGGTCAGTTGCAGAAATTCAGAGTTTTTTGGGTCTGACAGGGTATTACCAGAGATTTGTGGAAGGGTTTTCTCTGATCGCGACGCCGTTGACCAAGTTGTTGAGGAAGGGGGTTCCATTTGTGTGGTCAGAGAAACAACAAGGAAGTTTCGACAAGTTGAGGAAGATTCTGACGGAAGCTCCAGTTCTGGTTCAGCCTGAGGTAGGAAAGGTATTCATGATCTACTGTGATGCATCACATACTGGCTTGGGATGTGTGCTGATGCAGGAAGGGAAAGTAGTGGCATATGCGTCTCGACAGCTGGGACTGAATGAAAGTAACTACCCGTCGCATGACTTAGAGTTGGCTACAGTGGTTTTTGTCCTGAAAATATAGAGACACTATTTGTACGGAGAGAAGTCGATAGTCTACACGGACCACAAGGGTCTGAAGTATCTTTTGACGCAGAAGGATTTGAATTTGAGGCAGTTCAGATGGATTGAGCCGTTGAAAGACTACGACTGCTCAATTGAGTGCCATCCGGGTAAGGCTAACGTAGTGGCTGATGCGTTGAGCCGTAAGGTGGTAGCGGACTTACGAGCGATCTTTGCTCTTCTTAGCCTATATGACGACGGGAGTCTTTTGGCAGAATTGCATATTAAGCCAACTTGGGTAGAGCAGATTAAAGAGAAACAGTTAGTGGATGAGGGTTTGAATGCTCAGAGGTTGCAAGTACAGAGTAGTGGGTTGGAAGTTTATAGCTTAACCAACGATGGAGTGTTGTGTTTTCAAGGGATAGCTTGTATGCCGAAGGACGTCGAGTTGAGGCAAATAATTCTTCAGGATGCACATAACAGTCCATATGCTATGCATCCTGGAGGTAGCAAGATGTTTCGGGATCTGCGAGAGTAGTTCTGGTGGCCGGGTCTGAAGTGGGAAGTGACTGAGTTTGTGGGAAGGTGTCTGACGTGTCAGCAGGTCAAGGCTGAACATCAGTTACCGTCAGGTTTGCTTCAGCCGGTGAAGATTCCTCAAATGAAGTGGGAAAGGATCACTATGGACTTTGTCAATGGGCTACCCCTTACGCCTAGTAAGAAGGACTCAGTCTGGGTGATTGTGGACCGTCTGACCAAATCAGCTCATTTCATACCGGTAAGGGTTGATTTTTCGCTCAAGAGGTTAGCCAAGTTGTATGTGGCAGAGATAGTGAGGTTGCATGGTGTGCCAGTGTCAATCATCTCGGATAGGGATCCCAGGTTCACGTCGAGGTTCTGGAGAGCTTTGCATCAGGTGTTGGGTACGAGGTTGGATTTCACAGCTTTTCATCCGCAGTCTGATGGACAGTCTGAGAGGGTAATCCAGGTTTTAGAGGACATGTTAAGGGGCTATGTTCTGGATTTCAATGGTAGTTGGGAGGATTATCTACCATTGGCGGAGTTCACTTATAATAATAGTTATCAAGCGAGTATCCAGATGGCACCATATGAGGCACTATATGGACGAAAATGCCATACTCCTACGTGTTGGACAGAATTGGGTGAACGGCAAATATTGGGTCCAAAATTGGTGATAGAAATAGAGGATAAGGTTAAGGTGATTCAGGATCGTCTGAAGGAAGCGTCGGGTAGGCAGAAGTCTTACGCTGATCTTAAGTGCAGGGATATAAAGTATGCAGTGGGTGACAAGGTCTTCCTGAAGGTGTCGCCATGAAAGAAAGTGTTGAGATTCGGGCGAAAAGGTAAGCTAAGCCCTAGGTTTATCGGATCGTATATGGTATTGAAGCGAGTAGGACCGGTAGCTTACCAGGTTGAGTTGCCAGCTGAGTTGAGTCAGATTCACAATGTCTTTCATGTTTCAATGCTTTGGCGTTATCGGTCAGATCCATCACATGTGGTACCAGTTGAGGAGATAGAGGTGAGCCCTGACTTTTCTTTCGAGGAGGAGCCGGTACAGATCTTAGATCGGGATGTCAAAGTTTTACGTAGGAAGTTAGTACCCCTGGTGAAAGTATTATGGCGGAACCATGGTACGGAGGAGGCTACGTGGGAGCCAGAGGATGTTATGCGACAGCAATACCCTCAACTCTTCTGACTAGGTAATTTCGTGGCTGAAATTATTTTTTTAGAGGGGTAGAACTATAATATCCTTAAACCGGGGTCTCTGCATTTTGCATGTGTTTGCATGTGACGGTATGTCCATTGTGCTAGTTTAGCATGTTTTGGGGTCTAGGCATTACCTCGGGTTAGGCCTGAGTCATGGCCAAAATTTTTGTTTTGGTGCCTAGGAAGAGGGAGCTAAGAAAGTTAGGGGTTAAAAGAAATTATGTGAGGATTTAGACTCAAGAATGGCCTTGGTAAAGTGGCAAGGAGGCGCCACTAAGGCCTTAAGCAGTGACGCCACATGCAGGGAAGGGAGCTCAGGTTCGAGCAGCAGAAATCCCTTTCTTCTTATTCTTTTTCACGCCAGGAGCAAGGAAGAGGTGTGCTCAGGTAGGACTCTCTTGGATGGATGTGGATTGAGTCAACAAATTTGATATGGATGGAGAGGAGAAAATTATGGAGGGTGACTCATTCAAACTGTTTTGAATAGGTGGTTAGGAGGATTTTTAGGAATCGGCTAAGGGAGCTTAGTGTTGGTCGAATGCCAAACACTAAGGGGTGAGGGAGGAATCGGTTGGGTTAGCAAAAGGGTGTGCTGAATGTTCTTAGTGAATTTGGGGAGCATTTCGGCTAGTTGAGAGAGAGTTTCCTTTCTCTTTCATTTTGGGTCAAGCCGAAACCTCATTTGCATCTTTTCTTTTTCTATTTCGACAATAGGGGGGCTTGGTCGAATCACTTTTACTATTTCACTAAAGAGCCAAAATTTGACTTTCACTTTCTTTTCTCCCTATTTTTGCTAAAAGTCGAAACCAACATCTTCACCTCTATTCTACATCTTTTCCTTCTCTCAAACCCCTTGTGCCGAAAGTGCTTTCATTCTCCTTTGCGAATCCTCCTCATTCCCATTCCCTTTTTCTTCTTCATCTCTAACATCTTCAAAGCCGAAACTTTGTTGAGTTTTCTTCTTCTTCTCTTCTATCTAGTGATTGGCCGAATACTCTGCTCATAAATCCCTCTCTTCTTGTGTTTTCTCTTCAGTATTTTAAGTTCCAAAACCCATCTCTTCCTTGGATCTCAAAGCCGAACCTCAAACCTTGGTGTGGGCCGAACCTTTACAAAAGCCGGAGGGATCTCTTGCGTTAAGGAATGGGTGATGCCAACGTGTAGATTCTAACGCCATCTCGAGTTTCATTTGGAATGTGGCTTGGATTTAGATCTTGTAGATCTTTGGGATTTGGCTAAGCGATCTAGTGCTTGGCCGATTGCAAGGGGGGATCATCAAGTAGTTTCGGGATTTGGTTGGAAACCAAATCGGCACTAATGAAGGGGGAAGACAATGTTTTGGAATTTCGCTTAGATCTACGAATAGTCAAGTGTGTAACGCTTACACACTTCATTAGTATGATATGTTATTGTGTTAACTGTTGTAGCCATTAAAAATAGTACTCATGCCTTCTGAGCATGAGCATGGACTCCGGGTAAGTCCCCTAATTATGGATCTCGTTATATGCTATCATGTCATTGTTCAATGTTATGCCATTTGTTATTTGCATCATCATGTGTTACTATGTCACGATTGTTATGGACATGATGGTGGGATTGTTGAGAGTAGGGGGAAGAGTTATTTGGACTGTCACCAGTGGTTTTGACCACATGACGGGTTGGCCCCATCTTTAATATTATAATTTGTGACTAAGTCCCAGTGGTTTTGACCACCAGCGATTTTGACCACATATGAATATTGTGACTCGTCCCAGTGGTTTGGTACTACAGTGGGTTGGCCCCACATGTTGATTATGGGATTGTCATCAGTGGTTTTGACCACACGATAGGTTGGCCCCATCACTTGATTTGTGACTACGGTCACCAGTGGTTTTGACCACACCGATATATATATTTGTGACTACGGTCACCAGTGGTTTTGACTACCAGTGGTTTTGACCACACGGGGTAGATAAAGGAGATTGGTTGGTTAGATTATGGGGTTTGCATGATTTGCATGTTATACTGATGATTTGTGTAAGTGCTTGCACTATCGGGTAGGGGGATTTATACATTGAGTCTTGGTGACTCACCCCTTTCCTTATATTTTGCAGATGAGGTGTAGATTGCGGATATGGAGCCGGGGAGGACTCGTGGCAACCATGCATGTTAGTTTCGGGTTTTTATTTCAAATTTCTATTTTTGGTTTTATTTATTTACATCAATTTGGTTTTGGTTTTGTAATAAGGCCGCTAAGTATTAATTTGGGTTTTTATTTCTAGATTATAGTTTAATTATTTTATGCATATTTTTTATAACTTGATTTGCTTTATTAATCGGTATTAAATCAAAGTTTACAAAATTATACTCTATATCGGGTTTTTCAACGTTACCGTCGGGTGACATTATTCACAAGGTAATGACAAAGTTAACAAACATGATTTCAAACCTAAACTTTCAAACAAACTAGTAACAACAACCGGATTTTTGATGCAAGAGTTTCTTTGTATTCTAAAGCAACCTAAAAATGTTTCAACATCACTTTTTATAGGGTTGCTAAACCCTTAGAATGATAAAAGAGTTTTCTGTAAAAATAAACCGGGAAACTTGTTTATTCAACCATTTTCACCCCGTAAAATGCCAGATTCTGTCGTGGTAAGTTGACCGAGTTTGGGGTGTTACACGTACAATCAACTCCGCTTAATTATGAGAGATCTACTTTTAGGCAGGGTCTATTCCTCCTCCACCTAAGCACATCTGATTAAATTAAGCAACATAATTAAGAACAAACTAAGTATTTATCATATAATTTAAAAATCAAATAACAAAATCCATCATAAGTTTCATCCCCTTCAGGTATCTGAAGGGTTTAGTTCATAACAAAATAAGAAAACATCTCAAGAGAAAAGATATAGTTCATAACAAAATAAGAAAACATCTCAAGAGAAAGGATAAAATAAAGTATAAGAAATCCCTAAAACCCCTTGAAGGAATTGAAGAGGAGATCCTCTGTCTTGAGTAAAACTCTGGCTTCTTGAGATGGATCAACTGGCTATCTTTGAATAATTCCCTGAAAAATAGCTCTGGCGAAAACTCTGCCCAAAACTTCCTCTTTAAAACGGCTACCTTGGGTTGTTTATATAGGCTCCTTAGATGCTTTACTTGGCTGCTAAGTACCTCCTTCAAGTAGAATTACTATTAAGGTGTTTAAGTAGACTTAGTAGTATGTTTCTTTGGATTCAAGCATCCAAATCCAAGTGAAATTGCTCATTCCCATGGCAGGGGCACGCCCATGGCACACGTCCGTGTAAGTCGTTGCCAAACCGTGTTGGACTTTTGTCGACGAGGCGCGACCATGTAAATCAGGGTGAGGCCGTGTTCTAAATAAATGGCAAGGCATTGCCGGTTGGCTTGAAGTCTAGGCCGTGTCGATTTCTTGGGTTAGCCCAATTTGGTCTGTTTTAAGCCCGTTTTACGTTCTTTTTATCCTTAGGTGCTTTCTTGAGTATGAGACATGAAAAGAAAGAATTAAGAGCACTTTTACATAAATCAGGGATAAATCATTCAAAAGCATACTAAATGTGGGATTAAAATATGTTACTTTTACGGTTTATCAAATACCCCCACACTTAAGCATTTGCTTGTCCTCACGCAAAATTCTCAACTTACAATTAAAAAAGAACTTTCCATAATTCATAATTCCTGTCGACAATGTCTCATCATAATTCATAGATAATTTATACATGGATAATTCAACTCAAAGAGTCCCAAAGATTCAATCACGATAAGTCATACCTTTGTAGTACAAAAACATAGATGTCTTCCCTTATCTGAATAATTACCTTTAATTCAAAATCGACAACAATTGACATCCTCACTAAAGGTTCACTCAAATCACTCAAGGTGTTTAAGGTTCAAGAATAAGCACTCATAAGTTGAACCTGAAAAGTTAATCCCATAGGCTTGCTTGAAAATCAAATCTCCACCACTGTATATGAGATGATACACAGATCAAAAGGTATTTATCAGGGTTGTAACGGGGCTTGGGTTAAAAGGTGTGGATAAAGGCTGAATTAGAAGGTTAAAATCGAGATCGAATTGACAAATTACCTAACTAGAAGCAATAAACTAAATATGAATATTTACATCGAATGAAAACTAATAATACCACTATTGATAATTACTCTATAATAAAGAGTATTTTCATCACTTAAAATTTGATAATACTCTAATATGAGCTTTTTCTTCAACAATTGGAATTTAAATGCTCTAAGCTTTTTTATATACTACTAATATTGAATATACTTGGTTTTCTTTTTGAGAACAAACTAAAATATTACATCATAAATGATAAATTTAACTACTAAACTAATATAATTCGGTAACTTAATCAAATCAAACCTCAATTAAAGGGTAGTCAAAAGAATGGTGATAACAAATACAAAAGAGTTTTGGGTTAATATTAAGCAGGTAGTTCATTAAAAAAGGGTTGTTAGGATCAAATGGGTTCACTAGGGGTTAATTATTTAGGTAAACTTTTTAGTGGAATGAATGGGTTAAATCCTAGGTGCCTTTATCATCTCTGTGTATCAAATCAAAAGTGTGGTCTCGACATGTATAAACGAGGCAAGTTCTAGAATAACAATTCAAAGTTGGCACACTCATAATCAATAAAGTGAGCATGAAAAAGAATATATGCTCTATACGGCTCAAAATCTCACAAAAATTATGGGTGTTTTTGACATCAATCCTTATAAATTCCAAATTTCAAGGTAATACTCAAATTCAGTTCAACGACCCATCAATTTTAATTTTTAGAAAGTAGACTTACCATGCTTGATTCTCTAGTATTCTTCAAATTTAATCATCAATGCACAATTAACTATGACTTACTCTAAAACATATCAATACAAATCATAAATCAACAGAAATTTCATCCTAATTAGTAATATGAGAAAAATACTTGAAAATAAGACGAAATTCTGGATTTGAGAATAATGCAAAAAGTCAAGTACTTTTACCCCCCACACTTAAGATGTACATTGCCCTCAATGTAGAAAGATAGATAAACAAATATGTAATAATAAAATCAAAAGAGAAGGTGGGGAAGTAACACTTCCTGAACTTTTGGATGAAGTCTATGAAAAGAAACTGGATAAGATTGGAGGTGAACGTAGGGAAGCGTCTCGAACCGTTTGAAATTGAATCCTCAAAGTAGTCAACTTGGTTTTATTGTATCCTAAGCTATATCTAAATGCCATTGAGAAAAAGGAGAAAATAATAAAGGAAGTAAAAATAAAAATAAAAATAAAAATAAAAATATGAATAAAAGTAAATAATTAAATAGAGATAAGGCCCACGCTCATGTGCCTAGTCGTGGTGTCCACACAGCCACGGCCACGGTGTGTGCAAGGCCGTATGGATATGGAAACCTATACATAAATACGAAAGGAAATAAACCAAACTAATTAGTACAGTTAGTACTTGGGTTGCCTCTCGAGAAGCGCTTGTTTAAAGTCTTGAGCTAGACTTACCTATTCTATGCACAATCATGGTGGTTTGAGGAGGTGGAAATCTTTTCTCATGCGATCAACTTAGTTATGGATATAAAGTTTAAGTCGAGTAATGTTTACCTCAAAAGTGATGAATTTAGGATTGCTTACCTCGACTATGCCGTATAGGAAGACATTAAGTACCTCAAAAGATATTTCTTCGTTTGCCTTGAGTTCTGAATTGGTGATTCAAGGGTCTTCCTTATTCAACAATACCTGATCCTCTATTTTGATGTGATTTGTTGTTCCTATCAGCTCGTTTGGGGTTTCCTTCGGTTTCACTTCGTGTGGTTCTGGTTCTTCTTTAAATTGTGTTTTCCACTCTTCTAGTTTGTCAACCCTAAGGCTTTATTCCTCATATAATTCTTCTTTATTGGCACGAAGTCTAAGATCTAGCTCAACTAGGTGATTTCATGATGTTTCCTGTAAATATGGTTGAACAAAATGGTTATTAACGTTCGTACCTTTATTACTCGATGTCTTAGCTGAGTCAAGAGCTTGAAAAGTGACTATCTCGTTGCCTACACGAAGTATGAGTTCTCATGCAGAGATATCAATTTTAGCTCTAGCAGTTACTAAAAAAGGTTTTCCTAAAATTAAGGGGATCGTGTTGTCCTCATCCATGTCTAAAACGACAAAGTCTACTAGGAATACGAATTTATCAATTTTGATTAGAACATTTTCTATTATACCCCTAGGAATTCTTATAGTTTTATCAGTGTATTGAATGCTCATCCTAGTTTGTTTGGGTTTCCCTAGACATAGTTGTTTAAACATTTTGTAAGGCAGAACATTGATGCTTGCCCCTAAATCCGCTAATGGATTATCAATAGATAAACTACCAATTAAACAAGGAATTGTAAAACTCCCTAGATCTTTTAGCTTTTGTGGTAGTCTATTTTGTTAGTCATGAGCTGTTTTAAGAATTTCCTCATGTCTGGCATCTGAAAAAGAGCTTAAAGAAGAGGTAAGTTAATATGTATTTTCTTTAAGAGTTTAAGAAACTTACCGAACTGTTCCTCTGAATCGTCTCTTTTTTTTTTTGCTTCGGGATAAGGTATGTGAGGTTGGTACTCCTTGATTATTGTTTTTTGCTTTTCTTGTGTTACCTTTATCTTACCTTTGTCTACCTTGTTTTCTTGTATTGTATTTGGTTCATCTAACCCTTTACTGTCTTGAGCTGAGATGGCTTGAATTTGCTCCTTTGGGTTAATCTCGGTGTTATTTGGTAGACGTCCTAGCGATCGTTCTGACATTAGCTTTGCGAGTTGTTCGACTGCATTCGTGCCTTCCTTGACTAACTTCGCAAGTTCCCGAATCGGTTCTCGTTGCTTTTAAGTGTTTTCTCAGTTTCTTGGAAACGATTTTCTGTGTTTTCCATGAATTTTGTCAACATCTCTTCAAGATTGGCTCCTCTTCTTATTGGTGAGGTGGTTGTTGAAAATCTGGAGGAAGTTCCGATCTTTGGCTGTTTTGATCATCCCACGAGAAATTGGGATGGTACTTCCAACCTACATTATAAGTGTCACTATAAAAATTATTTTGATATCTAGAATAGTTATCTGTATAGTGAGCTTGCTCGTTTTCCATGCCATATCTGTAGTGTGGGTACTCAGGATTCGCCACGCCTCTTAGATTCAAATCATATAGTATTTCTGGATGTACATGCGAGGAACTATACCAATCATCAATCTTTTTATTCATCATCTTTAACTGATTAGAGAACCTGGTGACCACGTCGAGGTTGAAGACACTAGCTGTTTTAGTAGGAATTGTCCTCATGACTGGCCACTGATAATTATTCAGTGTCATCCTTTCCATAGACTCAAATTTTACGCAAAAGAAAAATAGAGGAAAAATTATCAAAGTAAAATAATAATAATAAATTGTAATAAAAAACTGGCTAAAGTAATAAAAAAAAAGCTTTCTTAATATTTTAGTGTTCCCCGGCAACGGCGCCAAAAACTTGATCGTGTCAAACAGCTGAGTTTTCATATTTATAAAGAATGATCATACCTGTAGACTAACTATGACAACGATTGAGGCAAGTGCACCTATTGAACAATAGTATAGTTTAGGCAAGATTATTTTATCGAACCCAAAGGAACCTAAAAGTACTAGTACTCACTTTCTTTCTATTATTTAGCCTAAAATATTGAGTGATAGGTTTATTAATCTAAAACTAATGAAAAACTAAACTAGATGCAAAGACAAAAGAATGAAACTTTGGGACGAGACTGTGGAAAATCTCAGTTGATTTTAGACGATACCCTCAAGAAGAATCCACCTATGACTTCTCTTGTTATCTAACTTTTAATTCATATGACTTCTTTACTTAGCTTGATCCGTGAGAATCCTTAACCTATATTAAACCCTCTCTCGAGACGAATAACATCTAACCTTAGGTTAATTAGTGGAACTCTCATTCTCTTATAATAACCCCCGAAGGAAGTAGTAAATCGATCAATGGATTCCTATATTAGGTTTCACCCTAATCTGGCAAAATCTTGTCACCCTATCTCTAGGCATGTGATCAAATCCGCTTAATTATGCTAGATCTACTCTTAGTAGGGTCTATTCCTCCTCCACCTAAGCACATCAGATTAAATTAAGCATCATAATTGAGAACAAACTAAGTATTTATCATATAATTTGGAAATGAAATAACAAAATCCATCATAGGTTTCATCCCTTCAGGTATCTGAAGGGTTTAGTTCATAACAAAAGAAGAAAACATCTCAAGAGAAAAGATAAAAAAACATAAGAAATCCTTAAAACCCCTTGAAGGAATTGAAGAGGAGATCCTCTATCTTGAGTAGAACTCTGGCTTCTTGAGATGGATCAACTGGCTATTTTTGAGTAATTCCCTGACTAAAAGCTTTGGCAGAAAACTCTGCCCAAAACTTCCTCTTTAAAACGGCTACCTTGGGTTGTTTTTATAGGCTCCTTAGATGCTTTACTTGGCTGCTAAGTACCTCCTTCAAGTAGAATTACTATTAAGGTGTTTAAGTAGACTTAGGAGTATGTTTCTTTGGCTTCAAGCATCCAAATCCGAGTGAAATTGCTCATTCCCGTGGCAGGGGCACGCCTATGGCACACGCCCGTGTAAGTTGTAGCCAGACCGTGTTGGACTTTTGTCGATGAGGCACGGTTGTGTAAATTAGGGTGAGGTGTGTTCTAAATAAATGGCAAGGCACAACCGTGTGGCTTGAATTCCAAGCCATGTCGATTTCTTGGGTTGGCCCAATTTGGTCCATTTTAAGCCCGTTTTACGTTCTTTTTATCCTTAGGTGCTTTCCTGAGTATAAGACATGAAAAGAAAGTATTAAGAGCACCTTTTTACATAAATCAGGGATAAATCATTCAAAAGCATACTAAATGTGGGATTAAAATATGTTACTTTTACGGTTTATCTGGCATATTATCCTTATTGCATTTAATCCCAGTGGCTTGGATTGATTTATTCTTCTGGACTTCTTTTCTCTGAAGAATTATCAAGATCCTTCATCTTTTTCTTATGAACATTTTTCTGGGTCTTTCTTTATGATATGGTATCTTGGATTTATGTACCTTCGGTATCTTTATCTTGGATTCCTCTGTCTTGGATTTCTTTATTCTGGTTTTCTTGTTATCTTTATCTTGTAAATTACCAATGATCGCTTGCATCCAAGGTATGTTCTTCAACTTATGATGACTATGTCGATTATGAACGTGCTTTTGGCTTGATTATAGTAACACGATGACCCCTGTATCTGGATTTCTCTAAATCTTTGTGTAAAAAACTGATATCAATAAAAGCATAAATGATGAAATTGCAGTTTCAATTTGTATGGTGGATTCCTTTCCTCGAGTAAGTTAATCAAATTTAATTCATTCAATTGAGGCATTTTTTTTATCTTCAACTAATGCAATTGAAATGGACTTTGGTTAGTATGATAAGTGAGTTTTGAAAGGTTTCATGTCAAACTGTACTATCAACTAAAAATGAGGATCTCTTAAAATATCATTTACTGATGAATAATATTGACTCAGTGGTTCAAGTGGTATTGATTATTATTTGAAAGATTAAATAAGCTATTCATGTCTGGGAACAAGATTTTACCTCTCTTCAGGTAAAAGATAGATAGTTTGAATGAAAAGTGTATATATCTTAGAAGACCTTGATACGATTTAAAGTTGTTCTGAATGATAAAGTTTTCGTCTTGTGAAAGTTGAATGGTCTATTACATGTCATTAAAGCTTTGAATGAATGAGAATGTTATTGACCAAAGTCTTTGAACCGATAGGGTATGCACTGAACAAAAAAAAAACGGGCTTATGCAGAGAGTTTGCAAGAAAAATCACAAGAGTAATACATTGATGATCGAGTTTAGAACTCAACATTTCTGATCTTTGTAATTAAATACATGAAAGGTTATCAGGACTACTACTGAACATCGGGTAATATCAGAACGATCTTCATCAGTATTGATATTAGAATGGAAATGAAAACGAGATGATTATGGATTTCTTATTAGGATTATTCTTATATTTGAAAGAGAAAATGATATATGGATTTCTAGTTGACATATGATGAAATTCACCAATCATTTTGGTAAATGTTAAATCTACCCAACGGGTTAATGGAATCATGTATTTATGAGATTATCAGATTTCTCGAAAAGCTAGTCCTGGTTAATTGGATTGAGATCCGAACTTTTATATATTATGAGTTATTGGGAAAGCTAAATAAGACCCTTGATTTTAATAAAGGCTAAAATAAAAGTTCTTTAGTACTAATTTTGAGATAGTAAAGATTATGAGGAACTAAACCACTCTTCTGGTAAGATTTTCGAGGATGAAAATCCTTAAAGGGGGAGAAATGTAACATCCCGAATTAGGGCCTAGTCGGAACAGTGATTTTGAGACCACAAATCTGAAGTAGAAATAACTATTTTATGATTATTTTAAGGTCTATGATATGTTTACATCCTTGAGTGAAAATTTCATGAAGAAATTATATGTCTAAGGTGCTCGATTAGACTTTAAGGACTAAATTGAATAAATTACAAACTATGAGTTCTAGAATTTTTTTGTATGAAATTGAATTGGATTTTTAATTAGAGGGTCTTAAATAGAAATTTGACCAAGTTCTAAAATTTTGGACAAAAATGGGATTGGATGGATAAAATTTCAAAGAAAGGTAAAAGGACATTTTGGTCATTTGGTCATTAAATGGACTAAAAGCCAAAATAAAAGCCAAATTTCTTGTCCATCATCTACCTATGGCCGAATATTCCATGGGAAAAGATATGGTTAGGGTTTTCAAGATTCCAAGCTCAATAGTAAGTGCATTCAAGCCCTGTTTTTTTATGATCTTTACATTTTTGAAATCCCGGTAACATGCTCTACTCATTTCTACCATTATTTTGAGCTAGGTTTTATGTTTAAAAATTTACCCATGAATGGTATGCATGTATTTTGATGTTTAATGGTATACTATGAAGGCTCGGTGTGTAATAAACGACTTTGCTAAGTGATTTTCAATAAAAATGCTTAAAAAGGACTAAATCATAAAAGTTATAAATTAGTCATAAAAGGGTGATTTAGTGGAAATTGGGGGCTTCCATAGTTATTAAAATGATTTGGCTAGGCTGGGAATGCATAGAAATCGAATAAAAAACATTTTACGAGCATTAGGGAAAAAGTGCAAATATGTGAAAGTTTAGGGGTTAAAGTGTAAATTTGTGAAAATATGATTTTTGGACCCATATGAACAATGTGACTAATTAGTAGGCTAAATGTGATATAGATCAAGGAAATCAAGATTCGGGCTTTAATCGAGAAAATACAAGGTTATGGACTAAAATGGTAAATTACCGTTTCTGGATCCGAGGTAAGTTCGTGTGTTAATAATAATGCAACACCATTCTTGAATAGTAATTCTCTATTGATATAGCATAGATTGTATGATTTAATATGTTCAGGAGAACTTGATGGATGGTATGTATGGTATGGAAAATGTGAAGTTTGTTGTGTCATGTGAAATTGAATGGCAAATTAATGTTACATGAATTGAATGTTAAATTAATATTATATGGGTTGTATGAGTTGCTACAGGATTGTACCTGTGAGATTTTGACAAGTAAGTTGTATGTAAATAACTCATCATTTTTATTGATGTTTTTATATTTCAGCATAATTTATGTATTGTAGCTGATTTTTGAATCATAATTGACTATTGAAGGAATGGAATAAAGTATTAGAAAGTTAGATACCTCCCATTTGAACCTTCGAAATTGAAAGATATAAATGGTATGTAGCTAGGTCACATGAGTGGCACTAAGTGCAGGCCACTATATGCATAAGAGAGCTACAAGATACATATATATATATATATGTAGCTAGGTCACATGTGTGGTACCGAGAGTACGCCATGTGTACAAATAAGCTATACGTAGCTAGGTCACATGTGTGGTATGTAGTGTGAGCCACTATGTGTACAAGAGAGCTACGAGATGGCTAGGTCATATGAGTGGTGCTAAGTGAAGGCCACTATGTATACAAAAGAGCCAGAATTACGTGTACAATCGAGTCAGGTCACATGAGTCATACTATGTGAAGGCCACTATGTGTACAAGAGAGCTTCAACTTCAATGGTGGGCTATGTGCGAAACCACCGCGTATCCGTTATTATTTCGAAGCATTCAACGGGAAAATCAATTAAGTGAAATTATGTGTGACTTTATAGTGATAAGTGTAGGTATATGCATGTGTAACATATAAGAAATATGCTCGATATGTAATCGAAAATTGGAAAGATTGTTATAGGTAAGTAATGAATACAACTAAAGTGAGAGAGAGAAAAATTTACAATAAAACTGTTTTGGACAGCAGCGGTGATGTGAATTTGAAAAATTACCAAAATTAGTAGAAATTGAATTATAAGTTTTATGATATATTTATTTAAATACTGTTGAGTCTATTTTCATATAAAACGAACAGATCAAACAAAAGATTTGTATATTTTGAGATATTTAAATTTTTGTGAGACTGGTTTAGAATGATTACGTGATCCCCTATTCTTCCTTGGAAAATTCATTAAAAATTGTAAAAAATTAATTATGGGATATAATTTATATGATTGAAATCCTTAATCAGTCTAGTTTCAAATTAAATAAATTATAACATCATCTGAATTCTGTACAAGGAGAAAATTTATTTGTAGTGAAAAGTGGTCAGAATATTCAAACAGTGAAATAGGGGTAAATTAAATGAATAAACTGTACTTATTGGCTAAACCAAGAATTCTAAAAATTTTATGGTAAGAAGATAAATGAGTCTAGTTTCAGGGGAAATTAGTGGATCTTAATTTGGAGTTTTGTAGCTCCAGATATAAATAATTTAAAGACTGTGACTTGAGAAAATAGCTTAACTGGAATTTGAATAAATAGAAATAATATGAAAATAGCATGTTATCGCATTGCTTATTATTTTCATGCGAGCTTACTAAGCGTAAAGCTTACTCCCTCCTTTCCATTTCTTTTACTTTTGTTAGGTCAGCTCAGGGTTGGAGATCATCAGAGGCGTCATCACACTATCGAGCCATTATCCTTGGAGTATTGGCATGTGTATGTTAAATGTTTTCAAGTGAGTGGCATGTATAGGGACTTACTTTTTCTATGATGGATGTTGTTGTGATTAGCCAAATGTATTGGCTTATATTGATTTGCTGATTATAGCCATGAGATTTGGCTTATAATGATTTTGGCTTGTAAGCCTATTTGTCCATGGTATGTGTTAATGTCTTGTTATGTGGTATAAGTGGTTAAATAGATGACAAAGTCAAATGCATGTGTTTTAAAAGTTTTAATTTTGGGCAAAATTTTGTAACCTGATTTTGTATGATTGTGAATGTTTAAGTCTGGTAATGCCTCGATCCCTATCCCAGAGTTGGATACGGATGAGGGGTGTTACAAGTAGCATAATGAGTCTGTCGGGACAATAAACATGGGTGAAAAATTAAGACAGTGATTGTGGGAAATCCCACAACTAAGGAAAAAGGGTTGGAAGTAAAGGTAAGTAATGGAAAATGATAGTGAGCTAGAAGACTATTGGGAAATCAATTGAATAAGGAAAAATAAAGTAGAAAGGGAAATAATATACTAAATAGTATTCATGGAAGCCGGAAAGGCATAAGGATGGTAACCTGATGGGAATCAGTCATGTGAATTATCGTGCCAATAGTGCTTGGTGTATAAGTATGCTAAAGAGAAAGTAAATAAAGGATCGCAGTAAGGATCCACCATTAAGAACCACTAGGAGATGCTTAGTGAAACTGGTAGGTTAGAGTCAAGATCATAAGCACCCTAGCCTAAAGTAATGTGAGGGATGACAACTGTATGTCTATCAAAACTACTCTGATTTAAGGGAAATCATTAATGAAATGTTAGCCAAAGGGCTAGTTATGCTCGGATGAAGTATGAAAGATAAGTAGTGAACCCAGATGACCACTCTGTGATAGTTGGTTGAGTATGATAGGTTATAGTGACTCATAATAGGAAGATGTGCTATGTTTTAGGGTAATGTAATAAACCTAAAGTGGATTACAAATAAGTAGTTCAACAACTAATTAAACAAAGCAAACCTTGGTTCGCTAGAGTGGCAGGGGACAATAAGTTATCCTGACAGTTGGAATGCCAATAAGTCCTTCAAGATTATGGTAAGAGGAGGAGCCACCCTAGACTAAACAAAATTTAAATAGATGTCCATGGGGAAATATTCAAGGATCGATGAATGGTAGGTTGAAAAACTACCTTAGAGGAACATGGTGCCAATTTTTCTTCTAACATAGTGAATATCACATTGGTAGATAATCTCTTTGCTCACCATCCATCATAATCTCTTTACCATCAGCCATCTTCAAAGTCACTTTCTTAGTAGCACAGGCCAGATTGACTTGATGTTCAACCAAGCAGTTCATCCGCAAAATTAAATCAAATTATTTAGAAGGTAACTCCATCAGATAAATCAGAAACACCTCACCTTGAACTTCTAATGGACATCTACTATAGATCTTATTTACAACCATAGATTGTCTTAAGTGACTAGCTACAACTTCCTCTACCCAAATTCCCAGTTTATCGAAAACCCAACTAACAACATACAAATGGGTAGAACTAATATCAATCAAAGAAAAATAATGAATAAAATGGACTACAAAAGTACCTACAATGACGTCAGATGTGACTCGATCCTCTCAATGCCTAGCTACCTAAACCATAGCTGATTGTCTACCATCAGTCCTATTCACACCCTGACTCAGTGCTCGCTGTGTAATACCCCAAACTCGGCCTAGACGTTATGGCTGAATCTAGCATGCACATCAAAAGGTAGTTGAAAAGCTAAGCATTTGTTGAAAATGTTGCATCTCTTTTGAAAACACTAAGTTTCATTGTTTGTTTGTAAAAACCCATTTTACTTAATGTCCATTTTTATAAAGTTGCTATTATTTTGAAAAACTATTTTTTTCTTGTGAAAGTTGAACTTGAATATTTGCGAAAATGTGATATTTTGAAAAACGGTTATTAACATTTTAGGAGAAACCCAGAATTAAACGTTTAACAATTTGAAATAGTAGAAATGAAAGTTAAAAAGTAAAACAAAATCCAAAGGCCTTATTACAAATTATTAAATCCAAAATAAATAATCTTAGAATAAGGTAAAGACTAGATTTACTATGTTTCGCAAGAAAGAATTCTGATGTATGGCCACCACCGAGTCCTCCACAACTCTAAATCCTCTAACGCTGGGGATTACCTGCAAGATTAAGAGAAATGGGGGGTGAGTTACGAGAACTCAGTGTGTAATCCCTTAAATGGTCACTAACTGGGCCCGAGCCCATACGACATCAATCTAGGCCTAAGCCCTATAATCATGATAATGCATATAATGTAATGCAGCCTAACCTAATCCAACCAATCACACCCCCGTACCAACCAGTCATCACCTGTGGGGACACCAATATTGCAGACCAGCTGCTAATCATGTATTTGTGGCTAGGCCACCAAAATAATAACTTATATATATACATATGTGGCAACGCGACTAAATAATATGTGGCAGAGCCACCAGGCTACACTTCCTCCGATCATCAAACCCAACCCATGCAACATGGTATAAATACAATATAGCAAACATATAAAAAAATGTAACCAGAATCATATACACAATATTCAACCCTAATCGAGGGTATAACAGACATTTTCACCCCTTTAGGGGTATTTTCATAATTTTGCAACCCATGGGGAATTTTGGTAATTTACCCACCAAGGGTATTTCGGTAATTTTGCAACCCAGTGGTATTTCGATAATTTACTCTCTAGGGGTATTTCAATAATTTTGCAACCTAGGGGTATTTTGGTAATTTACCCTTTAAGGGTATTTCGGTAATTTTACAACCCAGGGCTATTTCAGTAATTTAGACATTTAACGGCCTCTTCGAAGCCTACTGTCGCCTCGAGCAACTCAGGACCCCTTTTTTTGGTCTCTACGGTACTATTGGGCCTAAAATCCATTTCAGGTTGTTCGTGTGGCCCATTTGATACATTTTCAATCTCGATTCATAGTCGCATCAATCATTCAGAATTTCTCCATCGATTTTGCCCCTGTGGGCTCGTAAGCCCATTGGGCCCATTTAGCCCGTTTCAGTTCGATCGAGCCCACTATAGCCTTAGTTTTGCGAGAGTGCTCGCGTCACTTTCAACGATCCATCATCGTCATTCGTGTCTCGATTTACCGCTACGAGCATTCGAATGCTCAAGTTGTCACAGTTGCCGGCTTTTCGGCTTTTCGACTTTTTAACTTTTGGCCGATTCACAAAACATCACATGCATTCGTCAAGATGAGTGTGAGATTACACACCTGTTTTGGATTGCCGAAAGAACTACTCTTCGTTGCCCCCTAGAATAAAAACGATCAAAAGTTAGCCTCAACTTCTCAAAATATTTCATAAACTCAAATTCATTACACCACTAGAATCACTTACCAAAAAACGTGATCTCCCTTACAGAGTTCTAAAATTTGGTCTTGCTTCCTGGCTACCACCACAAGTTCCTAAAAGAAATAATTGATGCACCAAAGAGGTTAGTATCCAAGCAACATTTGGCCCGCCTATCAGAAAGAAAGAAACCGATGCCAACTTCACAAAATAGGATCACATGAATACCATTAACATCAAATTAAAGGGTAAACGAATAACTTCACATTTACCCAAAACCAACGCTAATTGCCTAAGCCCGTTGTTTGCTAAAGAATTCCATCTACACCCCGGGAAGAGTTTCAGTTTGGACTAAGTAGAGAGGGAAGAAAGAATAATGACTGTGAGAGTGTGGCATTCGGCCAAAGAAAGAAAGATAATGCAAAGAGAAAAAGAAATAACATGGGAATAGAGGCTTACCAATTAAAGAACACAAGATGAAAAGTGCAAGTAGAAGTGATTCGGCTACTGGAAGAAAAGTGGTCAGAAAAAAAGAAATTTGGCAACCGATGTTTAGGCAACAACAAGTGAAAAGAATATTGTTTGAAGAACTGAGAAGAAGAAAGAATAGAAAGATTAGGGTTTTGACAAAGAAAATTGAAGCAAGAAGTCCCGAAATGCTATAGCCGAAAAATGCAAAAGGTAAAAATCTCTCAAAAAAATACTTGATAAAAATTGGCACTCCTACCACTCAAGGCCAAATATGCTACCCAAAGTGACCTCATTGACCGAAATTCTCATCCCCACACACTCCCAAATTTGGCCACTACTAGCTCTCACCCCAATCCCTTGATTCCCTCCATGATATTCTCCTTGAATTCCTCTCCTCCACCTATTCAAAGTGTTTGAATCATTCTCCAACCTCCATGGCAGAGTTTGATCCCAACTATGCTTCCTCCTTTCCAAAGCACAAAATAATAACCACCAAAACGTAGCTTGTGAGACTCAAAATCTCCCCCTTCATGCTTCCCTTGTTACGCCACACCACTGTGCCATTTACTCACTTGTGTAAGCAAACACATTTAATTAAACTTAAGTCCAGCTTCTGCTAGCCCTCTTCCCTAAAGAGCGAAAAACCAAAATTTTCCCAGGGCTTGGTCTCAAACCCGAGCCTCCCTAGGACCCCCAAACACACCTAAATAACAAGCTAAACAAGTTCAACACATGAAATAGTGTAAAAAAATTTGCCAGACCCCTAATTTTACGATGTTACACGCTGGCCATGACCCAAATTACCAGCTCTATTCTGACATCGGCCCTCAAAGGTAACTGTCCAACTCTCTGATTCTTATTATGATTTTGATTTGGTACTTGCATCTGATCAACTTGATGTGGACACTCTTTTTTTCGATGCTCAGTAGATCCACATCTCAGATAAGCACCCATCTTCTTCCAACACTCACCTAGATGTTGCTTACCACAGTATGCACAATTCAAAGTCCTACCATCAGTATCAGTTACTGTATTATTGTGTTGTGGCTTGCCCCTCTCTGGCCAGTTTTAAGGGATACAAAATAGAGCCAGTAGGATTAGAATCCCTCTTATTCTGAACCTTATTCTTATTACGCTCCGAATGCTTAATCTCCTCCACAATCTTAGTAACGCCCCAAATGTTAGGGTTGTAGCTTTTGCTTAATTTTATGTTGTTTGTGCTCAGTTGGTTATTTGAGTGTGTTTGGGGGTCCTAATGAGGCATGGGTTTGAGTTTGAGCCTGGGAAAAATTTTAGTTTTTGGCTCTTTAGTAGAGAGCGACTGTTGGCAGAAGGTCTTAAGTTTAATTATGTGCAATTAGGAGACACATGTAGAGTATGTGGTGTGGTGGTGTGGCGTGAAGTGGAGAGTAAGGAGGGAAGGGGTTTGAATCCCACAGTTTGCATCTGGAGGCTTTTATTTTGTGGCTTGGAAGAGAAAGAGGTAGAGTTGGGATCAAACTCTACAATGATGGTTGAAGACTTGGTCAACAAGTTTGAATGGGAGGCTAGGAGTGATTCAAGGAGAGGATAGTGGATAAAATCAAGGGATGAAGGGGTAAAGGAGTGTTGGCTGAATATGGGGAACTGGTGATAGGGAATTTCGGCCAAGGGGGGTCTTATGTGATGTGCATATTCAGTTTTAAGAGCGGAGAGTGTCATTTTTCCTTTAGTTATCTTTGAAGGGTTTTTGCATTTTGGAGTATTCTTCTCTAGAATTTCAGGTCATTTTTTTTCTCCTCAAGTTGTCTTGCCCAATTCTTAGTTTCTTCATTTTTTGCTCTTCCTTACCTCTCGTGAATTCTTTCTTTTTACTAATAGTTTGAGAACTTGTTTGGCTAGATCTTCTTCTTCCCATTTCTCTTCACACCTTGTTCATCTCTTATCTTTTCTCTCGGCTAATCAATCTCTTTTTCTTTTATTCTTCAATTAGCTTTTTTTCTTCTTGTGTGGTTTTGCAAGGAGTGTGACAATCGATAAAGTTATAGTTCTTTCTTCTTAGTAACTTTGTTCCCATTTAGTTTCTTCCTTAATAACCGTATGTTCTTTTTTACACTTTGTGGCTAGAAATACGTTCTTTTCTGTGTTTTGGCCATCATTGGGCTTAGGGATTTCAATAAGGCAAAAGGAGGGTCTATTCCTCCTCCACCTAAGCACATCAAATTAAATTAAGCAACATAATTAAGAATAAACTAAACACTTCTCATATAATTTATAAATCAAATAACACAATCCATCATAGGTTTCATCCGCTTCAGGTATCTGAAGGGTTTAGTTCATAACTAAATAAGAAAACATTTCAAGAGAAATGATAAAACAAAACATAAGAAATCCTTAAAACTCCCTGAAGGAATTGAAGGAAAGATCATCCGTCTTGAGTAGAGTTTTGACTTCTTGAGATGGATCAACTGGCCATCTTCGAGTAATTCCTTGAATAAAAGCTCTGGCAGAAAACTCTTCCTAAAACTTCAACCCTTATTTCGGCTTCTGCCGAACTCTCCTTTTTGGTTGCTACCTTAGGTGTTTACATAGGCTTTGAGATGCTTTACTTGGCTCTTAAGTATCCTAATTCAAGTAGAATTCCTCCTAGGATGTTTAAGTAGACTTAGGAATGTGTTTTTTTGCCTCCAAGCATCCAAATCCTAGTGAAATTGCTCTTTCCCGTGACAGGGGCACGGCCATGGTACACGCCCGTGTAAATCATCTTCAGGCCGTGTCTTGATTCTGTCGATTGGGGCATGGTCGCGTAAATTGTGGCATGGCCGTGTGAAGTAATTTGACGAGGCACGGCCGTGTTGCTTGAAGCCCAGGCCATGTCGATTTCCTCTTTGGCCCAAATTGGCCCGTTTTAAGCCTGTTTCTGGTTCTTTTCATCCTCGGGTTCTTTCTTGAGTATAAACATGAAAAGAAAGGATTAAAATCACCTTTTTAATAAATCAAGGGCTAAATCATCCAAAAGCATACTAAATATGGGATTAAAATATGTTACTTTTATGGTTGATCAAGTACCAACATCCATTTTAGCTCTGGCAGTTGCTAAAAAGGGTCTTCCTAAAATTAAGGGGATACTATTGTCCTCATCCATCTCTAAAATGACAATGTCTACGGGAATATGAATTTATCAATTTTCACGAGTACATCTTCAATTATACCCCTAGGAATTCTAATAGTTTTATCAGCTAATTGAATACTCATCCTAGTTTGTTTGGATTTCCCAAGACCTAGTTGTTTAAACATTTTATAAGGCATAACATTTATGCTTGCCCCTAAATCAGCTAAAGCATTATCAACAGATAAACTACCAATTGAGCATGGAATTGTAAAACTCCCTAGATCTTTTAATTTTCATGGTAGTTTATTTTGCAAAATTGCTGAGCATACTACATTTAGCTCCACATGTATGCTTCGTTTAACCTCCGTTTGTTCGTCAAGAGCTCTTTTAAAAATTTCCTTGAATCTGGCATCTGTGAATGAGTTTCAAGAAACGGTAAGTTAATATGTAATTTCTTTAGAGTTTAAGAAACTTACCGAATTGTTTATCTATGTTGTCTTTCTTCATCGCATTGGGGTATGGTATACGAGGCAGGTACTCTTTAATTACCGGTTTTGGTTTTTCTTGGCTTTCCTCAACTTTACCTTCACTCACCATAGGTTCTTACCTTGGCTCAGATTTAGATTCCACTAACCTTTCCTGTCATGAGCCGTTATGGCTTGAATTTGTTGTTTTACGTTAGTCTCAGTGTTACTTGGAAAGCTACCTTGTGGTCATTCAGAGATCAGCTTAGCGAGTTGCCCTAATTGGTTCTCGATTCCTTTAATCGATCCTTGTTTATTTTTAAGTGTTATTTCGGTGTTTTGAAATGAGTTTCTGGCACCGTTATGAATTTTGTCAGCATCTCCTCAAGATTCGGCTTCTTTTCCTCTGGGTAGGGCTCTTGTTGGAAGTTTGGAGGAAGTTGTTGTCTTTGATTTCCTTGACCACCCCATGAGAAATTGGGGTGGTTCTTCCAACCTGGATTATAAGTATTACTATAAGGGTTATTTTGAGATCTAAAATTGTTACCCGTATAGTTTATCTGTTAGCTTTCCATGCCGGGATTGTAGGGTGGGTACTCAGGATTCGCCACACCTCTTAGATTTGAATCACATTGCATTACTCAGTGTACCTGTGAGGAACCACACAAACCATTAATCTTTTTATTTAACATCTCTACCTAATTTGATAGCATGGTGACTGCGTCGAGGTTGAAAACTCCGGCTATTTTTGTCGGCCTTGTCCTTGTAACTTGCCACTGATAGTTGTTCAATGGCATCCCTCTATAAACTCATAGTCTGCCTCAGGAGTTTTGTTATTCAGGGTTTCTCCGGCTACTAAATCGATCAATTGTCTCGTTGAAGGGTTCACATGGTTATAAAAGGTTTGGACTTGTAGCCACAAGGGTAATCCATTGTGTGGGCACCTTCTCAATAGATCTTTGTATCTCTCCCAAGTATCGTATAGTGTTTCTAAATCCATCTGCATAAAAGAAGAGATATCATTCCTTAATTTGGCCGTTTTGGCCGGCAGAAAATATTTTAATAAAATTTTTGGTTATTTGTTCCCATATAGTGATTGATCCTCGTGGAAGAGAAATCAGCCACTGTTTAGCTTAATTCCTCAAAGAGAAGGGAAATAACCGAAGAAGGATGGCATCATCAGAAACGCCATTAATTTTGAAAGTATCAAAAAATTTTAGGAAACTTGCCAAGTGATTATTTGGATCTTCATCACGCAAACCATCAAATTTGAACAAATTCTTTGTATCATTTGTATAGTGTTAGGTTTGATTCAAAATTATTAGCGACTATAGCAGTCTAACAATACTTGACTCAATTCCTATTAAATTAGGTTGAGCATAATCATACATAGTTTGAGGAGCATGATTTTCGGCCACCTCTAGAGGTAGCGGATTATTCTCAGCCATCTCTTCACTAGAATTAATTTTGTTCTCTTGCTCTTCTTGTATGTAGTTTAAGCATCGCCTTATTTCTCTATGATTTCTACGAACCGTACCTTTAATATCACTATCGTAAATTAAAGGTCCTGTCGGGTTTCTTCTATTCATAAACTAGAGGTACCTACCAGGAAAAGAAAAAGCAAAAGAAAATTAGAAAAGTAAAAATAAAATTTAATTGCAAAAAATAATATAAAATAAAATATGGCTAAAGTAATAAAAATTGAGCGTTCTTAATATTACAGTCCCCCGATAAAGGCACCAAAAACTTGATTGTGCATCAGAGTTTTAAAATTTTATAATATGAATGATCTAGCCTAAAAATTAACTATGACAACAACTTGAGGCAAGCGCACCTATCGAACAATAGTACAGTTTAGTGGCAAGACCGGATTGTCGAACCTAAAGGAACCAAAAGTACTAATACTAACTCTCTTTCTATTATCTAGCCTAAGAATTAAAGGAATTGTTATCTATTCTAAAATTAACTAACTACTAAGCTAAAGATGCTAAGACAAAAAGAATGAATTGGAGAAATACTTGAGGGAAAATTGATTGAGACAATACCCGAGGAAGAATCCACCTAGACTTCACTTGTTATCTAACTCTGAACCAGATGATTTGTTCACTTGACTTGATCCATAAGATTCCCTAATTTATATTAATACCTCTCTCGAGGCTACTAACATCATCCTATCTCTAGGGTTGTGATCAACTCCGCTTAACTATGCTAGATCTACTCTTAGGCAGGGTCTATTCCTCCTCTACCTAAGAGCATAAATGCTTGAATCAATATCCTGAAATATCGAAACAAGAATTAAGAACACATAGTTAAGAACAAATCAAGTATTTATCATACAGCTCAGAAAATCCGTCTTAGGTTTCATCCCCCTCAGGTATTTGAGGGGTTTAGATCATAATCATAAAAGAAAACATCTCAGAAGAAAATATAAAATAAAACATAAAGAAAACCCTAAAATCCCCTGAAGGAATTGAAGGAGAGATCCTCAGTCTTGAGTATGATTCTGGCTTTTTGAGATGAATCAACTGGCTTTCTTTGAGTGAATCCCACAATTCGACCCTTCTGGCTTGGCTCCTTGGCCTAGTTGAACGCCCCCTTGAAGGTTGGCCTCTTGGGTGTTTATATAGGCTTCTGGATTGGCTTTCTTTGCATCTAAGTACCCTATTTTGAATAAAATTCAAACAGGTCACGTCAGGGACACGCCCATGGTACACGCCCGTGTATGTCGAGGCTAGGCCGTGTTCGGATCTGTTAATGAGGCACGACCGTGCGACTCGGGGTCCAAGCCGCTTGGATTTTGTACTTTGGCCCATTTTCTTCATTTTTAGCCCATTTCTCATTCTTTTCATCCTTCGATGATCTCCTAAGTATAAAACATGAAAACAAAGGATTAGGAGCACCAATTTCCATAATTAAAGTGATAAATCATCCAAAAGTATGCTAAATGCGTGTCCCTAATGTGACCTATTTGAATTCTATTTGGAATAGGGCATTTAGAGGCAAAGAAAGCCTTTCCAAAAGCCTATATAAACAACCTAGAGGCCAACCTTCAAAGGGGCGTGCATCTAGGCCAAAGAGCCAAGCCAGAGGGGCCGAATTGTGGGATTCACTCGAAGAAAGCCAGTTGATTCATCTCAAGAAGCTAGAATCATACTCAAGACTGAGAATCTCTCCTTCAATTCCTTCAGGGGGGTTTAGGGTTTTCTTTATGTTTTGTTTTATATTTTCTTTTGAGCTGTTTTCTTTTATGATTATGAACTAAACCTCTCAGATACCTGAGGGGGATGAAACTTAAGAAGAATCTTGTTATTGTTTTTTGAATTGTATGATAAATACTTGGTTTGTTATTAACTATGTGTTTTTAATTCTTGTTTTGATATTTCAGGATATTGATTCAAGCATTTATGCTCTTAGGCAGAGGAGGAGTAGACCCTGTTTAAAAGTAGATCTAGCATAGTTAAAAGGAGTTGATCATAACCCTAAAGATAGGATGACGAAAATCTATTGGATTAGGGTAAAACCTAATATGAAAGTCCATAGATCGAGTTAATGCAACTCTAGGGGTTTTAATTAGAAAGAGATTTCAATTAATCAACTTAGGGTTAGACGTTAGTAGCCTCGAGAGAGGTATTAATATAAATTAGGGAATCCTATGGATCAAGTCAAGTGAATAAATTGTCTGGTTTAGAGTTAGATAACATGTGAAGTCTAAGTGGAATCTTCATCGGGTATTGTCTTAATCAATTGGTTTTTCCCCAAGTATTTTCCCCAATTCATTCTCTGTGTTTTGGGATCTTTAGTTTAGTAGTTAGTTAATTTTAGATTAGATAACAATTCCCTTAATTCTTAGGCTAGATAAAAAAAGAGAGTTAGTATTAGTACTTTTGGTTACTTTGGGTTCGATAATCAAGTCATTGTCATTGTTAGTTTTCAGGCTAGATCATTCATATTATAAATTTTTAAGACTCTGACACACGATCAAGTTTTTGGCACCGTTGTCGGGGAACTAAAATATTAAGAACGCTCAATTTTTTTTACTTTAGCCAATTTTATTTTTGCAATTAAATTTTATTTTTACTTTCCTAATTTTCTTTTTCTTTTTTCTTTTCCTGGTAGGTACCTCTAGTTTATGACTTGAAGGAACCTGACAAGACCATTAGTTTACGATAGTGATATTGAAGGTATGGTTCACAGAAATCGTAGAGAAATAAGGCGAAGCTTAAATTACATACAAGAAGAGCAAGAGAATGAAATTAATACTACCGAAGAGATGGTTGAGAATAATCCGCTACCTCAAGAGGTGGTCGAAAATCATGCTCCTCGAACTATTTATGAGTATGCTAAACCTAATTTAACAGGAATTGAGTCAAGTATTATTAGACCTACTATAGCTACTAATAATTTTAAACTAAAACCTAGCACTGCACAAATGATACAGCAATTTGTTTAATTTGATGGTTTGCAGGATGAAGACTCAAATAATCACTTGGAAAATTTCCTATAATTTTTTGATACTTTCAAAATTAATGGCGTTTCTAATGATGCCATCTGTCTTCGATTATTTCCCTTCTCCTTGAGGAATAAAGCTAAACAGTGGCTGAATTCTCTTTCACGATGATCAATCACTACATGGGAACAAATGACCAAAAAATTTTTATTGAAATATTTTCCGCCGGCCAAAATGGCCAAATTAAGGAATTATATCTCTTCTTCTGTGCAGATGGATTTAGAAACATTATCCGATGCATGGGAGAGATACAAATATCTATTGAGAAGGTGCCAACACCATGGATTACCCTTCCTACAGGTCCAAACTCTTTACAATGTTGCAAACCCTTCAACAAGACAACCGATTGATTTAGTAGCCGGCGGAACCCAGAATAACAAAACTCCTGAGGCGGCCTATGAATTTATAGAGGAGATGTCACTGAAAACTATCAGTGGCAAGTTACAAGGATAAGGCCAACAAAAATAGCCAGAGTTTTCAACCTCGACACAGTTACCAAGCATCGATTAAAGGAATCGAGAACTAGTTAGGGCAACTTGCTAAGCTGATCTCCGAACAACCACAAGGTAGCTTACCAAGTCATACTGAGACTAACCCAAAAGAGCAATTTCAAGCCATAACCGATCAGAATAGTGAAGGGTTAGTAGATTCTGAACCTGAGCTAAGGCAAGAACCTGTGGTTAGTGAAACTAAGGTTGATGTAAGCCAAGAAAAGCCAAAACCAGTAATTAAAGAATCCTAACCTCGTATACCATATCCTGATGTGATGAAGAAAGGAAATTGAGATAAAACAGTTTGGTAAGTTTCTTAAACTTTTAAAAAAATTACATATTAACTTACCGTTTCTTGAAGCTCTTTCGCAGATGCCAGATTCAAGGAAATTTTTGAAAGAGCTTTTGACAGACAAGCAGAAGTTAGACGAGGAATCACACGTGGAACTAAACGCAGTGTGCTCAACGATGTTACAAAACAAACTGCCACGAAAATTAAAAGATCCAAGGAGTTTTACAATTCCATGTTTAATTGGTAGTTTAACTATTAATAACACGTTAGCTAATTTAGAGGCAAGCATCAATGTTATTCCTTATAAATTGTTTAAACAACTAGTTCTAGGGAAACCCAAACAAAGTAGGTGTAACACCCCAAACCCGGCCTAAACACTATGGCCAAATTCGGTATGTTACAGATGAAAATATTTTGAAATCCCTTGTTTAGCCAATTTTATTTAAAGTAAAAGATGTTGTCTTATTTTAAAACAATTGAGGTGTATTAAGAAAACAATACTTAGTTCATTTAAAAATTTAAGTCAAGTTGTTACCAATTTTGTTGTTGTACCGATGGTACGAAAGAAAACATTTTGTTTGTATTTAGGAAAATTCGTGTAATCATTTTAAGTTATTAAATAGTTTAAATAATTCATTCAAGCAGATAAATAATAAAAGTAATCTTAGGAGGCCTTATTACAACTTAAATAAATAAAACCGAAATAAAAATAAAAATAATTCAAGTTCATCTAGTCCAAAATTTCACTTGATGGCCACCTCGAGTCCATCCGGCTCCACATCCGCGATCTACGAGTCACCTGGAAAATATTAAAGGAAAAGGTGAGTCACCAAGACTCAGTGTGTAACCCTTTTCCCGGTTTAATGCATAATCATACACACAAATCACAAAGTAGTTTAACTTGCACCCAACCTAGCAATCCAAACACCTTTTCTACCCCGTGTGGTACCAAACCACTTGGTGGTGCCAAACCACTGGTGACTTATAGTCACGATATACAATAATGTTGTGGTACCAAACCACTGGTGGGGCCAACCCACGTGTGATACCAAATCACCGTGTCGATCCCATAACATAATCCGTGGGGCCAACCCACTGTGGTGCTAAGCCACTGGGATGAGACGCTATGAGGTGCCAAACCTCCTGAGGTGCCAAACCTCCGTGACCATAGTCACAAAATGTGGTACTAAACCACTGGTGTGCGTCGACACGAATATTACTTCCCTCCTCTCATTCAACCCAAAACAATCAATAATATGCATATAACAGGAATCATGCCCACACATTTATTTAACAACATACCAAACACGTCATGCTTCCCAAAAGCATCATTAAGTAACTCATAATATCAATGACTTACCGGATTCCTTGCTTATACCATGATGGTATAAAATCCAATTCTACACAATCCAATTTAGTGTAATATATTCAGTATATTAATTAATTATTAAGTGTGCATGTACACACCTGTCACCAATGATCGTTCTAAAATCCTTGAAGAAACAATCAGCCACGCAAGATTTCCTGATCCTATATTCGGCCAAACATGTAGTTAGTGCTATTGACCATTCGGCCAAACCAACATATATCCGAAGGGTTTATATTTGAACCCGAAACCTTACCTAAACGCCTTCAACTATAGCACACGATTTGCGACTCCGCTTCACTTCCCTACAATCAGCCACCGTCATCACTCATATTAGTAGCCTTTGGCTTAATCGAATACCAAATAAATAAAATAGATCCTTACCACCTTACCAAACCGATTGAAGAAAAAGATAGAGGAGAACACCTTTGCTTGAGATTCGCCAAGACTACACCAAATAAGACAAGGAAATTCGCACACCAAGGGAGTGAATTGACTAAAGAGATCTGGAATTTTGCAAAATTTTGGGCGATTTGTCTAAGAAATTTGGTAGCAAGGTGATGGATATTCGCCAATGGTGGATGAAAGAAAAGGAGAATAAGTAAGAGAAATCAAAGGTGGTTTTTGGCTAAATAAAAGAAGAGAAAGCTGGAAAATTTTGAAGAATTCCTAGGGAATTTCAAAGAGAGAGGAAAAGAAGAAGAATTTGTTGTTGGAATTTTTTAGCACAACTTGCTGTACAAAAATTAATTTTGAACAGCCCCCCAAGAGTCCTAATGCTGGCCAACTCCTCCCCCTCTATGCTGATAATTTCAGCCACTAATTATCACAAATAAAGTAGAATTATCTTACCTTAATCTCCTATACAATTTGAAAGAAAATAAACTTCTAATACATTCCTTCCAAATTGAAATTAATGTGCAAAAATTAAGCCTAATCTCAATCACTTAAAGAGTCCAACCTGATGCCAAATTCTTCCTCTCCTTTATGCCAGCAGCCAAACAAAATAAAAGAAAAAGAAAAATTGCATTTGCTACCTTTTAGGTTGAAACTGGAACCTCCAGCCAAACCCCCATGCCCCTTCACGCCTTAGGCCAACTCTCCCCTTAAGACTTTCATGTCAAATACCCTTTTAATTTATTTATAAAACCTTCCTCTTGGCCCTTTCCTTATACGCAAAAAGCCCAAAATAAAATGCTCCATTGCATCCTTCATGTCTCGAACCCGAGACCTCACTGCAGGCCCCCTCTTCCAATGCCCTTGCCACTTCTCCCAACCAGACTTTCATGTCATAAAGCCCCCCTCTTTTAATTATAAGGCCTTTCTAGGCGGATTACCCCAAAAACCAAAAAATGCAAAAATGCTTCCTCTATCCCTCGAACTTGGGACCTGCGCTCCCCCCCTTCTCCTTCAACACGCATGGAACCACTTAGCCAACCATCTCCTTGTGTAAAGTTCCTTTTAAAAATTTTCTTAACCTCTATGTCACCTAGCTTCCTCCTTTAAACACTTAAAAATGAATTTTTAGCCCTAAGTCAGGCCTAGCTCGGGTTTATTTTTGGACCCTCAAACATGCCAAATAAAATCATATTATTAATTTCTTCAAGTACGCATGGGAAATTAATTAAATTACAAATAACCCCTAATTTAGGGTGTTACAGTAGGATGAGTATTCAATTTGATGATAAAATTATTAGAATTCCTAAGGGTATAATTGAGGATGTGCTAGTGAAAATTAACAAATTCATATTCCTAGTAGACTTTGTTGTTTTAGACATGGATGAGGACAATAGCATCCACTTAATTTTAGGAAGACCCTTTTAAAAACTGCTAGAACTAAAATTGATGTTGGTACAGGAGAACTCATACTCCGTGTAGGTACGGAATCAATCAGTCTTCAAGCTTTTGACTTAACTAAGACATCAAGTAATCAATGTGAGAAAATTAATTCTATGAATGACCATTTAGTTAAACCTTCTTTTCAGGAAGCACCGTAGAACCACACATCTGAGCCATATCCTAGACCTCATACCAACAAGGAAATAACTCATGAGGAACGAAGGCTTCAGGTCAACGAACTAGACGAGTGGAAAGCGTATTTCAAGGAGAAATCAAAACCACACGAAGTGAAATCGAAAGAACCCCCAGACAAGCTTTTACGAACATTAAATCACTTCAAAATAGGAGATCAGGTACTGTTAGATAAAACAGACCCGAGAATCGCCATGTCAGACCTAAATACAGACAAAGAGATCCCTTTTAAGGTACTTAATATCTTCTCATACGGCATAGTCGAGTTAAGCAATTCTACATTCGGCACTTTTAAGGTAAATGCCATTTGACTCAAACTATATAATGATAGCATGAGAAAGGATTTCCACCTCCAGAAACCACCATGATTATACGAATGAGAGGTAAAGTTGAGCTTAAGACTTTAAACGAGCACTTCTCGGGAGGCAACCAGAGAACTAACCCCATTAAATTTTACATTTATTTATTTTATCTTCTTTCTTTTAGCTCCTAACTATAAACTAACCAAAGTGCAGATTTCCATACTACACGGCCTTACACACAACTGTGGCCATGCGGACACTATGAATTTTAGTACAAGGTCATGGTAGAGGTCGTGCAGAAAGAGGATGAAAATTTTCCCCCAAAACACGGGTTCCAACTAAAAGCCACGACCGTGTGACGTGACCATGGTCGAAATTGCCTAAAGAACACGGGATGAGATGAATACACACGGTCGTGCGAGGCAGTCGTGGTCAACATTATCAGCTTTTTCACATATCGCCACCCTCATCACCTCGAGATCACTCTGATGATGAGGACCTTTGATCATTTTATTATTTTTATTTTTATTTTTATTTTCCATTATTAAGTATAATTTGATTTCTTTTATCACTGACTATCTAACTCTCGAGTATCTTTAACAACATCCATTAAATGGTACTCCCTAAAAATTTAACTGATGACTTCGCAGTTTAAAAAGGTTCAATGTGCCACTCCAAGAATGAACACATTACCGGAGTATTCACTACTATATTCACCTATCCCTAAGTCATCATCATTAATCATCCTCCAAGGATTTCATCCAAAATTCATGAAGTTTCACTTCTCTCCCTCTCTTTTGATTTTCTTACTATATGATTATTATCTATCTTTATACATTGAGGATAATGTACGTCTTAAGTGTGGGGGGTCAACTATAGTCTTATTCGAAAATCCCTGAATTATACCTTATTCTTAGGTAATTTTCTCATATCACTAATTAGAATGAAACTTCTATTCATTTATGATTTTTATTGATATGTTTTAGATTAAGTCATAGTTAATTGTGCATTGATGATTTAAACTTTAAGATACTAGAGAATCAAGCATGATCAATCTATTTTCAAAAATTAAAATTTTGTTAGGTTGTCCACCTGAATCTAATTATTACCTTGAAGTTTGAAATTTACAAGGTTGATATCAAAAACCCATAATTTTTGTGAGATTTTAAACCTTTTAGAGCATACATTCTTTTCGTGCTCACTTTATTGATTATGAGTGTGTCAACATTGATTTGTTATTCTAGAACTTGCTTCGATTATACTTGTTGAGACCATAACTTTGATTTGATATATTGAGATGATAAAGGCACTTAGGATTTAACCCCTTACTACACTAAAAGCCTACCCTCACTATTAACTCCTAGTGAACCCTTTTGATCCTAACAACCCTTTTTATTGACTCACCTACTAATAACAACCCAAAACCCATATTGTATTTGTTATAACCATTTTTCTTGACTCTCTTTTTGTCGAGATTTGATTTTGAGCAATTGCCTAACTTTGTTCTATATTTTAGTTGTTAAAGTTCTTTCGTATTACTTGATTTGTTTTTAAAAAAATCGAAATATATTCATTATTAGTTCAATGTTCTAATGAGCTTAATCAGTTAAATTCACATATTTAGAAGAAGCTCATATTATTAGTATTTCAATTTTTCAATTGATGTAATTATTCAGGATTAGTTCATTTTCTAGTGAGGTAAATTGTCAAATCAATCTTGATTCTAACCCTCTAATTTAGCCTTAATCCACACCTTTATCCTAAGCCCTGTTACAACCCTTTTAAAGACCTTTTGATCTATGTATCATCCCATTTTTTAGTGGTGGAGATTTGATTTTCATGCAAGCCTATGGTAATAACTTTTCATGTTGACTGATGAGTGCTTTATTTTGAACATTAAACACTTCGAGTGATTTGAGTGAATCTTTAGTGAGGATGTCAACTCTTGTCGATTTTGAATTAAAGGTAATTATTTAGATAAGGGGAAACACCTATATTTTTCGTGTGGCAAACTTGTAACTTTGATTGTTTGAATCTTTAGGACTCTTTAAGTTATCCATGTATAAATTATCATTGAATTATGATGAAACATTATCAATGAATATTATGAATTAAGGAAGTTCATTTTAATTGTGAGTTGAAAATTTTTCTTGAAGATAATCAAAAGCTTAAGCGTGGGGGTATTTGATAAACCATACTATGAACATATTTTAATCCCGCATTTAGCTTACTTTTGGATGATTTATCCCATAAATTATGGAAATAGGTGCTCCTAATCCTTTGTTTTCATGTTTTATACTTAGGAGAGCACCGGAGGATGAAAAGAATGAGAAATGGGCCAAAAACGGAGAAAATGAGCCAAAGTATAAAATTGGCATGGCCTGGGCCCAAGAACACAAGGCCGTGCCTCATTAACAGACCCAAACATGGCCTGCCTTCGACTTACACGGGCGCGTGCCATGGACGTGTCCCTGACGTGACCTGTTTAAATTCTATTCGGAATAGGGTATTTAGAGGCAAAGAAAGCCATTCCAAAAGCCTATATAAACACCGTAGAGGCCAACCTTCAAGGGGGCGTTCAGCTAGGCGAAATAGCCAAGCCAGAGGGGCCGAATTGTGGGATTCAATCGAAGAAAGCCAGTTGATCCATTCCAGAAGCCAGAATCACACTCAAGACTAAGGATCTCTCTTTCAATTCCTTTAGGGGGCTTTAGGATTTTCTTTATGTTTTGTTTTATATTTTCTTCTGAGATGTTTTCTTTTATGATTATGGACTAAACCCCTCAAATACCTGAGGGGGGTGAAACCTAAGACGGATCTTGTTATTATTTTCTGAGCTGTATGAAAAATACTTGATTTGTTCTTAATTATGTGTTCTTAATTCTTATTTTGATATTTTAGGATATTAATTCAAGCATTTATGCTCTTAGGCATAGGATGAATAGACCCTTTTTAAAAGTAGATCTATCATAGTTAAGTGGAGTTTATCACAACCCTAGAGATAGGATGATGAAAATCTTCCGGATTAGGGTCAAACCTAATATGGGAGTCCATAGATCGAGTTAATGCAATTCTAAGGGTTTTAATTAGAAAGAGATTTCAATTAATCAACCTAGGGTTAGACGTTAGTAGCCTCGAGAGAGGTATTAATATAAATTAGGGAATCCTATGGATCAAGTCAAGTGAATAAATCGTCTGGTTCAGAGTTAGATAACAAGTGAAGTCTACGTGGATTCTTCCTCGGGTATTGTCTTAATCAATTGGTTTTTCCCACAAGTATTTTCCCCAATTCCTTCTCTATGTCTTAGCATCTTTAGCTTAGTAGTTACTTAATTTTAGATTAGATAACAATTCCCTTAATTCTTAGGCTAGATAATAAAAAGAGAGTTAGTATTAGTACTTTTGTTTCCTTTGGGTTCGACAATTCGGTCTTGTCACTAAACTATACTACTGTTTGATAGGTGCGCTTGCCTCAAGTCATTGTCACAGTTAGTTTTTAGGTTAGATCATTCATATTATAAATTTTTAAGACTCTGACACATGATCACAACATGTAACACCCCAAACCCGGCCTAGAAGTTAGCCCGAATCTGGCGTGTCACATTGAAGGAAGCTGAAAAGCTAAGCAATTGTTTAGAAAAGTTTTATCAAATTTTTGAACTCCGAGTTCATTGTTTGATTGAGAAAAAAGTGATTTACTAAATGATCATTTAAAAGTTGTTATTATTTTGAAAAACTATTTTGTTATGAAAGTTGAACTTGTATCGTTGCGTAAACATGATATTTTAGAAATGATTGCTAATGTTTTAAGAAACCCCGTATTTATAAGTTTAGCAGTTATAAATGAAGACTTAGAAAAATAAACCAATGGCCTTATTACAAAATATTAACCCAAAATAAGTAATCTTAAAATAAGGTAAAAATCAAAATTACTAAAGTTCACGAGTAGTATCTCCAATGTATAGCCACCCCCGAGTCCTCCACGGCTCCCAATCCTCAATCGCTGGGAATCACCTGAGACATTTAATAAAAAGAGGGGTGAGTTTACAAAAACTCAGTGTGCACAACCCTTATCGATAAGAACATGCATCACAATAATCCGGGCAAGGCCTATTATAGTAACGGTGGCAATTGGGCCTTAGCCCAAAATAGCCTCGATTGGGCCTTAACCCATATCATATGTCACAGCAGATCATGTATGCAATGTGATGCAAACCCAGTCCAACCTAATTTTCCATCTGCTACACACCACCCGTACCTGCCAATCACACCAATGGGGATTTCTACAATCAACCCTCACCGCTACACACCATCGATGGTAGTCATGCTGCAGTTAGCTACTCATCATCAGAATCGTGACATTGTCACCAGATTATGTGGCATGGCCACTAGAACAGATCGTGGCAGAGCCATCAGAATGCTTCCCCTATCATTCAATAACTTATGCCTAACCCCATGTAGGCATAAACTCTTGATGTATAGATTCAACATATTTCGGCATGCATGTAAAAGATGTCCATAGTGTATGTTAAATCATCTCATCATAATCATTTGCTTAACATAAACAAAAATCACAAACCTGTTGTCTCGTGTTCACCCTCCATGGATAACCCGATGGCTAATACCGAGATTTTGGCATATAATAACATATATATATATAAATTAACAAAACAATGTCAATGGTGTGAGAAGTTACACACAATCACACTAATCAACCCCAAAGGGTATAACGATAATTTTACCTACCGAGGGTATTTCGGTAATTTATCTACCAAGGGTAATTCAGTAATTTTACTCATAATTAATCCATGTATGCAGTGCCTCTCGAACATAATCAATCATACAATTAACACAGACAACATTAGTACTACACGAGGGTACAACGATCATTTTGTCGTTTAGAGGTAAAACAATAATTTTGCAAATCGGGGGTATTTTAGTAATTTCGTAAGCTGGGGGTATTTTGGTAATTTCACAAATAGAGGGTATTTTGGTAATTTCACAAATTGGGGGTATTTTTGTAATTTCACAAAGTAGGGGTATTTTGATAATTTCACAAATTGAGGGTATTTCGATAATTTTGCAAATCGGGGTATTTCGATAATTTCACAAACTAAGGGTATTTTTGTAATTTCACAAACCAAGGGTATTTTAGTAATTTCACAAACCAAGGGTATTTTGGTAATTTCACAAACCATGGGTATTTTAGTAATTTCACAAACCAGTGGTATTTTGGTAATTTTACAAACTAGGGGTATTTCGGTAATTTCACAAACCATGGGTATTTTGGTAATTTTTAACTCGGGGTATTTTGGTAATTTTACAAATCAGGGGTATTTCGATAATTTCACAAATCGAGGGGGTATTTTGGTAATTTCACAAATCGAGGGTATTTCAGTAATTTCCCAAAATAGGGACATTTCAGTAATTTCACAAATTGGGGGTATTTTGGTAATTTTGCAAATCGTGGTACTTCGGTCCCTTTCGGTTTTAGTAATGAACTTTGGCCCATCAACAAGTCCTCGCAGACTAAAGTGAATGCACACTACGCACCACGTAGGATTCTAGAAAAGATGAGGTGGGCCACCAGTACGCTTAAGTACCAAGCTCTCCCTAAATCCAATCCTAGACATGCATACGCCTGTTGCCACACTCCAACCCTGCGACTTGTTCACAGACATGATTAATTAAAAAATTAAGTCTTATGGAATTTAAGAGTTGTTCAAACTAGACCTAAGGTCCATAAACCTTAACATACATGTCTACGTCCCCATAAGCCCATCAAGCCCAAATCACCCCCTTACGGCCCTTTAGGCCCAAATCTCATCATATGGCCTATTAGTCCCAATATAAATCCAATTCATGTATCATGCATGACTAATTCAATTCGTATAACTAACCAAACCATTTCATCTAACTTAGCCTCAGGGCCCACTGGGCCCATTTAGCCACTTCTGGCTTTACCGATTTCGTGTGTGTAGTGTTTGTACACACTGTAACCACGCGCGTCGCAAACCCCTTAGTCATTTAACCTACAATTGACATCACCTAACGATTAATCATAACTTAATATATACTTATCGAAATCGAAACCTCACCGTAACCTTACCATGCACCTCACATTATAGTAGCCCTTCCTTCGCAACTATTGGTGATTATCCTCTAGGTCTGTACCCAAACGCCTACCAAGGTATATGAACTCTCCTCATAGAATGCTCTATATATAGCTAGCTTCTCACCTTCCTTCTTTGTATCTTTCCGATGTAGGATCCCTCCGTCAGCAGAGTTTAAATCTAGCTCAAACTCTTCCCGTCCAATCCTAAAAATAAATACTCCCTTGCTTGTCATGAGATTCGAACCTAGGCTCCTTTGCACCCTTAATGACGCCTTGCCACTAGACCACTCACTTTCTTGTGTCTAAAATCATGCACAACTAAAAATAACCCTATGGAAAAATTCTATAGTCCTTTTAAAAAGAAATCCAAAATGCAAAAGCCAAGACTTGAACCTTGGACCTCCTTCCTTCCTTGTATGCCACCCCTTGTCTCCTATGTGGCGTCACTTTGCCACAACACCACACACTCCACTTGTGTCATTTTTCTCCACATTTTACTCTTAAAGCCTACTACTAACTCTTAGGGTTTTATTCACCTAAAACCAAAATTTTCCTAAAGCCAAAGTTTGAACGCGAGACTTCATAGAAGCCCCCCAACCTTCCAAAATCACTCACCTAATAGGTCCAACTTGCACTAATGCCGTTCTCTTATTCCCAAAAATTTTAAACGCTCCTACTTCTAAGGCCCAATGGGCCCAATTCTACTGGGCCCAATAGGATGTTACAAATCTACCCTCCTTAAAGAAATTTCGTCCTCGAAATTTCCAACTAACTACTAAACGCACCGCTCAAGTCACACCACTATGCTATTGCTGCACACTCTGATTTAAGAATTTTATGAAATTAGTACTTAATTCCACTTGTTTAGGGCAGATGTCTTATGTAAGTAACAACAATTTCTTAGAGTTTCCTACGGGCTTTAGTCTCTAAAAGCCTATTTTTATGTAGCTCATTATCTATACAGTTCAATAATTCAAACAATAACAAAAAAACTTACTTGGCTCGACGTCGAGGGCTCGATGAACTACACTTCAAGAATACTACCAAAACTTTTTTAAAAATACCTAAAATCTAAGGCTCCATTCACGTACTCGAGGTTTGCAACCGGCTCGATACCACTAAATGTAACACCTCAAACTCGCCTAAAAGTTAGTCTGAATCTAAAATGTCACATTAAAGGCACAATTCAAAACGATTTTGCTAATTAAGAAATTAAGGCCCAAAAGCCCAAAATCTAATAGACTTATAAATTAAAGATAAAAAAACCCATTTTTATTATTTTAAGCATTTAGTAAACCAAGTTTGAACATAAGAGCTTACTCAGATTTAATTGTAACACCCCAAACCCGACCCATTCGATACGACCGAATCTGGAATGCCACTGCGGAAAACTTTTGCAAATATTCTTACTTAAAGGAAAAAAAACCGTTAAGAATTTGTCGCCTTTAATAAAAACTTTTTTGTAATTTAAAACATTCTAAGTAAAAGTTAAGTTGTTATAAAAACTTCCGGATTCAAAACTTTAATATGACTTTTGGGATCTAAGTAGCTTTTAAAATTAAAGTTACAAAATATTAACTTAATTATAAAACTAACTTGAACATAACAAAATTCAAATACTTCAAGGCCCTTATTACAACAAATGGATATTTAAAATACCGAAAGCATAAATTATAAAACATAAGGAAAGCAACTTCTTCTGCATGGGCCACCTCGTGTCCACTCCAACCCGGTCCGAGCATCGCACATCACCTGTAAGGTTTGATAAAAATTGGGTGAGTCTAATGCACTCGGTGTGTAATTATTCTATGAATTCCACCAGCATGTCAAACCATGTATTAACCCATATAACTGATATTAATGCAACTTATTCACATGCTTTCACTTATTGGGCTTGACCCATATCCATATCACATCCATATAACAATGTAATTAACAACATATTTCCATATCTTGGGCTTGGCCCATTACCACATTAATCCACACCACATATCGGGCTTGGCCCACTTTCACATTAATCCACATATCATATTGGGCTTGGCCCATTTGCACATTTATTCATATCACATATTAGGCTTGGCCCATTTTCACATGTATTCACATACAAAATTATGCAATTATGAAGCCCAACCCACCTATGGTCCATCCTCTACATACCCCGTATCCAAATTTACCACACACCAAGGGTTATTAAATCACCTCCCTTTTTACTCCAATAAGGCAACAAATGCCGTCCACATGAACTTAATCGCAAATAATCCACAATGCGACCTTAGTCGACGTCAATCCACAATGTAGCCGAAGCTATCATCAAAACCAAGATGAGCACAAAGCCATCAATAACCACGATATGGCACATAGCCTATATCAATCACGATGAGGCACAGAGCCATTCATCAAACCATGTACTTGAAGTACACCCTATCCTTCTTTCATATCCCACCCATGCACATGCAACATAAAATAGTGCCATGATGATAATGCATGTACATGTTATTTCGCATATTATCACATATTAATATCAATAATCACATTTCATCAGATTTGGTACTTACCAGATTATTGGCATACCCCTTGAGGGTATCCATATCACAATTTCCACTGCACTAGTTAGCACATTCATAACACACATACAGATATCTCATACAATCATAAACCTGAAAACAGTCGGCTAACTACACACCTGACTATTTAGCGAAATCCTTAGCTACTTGAATTTAATATGATCCCGGAACTTCCTTATGCCTGTCGATATCCTCCTTACTTATTCAAATCCCAAATACTTGCTCTACTTCTGTTGACTTGCCCTGTAATTAACCATAATACAAATCTGTCACATTTAAACCCAAATATGGCCTATGGCCGAATAACACAAGCCTCATTACCTTACTAAACTAAACCGAATCACCACTTGCTCCTTGAATAGTCAAAATCCTCGCTAGCAACCATTAGAATCGACTTAGCACATGAAAACTCTAAAGATGGCCCTTGGTCGAATGCATTATTGGCCTACCTTGAAGAATCAAAACGATTACCAAAGGAGAATTCACTTACCACTATTACACGCTTGCTTTGAAGAGCCTAAAGTAAGTAGTCAATAGCACCCTCCTTTAAAGATTCGGCTTAGAGCACAACAATGATGGTTCAGCCCTTAAATGGAGAAGAGGAAAACGCAACAATGGAGAGGGTTTTATGCTTGGAGATTTCGGCCACAAAGAACAATGACAGAGGGGTTTTAGCTTTTGTGACTTGCTGCAAAACAAAGAGAATAGGCACTTTAAGCTTCGGTTATGGCTTCAAAGAAATATAAATAGATTTGGTGTTGGATGAAAGAAAAGAATGAGAGGTGTGAGTGGGAAGAAATTCGGCACAAAGAAGTTTAAAGAAAAAAGATATCAAAGATGATTACTCCCCCTTATAAAGAATTCGGCTACTATATCCTTGCTATTATCAAACTCTTTGATAATCTCCTCTATTATCTCCTCAACAAATAAAATAAATTAATCCAACATTAATTCCCTATCAAACTCCTATATTATCTCTTATCACCTATTTAAACCAAAATAAATAAATAAATCCATATTTATCTCTTCTTCATCTTGCACAAAATAATTAAATCAACAATTATCCTACTTGAATAAATAAAACAACAATTATCTATTATCTACCAACTTAAAATAAATCAACCTTTAATATATATCCTAGTTTGAATAAAACAAGCTTAATCCTCATCCAATTAAAAGTCCAATTGCCATCCAAACTCTTCTCACCTTTTCTTCCTTGACACCAAAGCAAAATAAAACACTTCCCTTGTCGCCAACAAGACTCGAACATGAGACACAGAAGCCCTTTTGACGTAAGTCGCAGTAACGCCCAAGCCACTTTGCCAAGTATACCGTTGATGACATGTTTCACCTGAGATTTCTTTTAAAACCTCTTTCCTAGTTACCCTCGTCTTAATGCCAAAAGTAAAATAAAACACGCCTCCCTGTTGACAACAAGACTCAACCAAAGCCCTTGCCCACAAAGACACTGCAGGCGTCATCACCAAGGCCTTAAGTAACACCTTGCGCACCACTTTACCAAGGCACTGCCTTATGCCAAAATGCCTACAATTTTTCCCTTAAGGCCACCCTATCCCAACTTCCCTTCTTGACGCAAAAATACAAGCCCATTACTTCCCACGTTGCTCGAACCTTCACCCCCTAAAGCTCCCTTTTGACGCAAGCCTCCCTGCTCCTTAGGTGGCATCCCAAGCCACTTTACCACACGGCTACTTGTGTCCTAAACTCCCCAAAACTTTTCTTAAGGCCTCTTCAGCCCAGCTCCACTTTTAACTTAAAATCCAATTATTTTCCCAAAGCTTTCACCTTCATCCTAGAGTTCTAAAAACTCTTAAAACACACTCAACCACACTTAAAGCCTACTAACACTTGAGTTATGCTCCAAACGCATAACCCCTAATTTAGGATATTACATCAATAATTAAATAAACATTTTGTAACATCCTTAAAGTGGGCCTATGCATTTATATGATAGTCTAATATGTTAAATTGAGATTGTAAAGGTTGGGCTGACTTTTCGATTAAATATTTGGATTAGGGTTAAAGTTAGTGCTCTGGTAATTTAAAGTGAAATATTGGGCTTTAAAAATCTAGGTTAGGTGGCTAATAAATGGTGTTAGCTTATAATTTAAGAAGATGGATAATTAAGTGATAAGCTGGGCTTGTGGCTCAAAGAATTAAAGTGCTTTAAGTGGGCATAAGGTGGCGCCATAAGGGGGGAGGAGTTTGGGCCCTTGTGTGGCCGATTGGGCCTTAGGAGATGGGTCAAATTTGGCACTTAAATGGGAAGGGGGTGGACGACATGTAGGCTACTAATTAGGAGATTTATTTCTTTTTATTTAAGTGATAAAAGATGATAAACAAGGAGGAAGGAGTTGGCTTTAGTGAGGGCTCTTCTAAAGGTAAGATAAGGATAGGGGTTATCAGGTGAGATAAAGGCTATCAGGAGGGAAAGAGTTGGCAGAAACTCCAACTATATGTGTTGGCGTGTGTGTGCCGAATTTAATAGGGGAAATCATCTTTTTCTTCCATTTGCTTCTCTTTCTCTCATACTTTTTCCTCTCTAGCCAAAACTCTCCTCACTCACTTGCCTTGATTTATATCTTCTAGCTGAAACTCCTTAGTATTTCTCCTTTCCTCAAAAACTTTTCTAAAAGCCGAATGCTCTTAGTGCATATCTTCTTCCTTTATAGCCGAATCTACAAGGGAGATCTCTGTTTTCCCGAAGGTGCACTGTAAGCCATATACTCCTTAGTAATCCGGTGAGTTTTGGGATTTTTTCTTTTCTGTGATTCCTTTATTTTTATCAAACTCCTAATCTAAAACATTATTTCCAAGGCCTTGCCGATTATACTCTTTACCCCTTGAAGCCGAATCTGTCCCATTCAAGCCGATTTGGTGGAAAAACTGAAGGTATGTAGTGGTAAGTGTGGCCGAATGACCTTCCATGATTCTTTTGCTTTGGCCGATTACTATTTGGGTTAGGTTGGTTAGTTTGATATTTGGAGGATGGCTGAATGTAGGAAGGTTGGTGGTGATAATTTCTCAAAGATATTCGGGATTCGGCTAACTAGGTAAGTGTTCATTTTAAAGCTTGCATTTAACTAATGAGTTAGATCTCATCGTTTATTTGGTTTAGTGATTAAGGGATTGTTATGGACTCAACTAACAGTCAAGTAGAGAAGGTTGGATCTGTAAAATTGTCACCCAAATTCAAGAAGTGATCTATTTCGGTAGTGCGAGATTGGCCAACGAGGTGTGGGCCGAAATCGAAGTCAGATCGTGGGCCAATAGTAGTTGTTTCAAGTAATAGTAGCGTAGACGTAGAGAAAGCCTTAGTACGTGAATCAGGTGTGTAATACTTCCCCACCATCTAGATCTGATTAATAATAAATATATATATGTATATGTGTTCATAAGGTTTATATGTTACATTAAAAGCCAAAATCTCAGATTTAAACAGCGGATCCTCAGGTTAGTAAATAATCTGACTATATGTTACAAGTAAACTGTTGCACATGTTTTAAATTATTGTGCATGTTGCATGGGTTGGGTGATGAAAGGAGAAAGTTATATGTATATGTAAATGAGTAACAGTTTTTACCGTGAATTACTGTAGCGGCTAATGCCGTGATTTGTTATACGGGCTTCAGCCAATATATGTTGATGAGCAACATGACTGCCATCTTGGAGTGTAGCGGTGTGGGTTGATTGTAGAAATCTCCAATGGTGTGTTGGTTGGTACGGGGGCGTGTAGCGGATGGAAACCTAGGCAAATGGGTTTGGCTTTGCATATTACTTGTTATCCATGCAAATAAATTGTTGTTATGTCTTATGAGGCCCAAATCTAGTGGTGCATGAGGGTTGCACACTGAGTCTCGCGACTCACCCCCTTTAAACTAACCTTTCAGGTGACGATTAGTGCATCGGACCGGGCCAGAGTGAAGCGCAAGGTGGCCATGCAAAAGAAGGTGGATCCGGTGACAAGTTCCCCATATTAGTTTTTTTTAAGTACTTTATATGATGGATTTAAACTACGTTGTAATAAGGCCATGGGCCATTAGTTTACATTTTAGTTTTATTATGGGCCTTTATTAATTATTCTCGCTTTAATAAATTTTTTCAAGGACATGTAATCTAGTTTTGGGCTTTTGCTTATTAAGGCACATTTTATGTAATTCCTATTTGGGCTTTTTGTCGACACGATTGGTTTTCCTAAAATTTTTCTTAGTGACATACTAGATCCAATTGTAGTGTTTGGGCCGGGTTTAGGATGTAACAAAATGGTATCAAAGCCCGGTTCAAAACTCGGCTTTGGAATTTTGGGCCCAAAAGATTTTCCAAAAATGGGTTTTTTAAAACATGGATTTCTCTTAGTAAAGGTTTGTTAGTTTCTAAGATGGCACTGCGTCTCCACCCAAGTCCGCCTGGTAAGTACTCTAAACCATTATGTGATATATATATGTGGGCTTGATGGGCTTTATGGGACGAGGCTAGTTTAATTAGACTTTGATGGACTATAGGCTTAACTTAAACAACTTCTTAAATTCCATAAGACTTAATTTACCGAAACAAATCATGTGAACTAGTCGTCGAGTTAGGATGTGGCAACAGGCATACGCATGTCTAGGAGTGGATACAGGAGAGCTTGGTATTTAAGCGGTCCTAGTGACTCATCTCCTCTTCACTAGAATCCTACCAGGCGTAGGACTGCTCACCCTAACCATGAGGACGTATTGACAGGCCAAAACTTATAATTAAAACCCGAAAGGGACCAGCCACCTACTTTTCTCACAAAATTGTTAAAATATCCTTATTTTGAAAAATATATATATACCCATGATTTGCAAATATACCCCGATTTATAATGTCAACAGAATTTTTCCATAGAAAACAAAACAACAACAACAACATCAAAATATCCCTAATTTATAAAATTACAAAATTACCCTTGATTTGTAAATGACCAAAATACCCATAATAGGCAAAATTACTGAAATATCCCCAGATTTCAAAATTACCGAAATACCCCCAAGTTGGGAAATTACCAAAATACCCTTATTTCACCAAATCACCCGAAACCTTATTTTGGAAAAAAATTACGAAAATACCCTTATAGGATAAAATTATGAAAATACCCATGGGTAGTGAAATGATGAAAATACCCTTAGGTAATGAATGTTACTTGTATAAACATTGTGTGTGCATAATTCCTAGAATAGGAAGATTGAAAACTGTAGATAGGTTTAAATTCGAAAGAATCACTTTTAAACTATATTTCATAATATTGTTCGGGGATAATTAGTGGAAACAATTAATGGCTCATAAAATTTTTAAATCAGATAAATGCGAACTAGAAGAATGAGTACAAGAGGTCGAGGACGTCCGCCACGTGGACGTGGTAGAGGTAGGATGACCGTATCAGAACCCGTAGGATCGGGTCATGGGTTCAAAAGTGAGATACTAGTTCCACCAGCTGCTGAGGTGGAATTTCAGGACCAGATAGGAGGAGAGGACGTGGTGTCTCAGGCTATACTGAGGGTTTTAAAAAGAGTGGCCGAGGTCGGTATGCAAGGAGGAGCCCAAAATCATGCTGAGAGGTTAAGGAACAATGGGACAGAAGTATTTAGGGGAGTCTCTAGTGTATCCCCGAGTTTCGCTGAATATTGGTTGGAGGCAGTGGAACGTATAATGGATGACTTAGACTTCACGGTGGAGGAAAAGATGAAGGGGGTCGTGTCTCTTCTTCGAGACGAGGCCTACCAATGGTGGCTCACAGTGAAAGAGGGTACGGCCGCGGACCTGATTGACTAGAATTTCTTTAAGGAGTCATTCTAGGGAAAGTACGTTGGGGCTAGTTATATGGATTCTCAAAGGAAAGCATTCTTGAATTTGGTGCAGTGGAGTAAGTCTGTGGCTGAGTATGAGGCTGAGTTTCTACGCCTGAGTCGTTACGCTCAGGGAATGGTGTCAACGGAATATGAATGATGCATTCGATTCGAGGAAGGGCTAAGAAATGAGCTAAGGGTTTTGATCGCGCCACAACGAGAGAGAATTTTTGCGGTTCTAGTGGATAAAGTTAAAATAGCTGAGGAAGTGAAACTGATGGGGAGACAAGAGAAGGATAAGATCGAGGCAGGATTAAGAGAAGTTTTGGACCCTCCAGAGCAACTGAAAATTTTCAAAAGAGGCCTAGGACTGATGGGCCAGCTCGTACTCCATCGGGCTAGAGTCAAGCATGTTCTATATGTGGGAGAACCCATTATGGGGAGTGCAGAGTGAAAATCGGTGGATGCTTTAGGTGTGGATCCACAGAACATTTGATGAGGGACTGTCCTCAGGTGGATCGTGGGTAGCCAACGGGTTGAGGTTCTGATTAGACTAGGAGGGGTGATCAGCCTGGACCAAGGGGTAGAGGTGCAGCTAGAGGAAGAATTGGATCCCATCGGGGTCGTGGAGCATCCGGCAGAGGTACAGGTAATACAGATGCAAGGCAGCCAGGTTTAGTTTATGTGGCTCGTCGAAGGGAGGACAGTGACGCACCGGATGTTATAACCGATGCATTTTTTATCGCTGATATCCCTTTTCTTGCTTTAATTGATATTGGATCAACCCACTCTTATGTTGCATGCTCAGTATCTGAGACTCTAAGTGTATATTATGAGATAACCACTTGGAGAATGACCGTGGTTAGTCCCCTAGGACAATCTAGGGTAATGGACAAGTTGTTTAGGGAAGTACCTTTAGAGACTCAAGGGGTAGTGTTCCCGGCAGACTTGATGGAATTGCCATTTGGAGAGTTTGACCTCATCTTGGGAATGGATTGGTTAACTAAGCATCGTGCCAAGTTGGACTGTGAGAACAAGTGTATGATGTTGGGTATCCCGGGAGGCGGGGAGGTGGTTGTGTTAGGAGAAAGGAGGAATTACTTGTCCAACGTGATATCCTCCTTAAAAGCTATTAAGATTATTCGGAAGGGATGTAGTGCATACCTGGCTTTTATTAGTGTGTTGGATGCTAATGAGGTGACTGTTAATAAGGTCCGAACAGTCAAGAGTTCGCAAATGTCTTTTCGAAGGAATTACCATGATTACCCCCGGATCGCGAGGTGGAATTTGGAATAGACCTACTTTCAGGTATAGCTCTAGTATCTATTGCTCCTTATAGAATGGCACCGAAGGAGTTGGTGGAGCTCAAGGCTCAGATTCAGGAACTATTGGATCGTGGGTTCATTCGATCGAGTGTGTCTCCATTGAGAGCGCCAGTCTTGTTCATGAAGAAGAAGGACGGATCCATGCATTTGTGCGTTGACTATCGTCAATTGAACAAGCTGACGATAAAAAACAAGTACCCATTACCAAGGATCGACGATCTATTTGATCAGCTCAAAGGAGCATCGATCTTTTCTAAGATTGACCTACGGTCTGGATATCATCAATTAAGGGTTAAAGAAGGAGACATTCATAAGATAGCATTTCAGACACGGTACGGGCGTTATGAGTTCTTGGTGATGTCGTTCGGGTTGACGAACGCACCAGCGGCCTTTATGGATATGATGAACCGGGTGTTTTAGCCATATCTTGATCGGTTCGTTGTGGTGTTCATTAGCGATATCCTGGTTTACTCTAAGTTGAAGGAGAAGCATGACGAACATCTTCGCGTGGTGTTGCAAACTCTGAGGGAGAAGTAGCTGTTTGCAAAGTTCAGTAAGTGTGAGTTCTGGCTGAAGGAAGTGACTTTCTTAGGACATGTGGTTTCGGCCGAGGGAATCAGGGTGAACCCTCAAAAGAAAGAGGCTGTATTTGATTGGAAACCACCAAAGTCTGTGACGGAGGTTCGGAGTTTCTTAGGTTTGGCAGGGTATTACCGAAGGTTCATTGAAGGGTTTTTTCTAATAGCAGCTCCTCTAACTAAGTTGCTGAGTAAGGGAGTATTGTTTGTATGGATCGACAAACAGTAAGGGAGCATTGAGAAGTTGAAGAGAATCTTGACAAAAGCGCCAGTATTAATTCAGCTGGAGGCAAGAAAGGAATTTACCATCTATTGTGATGCGTCGCACACGGGTTTAGGGTGTATGCTGATGCAAGAAGGAAAGGTGGTGGCGTATGTGTCTCGATAGTTGAGACCGCATGAGTTGAACTACCCTATGCATGACTTGGAGTTGGCAGCAGTAGTGTTTGCCTTAAAGATTTGGAGGCACTGCTTATATGGGGAGAAGTTGGTAATTTACACCGACCATAAAAGTCTGAAGTACCTCCTTACCCAGAAGGAGCTAAATTTGAGACAACGTAGGTGGATCGAGCTCCTGAAAGATTATGATTGTTCGATCGAATATCACCCTGGTAAGGCGAATGTGGTAGCAGATGCGCTAAGCCACAAGGTAGTATCGGAGTTAAGAGCCATGTTTGCTAATTTGAGTTTATTCGACGATGGGAGTTTGCTGGCTGAGTTGCAAGTAAAGCCAACATGGGTAAGCCAAGTTAAGGATAAATAGTTAGTGGGTGATGTTCTGAGTGCTCGACTTTTGCAAGTGAGGGATGGTGAAATAGGGGACTATAGTCTGAACAAGGATGGAGTTCTGTGTTATTGTGGGAAGATTTGCATGCCTAAGGATGATGAGCTAAGACAGAGGATTCTTTGGGAATCGCATAGTAGCCCTTATGCTATGCATCCTGGAGGAGTCAAGATGTATCGTGATTTGCGAGAACAATTTTGGTGGCCAGGTCTGAAGAAAGAGGTAACAGAAGTCGTAGGAAAATGTTTAACGTGTCAGCAGGTCAAAGCTGAACACCAAGTGCCATCTGGATTGTTGCAGTCGGTGAAGATTCACCAATGGAAATGGGAGAGAATCATGATGGATTTTGTTAGTGGGTTACCACTTACACCCACTAAGAAGGATTCAATTTGGGTGATTGTTGACCGACTGACAAAGTCTGCTCACTTCATACCGGTTCGGGTGGACTTTTCTTTACAAAAGCTGGCTAAATTGTATGTGGCTGAGGTTGTAAGATTGCACGGTGTGCCAGTGTCGATCATATCAGATAGGGACCCTAGGTTCACGTCACGATTTTGGAAGGCTCTTCATCAAGCAATGGGAACAAGGTTAGACTTTAGTACTGCCTTTCACCCACGATCGATGGTCACCGAGAGAGGTAATTCAAATCTTGGAAGATATGTTAAGGGTTGCATCATCAACTTTAGGGGCAGTTGGGAAGAGTATTTACCCTTGGCAGAATTTGCATATAATAATAGTTATCAAGCTAGAATTTAGATGGTGCCTTATGAAGTGTTATATGGAAGGAGATGTCGTACTCCAACATGTTGGATGGAGTTGGGTGAGCGTAAGGTGTTAGGTCCAGAGTTAGCTTTGGAAACCGAGGAGAAAGTGAAGTTAATACGGGTTCGGCTAAAGGAAGTGTCGGATCAACAAAAGTCTTACACGGATTTAAAGCGAAAGGAGGTGGAATTCGCGGTAGGTGATCAAGTCTTCTTGAAGGTATCCCGTGGAAGAAGGTAATGAGGTTTGGATGAAAGGGGAAGTTAAGTCCACGGTTTATTGGGCCTTATCGGGTACTAGAACATATGGGCCCAGTGGCTTATCGGTTGGAGTTGCCTTCGGAGTTGGAGCAGATACATGACGTGTTCCATGTTTCGATGCTGAAACACCCCAAACCCGCCCACAAGCCCTACCGGATCTAGCATGCTCCTTGAGTAAAACGTAGTTAAATCTCGTTATGTCATCTTGAAATACTGGGTGGTTTTGAAGAAAATAGATTTGGGTTATTCTCAAGTTAAAAACCGTGTTGTAATTTAATTTTGTATTAAAACGTTATCTTCATATTTCAGAAATTACAAGTTTAAAGAAATGCCGAATTTTAGAGCTTATCATTAAGTTGAAAATCATAGGTGTTTATGTGTCAAAACATTTGAAGTTGTTTTACGAAAAATTGTTAAACCATTTGTTTGATGTTTATCGTATCAGAATAAACATTAAACCGCATAAACAAAACTTTAAATAGTAATGGCCTTATTGCAACAAAACAAAACCCGAAATAAATCCTGAAAATATAAAAAACGTGATAAGTCTAATTATGAGAAAACCCGAAAATGCTGAGCTGAGCATGGCCACCACTAAGTCCCTGCCGACCCGGTCCATTTACTGAGTATCACCTGCAAAATGTTAGCCCACGAAGGGTGAGTCAACAGACTCAGTGTGTAACAACCAACATAGACTCCCAAACGATTAAGGCATATCAAATCACATATAACAAATATAAGCAATGATGCAACCCAACCCACCTAGATATCCAACCTCTACACATCACCGTACCTGCCAATCACACCGTGGGGATTACTAAATCTACTCTCCATCCATTACACACCATCGAAGGCAGTTGCTGCAGTCAACTGCACATCACCCTTATAATCATGGCATAGCCACCAGATAATGTGACAGAGTCATCGGATTCATAATATGTGACATAAGTCACCGGATAATGTGGTAAAAACCACCGGAACACTTCCCCTTAATCAATATCACCCATATGCCCATGCAACATACATATTGTACAGATGTCATGCAATATACCTTACCCCATAGCCATAACGAAATTTCACATATTTTCATATCAATGTTTATAAACATTATTAACGAGTATTAAGGGGTAACGTACCTGAATACACTGTACTATTGAATGGTACCTTAGCCATGTTCATTCATCCCTTTATTAACACATGCTTAACATTATTACTATTAATCTATTAGGAATTTAGTGTGAGGTTACACACCTGGTTACTAACGCGATTACCGAATCCCGAAAATCCCAATCTAACACACTAGATCCCCTTTCCTACATTCGGCCAACACTAAGAACATTAGCAAAGAGGCCATTCGGCTATACATACAAATCCCGAAAGGTTAACGCATAACCATAATCCTTACCTTAATGCCAATTTAGTTCCCAACCAAATCCCGAAGCTACGTAATGAACCTTCCTTGCAATTGGCCAAGCACTAATACACACAAACGATTAGCCATCGGCTTTTGAATGAGTAAGAAATAGATCTACACGCTAGAACCCTTACCTAGATCAGCCACCAATCCTGAAGACCTACCAAATCAGGTTGTACTCCTCCCTAAAATCCATAGTTAGAATCGGCAACCCTCAATAGGTAATATGGCCTTTGGCCGAATATTACAACTCCCTTACCTTGCTTGTTCAAATCCTGGAAACTATTGCCTGCTCCTGAAGTTGTCGAAATCCCTACATGGCTTAAGTTAGAATCGGCTTAGTGCCTTAAAACCAATAGAAGTGGCCCTTGGCCGAATGGTATGTCTTGCTTACCTTGGATCTCAAATCCTAAAAGATCTCCTTCTATCGTTGGCTACAAGTGGATCCCGAAATCTCCCTTCATGGTTTCGACCAAATAGTTATAGGGATTAGAGTCTGTGATTTTTGATAGTCCAAAAAGAAAAAGAATAGGAAATCAGCCTAAAAGAGATCCTTTCCGAGAAAGAGTGACCAACGAATGATCACTGGCCCTAAGAGATTGACAAGGAGAAAGATGATCGGCTTTCGGCCTTTAGTGCTTAGGAACAATCGGTTTCAATGGGTTAAGGGTGTAGTTGGCTATGGTCAAAAGATAGAAGATTCAGATTTTGTCAAAAGAATGGAGAAAGGATGTTTGGGACTTTAAGAGTTGCGAAAATGGAAGGAAGGAATGGAAGAGAGGTTTCGGCCTTAGCAAAATAAAAGAAAAAGAGAAGATGCACAATTGGTTCTTTTCGATTTTTGGTCAAAAGAGAAGAAAAGAATTTCAGCAGAAACACAAATGAAAAGAAAAGAGAGAAAGTGGCCTCACACTTTCCTTGTTTTGGCACCTAAAGCCCCTAGCCTAGCCACTCCCCTCTTGGCCGAAAATGCCACCCCAAGACCCCTCTAATCGGCCAACTCTTCCTCTCTCATCCAAATCCCCTTTTTTTCCTCATACTTAGTCGAATATCTGAGCTGTTGACGCCCAATCTACACTTCATCCATGAAGTGTTCATGGCAACTCCAACTCTTCCTTCTCCTTGACAAATAATAAATGCCCAAAATGCTTCCCTTGCTTCTCGAACCTAGGCCCCTTCACACTCCCTGAGGCGTCACTCTCCTATGCCCTAAGTGGCGCCTCCCTTGCCACCTTACCAATTAAGTTCTTGTGTCCTAGTCCACATACTAAACTCCTTAAGGCCTAGCTCCCTTAGCTCCCTTTTTAGGCTTAAGATCAAATATTTTTCTAAGGCTTCTACCTACATCCCAAGGTTCCCGAAGCCCCCAAAACACATTCAAAACACACATAAGCATGCTACCACATACATTTAAGTGAAAATGAATAACCCCTAAATCCCGGATATTACAGTTCTACCCCTTAAAATAATTTTGACCTCAAAATTACCTGGCTAAAATAAGTGAGGGTATTGCTGTCGCATTGTTTCCTCTGGCTCCTATGAAGCTTCCTCCGATCCATGGTTATGCCATAACACTTTGACTAGTGGAAGTGATTTCCTCCATATCACCTTCACATCCCGTTCCAAGATCTGAATTAGTTCTTCTTCGTAAGACAAATCCGATCTTAGCTCCACCTTCTCAATCGGTATTACATGAGATGAATCCGATCAGTAACGATGTAGCATCGAAACGTGGAACACATCGTGCATCTACTTCAACTTTGAAGGCAACTCTAACTGATATGCTACTGGTCCAACCCGCTTCAAAATCTGATAAGGTCCTATAAACCTGGGACTTAACTATCCCTTGCGACCAAATCTCATCACCTTCTTCCACGGTGAAACTTTTAGAAACACTTGATCTCCTTCTATAAACTCTATCTCCTTCCGTTTAAGATCTGCATATGACTTTTGCCTGTCAGATGCCTCCTTCAACCTGTCTGAATTACCTTAACCTTTTCTTTGAACTTTGTCACTATCTCTGGACCCAAAACCTAACGTTCCTCCAATTCTGTCCAACACGTAGGAGTGTGACACCTCCTTTCATACAGTGCTTCATACGGTGCCATCCGAAAACTTGCTTGATAGCTGTTATTGTACGCAAATTCTGCTAAAGGCAATAACTCCTCCCAACTTCCTCTGAAATCTATCACACAACCCCTCAACATATCCTCTAGCACTTGAATTACTAGCTCAGATTGGCCGTCCGACTACGAATGGAATGCCGTACTAAAGTCTAACCTGGTGCCCAATGCTTGATGTAGTGCTTTCCAAAATCGAGACGTAAACCTCGGATCCCTATCTGAAATAATCGACACCGACACCCCGTGCAGCCTTACAAATTTTGCTACATATAATTTTGCCAATCTCTGTAGAGAATAGTCAACCCGCATTGGTATGAAATGTGCAGATTTCGTCAACCGATCTACTATCACCCATACTGAGTCCTTCTTAGTAGGCGTAAAGGGAAGCCCACTAACGAAGTCCATGGTAATTATCTCCTACTCCCATTGCGGAATCTTTATAGGCTGAAGCAATCCTGACGATACTTGGTGTTCAGCCTTAACTTGCTGACACGTTAAGCACTTCACTACAAATTCTGTAACTTCGCTTAAGACCAAGCCACCAAAACTGATCCCGTAGATCCCTATATAACTTACTTCCTCCAGGATGCATAGCATAAGGACTACTATACGATTCCCGAAGAATTCTCTGCCTTAATTCTTCGTCCTTCGGCATACAAACCTTACCCTGAAAACACAAAACTCCCTCGCTGTTTACACCATAGTCCTCCAACTCCCTATTTTGTACTTGTAGCAGCATAGCACTGAGTTCACCATCTACAAATTGTTTCTCCTTTACCTGATTTAGCCATGTCGACTTCACCTGCAACTCTGCTAGCAAACTTCCATCCTCATAAAGGCTAAGATGTGCAAACATCGCCCTCAGATCCGACACCACTTTTTGACTTAGGGCATCTGCCACCACATTTGCCTTGCCCGGGTGATACTCTATTGAATAATCGTAGTCTTTCAACAACTCCACCCACCTTCGCTATCTCAAATTAAGCTCCTTCTGAGTCAACAAATATTTTAGACTCTTGTGGTTTTTGTAAATCACCGACCTTTCTCCCTACAAATAGTGCCTCCACACTTTTAGAGCGAAAACTACTCTGCAGCCAACTCCAGGTCATGCGTCGGATAGTTAACCTCATATGGCCTCAACTGTCGAGATGCATAAGCGACCACTTTTCCGTATTGCATAAGGACACATCCCAATCCTGTATGGGAAGCATCACAATACACCACGAAGTCTTTCCCTACTTCTGACTGAATCAAAATTGGAGCCTCAGTCAATACTCTTTTAAGCTTCTCAAAACTCTCCTGCTACTTATCCGCCCATACGAAAGGTACCTCCTTTCTTAACAACTTTGTCAGAGGTGCTGCTATTGATGAGAACCCTTCAACAAATCTCCTGTAGTAGCCTACTAACCCCAAGAAACTACGAACCTCAGCCACAGACTTAGGTGGTTTCCAATTTATCTGATACAGCCTCAATCTTCCGAGGGTCCACCCTTATTCCTTCCACAGACACCACATGCTCTAAGAACGTAACTTTCTTTAGCCAATATTCGCACTTGCTGAACTTGGCATATAGCTTTTTTTCCCTTAACACTTGCAACACCACCCGGAGATGTTCATCATGTTCTTCATCAGACTTGGAATACACTAGGATGTCATCTATAAACACAACGATGAATCGATCCATGTAGGGTTGGAAAACCGATTCATCATATCCATGAACGCAGCTGGGGCATTTGTCAATCCGAACGGCATTACTAAGAACTCATAATGCCAATATGTTGTCCGAAAAATTGTCTTATGGATATCCACTTCCTTCACCCTAAGCTGATGATATCCCGACCGTAGATCTATCATTGAAAATACCGCGGCCCCCTTAAGCTGATTGAACAAGTCGTCTATCCTCGGTAATGGGTACTTGTTCTTGATGGTCAGCTTATTCAACTATCGGTAATCTATGCACAAACGCATAGTCCCGTCCTTCTTCTTCATGAATAGGACCTGTGCTCTCTCGTAGAGACACACTAGGTTGAATAAACCCACGATCGAGTAACTCTTAGATCTGGGCTTTAAGCTCTACTAACTCCTTTCGTGCCATTCGGTATGGAGTAATTGACACAGGAGTTGTACTTGGCAAGAATCAATTTCAAACTCCACCTCCTCGTCAAGGGGTAACTCAGGGCACTCCATCGTAAAGACATCCATGAATTCCCTCATCGTTCTCACCCACTAACTCCTTCTTCTTTTGCATCCAAAGCACTTACGAAGGCCAAAATGCCTTGCACCCTTTTCAACCATCTTATCACCTTTAATGCGGAGACTACGTTAGCCAAATAATTTCTTCTTTCTCCCATCATAATTATCCCATCATCCTCCAAAGTCCTCAACTCCATTCGCTTAGCTGTGCAATCTAATTTAGCCCGATGTTCCACTAGCCAATCCATACCTAGAATGAGATCAAATTCCCTAAAAGGTAGTTCCATCAAGTCGGCAGGAAATACCACCCCTAAATCTCTAGGGCACACTCCGGAATATCCTATTCACCACTATCGTTTGACCTAACTGCTCACTCGCATCATCTCCCTAATGTACAGTTCAGATGCTACACCTAATGTTTTAGCTACTCTACATGCAACATATGAGTGGGTTGAGCCAACATCAATTAAAGCAAAGTAAGGATTGTCAGCTATAAGGAACGTACCGATTATGACGTCCGGTGCGCCACCATTCTCCCTCCGATGAACTGCATACACCAGACCTGGCTGTCTCGCCTCTGTGTTACCAATACCTCTGCCCGGTGTTCCCCGACCCCTTCCAGAACCATTTCTCTGCCAACTGGACCATGACCCCACGATGGCTGCTGTCCTCCTCTTCCAGCCTGATTAAGACCCTGACTTATTGGTCGGCTCCCATCTACTTTCATAGGACAGTCCCTAATCATGTGATCCTTGGATCCACACTTAAAACATCCCCTGCCTTCTTCCAACACTCTCCCAGTGCATCTTTTCAGATCGAGCACAAGTGCAGATCGCCCTCCCAGAATAACCTCGCCGACCTCGCGCCCATCAACTCTAGGTCTCTTTTGAACATTCCGGATGACCTCGATGATCCAAAACCTCTCTTTGTCTATTCTTATTCAATTCTATCTCACAAATTCCTTAACCCTTTGGCTACCTTAGCCTTCTCTACCAACACAAGAAACTCCCGCTCTGCTAGGAGTAATCAAGAATCTCGGTCATCCTCAATCCGTCCTCGAACCTGACACATCGTTCATGCTCCGTGGCCACAATACCTCGAGCATACCAGCTCAATCGTAAGAATTCTGCCTCGTACTCCACTACGAATTTATTCCCCTGAACCAGCATCAGAAACGTATTCCTTTGTGCATCAATATAGCTACTCCCAATATACTTCTTTTGATACGCCGCCTTAAAATACTCCCAAGTGAGATCATCCACTGCAGCACCATCCCAAACCATAAGCCACCACTGGTATGACTCATCGTAGAGAAGCGAAACGACCTCTTTCAGTTTCTCCTCAACGTCAGGTTCAAATCGTCCATAATTCGCTCCGTCGCCTCCAACCAATACTCAGTCGTATTGGGCGTCACACTAGATACACCTCGAAATACCTCTGTTCTATTGGCTCGGAGTCGCTCAAGTACAGATTTCTGAGCTCCCATACCTCTACCTGCTCCAGCCACCCTCTCAAGAATGCGCAACATCGCTGCATCAGATCATCCCCGTCCGATCCTCGATATTCAACAGGCCAGTTGGTGGTGGTGGCATCTCATTCTCGAACCCTTGACCAGATCGAATGGGTTTCGATACGGTCATTCCGCCTCAACCACGCCCTTGCACATTACGACCATGTCCCCTAGAACTCATGCCTACGATCGCGATTTAATCGCTTTAAAAGTTTTATGCATCGCTTTTTTGTTCCATCGATTACCCACGAACAAGTTTTATGTAAAGAAGTTTAATGGTAGTTCTTTCGATCATTTTAGGGTTTTCGCTTCAAATCTTCTACCCTAATTGAGAGAATCACATTCATTTAATAGTATCTACTACACACTCACCACTTAACATTTTCATCCGCTCCAATCCGTGGGTATTTTCGTAATTTATCTTATAGGGGTATTTTGGTAATTTTCAAATCAGGTATCTTGATATTTTTCAAAATAGGGGTTTTTGGTATTTTTACAAAATAGGAATATTTTGATAAAAGTTGAGGGTAGTATAGCAATTTTATAAACTGAGGGTATTTTAGTGATTTTACAAACCAGAGGTATTTCGGTAATTTTGTAAACCGGTGATATTTCAAAATTTTTTTTCAAAATCTAAAATAGTTTTTACAAGTCAAAGGTGTAATTTGGTGATTTTAAAACTAAGGTTTTTATAAAATAGTGTAGCTAGTCCCTTTCGGGTTTTACTTATTGAATTTAGCCTATGAATAAGTCCTCTTGGTTAGGGTGAACCGTCACTACGCACCAAGTAGGATTCAAGCGAAGAGGAGGTGAGTCACTAGGACTGCTTAAATACCAAAGTCCCCCTGAATCCAATCCTAAACATGCGCACAACGGTTGCCACACCCTTAACTCGGTGACTCACTCACAGGTTTGTTTGATTAGGCTTTAAATTTTATGTAATTCTGTGTTGGAGTAAGCTAATCCTAGGGTTCAATAGCTCCTAATCTACTAATCTATGATCCCATAATACCTACATACAAATCACATAGTGGTTAGGGGTACTTACCTGGTGGACTTTGGGCCGGAGACTCAGGTGCCATGCCAGAAAACCTGCTCATCCTTTAGTAAAACTCAATTTAAAAAAATGTTTTGGGCCCAAAAGACCTCAAGGCTGAGTTTTGAATCGGGCTTTGATACCAAATTGAAACACCCTAAACCCGGCCCATAAGCCTTGACCAAATTTGGCATGCTCCTTGAGTAAAACGTAGTTAAATCTCATTATGTCATCTTGAAATACTGGGTGGTTTTGAAGAAAATAGATTTGGGCTATTCACAAGTTAAAAATCGTGTTATAATTAATTTTGTATTAAAACCTTATCTTCATATTTCAGAAATTACAAGTTTAAAGAAATGTCAAATTTTAGAGCTTATCATTAAGTTGAAAATCGTAGGTGTTTATGTGTCAAAACATTTGAAGTTGTTTTATGAAAAATTGTTAAACCATTTGTTTGATGTTTATCGTATCAGAATAAAAATTAAATCGCATAAACAAAATCGTTAAATAGTAATGGCCTTATTACAACAAAACAAAACCCAAAATAAATCCCGAAAACATAAAAAAACGTGATAAGTCTAATTATGAGAAAACCCAAAAATGCTGAGCTAAGCATGGCCACCATTAAGACCCTGCCGATCCGGTCCATTTACTGAGTATCACCCGCAAAATGTTAGCCCACGAATGGTGAGTCAATAGACTCAGTGTGTAACAACCAACACAGACTCCCAAACGATTAAGGCATATCAAATCACATATAACAAATATAAGCAATGATGCAACCCAACCCACCTAGATATCCAACCTCTACACATCACCCGTACCTGCCAATCACACCGTGGGGATTACTAAATCAACCCTCCATCCGCTACACACCATCGTAAGGCAGACACTGCAGTCAACTACACATTGCCCTTATAATCATGGCATAGCCATCAGATAATGTGACAGAGTCATCGGATTCATAATATGTGACATAAGTCACCGGATAATGTGGTAAAAACCACTGGAACACTTCCCCTTAATCAATATCACCCATATGCCCATGCAACATACATATTGTATAGATGTCATGCAATATACCTTACCCCATGGCCATAACGAAATTTCACATATTTTCATATCAATGTTTATAAACATTATTAACGAGTATTAAGGGGTAACGTACCTGAATACACTGTACCATTGAATGGTACCCTTAGCCATGTAAATTTGTCACTTTATTAACACATGCTTAACATTATTATTATTAATCTATTAGGAATTTAGTGTGAGGTTACACACCTGATTACTAACGCGATTACCAAATCTCGAAAATCCCGATCTAACACACTAGATCCCATTTCCTACATTCGGCCAACACTAAGATCTTTAGCAAATAGGCCATTCGGCTATACATTCAAATCCGAAAGGTTAACACACAACCATAATCCTTACCTTAATGCTGATTTGGTTCCCAACCAAATCCCAAAGCTACATGATAAACCTTCTTGCAATCACCAAGCACTAATACACACAAATGATTAGCCTTTGGCTTTTGAATGAGTAAAAAATAGATCTACACACTAGAACCCTTACCTAGATCGGCCACCAATCCTTAAGACCTACTGAATCAGGTTGTACTCCTCCCTAAAAACCATAGTTAGAATCGACAACCCTCAATAGGTAATATAACCTTTGGCCGAATATTACAACTCCCTTACCTTGCTTGTTCAAATCCTGAAAACTATTGTTTGCTCCTGAAGTTGTCGAAATCCGTACATGGCTTAAGTTAGAATCCGTTTAGTGCCTTAAAACCAATAGAGGTGGCCCTTCTATCGTCGGCTGCAAGTGGATCCCAAAATCTCCCTTCATGGTTTCAGACAAAGAGTTATAGGGATTAGAGTCTATGATTTCCGACAGTCCAAAAAGAAAAAGAATAGGAAATCAGCCTAAAAGAGATCCTTACCGAAAAAGAGTGGCCAACGCAATGATCACTGGCCCTTAGAGATTGACAAGGAGAAAGATGATCAGCTTTCGGCCTTTAGTGCATAGGAACAATCGGTTTCAATGGGTTAAGGGTGCAATCGGCTATGGTCAAAAGGTAGAAGATTTGGCTTTTATCAAAAAGAATGGAGAAAGGATGTTTAGGACTTTAAGAGTTGCGGCAATGGAGGGAAGGAATGGAAGAGAGGTTTCGGCCTTAGCAAAATAAAAGAAAAAAGAAGATGCACAATTGGTTCTTTTCAGTTTTTGGTCAAAAGAGAAGAAAAGATTTCGGCAGAAACACAAATGAAAAGAAAAGAGAGAAAGTGGCCTCACACTTTCCTTGTTTCGGCACCTAAAGCCCTTAGCCTAGCCACTCCCCTCTTGGCTGAAAATGCCACCCTAAGACCCCTCCAATCGGCCAACTCTTCCTCTCTCATCCAAATCCCCTTTTTTCCTCATACTTAGTTGAATATCTGAGCTGTTGACCCAATCTACACTTCATCCATGAAGTGTCCATGGTAACTTCAACTCTTCCCTCTCATTGACGAAAAATAAATGCCAAAATGCTTCCCTTGCTGCTCGAACCTAGGCCCCTTCACACCCCCCAGGGCCACTCTCCTGTGCCCTAAGTGGTGACTCCCTTGCCACCTTACCAGTTAAGTTCTTGTGTCCTAGTCCACATACTAAACTCCTTAAGGCCTAGCTTCCTTAGCTCCCTTTTTAGGCTTAAAATCAAATATTTTTCTAAGGCTTCTACCTACATCCTAAGGTTTCCGAAGCCGCCAAAACACATTCAAAACAGACACAAGCATGCTACCACATACATTTAAGTGAAAATGCATAACCCCTAAATCCCAGATATTATAGATGGTGAGACGTTATCGATCTGACCCATCGCACATAGTGTCAATAGAAGAGATAGAAGTAAGGCCGGACTTATCCTTTGAGGAGGAACCAGTACAAATTCTAGATCAAGATGTGAAAGTATTGAGAAGGAAATCTGTTCCGTTGGTTAAAGTTTTGTGGTAAAATCACGGTGCAGAAGAGGTGACGTGGGAGCTAGAGGATGTTATACGCAAGCAGTATCCCCATCTTTTCTGACCAGGTAAATTTTGAGGCCAAAATTTATTTTACGGTGGGTAGAACTGTAACATCCTTAAAGTGGGCCTACGCATTTATATGATAGTCTAATATGTTAAATTGAGATTGTAAAGGTTGGGCTGACTTTTTGATTAAATATTTGGATTAGGGTTAAAGTTTGTGCTCTAGGTAATTTAAAGTGAAATATTGGGCTTTAAAAATTTAGGTTAGGTGGCTAATAAATAGTGTTAGCTTATAATTTAAGAAGATGGATAATTAATGACAAGTCGGGCTTGTCAGGCCCAAAGAATTAAAGTGCTTTAAGTGGGCATAGGTGGCGTCAAAAGGGGGAGGAGTTTGGGCCCTTGTGTGGCCGATTGGGCCTTAGGAGATGGGTCAGATTCGGCACTTAAATGGGAAGGGGGTGGATGACATGTAGGCTACTAATTAGGAGCTTTATTTCTTTTTATTTAAGTGATAAAAGATGATAAAAAAGGAGGGAGGAGTTGGCTTTGTGAGGGCTCTTCTAAAGGTAAGATAAGGATAGGGGTTATCAGGTGAGATGAAGGCTATCAAGAGGGAAAGAGTTGGCAGAAACTCCAACTCTATGTGTTGGTGTGTGTGTGCCAAATTTAATAGGGGAAATCATCTTTTTCTTCCATTTGCTTCTCTTTCTCTCATACTTTTTCCTCTCTAGCCGAAACTCTTCTCACTCACTTGCCTTGATTTTTCTCTTTAGCTGAAACTCCTTAGTATTTCTCCTCTCCTCAAAAACTCTTCTGAAAGACGAATGCTCTTAGTGCATATCTACTTCCTCTATAGCCGAATCTACAAGAGAGATCTCTGTTTTCCTGAATGTGCACTGTAAGCCATATACTCCTTAATAATCCGGTGAGTTTCGGATTTTTCCTTTTTTGTGATTCCTTTATTTTTATAAACTCCTAATCTAAAGCATTATTTCCAAGGCCCTATCGATTATACTCTTTACCCCTTGAAGTAAAATCTATCCCATTAAAGCTGATTTGGTGGAAAAATCGAAGGTAGGTAGTGGTAAGTGTGGCCGAATGGCCTTCCATGATTCTTTTGATTTGGCCGATTACTATTTGGGTTAGGTTGGTTGGTTTGATATTTGAAGGATGGCCGAATGTAGGAAGGTTGGTGGTGACAATTTCTCAAAGATATTCGGGATTGACTAACTAGATAAGTGTTCGCTTTAAAGGTTACATTTAACTAATGAGTTAGATCTCATCGCTTATTTGGTTTAGTGATTAAGGGATTGTTATGGACTCAACTAATACCAAGCGAGAGAAGGTTGGATCTGAAAACTGTCGCCCAAATTCAAGAAGCGATTTGTTTGGTGAGTGCGAGATTTGGCGGTGTGTGTGGGCGAAATTGAAGTCAGATCGTGGGCCAATAGTAGTTGTTTCAAGTAATAGTAGCGTAGACATAGAGAAAGCCTTAGTACGCGATTCAGGTGTGTAATACTTCCCCATCGTCTAAATCTAATTAATAATAAATATATATATGTATATTTGTTCATAAGATTTATATGTTACATTAAAAGCCGAAATCTCAGATTTAAGCAGCGGACCTTCAGGCTAGTAAATAATCTGAGTATATGTTACAAGTAAACTGTTGTACATGTTTTAAATTATTGTGCATGTTGCATGGGTTGGGTGATGAAAGGAGGAAGTTATATGTATATGTATATGAGTATGCTTTTATCGTGAATTCTTGAAGGCTAATACCGTGAGTTGTTATCTGAGCTTTGCCAATATATGTTGATGAGCAAAGATGACCGCCATCTTGGAGTGTAGCAAATGTGGGTTGATTGTAGAAATCCCCAATGGTGTGTTGGTTGGTACGGAGGCGTGTAGCGGATGGAAACCTAGGCAAATGGGTTAGGCTTTGCATATTACTTGTTATCCATGCAAATAAAATTGTTGTTATGTCTTATGAGTCCCAAATCTAGTGGTGCATGAGGGTTGCACACTGAGTCTCACGACTCACCCCCTTTAAACTAACCTTTCAAGTGACGATTAGTGCATCGGACCGGGCTGGAGTGAAGCGCAAGGTGGCCATGCAAAAGAAGGTGGATCCGGCGACAAGTTCCCCATATTAGTTTTTTTTAAGGTACTTTATACGATGGATTTAAACTCCGTTGTAATAAGGCCATGGGCCATTAGTTTACATTTTAGTTTTATTATGGGCCTTTATTAATTATTCTCGTTTTAATAATTTTTTTCAAGGACATGTAATCTAGTTTTGGGATTTTGCTTATTAAGGCACATTTTATGTAATTCCTATTTGGGCTTTTTGTCGACACGATTGGTTTTCCTAAAATTTTTCTTAGTGACATACCAGATCCAGTTGTAGTGTTTAGGCCGGGTTTGGGGTGTTACACTTTTAATCTCAAAACAAAAATTAAATCTGAAGTCAAAATGGAGTACAAGGTCTTATTATGTCCACTGAAAATTAAGTAAATAAAACATGTATTTTGAAACAAATAAATGAAAATTCAAGCCTCTTGTAGTGTGGCCATCCACGAGTCCTCTCCCACGTCGAGTCATCTATTTGGGATTACCTGAAACATTAAATTAAAGAGGTGTGAGTTTTGAAACTCAGTGTGCACAACCCTCATCGGTAAGAACATGCATCACAACAATCCAAGTCGAGGCCCATTACAGTAATGGTGGCAATTGGGCCTTAGCCCAAAATAGCCTCAGTTGGGCCTTAACCCATATCATATGTCACAGCAGATCATGTATGCAATGCGATGCAAACCCAGCCCAACCTAATTTTCCATCCGCTACACACCACCCGTACCTGCCACTTACACCAATGGGGATTTCTACAATCAACCCTCACCGCTACACACCATCGATGGCAGTCATGCTGCAGTTTGCTGCTCATCATCAGAATAGTGACATTGTCACCAGATTATGTGGCATGGCCACCAGAACAGATCATGGCAGAGCCACCAGAACGCTTCTCCTATCATTCAATAACATATGCCCAACCCCATGCAGGCATACAGCTCTTGATGTATAGATGCAACATATTTCGGCATGCATGTAAAAGATGTCCATAATGTATGTTAAATCATCTCATCATAATCATTTTATTAACATAAACAGAAATCACAAACATGTTGTCTCGCGTTCACCCTCCATGGATAACCCGATGGCTAATACCAAGATTTTGGCATATAATAGAATTTATATAAATTAACTGTAACATCCTAAATTAATGAGCCTTTGAATTTGATGTGAATTACGTTCAATGTGTTAATTAGAGAATTTAAGGGGCTCAGATTGGGCCGAGACCTTGGTTAAATTTTTTGTTTAAACACGAGAGGGTTTAAAAAATGTTATATGTGTTTTAAACACAAGTGGGCTTCTGCCCAATGGCAAAATGGCGCCACTTAGAGAGCAAGGAGGTGGCGTCAACTAAAGAGGCCCAAACTCAAGGGGCATGAAGCCTAATTCCTTTAATTTTAATTAACGAAATTTTGGCATATAGGTGGGTAAGGTTGGACGGCAACAAGGCTTAAAAATAGGGAGATTTATATGTTGAATAATATAGGTAATTGTGCTGATATTAGTTATAAGCATATTAAGGAGAAAAGATGGGAGCTATCTGCTGTAAGAAGAATCGATTTTGATGTGGCATAAGGGGTGTCAAAATTCCCCATGTTTGTCAATTAGTCTCGGTTTTTAAAAGGGAAATTTTGGCATTTGATAGTTAAGTGCTGAAATTCCCTATAAATAGGAGTGTATCTCTTCAAATTCTGGCATTTGAACCCTATTCTTTGTACCAAAATTCTCAGTCCTTCTCTACACTCTCTATTCTATTCTCTTTTTAAAAATCAAAACCTCTCAACTTTCTTCTCATCTCCATAACCGAATACCTTTGTCTATTCCTTTTTCTCTCTGTCGATTTCTCTACTAAAAGCCGAAACCTTTAATTCACTTTCTTTTTCCATTCTTTTCCTCTTGTGCCGATTTCTCCATAATCTGGGATTTTCTTGAAGTGTCGATTTCTCTATAAAGGTAAGAATCGAATTCTTTTCTATTTCAGTTTTGAGACTATAGCCAAATGGCTAGTAGATTGATAAGCTATCTTTAGTTTGACTCTTTTATTAATGGCATGTTATTTTGGGCGGCACTCCGAGAAATTGTAGTAGATCGAATCATCCAGATCTCAGAAAGACAGAAACAATCAATCTCTAGTATCCTACCGGTTTTGAGATCTCAAGGTAAGGGATTTCTTAAGATTCCTATTAAGATTTGCTATCATAATTGAGATATTAACTCATATGATCTGATTTAACCCTATTTCGCTATAGTAGTTCTGACAAGGACTTTTTGGATGGAATCAAATATGGTTCAGGCAAAGGAGAGGTTCGGTCCATAAACCTAATCCCTAAGTTTAAGAAACGAGTAGTGTTCGTTGTTCGAGATTGGCTGTCGGGTTGTAGACTGGCTTTTGAACAGTATCTTAGGCAGATAGCAACCGTATCGGCTTCTGACAGTGTTGACATAGAGGGTGTCATCGTAACCATAATAAGGTGTGTAGATTCTTAACACATAAGCATTGATATATTATATGTATGCTAAGAGCTAAAAGCCAGAAAGAAAGGTTGTATGAACAGTCGTATTACCTAGAAGGGGTAGGCATGGGATGCCAGGTACGTACCTATAGAAACTTTTCTATGTGAATCGTAGCATGTCAAAGTAGGAGATCTGTTAGATGGCTTGATGACTTGTTTCTTGTATGTATGCATGCATGGGATGGGATTGATTGATGGATTTATGGTAGGGGAGTAGGGTCACGAGGCGATCGTGGCTTTGCCACAGGCAGCATAGCTGTCGAATACTATAGTGTATTTCTAAGGTTCGTGAAAGCGATCGGTCTATATGACAGGCAGCATATCTGTTGAATACTATAATGTATTTCTGAGGTTTGCATAAGCGATCGGTCTATAAGACAGGCAGCACAGCTGCCGATATGGTGTGTAGCAGATGGTGGGTTGATTGTAGAAATCCCCACAGTGTAACGGTTGGTACGGGGGTGTATAGAGGATGGACTCTTAGGTTTTGGGATGGGCCATGATGCACGACATATTTTGTTACCATTGCATGAGGGCCAAGGCCCATAATATGTTTGTGGCCCCTAGGCTTTTATGTGTTTTCAAGTTTTGCACAATGAGTCTTGGTAACTCACCCTTTCATTTTTCCCACTCTACAGATGAGCAGTAGACTATAGACACGGGAGCCGAGGCGGACTCGAAGGACCATCAAGACTTTCATTATCATTATGGATTATTATTTTTTGGGAATATATTTTTGTAGTAAGGCCCCATAACTTAGGTTTCCAATTTATTTGTTACTTGTTTTACTCTATTTTACTTTAATATGTCACATGTTTATAAACCTATGTATGCCCAAAGTCTTAATAATAAAATGGAGTGATAAATGGGCTTTTCAAATCCACTCAACATAAAAGTTTAAGTTTCTATTATTTTTTTTATAATGACTAAATACTCTTAAAGTTTCAAAACCCATCGAAGCAAAGTTTTCAAGAATTAAACCCTGTAGCATACTAGATCCGGTAATGACATATGGGCCAGGTTTGGGGTGTTACATTTTTGGTATCAGAGCCCAGTTCAAAACTCGGGCTATGAAATGGGTCCAGTAGAAATTTATGAAAGTAATGTAAGTTGAGAAAGGTTCTGGAAGATATGGCCTTCAATTCTACCGGCACCCGATCCACCTAGGTAAGTATTCTAAACTTTGGTATGATATGTATGTTGGGTTTTGATGGGCCTTATGGACATAGATTAGAATGATAGTGTTAATGGACCTTAGGCCTAGATTAAACAATTCTTCAAATCTCATAAGACTTAATTTTTCTTAATTAAGGAGGTCTGTGAACAAGTCATAGGGTGAGGGTGTGGAAACAGGCATACACATGTCTAGGATTGGATCTAGGAAGAGCTTGTTATTTAAGCGGTCCTAGTGACTCACCTCCTCTTCTCTGGAATCCTACCTGGTGCATAGTGGTTGTTCACTCTAACCGAGAGGGCTTGTTGACGAGCCAAAAATTTATAACTAAAACCCGAAAGGGACTATCACCCTATTTTTATAAAATTACTTATATACCCCTAATTTTGTAAATTATCCCAAATGCCCTAGGTTGAGGAAATTTACTGAGACACCCTTGATTCTGTAAAATGACCAAAATACCCTCGTTTGAAAAATTTACTAAAATACCCCTAGTTTGCAAAATTACCGAAATACCCCTAGATTTTGAATTTACCAAAATACCCCTATTTTGTAAAATCATCAATATACAATATTTTGGAAAATTACAAAAATACCCTTGTAGGTTAAAAATTACAAAAATACCCTTGGGTAGTGAAATGATGAAAATACCCTTAAGTGATGAATATGAGTTCCTGGATGTTGTTTACGTGTTTGATGTGTGTATAAGGTGCTCTGCTTGATGTTGATTGAATATGAACTCTAGAATTAGAAAATCTGACTTGAGAACCGAACTTGTAGATAGAATTGAATTGAAAGAACCATCATTAAAACTACTTCCCATAAGACTGTCCGTTATTAAACAGTGGAAGAAAGAATTATTAATTCATAAAAGTTTTAATCAGATAAACGTGAAGCGGTAGAATGAATACAAGGGGTCAAGGACGTTCGGCGCGTGGCCATGGTAGGGGTAGGATGGTCGTGTCAAAACACTGGGGTGCAGTCACGAATCGTGGAATGAAGTTCCAGTGCCAAATTGTGGAGGCGAGTTTCAAGATCGCATAACTAGAGATGATCTTTGTATCTCGTGCTATGTTAAGGGTTTTGGAGAGAATTGCTGGAGCAGGCATAGACATAGGAGCACGGAAGTGCGTGCGAAGCAATCATGAGCCAATGGGGCGTAAGTGTTTAAGGAATTTCGGATGTAGCTCCTAGTACAATTTGAAAATCGTTAGAAGCAATGGAGCGGATCATGGATGATCTCAACTTTACAGATGAAGAGAAGCTCAAGGGATAGTGGCCACAGAGCATGGGAGATGTGTTCATTTTGAGGATGGCCTGAAGGATGATCTACGGGTGTTGATAGCTCCACAACGAGAGAGGGAATTTGCTGTGCTTGTGGAAAAAGCTAAGATAGCTGAAGAGGTAAAGCAGACAGAAAGACTGAACTGGAATAGAGATAGAAGTGGAAGTAAGAGAAATTTTGAATCATCAGAGGCAGTCGGGCGTATTCAGAAAAGACCTATGTTAGATAGGCCGAGATGGGATGAGAGACCCGCTGCTGCTAACCAAACACGAAAGTGTGCCCAATGTGACAAATTCCATATAGGTGAGTGTTGGGCAGGCAGTGGAAAGTGCTTTAGGTGTGGATCTATGGACCATCAGATTAGAGACTGTCCACAGCCCTGGGGTGAAGTAGGACCCATAGGGCAGGGGACTGCTCAGCTGGATAGAGGAGGTTAGCAACAACCAAGGGGCCGTGGACAAGCCAAGGGCGATGTTGGTAACGAACGCGGTCGTGGAGCACCAGGTAGAGGTGCAGGTTATGCTGAGGCGAGGCAACCAGCTTTGGTCTATGCAACACATCGCCAAGGGGACGAAGATGCTCCAGATGTGAATAATAGTGCGCACCCTACTGTAGTATATTGAGTGTTTATTTTTAGAATTGGAGTGCGCAACGAAAGCGTAGTGGTGAGACTTGAGTAGTACAATTGATAGTTAGTTGAAAATTTTGAGGACAAAATTTCTTTAAGGAGGGTAGAACTGTAACATCCTGAATTAATGGGCCTTTGCATTTGATGTGTATTACGTTCAATGTGTTAATTAGAGTATTTAAAGGGCTCAGATTGGGACGAGGCCTTGGTTAAATTTTCTATTTAGACACTAGAGGGTTTAAAAGATGTTATCTGTGTTTTAAACACAAGTGGGCTTGTGGCCCAGTGGCAAAATGGCGCCACTTAGAGAGCAAGGAGGTGGCGTCAACTAAGGAGGCCTAAACTCAATGGGCATGAAGCACAATTCCTTTAATTTTAATTAGCTAAATTTCGGCATATAGGTGGGTAAGGTTGGATGGCAACAAGGCTTAAAAATATGGAGGTTTATCTATTGAATAGTATAGATAATTGTGCTGATATTAGTTATGAGTAGATTAAGGAGAAAAGATGGGAGTTATCTGCTGTAAGCAGAGTAGGCCGAAATTCCATCTCTGAGGGGAGGAAGAATCAGTTTTGATGTGGCATAATGGGTGCCAAAAATCCCCATGTTTTTCAATTAGTCTCGATTTTAGAAGAGGGTAATTCGATATTTGATAGGTAAGTGCCGAAATTCCCTATAAATTGGAGTGTATCTCTTCAAATTCCAAGATTTGAACCCTATTCTTTGTGCCGAAATTCTCAGTCCTTCTCTACACTCTCTATTCTCTTCCCTTTTCCAAAAATCGAAACCTCTCAACTTTCTTCTCATCTCCATAACCGAATACCTTTGTCTATTCCTTTTTCTCTCTGTCGATTTCTCTACTAAAAGCTGAAACCTCTTAATTCACTTTTTTTCCATTCTTTTCCTATTGTACCGATTTTTCCATAAATCGAGATTTTCTTGAAGTGCCGATTTCTCTGTAAAGGTAAGAACCGAATTCTTTTCTCTTTCGATTTTGAGACTATAGCCGAATGGCTAGTAGATTGATAGGCTATCTTTAGTTTGACTCTTTCGTTAATCGCATGTTCTTTTGGGCAGCACTCTGGGAAATCATAGTAGATCGAATTATCTAGATCTCAAAAAGTCGAAAACCATTAATCTTTAGTATCCTATCGATTTCAGGATCTCAAGGTAAGGGATTTCTTTAGATTCCTATTAAGATTTGCTATCATAATTGAGATATTAGCTCATATGATATGATTTAACCCTATTTCGCTATAGTAGTTCTGACAAGGACTTTTTGGATGGAATCAAATATGGATCAGGCAAAGGAGAGGGTTAGGTCCATAAACCCAATCCCTAAGTTTAAGAAACGAGCAGTGTCTGCTGTTTGAGATTGGCCACCGGGTTGTGGACCCGCTTCAAAAAACATCTTAGGCGGATAGTAGCCAGATCGACTTCGGCGTTGTCAACATAGAGGGTGTCGTCGTAACCAAAATAGGGTGTGTAGATTCTTAACACATAAGCATTGATATATTATATGTATGTTAAGGGCTAAAAGCCGAAAAGAAAGGCTATATGAACAGTCGTATTACCCAGAAGGAGTAGGCATGGGATGCCAGGTACGTGCCCATAGAAACTTTTTTATGTGAATCGTAGCATGTGAAAGTATGGGATCTATTAGATGGCTTGATGACTTGTTTCTTGTATGTATGCATGCATGGGATGGGATTGATTGATGGATTTATGGTACGGGACCAAGGTCACGAGGCGATCGTGGCTTTGCCACAGGCAGCATAGCTGTCAAATACTATAATGTTTTTCTGAGGTTCACGAAAGCGTTTGTTCTATATGACATGCAATATAGCTGTCAAATACTATAATGTATTTCTGAGGTTCGTGTAAGCGATCGGTCTATAAGACAGGCAGCACAGCTGTCGATATGGTGTGTAGCGGATGGAGGGTTGATTGTAGAAATCCCCATGGTGTAACGGTTGGTACGGGGGTGTGTAGAGGATGGACTCTTAGGTTTTGGGATGGGCCATGATGCACTACATATTTTGTTACCATTGCATGCGGGCCAAGGGCCATAATGTGTTTGTGGGCCCTACGTTTTTATGTGTTTTCAAGTTTTGCACACTGAGTCTTGGTGACTCACCCTTTCATTTTTCCCACTTTACAGATGAGCAGTAGGCCATGGACATGGGAGCCGAGGCGGACTCGAGGGGCCATCAAGACTTTCATTATCATTATGGATTATTATTATTTTTTTTTAGGAATATATTTTTGTAATAAGGCCCCATAACTTAGGTTTCCAATTTATTTGTTACTTGTTTTACTCTATTTTACTTTAATATGTCACATGTTTATAAACCTATGTATGCCCAAAGTCTTAATAATAAAATGGAGTGATAAATGGGCTTTTCAAATCCACTCAACATAAAAGTGTAAGTTTCTATTATTTTTTTTATAATGACTAAATAAATTGAAAGTTTCAAAACCCATCGAAGCAAAGTTTTCAAGAATTAAACCCGTAGCATACCAGATCCGGTAATGACGTATGGGCCGGGTTTGGGGTGTCACATTAACAAAACAATGTCAATGGTGTGAAAAGTTACACACAATCGCGCTAATCAACCCCAAAGGGTATAACGATAATTTTACCTACCGAGGGTATTTCAAAAATTTACCTACCAAGGGTAATTCGGTAATTCTACTCATAACTAATCCATGTATGTAGTGCATCTCGAACATAATCAATCATACAATTAACACAGACAACATTAGTACTACCACGAGGGTACAACGGTAACTTCGTAAGGTGGGGGCATTTTGGTAATTTCACAAACTGAAGGTATATTGGTAATTTCACAAATCGAAGGTATTTCGATAATTTCACAAACTAGGGGTATTTCGGTAATTTTACAAATCGGGGGTATTTCGATAATTTCGCAATTCAGGGTATTTCGGTAATTTCACAAACCAGGGGTATTTTGATAATTTCACAAACTAAGGGTATTTCGGTAATTTAACAAACCAAGGGTATTTCAGTAATTTCACAAACCAGTGGTATTTCAGTAATTTCACAAACCAGGGGTATTTCGGTAATTTTAAAAACTAAAGGTATTTCGGTAATTTTACAAACTAGGGGTATTTTGGTAATTTAACAAATCGAGGGTATTTCGGTAATTTTACAAATCAGAGGTATTTTAGTAATTTCACAAATCGGGGGGTATTTTAGTAATTTCACAAATCAAGGTATTTCGATAATTTTACAAATTGGGGTATTTTGGTAATTTTGCAAATCAGGGGTACTTCGGTCCCTTTCGGGTTTTAGCTATGAACTTTGGCCCATCAACAAGTCCTCGCGACTAAAGTGAATAGACACTACGCACCAAGTAAGATTCCAGAAAAGAGGAGGTGGGCCACTAGGGCCGCTTAAGTACCAAGCTCTCCCTAGATCCAATCCTAGACATGCGTACGCCCGTTGCCACACTCCAACCTTGCGACTTGTTCACAGACATGTTTAATTAAAAAAAATTAAGGCTTATGGAATTTAAGAGTTGTTCAAACTAGACCTAAGGTCCATAAACCCTAACATACATGTCTACGTCCTCATAAGCCCATCAAGCCCCAATCACTCCCTTACGACCCTTTAGGCCCAAATCTCATCATATGGCCTATTAGGCCCAAAACAAATCTAATTCATGTATCATGCATGACTAATTCAATTCGTATAACCAACCAAACCATTTCATCAAACTTAGCCTTAGGGCCTACCGGGCCCATTTAGTCACTTTCGGCTTTGTCGATTTCGTATGTGTAGTGTTTGTACACACCTGGTAACCAAGCGCACTGCAAACCCCTTAGTCATGAACCTACAATTGACTTCACCTAACGATTAACTTAATATACACTTATCAGAAACTGAAACCTCACCGTAACCTTACTGTGCACCTCACGTTATAGTAGCCCTTCCTTCGCAACTATTGGCGATTATCCTCTAGGCCTGCACCCAAACACCCACCAAGGTATATTAACTCTCCTCATAGAATGCTCTATATATAGCTAGCTTCTCACCTTCTTTCTTTGTATCTTTCCGATGTGGGATCCCTCTGTCAGCAGAGTTTAAATCCAACTCAAACTCTTCCCGTCCAATCCGTAAAATAAATACTCCCTTGCTTGTCATGAGATTCGAACCTAGGCTCCTTTGTACCCTTAATGACACCTTGCCACTAGACCACTCACTTTCTTGTGTCTAAAATCATGCACAACTAAATATAGCCCTATGGAAAAATTCTATAGTCCTTTTAAAAAGAAATCGAAAATGCAAAAGCCAAGACTTGAACCTTGGACCTCCTTCCTTCCTTGTGGCGTCACCCCCTTGTCTCCTATGTGGCGTCACTTTGCCACTACACCACACACTCTACTTGCGTCAGTTTTCTCCACATTTTATTCTTAAAGCCTACTACTAACTCTCAGGGTTTTATTCACCTAAAACCAAAATTTTCCTAAAGCCAAAGTTTGAACCTGGGACTTCATAGAAGCCCCCCAACCTTCCAAAATCACTCTCCTAATAGGTCCAAATTGCACTAATGCCGTTCTCTTATTCCCAGAAATTTTAAATGCTCTTACGCCTAAGGCCCAATGGGCCCAATTCTACTAGGCCCAAATTTAAGATGTTACACAACACATGGTCGAAACCATCTCTATCTCATATCTCACATAGATGGTCACTCTCGAGCTGTCAGTGGGTCTGCTCACACAAGCTAACAGTCAAGACGTAACTACACGGTGCTGCACACACAAGCTGACAAGTAACAGCAACACATACTGGAAAAATTAGCCATCGATAGAACGTACGGGACCAGAACCAAAAACATCGTAACCCCTAATGACATGTCATTTGTATCCTAAATATTCCTAAGGTTCAAACGAGACTCGATAGTCGTCGGGCGTCGTTGAATTTCCCTCGTTTTGTTATAAGCCAAATTGTATAATAACATATATGTATCGATTCATTTTCAATAAAATTTAACATAATAACAATAAATTTAATCAACAATACCAAAGTTTAGGGGCATTTTGGTAAATTGTAGAAATACCAAAGTTTAGGGGCATTTTGGTAATTTTTCCATTTTCCTCAATTTTCCACCGATATTGACCTAAATTAATAATTTCATTCAATATATTAATTTAGACAATAAAATAATTCATTTCATACAATTTGGTCTTTTTACATTTTTACAAAATTACCCTCAAGTTTTACTTTTATTCAATTTAGTCCTTGAGCCCAAAACATGCAAATTAACCATTTTACCAAAATTGAGCTTAGCTGAATTCTCCGGTATCCAAAACAGCCCATTTATGCAAAATTTCCCATTAAATTCTTGTACTTTTATTAATTTAACAAATTAGTCATTAATCGAAAAATTCATCAAACTCACTTAACAAAATACTTTTAAATATAAATCAACATTCCAAATTTATCATCTAACATCAAAAATCACAATATTCATCAATGGCAACATTCAAAATCTTTAATATTTTCAAAATCGAAGGTATGGGCTAGCTAGACCTAGTTGCAACAATCTCAAAAACATAAAAATTATTAAAAATGAGACAAAAAATACTCACATGCAAGCACAAATAGGGATGGTCGAATGAAGCTTCAACCATGGCTTATTTTTTTACTTTTCTATTCAGTTGAAGAAACAAAAATAAAGATGCATGTTTTATTTTGTTTCTTTAATTATTAACCTTTATTAATTATTTACTTTTTTTAACCTTGAAAACTAACCAGAATTTCAATAATGCCAAACCATTACCATCCACTACCAGCTCTAATGGTCTAATTTCCATATAAGGACTTCCACTATAAAGTTCTATAGCTATTTAATACCTTTAGCTATTAGAACTTAACTTTTGCACTTTACGTGATTTAGTCCTTTTAATTAATTAACTATCGAAACAATAAAAATTTTCAACAAAACTTTAATACCACCTTAATAACAATACGTAAATATTTATAAAAATATTTACAACTTAGTTTTACGTAAAATTAGGTCCCGATACCTCAATTTCTAAAACCTCTTAACCTTAGCGCCATACCACTTAAACTTAATAAATCGCTTATAAAACAAAAATCACAATATCAAAACCTTTTAAAATCAAAATTAACTCATAAATATTAAATATAATATTTACAAACTTACTTGTCGATTAGGTGGCCCGAAACCCCATTTTCGACACTCATTGAAAAATGGGTTGTTATTGAATTTTCCTACACTTAAGTTATTGCTTGTCCTCAAGCAACACAAACAAAAGTAAGAAATAAAGGAGATGTCCCTTGAGCAAGTTTCATACAAGTATTGGGTTTGGAGGATGTGACTAGGCATTTCATATTCACGGACACCTTTAACATGATGAATAATTTATTTACCACTTTTGACCACAAATATCTAAGTTCAGTACATTACAAAGTACACAAGCATTAGGGGCCAAACCTATAGGGATCTGTAAACAAATAATACAAGGAATTTGATTATCCAAGCAAAACACAAATTGTCGTTTATGCAATTATTTAATATAATGTTCATTCATGCATAAGGATATTTAGGTCACATATGAGTTTTCAAACTTGTAATGCTCGAGGCTTAGGGATGTATGGAATTCAAAAATAGTAAGCATCAAAAGGGTTACAAACAAGAAAATAGTTTGGCACATCGATAGATCCCTATTCTCGCCCCTTAGTGACCCGTGCTAGCTCACCACCTTATTTCTCCTTCTCCCACCTTCCTTGTTTTTCCACATAGGAACTCATAGCATCACATAGTAACTATGGCTCTTTTCAATTTATCTCACTCATGAATGCATTTTGCTTTTCAAGAACTTTTTCTACTCATATAATTTTTTTTTGAATTTTATTTTATTTTTCACTTTTAGGCTAGCCTATAGTTCCTATATCACACCAATCTTTCCTATTTCACTCGATTTTTACAAAATCCACCGCAATGACCGCTTCAAGTCAAATCGAACAATGGTTTTGAGACCACATATTTGAAGTCAAAATAATTATTTTATTATTATTTTAATGTGTACAACATGAAAATATGTTTGTGTGAAAATTTCGTTAAGAAATTTTACCGCTTGATTAGTCAATTTGATAAAATGACTAAATCGCAGAAAGTTCAAAAATGATGTTCTATAAGTTAAAAGGGTTTAATACCTATGAAATTAAATGTTTGAAGGGTTTATATTGTAATTATACCACTAATATAATGAGTGGACAATTATGGACAACCATTATGTGATTTTAATGGTTTTATACTAAGGTTAATTAGGTAAATATGTTAATAAACATAAAATAAATAAAACCAAAATAAAAGTTATCATCTTTTATTGTTCTTTCAACCAGAAATTGAGAAAAGAAAATGTTCATGGAAGCCATTAGGGTTCGGCAACTTCAAGCTTAAATTGGCAAGTGTTTTTGACCCGATTTTTAATGATTTATATGTTTATGAGATCGTTGCAACTAGGTCTAGCTAGCCCAGGGGCTATTTTGCAAAAATGTTAAAGATTTAGAAAGTTTCCATTGATGAATAAACATTTATTTTGATGTTTGATGATAGATTTTGATTGCTTGTTGATAGATATACAAGTTTTGTTAAGTGATTTTTGAGAAAAATGCAAAATAAGGATTAAATTGAGAAATATTGAAACTTTGTAGTTAAAATGTGAAATAAATGAAAAATATGGGCTGGTAGGGACTAATTAGTAAATCGGCTAGCATGGGTTAATATTGAATTGCATAAATTTGTGATTTTATGAAATATGGACTAAATTGTGAAAATTGTGAAATATTAGGGGAAAAGTGTTAATTTTCTTAAATGTGAAATTTGGATTAAATTTGAATTGAGAGATGATTAAATAAGTTAATTTTGATTATATTTAGATCAAGACAAATGAAGTTCTGATCTAGATCGAGGGAAAAATAAAGTTTCGGATTAATCAGTCTATTTCATCGTTTTTGAACCCGAGGGAAGTTTGTATGCAATGAGCTTTATTATAATTACTTTTAAATGCTTTGATATTGCATAAATTGTTTAAATACTTTCGACGATGATCCGACATTCCATTCAAAATCCCGGTTGAACCTTAAGAATAGTTTAGGATACTAGTGACATGTCATTAGGGGATACATTGAGATGGCTTTGGGCCATGATATTAGCACTTCGGGTGTGAGTTATACTGATTTGGATTCAGCCCATGAATATCGGTTGATTTGGCTTCGGGCTATAATATCAGTATTTCAGATATAAGTTATCTTGATTTGCCTTCGGGCCATGGTATAGGTACTCAATGTGCGAGACTCTTGAGTATCTGACTCCTATTCCAAATGGTTCAATGGTTAAACGAAAGATGTGATTGAGTTGAGAATGATATGAGATGGTACAAGTGCGTACGTGTCATATATAAGCTTTGGTGTGAAGAGACTTGTAAAGAATGTGATTAATATCATAATTGTGTATATGAAAGGTTTGTTAGCTAATACATGCTAAATGTTGATATATTTGAATTGTTGATTTATAATCTTGAAATTGAATTAATTTTATGGTATACAAGCTTACTAAGCTTTGTAGCTTACTTTGTTTATTTTCCCGTGTTTTATAGTGTTATCAAGCTAGGTTGGATTCGGGGATCATCGAAAATCGCTTCACACTATCCACCTATCACTTGGTACCTATGAACTTTGGTATTTTAAGTATATGGCATGTATAGGGACTTGGTCTTTTTGGTATATGTATTTTGGCCATTTGTGTTGGATTGTAAATATTAGGTTTGGTTTATATATATAGCCATGTGAGTTGGCTTACAAGTGGTGAATTTGATGATGTATATATGTGCGAATGGCCTTTGTTTGAGTTTAGTAATTGCCTTATAAATGCTAGTTATGATGGTATTTGATGCTTGTTGAAAATTGATATGGTGAATATCAAATAGTTAATGAATTGGTAATTAGTAGGTTTATGAGTTTAGGTAATTTGATGCATGTTTGAAAATGACCATATTGATGAATGAAAATGGTAAAATTTGGTATGTATTTGAATTGCATATTGTGATATGGTGAGTCTTGTATTTTTGGTATTGAAATGGAATAAATGATGTTTGATTAAAGTTGATTGAATGCTTATTTATGCCTTGTATTGGTATCAATTGGTTTGATATTGGTGTGTGTCAATTTAGGGTGGCACAATGGCTTGGTGAATAGCCTATTTTTGTCCACACGGCAGAGACAGGCGAGAGACAGAGCTGTGTCTTAGCCATGTGTGACACACGATTATGAACACGACTTCGTGTCCCCGGTGTTGAAATAAAATCAAGTCAAGATGCTCACACGGTCTCACACAGGCGTGTGACTTGGCCGTGTGGCATAAGTCACTATACCCTACAGGATGGGCACGGCCTAGTACACGTGTAACACCCCAAACCCGGTCCAAACACTATAGCCGAATCTGGCATGTCACTAAAAAGATTCTATAAAAGATGTCAAAATTTTCAGGAAAATATTTTTTTCTTGTATTCAATCTTTTGTTCGAAAGAACTTGATAACTTGATAAGTTTAATTAAGTTATAAATTTCACTTGTTGTTTTATGAATTAAAAACCAAAATCTTAATATATTCCTTAGTTTAATTAAAATTTAAGTGCACGACCAAAAATAAAAGCCCATAATAAAACCCAAAACAAGGTATAAAGTCTAGTGGCCCATGGCCTTATTACAACAAGACTTAAAACCCATTAAATAAAAATAAAAATAATAAATTAGGGTCTTTTTTGTGAATCCAACTGTTCTTTTGCATGGCCACCTTGCTCCCTCCCCACTCGATCCGTTATGCTAGGTGCTACCTGAAATTATTAAAATAACAAGGTGAGTCATGAAACTCGCAGTGCAACCCTCGTGCACCATTAGATTGGGCCTTAGCCCACATATCAAAATATAAAACATAATATAGCAAATAACATACATAAAACCCAACCCAATCCTAGGTTTCCATCCGCTACACGCCACCCTTACCTACCGATCACACCATTGGGGATTTCTACAATCAACCCACACCGCTACACACCATCGATGGCAGTCATGCTGTAGTTAGCTACACATTATCAAGTTGTGACATAGACACCAGGCTAAAATGGCATAAGCCACCAGAAATAGAGTTGTGATAGAGTCACTAGGCTTAAATGGCATAAGCCACCAGAAACAGAGTACTTCCCCTTTTTCATCAATTATCCAAACCCAAGCATACAGAGAAATCAACATACAGAGCATATTATTGAAGAAGGACTGAAATCACTAACACGATGATTAGCCTTCACCTCCTCGAGTTTTCAATCATAATGCCGGTTTCAAAGATTTAATGAGTTTAGCAGATATTATATATATATATATATATATATGTATATTAGCACTCAATCTAACAAGTGTGAAAGGTTACACACCAGTTACCGTTAGGAGATACTCTATGTCGACACTATCAGAAGCTGCTAAAACTGCTATCTCTCTAAGATTTTGTTCGGATGCCAGTCCACAACCTACTGGCCAATCCCAAACTGCTGACACCGCTCATTTCTAAACTTAGGGATTGGTTTTACAGATCCAATCCCCTCCTTTGCCTAATCCATATTTGATTGCATCGAGGGACCTTATCAGTTGCTACCATCGTAACATGTGGTTGTTAATCCATAACATAGGGTTAAGATTACGAATACGATAATCTAACGTAACGAAAATCTAGAGAAAACTACCTTACCTTAAAATCCCGAAAAGAGGTATGATACTTAGAGACTAACGATTTTTGGCTTTTAGATCTAGACGATCAGGTCTCCTTCAAATCCCGAAATAACGCACTCAACACAGGGAATTCGGCCAGCACATAGGAAAATTTCAGTTTTTTGCAAAAAAATCAGGAAGTGAAGATGATTCAAAGAAGTCTCATGATGATTCGGCTTATAATGAAGAAATCAAATGGTTCTATGATTTCGAATTAATGGAGAAATCGGCACAAGAGAAAAAGAATGAAGAAGAGAATGGAATAAAAGGTTTCGACTTCTGAAGAATTCAAAAGAAAAGATTGCAGAAAGCAACTACGGTTTTGGCTTGTAAAAGAGAATGAGAGAAAAGATTGAGAGTATGGGGTTCAAATGCCGGAATTGATGAGGTATCCTCTCTATTTAAAGAGAATTTCGCATCCATAAATATACTAAAATAAATAAATAAATAGATAAATAAATAAATAGATCTACACTCCTAATCGACTCAAACTTATCACTAACTAAATTCCTTTATTATCTCAAAATTGTATCTTCATCTCCATTCAAAATTCCTTTATTTATCAAAAATCCAATTTGAATTACATTCAAATTTCCTTCCCGAACAACAACGATTCTTTGCGTGTTTCGCCCACTTCAACCACCTTCCCACGCTGCAGAAAATAGAAAATTATTGTGCATAGGGCAACTCGAACCCGAGACCTTCAAGCACAACCACACGCCACCACCAACTTGACTAGAACTCTTCTTATGATATGTTTCATTCTCAACTTCTTTTAAGTCCTATTTAACAGCGACCAAATCATCCAAAGGAATCCAAAAAATATTCGACAACACCGAGCTTCGAACCTCAAACCTTTTCACTATGGTACACGCCCCTTGCCACTGCGCCGTGTATTTTATTTGACTCATATTTCCTCCCTTCTTAATTATAAACCTTCTATCGCACTCCAAGTTTACTAAAAAAAAAACACAACATTTAGCGCACGCCGCGACTAGAACCCTACTCCCCCTCCTGCTCCTAACACCTTTGCCACTGGGCTAGTCATTTCTTTGTGTTGTAAAACAGCTTCAACAAATTATAAAGCCTAAACTCGCCTTCATACTAACATATGCGAAATAAAAATTTTGCCATACCCAAGACTCGAACCTTTGACCTCCAAACTTATTGAGAACGCCTTAAGCCACGGACCACCTACTTCATTGGGTTATCTTCAACCCAAAATATTTTAAAAGCCTTATGACTACCACCAATCTCCCTAAAAAACAACATTTTTGCTAAAGCCCTAGATCGAGCCTAGGACTTTTCCAACACTACTGACCCTTCCTAAACTTCCTAAAATTAAACTAAACATGAAATAATAATTTTTTTTAAAAAGAAAATGTCCATTCAAACTTTTCATGATAAAATAATTTATTTTTGTTTGAATAATATTTTAAGAAAAATTAACTATTTAGATGTATTAGTGACATTATAAAAGTAAAGGGACAAACTATGTAAAAAAAAATAAAGCATATAAATCAAATCCCCAAATTTTAGCATAATCTAGGGTTAATTAAAATTGACCATTATCCTATTTTAGTATAAACCATATATTAATTTTTTTTGTAACGACAAAATCCATTCTCTCAACACACGAACCCACTTATTCTAGGCCCAAATTCAGGGTGTTACAATGCTACCCTCCTTAAAGAAATTTCGTACTCGAAATTTCCAACTAACTAGTAATCATACTACCTAAGTCTCACTATCATGCTTTCGCTGCGAACTCCAATTCTAAACCCAAAATAAACACTTAGTATTCTATGGTAGAGTTCGTACCGGTATTCGCATCTAGAGCGTCCTCGTCCCCTAATACTCATGCTATCAGTTAGCCTTTATCTAATTAAGAGTTTTATGAATCATTAATTCGTTCCACCGATTAACCACAAACAATCTTATGAATAGTAGTTTTAGGAGTAGTTCTTTCAATTCGCATTCACAATTTAGTCTCACATTCGTATCCCTAGTTCTAGGAAACACATACATTTAATCAACATACAAAACTTACATTCATCAAATAAAGGTGTTTTCGTTGTTTCACTACCCAGGAGTATTTTTGTAAATTTTAAAATAGAGTTCCTTGTTGATTTCGTGAAATAAGGGTATTTGGGTAATTTTGTAATCTGAGGGTATTTCAGTAATTTTGAAATCCAGGGGTATTTCGATCATTTTGCACATTAGGGGTAGTTTGGTAACTTTTACAAATCAAGGGTGTTTTCAAAATTTTACAACATTAAGAGAGTATCTTGGAGAATTTGATTTTAAAAGAAATATAGTAGTGTTCAGGTGTTTTTGGTTGTTGTCATGTTGTGTGAGTGTTTTTTTTCTAAGGAAGAATTTAGTTGATTTTGTAAATCGGGGTACATTTGCAAATCTTGGTATTTATTTTTTTCCCAAAATAAGAGTATTTTAGCAATTTTGTAAAAACAAGGTGGCTGGTCCCTTTCGGGTTTTAATTATAGGGTTTAGCCTGTCCATAAGTCCTCATGATTAGGGTGAACGGTCACTACGCACCAGGTAAGATTCCAGCGAAAAGGAGGTGAGTCGCTAGGACTGCTTAAATACCAAGCTCTCCCTGAATCCACTCCTAGACATGAGTATGCCCGTTGCCACACCCTATCTCGGCTAAGGTGAACAGTCACTACACACCAGGTAAGGTTCCAGCGAAGAGGAGGTGAGTCACTAGGACTGCTTAAGTACCAGGCTCTTCCGAACTCAATCCTAGACATGCGTATGTCTGTTGCCATACCCTAGTCTTGCGACTCGTTCACGGGTTTGTTTAGTGAGTTTAAGTCTTATGAGATTTAAGAAGTAGTTTAAGCTAAGCCTAAGGTCAAAATCGATTCTAACGAAAATAATCTACGTCCCATAAGCCCATCAAGCCCACATATATATATCATATAATGGTTCAGAATACTTACCTGGCGGACTTGGGCTCGAGACCCAGGTGCCATGCCAAAAAACTCATCCTAACATTTATAAAACATGCATACTTCGAAAACCTATTTTTAGAAAACGTTTTGAGCCCAAAAATCCAAGAGCTGAGTTTTGAACCGGGCTCTGATACCAGTCAGTAACACCCCAAATCCGGCCCAAACACTATAGCTGAATCTAGCATGTCACTAAAAAGATTCTGTAAAAGATATCGAAATTTTCAGGAAAATATTTTTTTTCTTATATTCAATCTTTTGTTTGAAAGAACTTGATAACTTGATAAGTTTAATTAAGTTATAAATTTCATTTGTTGTTTTATGAATTAAAAACTAAAATCTTAATATATGCCTTAGTTTAATTAAAATTTAAGTGTCTGACCAAAAATAAAAGCCCATAATAAAACCCAAAAAAAGGTATAAAAGTCTAGTGGCCTATGGCCTTATTACAACAAGACTTAAAACCCATTAAATAAAAATATAAAATAATAAATTAGGGTCTTTTTGTTGAATCCAACTGTTCTTTTGCATGGCCACCTTGCTCTCCTCTCCAGCCCGATCCGTTGCACTAGGTGCTACCTGAAATTGTTAAAATAACAGGGTGAGTTGCGAAACTCAGTATGCAACCCTCGTGCACCATTAGATTGGGCCTTAGCCCACAGATCAAAATATAAAACATAATATAGCAGATAACATACATAAAACCCAACCCAATCCTAGGTTTCCATCCGCTACACGCCACCCTCACCTGTCGATCACACCATTGGGATTTCTACAATCAACCCACACCGCTACACACCATCGATGGCAGTCATGCTGCAGTTAGCTGCTCATCGTCAAATTGTGACATAGTCACCCGGCTGAAATGGCATAAGCCACCAGAAACAGAGTTGTGACAGAGTCACCAGGCTAAAATGGCATAAGCCACCAGAAACAGAGTACTTCCTCTTTTTTCATCAATTATCCAACCCCAAGCATATAGAGAAATCGACAAACAGAGCATATTACTGAAGAAGGACAGAAATCACTAACCTGATGATTAGCCGTTACCCTCCTCGAGTTTTCAATCATAATGCCGGGGTTTTGGCATTTAACAGAGTTTAGCAAATTTATACATATTTATATATATTAGCAATCAATCTAATAGTGTTAAAGGTTACACACCTGGTTACCGTAGGACGATACTCTCTATGTCGACACTATCAGAAGCTGCTAAAACTGCTATCTGTCTAAAATTTTGTTTGGATGCCGCTCCACAACCTACTGGCCAATCCCAAACTGCTGACACCGCTCGTTTTTTAAACTTAGGGATTGGTTTTACAGATCCATATTTGATTCCATCGAGGGACCTTATCAGTTGCTACCATCGTAACATGTGGTTGTTAATCCATAACATAGGGTCAAGACTACGAATACGATAATCTAACGTAACGAAAATCTAGAAAACTACCTTACCTTAAAATCCGAAAAGAGGTATAATACTTAGGACTAACGATTTTTGCTTTTAGATCTAGACGATCGGTCTCCTTCAAATCCGGAATAATGCCCTCAACACGTGGAATTCGCTAGCACTTGGGAAGATTTCACTTTTGCAAAAAATCAGGAAGTGAAGATGATTCAAAGAAGTCTCATGATGATTCGGCTTTTAATGAAGAAATCAAATGGGGCATATGATTTTGGCTTAATGGAGAAATTGACACAAGAGAAAAAGAGTGAAGAAGAGAATGGAATAAAAGGTTTCAGCTTCTGAAGAATTTAAAAGAAAAGATTGCAGAAAGCAACTAGGGTTTTGGCTTGCAGAAGAGAATGAGAGGAAAGATTGATAGTATGGGGTTCAAATGCCGGAATTGAAGAGGTATCCTCTCTATTTAAAGAGAATTTCGGCACCCATGAATATACTAAAATAAATAAATAAATAGATAAATAAATAAATAGATCTACACTCCCTAATCGACTCAAACTTATCACTAATTAAATTCCTTTATTATCTCAAAATTGTACCTTCATCTCCATCCAAAAATTCCTTTATTTATCCAAAAATCCAATTTGAATTACATTCAAATTGCCTTCCCTAACAAGTAGCCACTCTTTGTGTGTTTCGTCCACTTCAACCACCTTCCCACGCTGCGAGAAAAATAGAATATTATTGTGCATAGGGCAACTCGAACCCGAGACCTTCAAGCACAACCACACGCTACCAGCCACTGCACCAAAACTCTTCTTGTGATATGTTTCATTCTCAACTTCTTTTAAGACTTGTTTCACAGCGACCAAATCATCCAAAGAAATCCAAAAAAATATTCGACAACACCGGGCTTCGAACCTCAAACCTTTTCACTATGGTACACGCCCCTTGCCACTGCGTCGCATATTTTACTTGAATCATATTTCCTCCTACTTAATTATAAACCTTCAGCAGCACTCCGTGTTTACTAAAAAAAAACAACATTTAGCGCATGCCGCAACTAGAATCTGCTCCCCTCCTACTCCTAACGCTTTGCCATTGGGCGGCCCGTTTCTTTGTGTTGTGAAAAGCATTAACTAATTATAAGGCCTAAACTCGCCTTCATAGTAACATATGCGAAATAAAAATTTTTGCCATACCCAAGACTTGAACCTTTGACCTCTAGCTTATTGAGAACGCCCCAAGCCACCAGACCACCTACTTCATTGGGTTATCTTCAACCCAAAATATTTTAAAAGCCTTATGATTACCACCAACCTCCCTAAAAACAACATTTTTGCTAAAGCCCTAGATCGAGCCTAGGACTTTTCCAACACTACCAACCCTTCCTAAACCTCCTAAAATTAAACTAAACATGAAATAATAATATTTTTAAAAGAAAATGTCCATTCAAACTTTTCATGATAAAATAATTTATTTCATTTGAGTAATATTTTAAGAAAAATTAACTAGTTAAATGTATTAGTGACATTATAAAAGTAGAGGGACAAACTATGTAAAAAAATAAAGCATATAAATCAAATCCCCAAATTTTAGCATAATATAGGGTCAATTAAAATTGACCATTATCCTATTTTAGTATAAACCACATATTAATTTTTTAACGACAAAATCCATTCTCTCGACACACGAACCCACTTATTCTAGGCCCAAATTGTGGTGTTACAACACGGCTTAGACACTGCAGGCGTGTGTGGCCATTTTAGTGCACTGCGGGGTGTGTGTGTTGGCCGTGTGACCCAAGTCGAGAGTTACAGGGTCAAATATGGGTGGGACACAACCATGTGCTTCCATTTCAAATGTCCACATGGCCTGTGACACGGGCGTGTCTGTTGGCCGTGTGGGACACACCAGAAATTTGTCTGGCGTATGTCCCCTGTTTTTGAGAAAATTTCTTAAATGTTAAAAAAGTGTCCAAAGTTACCGGTTTAGTCGATCCACTCCCAAAGCATGTTTAGGGCCTGGTAGGCTAGTTTAAGGGACATTATGGTTGGTTATGATTGAATTTTATTTTGAATTGATAAATTGTATTTGAAATGTATGTTCAAATGTGTTGTAAGTTCAGTGTTGAATACGGGTGAGGGGTGTTACGCCGCTGAGATGTATCTACTTAACCTTCAATACGTATGGCCAAACATCTATAGTTGTGCAATACAGGACTAAAGAGAAAGGGAAAGTACAAATTAACATTTCAAGCTTGGATTCAGTAATAAGGTTCATCAAGAAGTGTTAACATGCTCAAAAATCGGTACTAAAGGAGAATAAATATAGGTCAGCTTTTTGGCTCTATGTATGTTCCAAATAATTCCTTAGGTCATCACTTAAATATCTGATTATGCACAAATTTAATCAACCAAACAAACTCAAGTTCAACTATTTATCATTTGTACTAGCATGCTTATTTCCTTCGATTTTCTATATCATTTGGTACAGTTGATTGTTTAATGCCTATTTATAGTGTAACATATAAAACTTAGTAGTCTACTAATAAAAAAATTAAAATCACTTATCATCATGCCTGATTTATTTACAAACACAAGCAACCTATGTACATGCTCCTAACCAATCACTTGTATTTTTATAAGCTCAAGCACACAAATGACAAGAAGACTCAAAGAAAAACATAAAAATTTAAAATAAATTTTCTATGTTACCCTCACACTTTATTTAATACATTTTCCTCAATGTGTAGCCTGTAAAAAGGTAAGGAAAGAAGTCACTCGATTGATTATGGTCATTCCAACTGCTAATGATGAGTACATCCTCATTTTATTTTTTTTTTTTTGTTAATAGCTCAAATTGTTGTCTCATTTGTGTTGGGTTCCTACGTAGAAAAGTTAAGCAGTCTGAGTAACTAAATGTAACACCCCAAACCGGTCAACACACCACGATAGAATCGGCATGTCACAGAGTGAAAACGTTTGAAGGAAACAAGTTGCCGATTTATTTTCAGCGAAAAGCTCTTTGTTTTTGAGTTTGCAGAAACCCGGTGAATGTATAGTTGAAATCGTTAAGTTGCTTTGAAATCCCGAAAGGCTTTTTAAAACTCGTTTATCATTCATTACTTAAGAAAAACGTTAAAGTCTACTAAAACCCGAGTGAGTTCTTACTTAGTTAATTTAAAACCGTTTGATTTTGAGTTTGGAAAACTTAGATTTTGAAAATCATTTAAGTTATCATTGTTATCCTCTTGTAAATATTGTTACCGATGGTAAGATTTAGAAAACCCGTTGTGTAGTATAATTTTCAAAACTTTGGTTATCGTGTTATTTAAAACATGTTAAGCAGTTTACTAGCAACATTTAGAAAATTAAAATAGATATAATAAAACCTAAATAAAAATACTAATGGCCTTATTACAAACCCAAATAAAATCGAATTTAAAATGAAGGTACCCAAATCGAAAGTCAAAGTAAAATCGTAAACAAATGTCGAATGGCCACCTCGAGTCCACGGCTCCTCATCCACGATCTACGAGTCACACGAAAAAATAAGGAGAAGGTGAGTTACCAAGACTCGATGCATAATCCCCCTCCCAATTATCGCAACATGCTTACACAGATTCATAACCAAGTAAATACATCATGCACCCAAACCTAGCCACCCATAACTCCTTTTTCTACCCCGTGTGGTACCAAACCACTGGTGACCCAAAGTCACGAATAATCCATATGTGGGGCCAACCCACGTTGTGATACCAAATCACTAGCGACAATCCCGTTTTATCAAATGTGGGGCCAACCAACTGTGGTGCGAAGCCACTGGGACGAGTCGCTATGAGGTGCCAAACCTCTGGTGACCCAAAGTCACGAATATCAACTGTGGTACCAAACCATTGGTGGTGCCAAACCACTGGTGACCCAAAGTCACAGATATCAATCTTCCCCCTCCTCTCATATCACCCACATTAATGCTCATGCACATACAAATCATGCCATCATGCTTAATCGTTAAACATATATCAAACATAACATAAATAATATCATCAGAAATCATGTGCCATAATCTCAACCAAAACGGACTTACCTAAAATCCTTGCTCATACCCATAAAGGTACCATATCGAAATCTACACAGTTTTCGACTTTTAACATGTTTAGGTTATTAGCAAGTATACAACGATTATAAAGTGTGTAAGTTACACACCTGGTTACTAACGCGACTACCGAATCCTGGAGATTAATATCTAACGCACTAGATCCCCCTTTCCTACATTCGGCTAATGATAGCTATTAGCAAAAAGCCATTCGGCTACACTTGTAAATCCCGAAAAGGTAACGCATTTAATAACCATCCTTACCTTAACGCTTTTTGACCACCAGTCACAACCCAAGATATACGAGATAGAGCCTTCCCTACAATCGACCAAGACCTTAAACCACATAACTAATAGCCTTCGGCTTTTCAAAAGAATAAGAGAAAGATTAAGTCGATATGTAACCTTACCATAGTCTTTAATGAAACCGATTGATAGAGAATAGATTATCACGATCCTTTGCTTCAAAATCAAGAAGACCTAGAAGAAAGAAAGCGATTTCACAGATGAATAATAACCAAGACAAATGCCGAAATTCAACTTTTGTCCTATATATGTCGATAGAGAGAAAAGAAGAAGATGATAGAGATTCGGCCAAGAACACTTACCCCCTCCAAAATCGATTAGAGAAGAAGACCAAAGAGATCTACCCTTAATTGATATTCGGCCAAAGTGTTGAAATAAAAAGAGGAGAGTAAAGGGAGATTTCGACAATAGTGGTGGAACAATCAAAGGAGTTTCGGCTATGGCTTTTGAAAGAAGAGCAAAAGAAATTCGGCTTTGCAAGGAATCAAGAAAAGATTGATGAACTTTCGACACAAGAGAAGATGAGGAGAAAAAGGAAGTTGTCAATTTGAGAAGAAGAGATGTTGATGGGGTTTTGAAACAAATATGAGAGAAAGAGAAGAAGGGAATGGGGGAGAAAGAGATTCGGCCAAAGTGGTTTCGGTTTCAAATGGAGAAAAGCTCAAATGGTTCCTCTGGGGATTCGACTAGATGCTTTAGAGGGAAATCGACAATAGCCTAAAAACCTTTGGCTTTTGATTCAAATGGTGCATTAAGGGAACAAATCGACAAGGCTAAGGGGGTTTCGGCTTTAGCTCACAACCGAATACACCAAGGCATTGACTAGCCGAAAATGTCATTAAGGAATTTTGGCACTCCCCCTAGTCTTCCAACCGATTACTCTTCCTCACAATAGAGTTCAAATTTCGGCAAACTCCTCAAACTCCTCCTGGCCAACCATTCAAATGAGTTTGAATTGATCAAACTCCTAAATTCTCTCTTCTCCGCTCGTTTAAATCTGTTGACTTGTTCAACAGTTATCCATTAGAGTTTGAGCTGAGCACAACTCTTCCCCTCTCTTGCGTCAAAAAGAGTTAGCGACATGGGATTTACGAGCTCGAACCCAAGCTCTCCTTCCTCGCATGTGATGTCACTTCCCAAGGCCCTAAGTGGCGCCCCTTGCCACTTTACCAAGGCTTTTCTTATGCTCTGATTTACCACAAAATATTCTTAACCCCTAGCTCCTTGGCTCCCCAGAACCAATGCTTGAAAATAAAATTTTTCCTATAGTTCAGCCTACCTTGGATCATACCCAGACCCCAAGACACCTTGTTTAACAAAAAAAATTAAGCCATTCACATGCAATTAATGCAAACATAATAGCCCCTAATTAAGGATGTTACAGTTCTACCCCCCTTAAAAATAATTTTGACCTCGAAATTACCTGGTCAAAAGAGTTGAGGGTATTCCTGCCTCATCACATCCTCTAGTTCCCACGTAGCTTCTTCCATGCCATGGTTCCGCCATAACACCCTCACTAATGGAACTGACTTCCTGCGCAAAACCTTCACATCCCGATCTAGAATCTGTACTGGTTCCTCTTCCATGGTCAAATCTGGGGTCACCTCAATTTCCTCCACCGATACATGTGATGAATCTGAACGGTAGCTCCTCAGCATGGAGACGTGGAATACATCATGTATCTGACTCAGTTCTGCTGGCAACTCCAGCTGATAAGCTACTAGTCCTGCTCGTTTCAACACCTTATATGGGCAATAAATCTTGGGCTTAGCTTGCCTTTCCTTCAAAACCTCAGCACTTTCTTCCATGGCGAGACCTTCAAGAAAACCCTGTTACCCACTGCAAACACTATATCTCTTAGCTTAAGATCAGCATATGACTTCTGCCTATTAGCAGCTTCCTTTAGACGAGCCTGAATCAACTTGACCTTATCCTCAATTTTAGCAACTAACTTCGGTCCCAACATCGGCGCCACCCAACTCATCCAAAGACGTGGTGTGTCGACACTTCCTACCATACAATGCCTCATATGGTGCCATCTTAATGCTTGCCTGGTAACTATTGTTGTATGCAAATTCAGCTAACGGTAGAAATTCTTCCCAACTACCTCTAAAGTCCAAAACACGACCTCTCAACATATCTTTCAAGATTTGTATAACCCTTCATTCGTCCATCCATTGCGGATGAAATGCCGATACTAAAATCCAACCGCTGCCCAACGCCGATGCAATGCTTTCTAGAACCTCGGCGTGAATCGGGATCCCTATCCGAGATAATCGACAACGCACACCGTGCAACCTCACTATCTACGCCACATACAGCTTAGCTATCTTCTGAAGCGAGTAATCAACCCTTACCAGAATAAAATGAGCTGATTTCGTCAAACGGTCCACAACCACCCAGACTGAGTCCTTCTTACTAGGCGTAAGGGGTAGCCCACTGACAAAATCAATCGTAATCCTTTCCCACTTCCACTGAGGAATCTTCACCGGCTGAAGTAAACCCAACGGCAACTGATGCTCAGCTTTGACCAGCTGACACGTCAGACACATACCCATAAACTCAGTCACTTTCCGCTTCAGACCTGGCCACCAAAATTGCTCTCGCAAACCCAGTACATCTTGCTACCTTTAGGATACATAGCGTATGGGCTACTATGTGCGTCTTGAAGAATCCTTTGTCTTAACTCGATGTCATTCGGCATACAAGCTCTCCCTTGAAAACACAACACTCCATCGTTGGTTAAGCTGTAACCTTCCAAACCGCCATTCTGAACTTGCAACCTCCGAGCAGTCAAACCCTCATCCACTAACTGTTTTTCTTTAATCTGCTCTACCCAAGTCGGCTTTACCTGTAATTCTGCCAAAAGACTCTCGTCGCCATACAAGCTAAGATGAGCAAACATTGCTCTCAGGTATGATACTACCTTACGGCTTAATGCGTCACCACGTTAGCCTTGCCCGGATGATACTTAATTGAACAGTCGTAGTCCTTCAACAGCTCAATCCATCTCCGCTGTCTCAAATTCAAGTCCTTCTGAGTCAAGAGATACTTTAGACTCTTGTGGTCCGTGTAGACTATCGACTTCTCACCGTACAAATAGTGTCTCCATATTTTTAGGGAAAAATCCACTGCAGCCAACTCCAAATCATGTGTCAGATAGTTACCCTCATACGGTCCCAACTGTCGAGACGCATATGCCACTACTTTCCCTTCTTGCATCAGCACACATCCCAAGCCAGTATGTGATGCATCACAGTCGACCATTCCCGCCTTAAGCTGAACCAAAACTGGAGCTTCTGTCAGAATCTTTCTCAACTTATCGAAACTTTCCTGTTGTTTCTCAGACCACCCAAATGGAACTCCTTTCCTCAATAACTTGGTCAACGACGCTGCGATCAGAGAAAATCCTTCTATAAATCTTCGGTAATACCCTACCAGACCTAGAAAACTCTGAATCTCCGCAACTGACTTAGGCGGTTTCCAGTCCAACACTGCCTCAATCTTGCGAGGGTCTACTCTAATCCCTTCCTGACCATCTTCTCAGCTTTCAAAGCAGACACCACGTTGGATAGATAATCTCTTTATTACCTATCATCACCACTTCTTCACCCTCAACCGTTTTCAAAACCATGCGCTTAGCCGCGCAATCCAAACTCGCTTGGTACTTCACCAGCCAGTCCATCCCAAGAATCAGATCGAACTCCCCAAACGGCAGTTCCATCGGATCGACCACAAATACTACCCCTTGGAGTTCTTGGGTACATCCCTATCTGACTTATTTACTTACTGACTGACCTAGAGGGCTAATTCATCATCTCCTAGAAGTAATCTCAAAGTCTCGTTTATAGTTTCCACTATGCTACTAGCAACATACTGAATCGTCGAACCCACATCTATCAAAGCAGTATATGGTAATCTAAAGATTAAGAACGTATCGATTATGACGTCCGGTGAGTCGCCTTCCTCCCAATGCCTCGCTGCATATACCAATCCAGGTTGTCTTACTCAGTGTTGCCTGCACCTCTGCTCGATGCTCCACGGCCCTGACTAGAACTATTACCTCCTCTACCAGAACCACGACCCCTCTGCGGTTGCGGTCACTCGTTCTTAAACTGAGCACAGCCCTGACCCTCAGACTAAATCCTGGCTAGCTTATGTGGACAGTCCCTCACACGATGATCCAGCGACCCACACTCAAAGTATCCTTTGCCACCGGTCCAACATTCTCCCTAATGAGATTTTCCACACCAATTACACTACGCTGGTCCCTGATTAGCAGCAACAGGTCTCCCAGACTGATTCGACCCACCATGCCTAGCCCTTTTCTGGGAATTTCTGGCTGATCCAGATGATCCAAAACCTCTCTTTTGTCTATTCCTATCCGCATTCTATCTCACAGATTCCTTAACCCCTTCGGCTATCTTAGCCTTCTCTACCAACACGGTAAACTCCGCTCCTTTGTGGAGCAATTAGCAATCTCGGCTCATCCTCGGTCCATCCTCGAACCTGACACATCGCTCATGCTCCGTAGCCACAATACCTCGAGCATACCGGCTCAACCTTAAGAATTCTACCTCGTACTCTGATACGGACTTACTCCCCTGAACTAGCCTCAGAAACGCCTTCCTCTACGCATCAACATAACTAGACCCAATATACTTCTTCTGATAAGCCACCCTAAAATAATCCCAAGTGAGATCATCTGCTGCAGCACTATCCCGAACTGTGAGCCACCACTGGTATGACTCATCCCGGAGAAGCGACACTACCCCTTTCAGTTTCTCTTCAGCATTCAGATCCAAATCATCCATGATTCGCTCCTTCACCTCCAACCAATACTCAGCCGTATGGGGCGCCACACTAGAAACACCTCGGAATACCTCAGCTCCATTGGCTTGGAGTCGCTCAGATATAGATTTCCAAGCTCCCATACCTCCACCTATTCCAGCCACCCTCTCAAGAACTCGCAGCATCGCCTACGATACTGCATCATCCCCCGTCTGATCCTGATACTCAACGCCAGCAGTTGGTGGTGGTGGCATCTCTTTCTCTGACCCTTGACCAAACCTAACTGGTTCCGATACGGTCATTCTGCCTCTACCATGCCCACGCACATTATGACCACGTCCCCTAGAACTCATGTCTATGATCGCGATTTAATCTGCTTTAAGAAATTTTATGCATTAGCTTCTGTTCCACTAATTACCGACGAACAAGTTTTATGTAAAGAAGTTTAGTAGTAGTTCTTTCGATCATTACAAAGTTTTCGTTTCAAGTCTTTTATCCTAATTCAGAGAATCACATTCATTCATCAACAACATCCGCCACGCACACTCACCACTTGTAGGGGTATTCTCGTCATCTCACTACCCGGGGGTATTTTTATAATTTATCCCATCGGGGTATTTTAGTAATAAATCGGGGTTAATTCAAAAAATCTTTACAAATCATAGGTATTTCAAAAATTACAGAAATTGGGGTATTTTGGTAATTTTTAGATCTAAGGTAGCTTTTACAAATCAAGGGGGTAATTCGGTGATTTCAAAACTAGGGTTTTTATAAAACAGTGTAGCTAGTCCCTTTCGGGTTTTAATTATTGAATTTAGCTTTGTGAATAAGTCCTCTTAGTTAGGGTGAACCGTCACTACGCTTTGAGATAGGATTCGACGAAGAGGAGGTGAGTCACTAGGACTGCTTAAATACCAAGCTCCCCTTAATCCAATCCTAGACATGCGCTTGTTGTTGCACACCCTTAACTCGTGACTTACTCACAGGTTTGTTTGATTAGTCTTTAAGTCTTATGTAATTTTTTGTTGGAGTAAGCTAATCATAGGGTTCAATAGCTCCTAATCTACTAATCTACGATCTTCCACATACAAATCAAACAATGATTAGGTGTACTTACCTGGGCGGATTGGTGCCGGAGCTCGGTGCCATGCTTCCCAAACCATATATTTCCCACAAAACCTTTTTTTTCAAAACCCTACTTTTAAACATTTTGGGCCTCGGGCCCACAGCCGAGCTTTTGAACCTGGCTCTAATACCAAAATTGTAATACCCTAAACCTGGTCAACACACCACGACTGAATTTGGCATGTCACAGAGTGAAAACGTTTCGAAGGAAACAAGTTACCAGTTTATTTTCAACAAAAAGCTCTTTCTTTTTGAGCTTGCAGAAACCCAGTGCATGTATAGTTGAAATCGTTAAGTTGTTTTGAAATCCCGAAAGGCTTTTTAAAACTCGTTTATCATTCATTACTTAAGAAAAACATTAAAGTCTACTAAAACCCGAGTGAGTTCATACTTAGTTAATTTAAAACCGTTTAATTTTGAGTTTGGAAAACTTAGATTTTGAAAATCATTTAAGTTATCTTTGTTATCCTCTTGTAAATATTGTTACCCGATGGTAGGATTTAGAAAACCCGTTGTGTAGTATAATTTTTGAAAACTTTGGTTATCAGGTTATTTAAAACATGTTAAACAGTTTACTAGCAACATTTAGAAAATTAAAACAGATATAATAAAACCCTAAATAAAAATACTAATGGCCTTATTACAAACCCAAATAAAATTAGAATTTAAAATGAAGGTACCCAAATCGAAAGTCCAAGTAAAATCGTAAATAAATGTCGCATGGCCACCTCGAGCCCAACCGGCTCCTCATCCGCGATCTATGAGTCACCTTAAAAAATAAGGGAGAAGGTGAGTCACCAAGACTCAGTGCATAAACCCCCTCCCGATTATAGCAACATGCTTACACAGATTCATAACCAAGTAAATACATCATGCACCCAAACCTAGCCACCCATAACTCCTTTTTCTACCCCTGTGGTACCAAACCTTTGGTGGTGCCAAACCTCGTGACCCAAAGTCACTGATATCAATAATAATGTGGTGCCAAACCATTGGTGGCCCAAAGTCACGAATAATCCATACGTGGGGCCAACCCACGTTGTGATACCAAATCACTGGCAACAATCCCGTTTTATCAAATGTGGGGCCAACCCACTGTGGTGTGAAGCCACTGGGACGAGTCGCTATGAGGTGCCAAACCTCACGGTGACCCAAAGTCACGAATATCAAGCTGTGGTACCAAACCCTTGGTGGTGCCAAACCACCGTGACCCAAAGTCACAAATATCAATCTTCCCCTCCTCTCATGTCACCCACATTAATGCTCATGCACATACAAATCATGCCATCATGCTTAATCGTTAAACATATATCAAACATAACATAGATAATATCATCAGAAATCATGTGCCATAATCTCAACCAAAATGGACTTACCCGAAATCCTTGCTCATACCCATAAAGGTACCATATCGAAATCTACACAGTGTTCGACTTTTTACATGTTTAGGTTATTAGCAAGTTTACAACGATTATGAAGTGTGTAAGTTACACACCTGGTTACTAACGCGACTACCGAATCTTGAAGATTAATATCTAACGCACTAGTTCCCCCTTTCCTACATTCGGCCAATGACAGCTATTAGCAAAAAGCCATTCAGCTGCACTTGTAAATCCTGAAAAGTTAATGCATCTAATAACCATCCTTACCTTAACGCTTTTTGATCACCAGTCACAACCCGAGATATATGAGATAGAGCCTTCCTTACAATCGGCCAAGACCTTAAACCACATAACTAATAGCCTTCGACTTTTCAAAATAATATGAGAAAGATTAAGTCGATATGTAACCTTACCATAGTCTTTAACGAAACCGATTGATAGAGAATAAATTATCACGATCCACTGCTTCAAAATCCCAGAGACCTTAGAAGAAACTGATTTCACAAATGACTGAGAACCAAGACAAATGTCAAAATTTAGCTTTTGTCCTATATATGTCGACAGAGAAAAAAGAAGAAGATGATAGGGATTCGGTCAAGAACACTTACCTCCTCCAAAACATATTAGAGAAGAAGACCAAAGAGATCTACCCTTAATTGATATTGGGCCAAAGTGTTGAAATAAGAAGAAGAGAGTAAAGGGAGATTTTGACAATGGTGGTGGAACAATCAAAGGAGTTTTGGTTATGGCTTTCGAAAGAAGAGCAAAAGAGATTTAGCTTTGCAAGGAATCAAGAAAAGATTGATGAACTTTTGGCACAAGAGAAGGTGAGGAGAAAAAGAAAGTTGTCGATTTGAGAAGAAGAGATGTTGATTGTAACACCCCAAACCCGGTCTACACACCACAATAGAATCGGTATATCGCAGGGAAAAAGGGTTTTGAGAGGTTTAGGTTTAAGTTTAAAAGTTTGAGGAAAACACTTCGCTAAATTGTGTATTTGAAGAAAAACTTGAGTAGGTTTGATGGAAATCGATGATGTATTTGAAAACCGAAAATTTTAAAACTTACTCCGATGGGTAGACAAAAGCAGGTTTATCTCGTTAAGAAGTTTGAGTTGTTTATCATTGTTACAAAACATTTTGTCTTAGTAGAAAATCGTGTTTAAGTTAGAAAACATTTGAGTTCTTCTTTATTCCAAATCTTAGTGTGATACACGATGGTATAATTTAAAATATCGCTTTTGTACTTTGAAATCGTTGTCTTTCCAAGTTTTAGCACATTTTAACCCAATTAATTTGTTAAGGCATATTATAAATCCACTTTAATCATAAACAAAACATAATTTAAAAGGCCATTTACAAACCCAAATAAAACCAAATAGTAATAAAACTTAAGTACCAAATTTCATAAAAGTCCGAGCAAATCTTTATTTGAGCATGGCATGAGCACCTCGAGTCCATCCGGCTCCATGTCCGTCTAAGTGTCACCTAAAAAGTCAAAGGAGAGAGTGAGTCGCAAGACTCGGTGTATAAATCCTCTCCGGTATAACATGCCAACACACATATCATAACAAAATAATTCAAGTAATGCACCGATCCTAGCCAACCATATCACCTTTTCTACCCCGTGTGGTACCAAACCACTGGTGGTGCCAAACCATTGGTGACCCAAAGTCACGATATCCATACTGTGGTACCAAACCACTGGTGACCCGAAGTCACAAATAATCCAATGATGGGGCCAACCCATCGTGTGATACCAAATCACTAGCGACGATCCCGTATCTCATAAGTGGGGCCAACCCACGGTGGTGTCAAACCACAGGGACGAGTCGCAATGAGGTGCCAAACCTCTGGTGTCCCAAAGACACAGTGTGATACCAAATCACTGGTGACCGCAGTCACAAATCCGATGATGGGGCCAACCCATCGTGTGATACCAAATCACTGGCGTCAATCCCGTATAATCAACTGTGGGGCCAACCCACCGTGGTACTAAGCCCTTTGGGACGAGGCGGCGAGGTGCCAAACCTCTGGTGACCCAAAGTCACAAAATCGTGGTACCAAACCACTTTGGAGGTGCCAAACCTACGGTGTCCCAAAGACACGATGTCCCAAAGACACGGATATCATACTCCCCTCCTCTCATATCACCCAATCACATATCATACTAGATGCAAAATCGTTGCAATCATGCTATCATGCTCACATGCTCAATATGGCATCTCAATGAATATACACCCATAATCATGATATAGTAGATCATCACATATTTCATAATGAAATGGACTTACTCGAATCATGTATCCATACCTCAATGGGTATCGAAATAGTCAACCACAACATTTCATTTACACAACCGAGTTATCACATTACTTAGTTAAGATAGTGTGTTGGTTTACACACGAAATAGCGAAGATTAAATCCTAAGAACCGATCTAAGTCCTTGATCACCTCGACAACCCGATCCTACAATCGGCCAATAATGGATTAGTCACTATACCATTCTACCAAAATAGGTAACCCAAGGGGTTGCGTTAAGCCTTACCTTTGCAAATGGTTTGGTTTCCAACCATAGAACCAACACCGATCCCTTCCGATAATCGGCCTCCCTCTAAAACATAAGCGTTAGTCTCATCACACTTTGGTTTAACAACTCTAAAGAAACCATTATAGCTACCTTTTTCCACCACCTACCGAGTGATTAATAGAGTAAGAAGGCTCTCCTTGCTTGATTTCGAACTCCAAAGGCCCTATACGAAAAACGATTACCAATACAAGTGATTAACTCCTTTTAATAGATACCAAAATCGGCACTTAAATATACTAAGAATCGACAAAGTACCAGAGAAAGGAGAAAGGGCCATTCGGCCAACACTTACCCTCTTAGTAGACCGATTGTACAAGACTCCAATCAAGAGGAATAGGTTCGGCTAACACCCTTGATCAAGAAAAGAAAAGCTTTAAAAACAAAGAAGAAATCGGCAAGGGTTGTAGTAAGGTTGACTAATGGTTTTGGAAAAGAAAGAAATAGATTGAAGATATGGAGAGGTGCTTTGGTTTAAAGAAAAGAGATGGATGATGGTGATTTTGGAGGATGAGTTTGACTTGAAAGAAATGGGTAACACAAATGGTGACAACGGCTAACAAGTTTAAGAAGAGAAAGAAAGTAAAAGGTAATGAAAAGGGTGGTGCTTTGGTTTAGAAGAAGAAAGAATGGAGGAAGGTCTCCTTGGAAAATAAAGTTTCGGCACAAGTTGTAGAAAACACAAAAGTGGTTTTGGTTTAACACAAATGAAGAAGAAAGGAAAATGAGAGAGGCATTAAACTTCTACAAAACAACAAAAAAAAAGAATGATGGAAACAACAAGCAAATTCGGCAAAGATGGAAGCACTTGGGGTTTCGGTTTCAAGCATGAAAAGAAAAACAAAATGGTTTGACTTAGGCTATTTGCAAGTGGAGAGCTTTTACCGACTTTTGACTAAACAAAATTAGCTTACCAAAATAAAATTGTGACCGAAAATACACATTTGCCTAAGTGGAAATTTGGCACTCCCCATAATAACAACCGGCCACTCTTTTCCCTCCCCAAACTCTCTCAAATCAAGTAACCTCCCCAAATACTCCCAAGCCACTAATTCAAACTTGTTGAACTAGTCTCCTCCTACATTCCTCACCACCCACCATTTGAATGTGTTGACTTAGTCCATGGTAGAGTTTGAACTACCAATAACTCCTCCTCCCCATGCAGTCAAAATGAGAGCCAAAATGGGGGATTTTGAGCTTGAACTCAGGACCTCCTCCCTTGCAATTGGCGCCATACACATGCTCCAAGTGGCGCATGCTTGCCACTTTGCTAGCTCTTCATTTGTGCTCAAGAACACCAATTAAAATATATAAGACCCAGCTCCTTGACTCCTATCACATAAAGCCCAAAACCAAAATTTTTCCCCTACTCGGGCTCACTCCCGACCTACAACTAAGCCCCGAAACCACACAAACAACAACATAGCAAGCCATAAACATGCAACCAATGCCAAAATAAAAATAGCCCTTAACCCGGGATATTACAGTTCTACCCTCCTTAAAATAATTTTGGCCTCGAAATTACCTGGTCAGAAGAGTTGCGGGTATTGCTGTCTCATCGTATCCTCGGGTTCCCACGTCGCTTCTTCCACGCCATGATTCCGCCAAAGAACCTTAACCAAAGGCACACACTTCCTGCGCAGAACCTTCACATCCCAATCTAAAATCATGCGAGCTCTTCCTCCATGGTCATATCTGGGTTTACCTCAATCTCTCTCTGTTACCACATGTGACGGATCGAACGATATCGCTGAGCATCGAAGCGTGGAACACGTCGTGAATCTAACTTAGCCTGCTTGGTCTTCGAGTTGATATGCAAGCTGGTCCCCTCGTCTCGATACCTTATATGGCCCAATAAACCTCGGACTTAGCTTGCCTTTCCTCCGAACCTTAATACTTTCTTCCACGGTGAGACCTTGGAAAACCCGATCTCCTACGACAAATTCAATATCTCTCCGCTTAAGATCGGCATAGGACTTCTGCCGATCAAAAGCTTCTTTCAATCTGAGCTGAATCAACAACCTTGTCTTCGGCCTCAAAGAACCAACTCTCATCCAACAAGTAGGTGAGCGACACTTCCTACCGTACAGCGCCTCATAAGGTGCCATCTTGATGCTCGCTTGGTAGCTGTTGTTGTGGCGAACTTCATTAACGGTAGATATTCCTCCCAAGCGCCCTCGAAATCCAATACACACCCTCGTAACATGTCCTCCAAGATCATATAACCCTTTCCATTGCCCGTCGATCTGCGGATGAAATCTTTGTCTTTGAAATCTAACCGTGTACGAGCTGATGCAACGCCTTCCGAACCTTTGCGTGAATGGGATCCCTATACGAGATGATCGATCACGGCACCCCGTGCGATCTCACTATCTCGACACATCTGACTTTGCCAACCTCTGCGGTGAATAATCCACCCTCACCGGAATAAAGTGAGTGATTTAGTCGACGATCCTGATTACCCAAATGAATCCTTCTTGCTCGGTGTAGCGGTAATCCAGCGAAATCCATAGTTATCCTATCCCACTTCCTTCGAGGAATCTTCTTTGGTGAAGCAACTCGGATGATAGCGATGCTCGGCCTTAACTTGCGACATGTCGGACACTTCCCTACAAACTCGTCACTTCCTATTTGAGACCGGCCACTAGAACTGCATTCTCCGAGATCTCTATACATTTTGCTACCTCCGGGATGCATAGTGTAGAAACGCTATGTGCATCTGAAGAATCTTTTGCCTTAACTTCGGTGTCTCTCGGCATACAAGCCTTCCCTTAAAACACGACACCCATCACTAGACAAGCTGTATCCTCAAACCATCGTTCGCACTTGTGTCCTCTGCGTGCCAAAACCTCATCCATCAAGCTGCTTTTCTCGACCGCTCAACCCAAGTAGGCTTAACCTGCAGCTCTGCCAGAATACTCCCGTCGTCGTACAAACTCAAGTGGGCAAACAATGCTCTTAAATCCGAAACAACCTTACGGCTCAGCGCGTGCGCTACAACGTTAGCCTTGCGGATGATACTCAATTGAGCAATCGTAGTCTTTCGTGACTCAATCCATCTGTTGCCTCAGATTCAGGTCTTTACGAGTGGAAGGTACTTCAAACTCTTATGATCCGTGTAGACTATCGATCTCTCTCCGTACAAGTAATGCCTCCATATCTTTAAGGCAAAACTACTGACCACTAACTCCGGATCATGCGTTGGATAATTTACCTCATGTGGCCTCAATTTGCTTTGGGATCGTAAGCCACAACCTTCCCTTCTTGCATCAAGACACAACCCAAGCAGTATGTGATGCATCGCGATACATTGAATTCCTTACCGACCTCAGTTAAATCGAGGCAGGAGCTTGGTCAAAATCTTCTTCAACTTATCGAAGCTCTCCTGCTTGCTTCGGTCCAAATAAACGGAACCCTTTTTCTCAATAATTTAGTCATCGGAGCTGCGATCAATGGGAAACCCTTTACAAATCTTCGGTAGTACCCTACCAAGCCCAGAAAACTCTGAATCTTCGCTACTGACCTCGGCGGCTTCCAATCCAAAACTACCTCTATCTTACGAGGGTCCACTCTAATCCCCTCAGCCGATACTACATGACCCAAGAACGTCACCTCCTAAGCGAACATGCATTTCTTGAACTTCAGATAAAGTCGTTTCTCCTCGGAACCTACAATACCACCCATAAATGCGCATCATGTTCCTCCTTGGTCCTTGAATATACCAAGATGTAAATCGATAAAAACCACTCTGATCGATCTAAATCTTTGAAACACCCTATTCATCATATCCATGAAAATTTGCCGGTAGCTTAGTCAACCCAAGCGGCATAACTAAGAACTCAAAGTGCCCATCCGAAAAATCGAAATGCCGTCTTGCGGATATCCGCCTCCTTCACCTTTAGCGGTGATACCGGACCTTAAATCGATCTTCTAGAAAACAGCGCACCCTTTTGATCAAACAAGTCATCTATCCGAATCGCGGATACTTGTTTTTGATCGTCGACTTATTCGGTTAGCGGTAGTCTATACACATCTGCATAATACCGTCTTTCTTCTTGACAAAAGTACAAAAGCGCTCCCAAGGCGAAACACTTTGCTGATAAAGCCTCGGTCCAACAATTCTGGATCGAGCCTTAAGCTCCACTAACTCCTTAGGCGCCATCACATGCGGACTATAAAATACGGGCGCGATTCCGGGTAACAGATCTATCCCGAACTCTACCTCACGATCTGGTGGCAAACCCGGAAGCTCCTCAGAAAACACATCAACAAATTCCCTAACTGTCCGAACCGTCTCCACAGCAGACTCTTTAGCCTCCAAGGCATACACATGAACCACATATGCTTCACAGCCCTTTCTGACCATCTTCTCGGCTTTCAGAGCAGATACCACATTGGACAGATAATTTCTCCTATTACCGATCAGGACTACCTCATCACCCTTAGCTGTTTTCAGAACCATGCGCTTAGCGCAATCAATCAACCGCTGGTACTTAACACCGGTCCATCCGAGAATCGGATCGAACTCCCCAAGCGGCGGTTCCATCAAATCGACCACAAACACTACCCCTTGGAGTTCTAGAGGTGCGTCACTATCGACTTATCTACAACTACTGAGTGACCTGTAGGGCTTATTACGGTCATCGCCTGAAGATATCTCGAGTCTAAAACCATGGTCTTCACTATGCTACTTGCAACATATGAATGTGTTGAACCCACATCAATCAAAGCGATAAATGGAGAACCAAAGATTAAAACGTCTTTGGTAATGGCGTGGGCAAGGCGCCCTCTCTCGGCGCTTGCGGCATATACCAACCCCTTTATGCGGCCTCGAGAACCACACTGCACCTCGCGGGTGCTCCTCGGCCCGACCGAACCATTACTTCCTCCGCCATTACCTCGGCCCTCTGCGGTGGTGGTCCGTTATTCTGTCTTGAGTATGGCCACGATTCTGGATGAATCCAAGCCAACTTGCGGACAGAGTCCCTCACACGGTGGTCAACGAGCCACACTCAAAGCGACCTCTACCATCGGTCCAACATCCTCCCAATGAACCTTCCCACAGCAGTTTACATCATGGGGTCCTGCCTAGCGACAACAAACCTACCCGAGTGATTCAGCCCACTCGATCTAGCCCTTTTCTTCTGATTACCCGATGACCCAGAAGATCCAAAACTCCTTTTGTGTCGGTTCCTATCCATACCTTGCCTCACAGACTCTTTAATGCCCTCAGCTACCTTCGCCTTTTCAACCAGAACCGCAAATTCACGCTCCTGCTGGGGCGCAATTAACAACCTTAATTTGTCTCGCAGACCATCCTCGAAACAAACGCACCTCTCATGTTTAGTAGCCACCATACCCACAGCATACCGACTCGACCTCGAAACTACGCCCGTACTGACGACGCGATTTGCTTCCACGAACTAACCTCAAAAATGCTTTCCATTTGCTCATTAATGTAGTTAGCTTCAACGTACTTCCGATAGCGACCCAAAAATAGTCCCAAGTCGGATCTTCTTGCGGTACCGTATCGAACCGTGAGCCACCTTGGTATGACTCATCTCGGAGGTAATCGATCCTTTAACTTTTCTTGATCGAGTCTAGATCGTCCATGATCCGCTCTGTCGCTTCCGGCCAATATTCAGCAGTGCTAGAGCAACACCGAGACACCCGAAGAATTCAGCCCGTTTGTTCAAGTCGCTCAGGCACAAATTTTCTAGCTCCTACACCTCTACCTACTCCAGCTACCCTTTCTAACACTCGCGAGATCGCTGTGACCTGCGTCATCGATCGCTCTTGAAACTCACCACCTCCGGTGGTGGCGATAGAGTATCTCATTCTCGACCACTTCCCACGGATCCTACGGGTTTGAAGCTGTCATCCCACTGCGACCACGTCCACGACCACGTCCACCAAGGGTACTCATGACTAAATCTAAATGCGATTTAAAGAATTTTATGCATCAGTAATTATTTCACTGTTTTAAAGTAGAGTCTTATGAATATTAAAGGAGCTCTGTTTTCGCGAGTCCACTCAGTCCTATCAGTTTTAGTTTCTAAAGTAGTCTTACTATCTCTAGCCATCCAATCACATATCATCAATATCATTATCACAACCAATAGTAAGGGGTACTTACCTGGGCGGATTGGTGCCGGAGACTCGGTGCCATGCCTTTCACACCATACTTTTTAAAACATAACACTTAAAACAGACTTTTGAAAACATTTTGGGCCTCGAGCCCACAGTCGAGCCTTTGAACTTAGCTCTGATACCACAAATGTAACACCCCAAACCCGGTCTACACACCACGACCGAATCTGGTATGTCACAAGGAAAAGGGTTTTGAGAGGTTTAGGTTTAAGTTTAAAAGTTTGAGGAAAACACTTCACTAAATTGTGTATTTGAAGAAAAACTTGAGTAGGTTTGATGGAAATCGATGATGTATTTGAAAACCGAAAATTTTAAAACTTACTCAGATGGGTAGACAAAAGCAGGTTTATCTCGTTAAGAAGTTTGAGTTGTTTATCATTGTTACAAAACATTTTGTCTTAGTAGAAAATCGTGTTTAAGTTAGAAAACATTTGAGTTCTTCTTTATTCCAAATCTTAGTGTGATACCCAATGGTATAGTTTAAAATATCGCATTTGTACTTTGAAATAGTTGTCTTTCCAAGTTTTAGCACATTTTAACCCAATTAATTTGTTAAGGCATATTATAAATCCACTTTAATCATAAACAAAACATAATTTAAAAGGCCATTTACAAACCCAAATAAAACCAAATAGTAATAAAACTTAAGTACCAAATTTCATAAAAGTCTGAGCAAATCTTTATTTGAGCATGGCATGAGCACCTCGAGTCCATCCTGCTCCATGTCGCGTCTAAGTGTCACTGAAAAGTCAAAGGAGAGAGTGAGTCGCAAGACTCGGTGTATAAATCCTCTCGGTATAACATGCCAACACACATATCATAACAAAATAATGCAAGTAATGCACCCGATCCTAGCCAACCATATCACCTTTTCTACCCGTGTGGTACCAAACCCTTTGGTGGTGCCAAACCACAGTGACCCAAAGTCACGATATCCATACTATGGTACCAAACCATGGTGACCCAAGTCACAAATAATCCAATGAATGGGCCAACCCATCGTGTGATACCAAATCACTAGCGGCGATCCCGTATCTCATAAGTGGGGCCAACCCATGGTGGTGTCAAACCACGAGGACAAGTCGCAATGAGGTGCCAAACCTCACGGTGTCCCAAAGACAGTGTGATACCAAATCACTTTGGTGATCGCGATCCACAAATCCGATGATGGGGCCAACCCATCGTGTGATACCAAATCACTTTGGCGTCAATCCGTATAATCAAGCGTGGGGCCAACCCATCGTGGTACTAAACCAACTGGGGACGAGGCGGCGAGGTGCCAAACCTCTGGTGACCCAAAGTCACAAAATACGTGGTACTAAACCACTTGGAGGTGCCAAACCTCTAGTGTCCCAAAGACCACGATGTCCCAAAGACACGGATATCATACTCCCCTTCCTCTCATATCACCCAATCACATATCATACTAGATGCAAAATCGTGCAATCATGCTATCATGCTCACATGCTCAATATGGCATCTCAATGAATATACACCCATAATCATGATATCGTAGATCATCACATATTTCATAATGAAACGGACTTACCGAATCCGTATCCATACCTCAATGGGTATCGAAATAGTCAACCACAATGTTTTATTTACACAACGAGTTATCACATTACTTAGTTAAGATAGTGTGTTGGTTTACACACCTGAAATAGCGAAGATTAAATCCTAAGAACCGATCTAAGTCCTTGATCACCTCGACAACCCCGATCCTACAATCGGCTAATAATGGATTAGTCACTATACCATTCGGCCAAAATAGGTAACCCAAGGGGTTCGTTAAGCCTACCTTTGCAAATGGTTCGGTTTCCAACCACGCTTAGAACCAACACTAATCCTTCCGATAATCGGCCTCCCTCTAAAAAACATAAACATTAGTCTCATCACACTTTGGTTTAACAACTCTAAAGAAACCATTATAGCTACCTTTTTCCACCACCTACCGAGTGATTAACAGTAAGAAGGCTCTCCTTGCTTGATTTCAAACTCCAAAGGCCCTATCTGAAAAAACGATTACCAATACAAGTGATTAACTCCTTTTAATGAATACTGAAATCGACCCTTAAACATACTAACAATCGGCAAAGTACGGAGAAAGGAGAAAGGGCCATTCGCCAACACTTACCCTCTTAGTAGACCGATTGTACAAGACTCCAATCAAGAGGAATAGGTTCGGCTAACACCCTTGATCAAGAAAAGAAAAGCTTTAAAAACAAAGAAGAAATCGGTAAGGGTTGTAGTAAGGTTCGGCTAACAGGTTTTGGAAAAGAAAGAAATAGATTGAAGATATGGAGAGGTGCTTTCGGTTTAAAGAAAAAGAGATGGATGATGGTGATTTTGGAGGATGAGTTTTGGCTTGAAGGAAATGGGTAACACAAATGGTGACAACGGCTAACAAGTTTAAGAAGAGAAAGAAAGTAAAAAGGTGATGAAAAGGGTGGTGCTTTCGGTTTAGAAGAGAAAGGAATGGAGGAAGGTCTCCTTGGAAAATAAATTTTGGCACAAGTTGTAGAGAAAACACAAAGTGGGTTTGGTTTAACACAAATGAAGAAGAAAGGAAAATGAGAGAGGCATCTGAACTACAAAACAACAAAAAAAAAGAATGATGGAAACAACAAGCAAATTCGGCAAAGATGAAAGCACTTGGGGTTTCGGTTTCAAGCATGAAAAGAAAAACAAAATGGTTTCGGCTTAGGCTATTTGCAAGTGGAGAGCTTTTACTAGCTTTTGACTAAACAAAATTAGCTTACAAAATAAAATTGTGAATGAAAATGCACATTTGCCTAAGTGGAAATTTGGCACTCTCTCACAATAACAACCGCCCTCTTTTCCCTCCCCAAACTCTCTCCAAATCCGCCAACCTCCCCAAATACTCCCAAGCCACTAATTCAAACTTGTTGAACTAGTCTCCTCCTACATTTACTCACCACCCACCATTTGAATGTGTTGACTTAGTCCATGGTAGAGTTTGAACTACCAACAACTCTTCCTCCCATGCCAGTCAAAATGAGAGCCAAAATGGGGATTTTCGCAGCTTGAACTCAGACCTCCTCCCTTGCAATTGGCGCCATACACATGCTCCAAGTGGCGCATGCTTGCCACTTTGCTAGCTCTTCATTTGTGCTCAAGAACACCTATTAAAATATATAAGACCCAAACTCCTTTGGTCCTATCACATAAAGCCCAAAAACCAAAATTTTTTCCCTACTCAGGCTCACTCCCAGCCTACAACTAAGCCCCGAAACCACACAAACAACAACATAGCAAGCCATAAACATGCAACCAATGCCAAAATAAAAATAGCCCTTAACCCGGGATATTACAGTTCTACCCCCTTAAAATAATTTTGACCTCGAAATTACCTGGTCAGAAGAGTTGCGGGTATTGCTGTCTCATCGTATCCTCGGGTTCCCACGTAGCTTCTTCCACGCCATGATTCTGCCAAAGAACCTTAACCAAAGGCACACACTTCTGCTGCAGAACCTTCACATCCCGATCTAAAATCATGCATGAGCTCTTCCTCCATGGTCATATCTGGGTTTACCTCAATCTCTCCTACTGTTACCACATGTGACGGATCGGAACGATATCGCCTGAGCATCGAAATGTGGAACACGTCGTGAATCTGACTTAGCTCTGCTGGCAACTCGAGTTAATATGCAACTGGTCCCACTCGTCTCAGTACCTTATATGGCCCAATAAACCTCAGACTTAGCTTGCCTTTCCTCCCGAACCTTAATACTTTCTTCCACGGTGAGACCTTCAGAAAACCCGATCTCCATGCAAATTCAATATCTCTCCGCTTAAGATCGGCATAGGACTTCGTCGATCCAAGCTTCTTTCAACCGAGCACGAATCAACAACCTTGTCTTGGTCTCGACAACCAACTCTGGTCCCAACAAGCGGCGTTCACTTAACTCTGTCCAACAAGTAGGTGGCGACACTTCCCTACCGTATAACGCCTCATAAGGTGCCATCTTGATGCTCGCTTGGTAGCTGTTGTTGTGGCGAACTCATTAACGGTAGATATTCCTCCCAAGCCCCTTAAATCCAATACACACCTCGTAACATGTCCTCCAAGATCAGTATAACCCTTTTCATTTGCCCGTCGGTCTGCGGATGAAATCTTTGTCTTGAAATCTAACAGTGTACCTAGAGCACGATGCAACGCCTTCGAACCTTGGCGTGAATCAGGATCCCTATCCGAGATGATTGATCTTTGTCACCCGTGCGGTCTCACTATCTCGACACATCTGACTTTGCCAACCTCTGCAGTGAGTAATCCACCTCACTTTGGAATAAAGTGAGTCGATTTAGTCACCGATCCATAATTACCCAAATGAATCCTTCTTGCTCGGTATAGCGGTAATCCACCGACGAAATCCATAGTTATCCTATCCCACTTCCACCGAGGAATCTTCACTGGCTGAAGCAACTTGGATTGATGGCGATGCTCGACCTTAACCTGGCGACATGTCGACACTTCCCTACAAACTCGTCACTTCCTTTTTCGAGACCGGCCACTAGGCTGTTCTCGAGATCTCTATACATTTTGCTACCTCCGGGATGCATAAGCGCGAGGGCTACTATGTGCATCCTGAAGAATCTTTTGCCTTAACTCAGTGTCTCTCGGCATACAAGCCTTCCCCTGAAAACACAGCACCCCATCACTAGACAAACTGTATCCCTCCAAACCATCGTTCTGCACTTGTGTCCTCTGCGTACTTAAAACCTCATCCATCAACTGCTTTTCTCTGACCTGCTCAACCCAAGTAGGCTTAACCTGCAGCTCTGCCAGAATACTCTCATCGTCGTACAAACTCAAGTGGGCAAACAACGCTCTTAAATCTGAAACAACCTTACGGCTCAACGCGTCTGCTACAACGTTAGCCTTGCCCGGATGATACTCAATTGAGCAATCGTAGTCTTTCAGACTCAATCCATCTGCGGCGCCTCGATTCGGTCTTTACGAGTGGGAAGGTACTTGGACTCTTATGATCTGTGTAGACTATCGATCTCTCTCCGTACAAGTAATGCCTCCATATCTTTAAGGCAAAAACTACAGCCGCTAACTCCAGATCATGCGTTGGATAATTTACCTCATGTGGCCTCATCCATCGGGATCGTAAGCCACAACCTTTCCTTCTTGCATCAGCACACAACCCAAACCCGTATGTGATGCATCACAGGACACTGTGAATTCCTTACCAGCCTCAGGTTGAATCAGAACCGGAGCTTCAGTCAAAATCTTCTTCAACTTATCGAAGCTCTCCTCTCGCTTCTCGGTCAAATAAGCGGAACCCTTTTCTCAATAATTTAGTCATCGGATTGCGATCAATGAGAAACCTCTACAAATCTTGGTAGTACCCACCAAGCCCGAAACCTCCGAATCTCACGCTCTCGACCTTGGCGACTTCCAATCCAAAAGCGCCTCTATCTTACGAGGGTCCCTCTAATCCCTCGGTAGATACTACATGACCCAAGCGCCACCTCCTAAGCGAACTCGCATTTTGAACTTCGCATAAAGTCGTTTCTCCTCGGAACTGCAATACCACCCGCAAATCGCATCATGTTCCTCCTCGGTCCTTGAATATACCAAGATGTCGTCGATAAAACCACTACTGAACCCGATCTAAATCTGCTTTGGAACACCCTATTCATCATATCCATGAAAAGTGCCGGTAGCGTTAGTCAACCCAAGCGGCATAACTAAGAACTCAAAGTGCCCATATCGAGTACGAAATGCCGTCTTGCGATATCGCCTCCTTCACCTTTAAGCGGTGATACCTGGACCTTAAATCGATCTTCAAGAAAAGCGACACACCCTTCGGTGATCAAACAAGTCATCTATCCGAATCAGTAGATACTTGTTTTTGATCGTCAGCTTATTCAGTTGGCGATAGTCTATACACATCCGCATAGTACCGTCTTTCTTCTTGACAAAGAGTACCGGCGCTCCCCAAGGCGAAACACTTGGCCTGATAAAGCCTCGGTCCAACAATTCCTAGATCTGAGCCTTAAGCTCCACTAACTCCTTAGGCGCCATCCTGTACGAAGCTATAAATACGGGCGCAGTTCCGGGTAACAGGTCTATCCCGAACTCTACCTCACGATCTGGTGGCAAACCCGGAAACTCCTCAAAAAACACATCAACAAATTCCTAACTCGTCCAAACTGTCTCCACATGAGACCCTTTAGCCTCCAAGCCATACACATGAACCACATATGCTTCACGACCCTTTCGACCATCTTACCGGCTTCAGAGGCGGATACCATATTAGACAGATAATTTCTCCTATTACATCGGGATTACCTCATCACCCTTAGGCATTTTGAGAACCATAAACTTAGCATAATCCAACTTCGCTTTGGTACTTAACCCGGCCGGTCCATCCCGAGAATCGGATCGAACTCCCCAAGCGGTAGTTCCATCAAGTCAGCCACAAACACTACCCCTTGGAGTTCTAGAGGAACATCTCTATACAGCTTATCTACAACTACAGAGTGACCTAGAGGGCTTATTACGGTCATCTGCGTAGAAGATATCTCAGAGTCTAAAACCATGGTCTTCACTATGCTACTTACAACATATGAATGTGTTGAACCCACATCAATCAAAGCAGTAAATGGAGAACCAAAGATTAAAAACGTACCGGTAATGATGTCCGGTGCGTCACCCTCCTCTTGGCGCCTCGCAGCATACACCAACCCGGTATGCGGCCTCAGAACCACCTGCACCTCTGCCAGGTGCTCCTCGTCCCCGACTAGAACCATTACTTCCTCCGCCATTACCTCGGCCCCTCTGCGGTGGTGGTGCATTATTCTGTCTTGATGCGTACGATTCTCTGGTCAATCCTAGCCAACTTGCGCGGACAGTCCCTCACACAGTGGTCCGGTGAGCCACACTCAAAGCGACCTCTACCATCGGTCCAACATCCTCCCCGGTGAACCTTCCCCAAGCGAGTTACCTGCGGCGGTCCCTGTCTAGCGACAACAAACCTACCCGTGATTCAAACCCACTCGGTCTAGCCCTTTTCGCGATTACTCGATGACCTAGAAGATCCAAAACTCCTTTTGTGCGGTTCCTATCCATACCTTGCCTCACGAGACTCTTTAATGCCCTCGACTACCTTCGCCTTTTCAACCAGAACCGCAAATTCACGCTCCTGCTGGGGCGCAATTAACAACCTTAATTCGTCTCGTAGACCATCCTCGAAACGAACGCACCTCTCGTGTTCGGTAGCCACCATACCCGCATACCGACTCGCCTCGAAACTACGCCCGTACTCGACAGATTTGCTCCCCAGAACTAACCTCGAAATGCTTTCCATTGCTCATTAATGTAGTTAGCTCCGATGTACTTCTTCTGATAAGCAGCCCAGAAATAGTCCCAAGTCGGATCTTTGCTGCGGTATTGTTCCGAACCGTGAGCCACCTGGTATGACTCATCTCGGAGGGTGATACGATCCCTTTAACTTTTCTTCAGCGATCGTGTCTAGATCGTCCATGATCCGCTCGTCGCTTCGGCCAATATTCAGCGGTGCTAAGAGCAACACTCGAGACACCTCGAAGAATTCACCCCTATTTGCCCAAGTCGCTCGAGCACGATTTTATAGCTCCTACGCTTCCACCTACTCGGCTACCCTTTCTAACACTCGCGATCGCTTTGTGACATTTGCATCATCGATCGCTCTTGAAACTCACCACCTTCAAGCGTGGTGGCGATGCAGTATCTCATTCTCGACCCCCGACCGGATCCTACGGGTTCGAAGCTGTCATCCTCTGGCGACCACGTCCACGACCACGTCCACCTCGGGTACTCATGACTAAATCTCGTCTGATTTAAAGAATTTTATGCATCAGTAATTATTTCACTGTTTTAAAGCAGAGTCTTATGAATATTAAAGGAGCTCTGTTTTCGCGAGTCCACTCAGTCCTATCAGTTTTAGTTTCTAAAGTAGTCTTACTATCTCTAGCCATCCAATCACATCTCATCAATATCATTATCACAACCAATAGTAAGGGTACTTACAGGCGAATTGGTGGAGACTCGATGCCATGACTTTCACACCATACTTTTTAAAACATAACACTTAAAACAGACTTTTGAAAACATTTTGGGCCTCGAGCCCACAGATGAACCTTTGAACTTAGCTCACGATACCACAAATGTAACACCCCAAACCCGTCGCACACCAATAGAATCTGGTATGTCACAGGAAAAAGGGTTTTGAGAGGTTTAGGTTTAAGTTTAAAAGTTTGAGGAAAACACTTAGCTAAATTGTGTATTTGAAGAAAAACTTGAGTAGGTTTGATGGAAATCGATGATGTATTTGAAAACCCAAAATTTTAAAACTTACTCAGATGGGTAGACAAAAGCAGTTTATCTCGTTAAGAAGTTTGAGTTGTTTATCATTGTTACAAAAACATTTTGTCTTAGTAGAAAATTGTGTTTAAGTTAGAAAACATTTGAGTTCTTCTTTATTCCAAATCTTAGTGTGATATCCAGATGGTATAGTTTAAAATATCGCTTTTGTACTTTGAAATCATTGTCTTTCCAAGTTTTAGCACATTTTAACCCAATTAATTTGTTAAGGCATATTATAAATCCACTTTAATCATAAACAAAACATAATTTAAAAGGCCATTTACAAACCCAAATAAAACCAAATAGTAATAAAACTTAAGTATCAAATTTCATAAAAGTCCGAGAGCAAATCTTTATTTGAGCATGGCATGAGCACCTCGAGTCCATCCCGGCTCCATGTCCGCGTCTAAGTGTCATCGAAAAAGTCAAAGGAGAGAGTGAGTCGCAAGACTCAGTGTATAAATCCCTCTCCCGGTATAACATGCCAACACACATATCATAACAAAATAATGCAAGTAATGCACCGATCCTAGCCAACCATATCACCTTTTCTACCCCGTGTGGTACCAAACCACCGGTGGTGCCAAACCACTGGTGACCCAAAGTCACGATATCCATCTTGTGGTACCAAACCACCGTGACCAAGTCACAAATAATCCAATGATGGGGCCAACCCATCGTGTGATACCAAATCACTAGCGGCGATCCCGTATCTCATAAGTGGGGCCAACCCACGGTGGTGTCAAACCACGAGGACAAGTCGCAATGAGGTGCCAAACCTCACGGTGTCCCAAAGACACGGTGTGATACCAAATCACCGTGACCGCGAGTCACAAATCCGATGATGGGGCCAACCCATCGTGTGATACCAAATCATTGGCGTCAATCCGTATAATCAGCGTCGGGGCCAACCCATCGTGGTGATAAGCCACCTTTGGGACGAGGCGCCGAGGTGCCAAACCTCTGGTGACCCAAAGTCACAAAATCGTGGTACCAAACCCTTTGGAGGTGCCAAACCTCGGTGTCCCAAAGACACGGTGTCCCAAAGACACGGATATCATACTCCCCTCCTCTCATATCACCCAATCACATATCATACTAGATGCAAAATCGTTGCAATCATGCTATCATGCTCACATGCTCAATATGGCATCTCAATGAATATACACCCATAATCATGATATCGTAGATCATCACATATTTCATAATGAAACGGACTTACAGAATCCGTATCCATACCTCAATGGGTATCGAAATAGTCAACCACACTGTTTTATTTACGCAATGAGGTTATCACATTACTTAGTTAAGATAGTGTGTTGGTTTACACACCAAATAGCGAAGATTAAATCCTAAGAACCGATCTAAGTCCCTTGATCACCTCGACAACCCGATCCTACAATCGGCCAATAATGGATTAGTCACTATACCATTCGGCCAAAAATAGGTAAACCAAGGGTTGCGTTAAGCCTACCTTTGCAAATGGTTGGGTTTCCAACCACTTAGAACCAACACCGATCCCTTCGATAATCGGCCTCCCTCTAAAACATAAACATTAGTCTCATCACACTTTGGTTTAACAACTCTAAAGAAACCATTATAGCTACCTTTTTCCACCACCTACCGAGTGATTAATGAGTAAGAAGGCTCTCCTTGCTTGATTTGAACTCCAAAGGCCCTATCGAAAAATGATTACCAATACAAGTGATTAACTCCTTTTAATAGAATCTGAAATCGGCCTTAAACATACTAACAATCGACAAAGTACCGGAGAAAGGAGAAAGGGCCATTCGCCAACACTTACCCTCTTAGTAGATCGATTGTACAAGACTCCAATCAAGAGGAATAGGTTGGCTAACACCTTGATCAAGAAAAGAAAAGCTTTAAAAATAAAGAAGAAATCGGCAAGGGTTGTAGTAAGGTTTGGCTAATGTGTTTTGGAAAAGAAAGAAATAGATTGAAGATATGGAGAGGTGCTTTCGGTTTAAAGAAAAGAGATGGATGATGGTGATTTTGGAGGATGAGTTTGACTTGAAAGAAATGGGTAACACAAATGGTGACAACGGCTAACAAGTTTAAGAAGAAAGAAAGTAAAAGGTGATGAAAAGGGTGGTGCTTTCGGTTTAGAAGAAGAAGGAATGGAGGAAGGTCTCCTTGGAAAATAATGTTCAACACAAGTTGTAGAGAAAACACAAAGCTGGTTTCGGTTTAACACAAATGAAGAAGAAAGGAAAATGAGAGGCATTAAACTACACAAAACAACAAAAAAAGAATGATGGAAACAACAAGCAAATTTGGCAAAGATGGAAGCACTTGGGGTTTCGGTTTCAAGCATGAAAAGAAAAACAAAATGGTTTCGGCTTAGGCTATTTGCAAGTGGAGAGCTTTTACTAGCTTTTGACTAAACAAAAATTAGCTTACCAAAATAAAATTGTGACCGAAAATGCACATTTGCCTAAGTGAAAATTTCGGCACTCTCCCACAATAACAACCGGCCACTCTTTTCCCTCCCCCAAACTCTCTCCAAATCCGGCCAACCTCCCCCAAATACTCCCAAGCCACTAATTCAAACTTGTTGAACTAGTCTCCCTCCTACATTCACTCACCACCCACCATTTGAATGTGTTGACTTAGTCCATGGTAGAGTTTGAACTACCAACAACTCCTCTTCCCCATGCCGTCAAAATGAGAGCCAAAATGGGGATTTTATGACTCGAACTCGGGACCTCCTCCCTGCAATTGGCGCCATACACATGCTCCAAGTGGCGCATGCTTGCCACTTTGCTAGCTCTTCATTTGTGCTCAAGAACACCAATTAAAATATATAAGACCCAGCTCCTTCAGCTCCTATCACATAAAGCCCAAAAACCAAAATTTTTCCCCTACTCAGGCTCACTCACAGCCTACAACTAAGCCCCGAAACCACACAAACAACAACATAGCAAGCCATAAACATGCAACCAATGCCAAAATAAAAATAGCCCTTAACCCGGGATATTACATTGATGGGGTTTTGAAACAAATATGAGAGAAAGAAAAGAAAGGAATGGGGGAGAAGGAGATTCGGCCAAAGTGGTTTCGATTTCAAATGGAGAAAAGCTCAAATGGTTGCTCTGGGGATTTGGCTAGATGCTTTAGAGGGAAATCGACAATACCTAAAAACCTTCGGCTTTTGATTCAAATAGTGCATTAAAGGAAGAAATCGACAAGGCTAAGGGGGTTTCAGCTTTAGCTCACAACCGAATGCACCAAGGCATTGACTAACCGAAAATGTCATTAAGGAATTTCTGCACTCCCCCCTAGTCTTCCAACCGATTACTCTTCCTCACACTAGAGTTCAAATTTCAAAAAACTCCTCAAACTCCTCCTGGCCAACCATTCAAATGAGTTTGAATTGATCAAACTCCTAAATTCTCTCTTCTCCACTCGTTTAAATCTGTTGACTTGTTCAACAGTTATCCATCAGAGTTTGAGCTGAGCATAACCCTTCCCCTCTCTTGCGTCAAAAAGAGTTAGCAGCAAGGGATTTCTGTAGCTCGAACCCAAGCTCCCCTTCCCTACATGTGACGTCACTTCCTAAGGCCCTAAGTTGTGCCCCCTTGCCACTTAACCAAGGCTTTTCTTGTGCTACAGTTTACCACAAAATATTCTTAACCCCTAGCTCCTTCAGCTCCCCTGAACCAATGCTTGAAAATAAAATTTTTCCTACAGTTCGGGCCTACCCTTGGCTCATACCCAGACCCCAAGACACCTTGTTTAACAACAAAATCAAGCCATTCACATGCAATTAATGCAAACATAATAGCCCCTAATTAAGGATGTTACACTAAAAATATACTATTACTCCTACTCCCACTTAAAATAAATAAAAAACCATTCATAAAAATTAGTACAATCCAGTCAAAAATATCGTTAAGTGATAAAGCATAATATGATCATATTTTAATCCCCCATTTAGCATTCTTTTGGATGATTTATCCCATTTATTGTGGAATTTGGTACTCTTAATCCTTTGTTTTTATGTTTTATACTTAGGAAAGCTTAGGAGAATGAAAAGAACGAGAACCGGCTGAAAATAGAGTAAATGGGCCAAATTATGAAATCGACACGGCTTGGGCTCAAGACCGCTGATCGTGCCTCTTTAGCGAGATCGACCACGGCACCGCCCGATTTACAGGCGTGTCACTCGACGCAACAAAGAGGAGTTTCATTCAGATTAGGGTACTTAAAGGAAAAGAAAGCCAATCCAAAAGCCTATATGAACACCCTAGAGGCCAACCTTGGAGGGTGTTTAGCTAGGCCAAAGAGCCAAACCAAAGGGCCGGGTGTGGGATTCACTCGAAGAAAGCCAGTTGATTAATCTCAAGAAGCGGGATCATACTCAAGACCGAGGATCTCTTATTCAATTCCTTCAAGGGTTTTAGGGTTTTATTTATGTTTTGTTTTATATTTTCTTCTAAGATGTTTTCTTTTATGATTATGAACTAAACCCTCAAATACAGAAGGAGATGAAACCTAAAACGGATCTTGTTATTGTTTTACGAAATGTATGATAAATACTTAATTTGTTCATAGCTATGTGTTCTTAATTCTTGTTTTGATATTTAGGGATATTGATTCAAGCATTTATGCTCTTAGGTAGAGGAGGAATAGACCTGCTCAAGAGTAGATCTAGCATAGTTAAGCGGAGTTGATCATAAATGAAAATCACGGATTAGGGTCAAACCTAATATGAGAGTCCATAGATCAAGTTAATGCAAGTCTAGGGTTTTAAATAGAAAGAGATTTCAATTAATCAACCTAGGGCTGAGCGTTAGTAGCCTCGATAGAGGTATTAATATAAATTAGAGAATCCTACGGATCAAGTCAAGTGAATAAATAAATGCGGTTCGAGTTAGGTAACAAGTGAAGTCTAGGTGGATTCTTCATCGGGTATTGTCTTAATCAATTGGTTTTTCCCTCAAGTATTTTCCCCAATTCACTCTCTTTATCTTAGCATCTTTAGCTTAGTAGTTAGTTAATTTTAGGTTAAACAACAATTCCTTTAATTCTTAGGTTAAATAATAAAAAGAAAGTTATTATTAGTACTTTTGGTTCCTTTAAACTATACTGCTGTTCGAGTGGTGCGCTTGCCTCCAGTCGTTGTAACAGTTAGTTTTTAGGCTAGATCATTCATATTATAAATTTAAGATTATGACACACGATCAAGTTTTTGGCGCTATTACCGGGGAGCTGAAATATTAAGAACGCTCAATTTTTATTACTTTAGCCATATTTTATTTTTGGAATTAAATTTTATCTTTACTTTTCTAGTTTTCTTTTTCTTTTTATCTGTTCCTAGCAGGTACCTCTAGTTTACCACTAGAAGAAGCCCGTCAGGGCCTCTACTTTATGATAGTGAAATAGAACATACTGCTAGCAGAAATTGAAGAGATGACACAGAATAATTATCAATGGCAAGTCATGCGGACAAAGCCTACTAAAGCAAGTGTTTACAACCTTGACACGGTCACCATGTTACCTAACCAGGTAGAGCTTTTAAATAAACAAATTGATGGTTTGTATGGTTCTACGCAGGTACATCCGATAATCTGATGCAATCTGAGATGGAAGAGGGTGAACAACACAAAATATCGTCCTACAACCTAGCGTAGAGAATGAACCAATCAACTATATGGGTAACTATTCTAGACCAAAAATAATCTTTCTGAATACTTACAATACTGAGTTGGAGGTACCATCCCAATTTCTCGTGGGAGGTCTAGGTAATCAAAGCGCAACTTCCTTCAAATTTTTAGCAACCACATCACCAACAAGAAAAGAAGCCGAACTTTGAAGAGATGCTGACAAAATTCATCGCGGTGTGAGAAGCTTATTTTCAAAACACCGAGACAACACTTAAAAATCAACAAGCGTCAATTTAGGAGATTGAGAACCAATTAGGGCAACTTGCCAAGATCATCTCAGAACGACCACAAGGAAGCTTGCCAAGTAACATCGAAACTAACCCAAAAGAGCAACCTCAATAAATAATTGCACACGATAGTCAAAGGTTAGATGAATCAAAATTGAAGCAAGAGAATGTGGTAGAGGAAGGTAAGGTTGAGGTAAGCCATGATAAACCAAACCCGGTAATTACACAGTACCAACCACGTGTTTCCTCCCCCAATGCGATAAAGAAAGACCACACGGAGGAACAATTGGTAAATTTCTTAAACTTCCAAAGAAATTACATATTAACTTCATCGATTCTTGAAGCTCTTTCACAAATGCCAAATTCAAGGGAATTTTAAAGAGTTTTGACAAATAAGCGGAAGTAAGGCGATCGTCGCATGTGGACCTAAACGCAGTGTACCCAAAAATTCTACGAAATAAACTACCACGTGAGCTCACACTTCGTGTATTGTCAGATGCAATCGACCCTTGAATAACTACTCTAGAGGTTAATACAAACGTGTGACTCCTTTTACGACACGTAAGGTCTTCCCATACGGAACGCTCGAGGTAACACATTCTAATTTGGCACTTTTGAGGTAAATATTACGACTCAAACCATATTTTGATAGAATTGATAGTAAGAAAAAAGGCTTCACTCTGTGAACCACCATGGCCATCTGAATATGAGTAAGTCTAGCTCAAGACTTTAAATGAGTGCTTCTTAAGAGGCAACCTGAGCACTAACCCCATTAATTTTGTATTTTCAAATTTTAGCATCTAACTAAGAACTAACTGACTTTTAGGTGCGGGTTTTCATACCCTTTGACCTTGCACAGTGTGGCCGTGGGCGTGTGGCCACCACAGTAGGTACAAGGTGTGGGCAACCACTAGATCCATAATTTCTATTTAATCCCTTCTTACATTCACTTTCTTCCCTAAAGTCTTCTTCCTTTTCCCTTACTCTTTGACGCATATCCACTTTTCATTATTTATTTTATTACGCTTTATATATTTATTGTTATTTTCTTTATTATTTTCTTCTTATTCTTCAAACTATTTAAATTAAGCTTAGGATACAATAAGATTAGACTAGCTGCTTCAAGGATCCAATTTCAAACGGTCGAGGTGCTCCCCCATTTCTTTTCATTGACTCCATCCAAAATTTAGGAAGTTTCACTTCTCTCTCTATCTTATGATTTTATTATTATTCTACTATTATCTCTCTTTGTACATTGAGGACAATGTACATCTTAAGTGTGAGGGGGTCAACTATAATATTATTTGAAAATTCCTTAATGATATCTTGTCTTAAGTAATTTTCTCATATCACTAATTAGAACGAAATTCCTATTGATTTATGATTTTTATTGATAAGTTTTAGATTAAGTCATTGATAATTATACAGTGATGATTTAAACTTTAAGATACTAGAGAGTCAAGCATAATAAGTCTATTTTCAAAAATTAAAATTTTGTTAAGTTGTCTACCTGAATCTAATTATTACCTTGAAGTTTGAAATTTTCAAGGTTGCCATAAAAAAAAACCCTTAATTTTTGCGAGATTTTGAACCTTTTAGAGCATATATTCTCTTTGTGCTCACTTTTTTTTTATGAGTGTGTCAACATTGACTTGTAATTCTAGAACTTGCTTCGATTATACATTTCGAGACCACACCTTTGATTTGATATACAGAGATGATAAAGGCACTTAGGATTTAACCCACTTACTCCACTAAAATCCTACCCTCACAATTAACCCATAGTGAACCCCTTTCACCCTAACAACCCTTTTATTGATTCACCTACTAATATTAACCCAAAACCCATCTTGTATTTGTTATCACCATTCCTCTAGACTACCCTTTTTGTCGAGATTTGATTTTGAGCAGTTGCCTAACTATGTTCTATATTTCAGTTGTTAAAGTTTTTTCTTATTATTCTTTTTTGATAAAAAATCAAAGTATATTCATTATTATTTCTATGATTAAGTGAGCTTATACATTTAAATTCAACATCTTGAAGAAGAAGCTTGTATTATTAGTATTATTAGCTTTCAATTGATGTAATTATTCAGGATTAGTTTCATTTTTTATAGTTAGGTAAATTGTCAATTCAATCTCGATTTTAACCCTTATAAATTAGCCTTTATCCACACCTGTAACCTAAGCCCCGTTACAACCCTTTTAAAGACCTCTTGATTTGTGTATCATCTCATTTTATAGTGGTAGAGATTTGATTTTCATGCAAACCTATGGGATTAACTTTTCATGTTTGACTGATGAGTGCTTTATTTTGAACCTTAAACACCTTGAGTGATTTGAGTGAATCTTTGGTGAGGATTTAAATCCTTGTCAGTTTTGAATCAAAGGTAATTTTTCAGATAAAGGGAAACACCTATATTTTTCGTGCTACAAACTTGTGACTTTGATTGTTTGAATCTTTAGGACTCTTTGAGTTAAATTATCCATTTATAAATTGCCTATGAATTATGATGAAACATTATCAATGAATATTATGAATTGGGGAAGTTCATTTTAATTGAGAGTTGAGAATTTTGCTTGAGGACAAGCAAAAGCTTAAGTTGGGGTATTTGATAAACCATAATATGAACATATTTTCATCCCGCATTTAGCATACTTTTGGATGATTTATCCCCTTTATTGTGGAATTTGGTGCTCTTAATCCTTTGTTTTCATGTTTTATACTTAGGAGAGCAGCGAAGGATGAAAAGAACGAGAAACAGGCCAAAAGCGAAGTATATGGGCCAAATTACAAAATCGTCTGACTGGGCCTAAGTCGCATGGTAGTGCTTCTTTAGCGGGACCAACCACTACCGGCTTCGATTTACAGGCGTGTCACAGCGAAAAGAGGAGTTTCATTGATTAGGGTGCTTAAGGAAAAGAAAGTCAATCCAAAAGCCTATCTAAACACCTTAGAGGCCAACCTTTGGGGAATTCGGTGAGGCCAAAGAGCCAAGCGGAGGGTCAATTGTGGGATTCACTCGAAGAAAGCAGTTGATTTATCTTAAGCCGGGATCATACTCAAGATCGAGGATCTCTCTTCAGTTCCTTGTGGTTTAGGGTTTTCTTTATGTTTTGTTTATATTTTCTTCTAAGATGTATTCTTTTATGATTATGGACTAAACCCTCAAATACGATGGGGATGAAACCTAAGACGGATCTTGTTATTGTTTTTCGAAATTTGTATGGTAAATACTTGATTTATTCTTAACTATGTGTTCTTAATTCTTATTTTGATATTTCAGGATATTGATTCAAGCATTTATGCTCTTAGGTAGAGGAGGAATAGACCTATCTAACAAAGAGATCTAGCATAGTTAAGCGGAGTTGATCGCAACCCTAAAGATAGGATGACAAAATCGCTGATTAGGGTCAAACCTAATATGGGAGTCCATAGATCGAGTTAATGCAATTCTATGGGTTTTAATTAGAAAGAGATTTCAATTAATAAATCTAGGGTGAGACATTAGTAGCCTCGAGAGAGGTATTAATATAATTTAGGGAATCGTAAGGATCAAGTCAAGTGAATAAATAAATGCGGTTCGAGTTAGATAACAAGTGAAGTTTAGGTGGATTCTTCCTCGGGTATTGTCTTAATCAATTGGTTTTTCCCTCAAGTATTTTCCCCAATTCATTCTCTTTGTCTTAGCATCTTTAGCTTAGTAGTTAGTTAATTTTAGGTTAAACAATAATTCCTTTAATTCTTAGGTTAAATAATAAAAAGAAAGTTAGTATTAGTACTTTTGGTTCCTTTGGGTTCAACAATCCAGTCTTGCCACTAAACTATACTACTGTGTGAGAGGTGCGCTTGCCTCTGGCCGTTGTCACAGTTAGTTTTTAGGCTAGATCATTAATATTATAAATTTTTAAGACTCTAACACACGATCATTAAGAAATAAAATTTAATCCGACTTCGACTAATCTAGAGGGTGAGCACGCTCCTGCTCCATTAGTGCAGTAACACCCCAAACTCGGCCCATGAGTTCTGACCGGATCTGGTATGTCACGGAGTAAAACAACTTGAACCATTTTAAGTGTATGCGGTGAAAACTTGATAAAATATGGCTAAGGTTTTAAAGCGGTGTTTGATAAAACTCGTTGGGATTATTTTTATAAACATGGTTGTGTTGATAAACCCTTTCAAAGCGTTTGATCATGTAAAGTTTTAAAATCGTCAAGGTTATAGTTGTCTTGGTGTATTTTGTTACCCGATGGTAATGACTTTGAAAACTTCGTAAAAATTACTAAATTTGAAAATGTTGATTTTAACGATTTACTTAACATTTATAATTTCATTTTGTAATATAGTATAAGTAAATTAAAACAACTAATTAAAACATCCAAATAATAATTAGCGGCCTTATTACAACCCAAATTAAAAAAACTTAGAAAAATAAATAATATTAACTATAACAAATTAAGATCAAATCCAAGGAACAAGCATGGTCGCCTCGAGTCCTCTCCGGCTCCATCTCTGTGATCTACTCATCTGCAATATAATTTGGCAAGGGGTGAGTTACCAAGACTCAGTGTGTAAATCCCCCACCTGGAAAATGCAACTCATACACAATTTATTAATAGACATGCAACATGCAACCCAACTAACCACCGTAATCCTTTAACTACCCGTGTGGTCAAAACCCACCGGTGGTCAAAACCACCGTGACTAGAGTCACAAATTAAATGATGGGGCCAACCCATCGTGTGGTCAAAACCACCGATGACCATAGGTCACAAATATCATAATGTGGTCAAAACCCTCGCTGGTACCAAACCACTGGGACTTAGTCACGATTTATCAACGGTGTGGTCAAAACCACTGGTGATCGAAGCCACAATTAATCTGATGGGGCCAACCCATCTTGTGGTCAAAACCACTGGTGACAGTCCATAAAAATCATCCCCCTCCTTTCATTAATCCCACCATCATCATGCTTACATAACAAATGTCATAATCCCATAAATCATGCATTTATGCATAGCATAGCATCCAACAGCATATGATGGCATACAAAAACATATATCATAGATCACGTGATAGGGGACTTACCCGGAATCCATGCTTAAGCCCACAAGCAAATCACTATCATAATGATTAAAAGACACAATATAAAAATGTTAATTAATAAAGTGTGTAAAGAGTTTTACAAGCAAATCACTATCTACTATGCTCTATCCCTTGACCCTATATTCAGCCAATCACCAAAGTTAGTACCATATGCCTATTTGGCCAAATTAGTAATCCTGAAGGACTAATCACACCTATACTCCAAATATGGCCCTAGGTCAAATCTTATCATTACTTACCAAGGCAAAATTGAAATCCCGGAAAACCACTCTTATCTTCTGAAACTGTCGAAATCCCTATATGTCACTTTGTTAAAATCGGCTATAAGAAAATCTATGGAAAGTGGCCTATGGCCGAATACCATATTGGCTTACCTTGTAGAATTGTGACCACGAAAGGCTCCCTCAATGCACCTTGCCATTAGCTACACATAAAACATACGCTATTATAACCAAAACCATATTCGGCCACTTACCAAGGCCTGTTTCCCAAGCTTTCGGTGCACAAAAAAGAAGAGAAGAGAGACAGAATGCTTAAGAGAGGAACTTACCAACCTTTTGGAAACAACAGACACCTTACTAGGGGATTCGCTTAAGCCCTTTATGGAAGAGATATTCGACTAGCAACACAAATGGAAGGTGTAATTTTTAGTAAAAGAGAGGGGGTAGGTTCGACTAAGTAGAAGAAAAGAAGAGAGAAATTTTGGAGAATTTTGGTAAGTGAGGCTAGGGAGAATCCGGCCAGCAACCAAATGAAAAAAAAAAGAGAAACTTGCTAAATGAATTTCGGCACACCCTTGCTAAACACAAAACTGAATGTGGATGGCCCTAAGGAGTCCCAAATCCGGCCATCACCCCTCTCTTTTGTGATAATTTCAGCTTTTAATTATCAAAAGAAAGCAAGATTTATCTTACATTTAATCTCCTAATCACCTCATCAAACAAATTAAATGAAAGTAAACTACTAACACTTATTCTTCCAAATTAATTTTAGAGCAAAATTAAGCTTATCCTTATCAAATTAAGAGTCCAAAATCAGGCCATTAGCTCACCCTCTTCTTGCCAGTTTGAAAAAAATAAAACCCCAATTGTTGCTCCTTGGTTCGAACATAGGACCTCACCGCATGACCCTCTTATATCGCCCCCATGCCATTCTTCCCAATTGACTTTCATGCTCTTAAACCTCACCATTTAATTTTTAAAGCCTTCATAGGCCGATTCCTTCCTAAAGCAAAAGAAAATAAAACTCCCAAGGCACATACTTGGCGATTCAACCCAAAACACGCGCCATTGTCACCTCCAAGCTCTTAAGTGGCGCCCCAAGCCACTCCACCAAACGACTTCCATGCCCTTAAACCTCACCAATTAATTTTTAAGGCCTTCTTACTCTAGTCCCTTTCTTAAACGCCCAAAAAACCCAAAACAAAATGCATCCCCTTGTAACTCCCAAGACTGAACCTTTCCTTGAAACTCCTTTGGCCTTTAAGCCAATCACGCCAATTAAATCCTTATGTCCAACTTCTCACAAAATTTCTCTTAACCCCTATCTCTAGCTCCTCCTTTTAAACACTTAAAAAGAAATTTTAGTTCTAAGTCCCGCCTAGTTAGGGTTATGACTAGACCCTAAAACATGTCTAGCAAACATATAATTCATTTCTTCAAGCACACACATGGGAAAATAATTAAATTACAAACAGCCCCTAATTTAGGATGTTACAGTTCTACCCCCTTAAAAAGAATTTCAGCCTCGAAATTACCTAGATCAGAAGAGTTGGGGGTATTACTGCCGCATCACATCCTTGGGTTCCCATGTGGCCTCCTCCGTATCATGATTTTGCCATAACACTTTTACTAAAGGCACTAACTTCCTCCTCAAGACCTTGACATCCCGATCCAAGATTTGTACTGGCTCCTCCTCGAAAGACAAGCCTGAGTTCACTTCAATTTTTGCAACCGGCACTACGTGTGAGGGATCGATCGATAAGCGCCTCGGCGATGAAACATGGAAGACATCATGTATCGGCTCAATTCTCACGACAACTCAAGTGGTAGGCTACCGGTCCACACGTTTCAACACCGTGTATGGTCCGATGAATCTAGGGCTTAGCTTGCCCTTCCGGCCAAACCTCAGCACCTTCTTCCAAGGGGATACCTTCAAGAAGACCTTATCACCTACTGCATATTCAACCTCTCTGCGCTTAAGATCGGCGTAGGATTTCTGCCTGTCTGATGCCTCCTTAAGACGAGCCCGAATTACTCTAACCTTATCCTCCGTCTTCGCTACTAACTCTGGACCCAACATCAAGCGTTCTCCTAGTTACATCCAACATGTAGAGTACGGCATTTTCGACCATCTGACGCCTCGTATGGTGCCATCTGAATACTCGCTTGATAACTATTGTTATAAGCGAACTCTACCAAGGGTAGGTACTCCTCCCAACTACCACGAAAATCCAAAACACAGCCCCTCAACATGTCTTCCAACACTTGGATGACCCTCTCAGATTGTCCATCAGACTGCGGATGAAAAGCCGTCTTTGAAATTCAACCGTGCCTAACTCGATGTAAAGCCTTCTAGAATCTCAACGTAAATCGGGGATCCGATCCGAGATAATGGATCTTTGGTACTCCATGCAACCGCACTATCTCGCGATATACAACTTGGCTAACCTTTGAAGTGAGTAGTCAACCCTTACCGGTATGAAATGGGCCGACTTAGTCAATCGGTCTACTATCACCCAAATAGCATCTTTCTTATTGGCCGTAAGGGAAGCCCCTTACGAAATCCATAGTAATCTCCTCCCACTTCCTTTGTGGGATCTTTCATTTATGTGACCCGATGGCAATTGATGCTCAGCCTTAACTTGCTGGTATGTCGACACTTGCCTACTAACTTTCGGTTACTTCCGCTTAAGACCCGGCCACCAAAAGCGCTCCCTTAAATCCGGTACATCTTGTCGCTTCACGGGTGCATAGCGTCGGACTACTATGAGCTTCTTTAAGGATTATTTGCCTCAAATCATCATCCTTAGGCATGCATACTCTCCCCTAAAAGTACAACACTCCATCACTACCCAAGCTGAAACCTTCGGCCTCACCATTCTGTACTTGTAACCTCCGAGTATTCAAAGCTTCATCGGTCATCGCCTTTCTTTGACCTCATTAAACCAAGATGGCTTCACCGCAACTCGCCAAAAGGCTCCCATCTCATAGAGACTTAGATGAGCAAACATTGCTCGCAAATCCACTACCACCTTTCGGCTCAATGCATCATCTACCACATTAGCCTTCCCCAGATGGTATTCGATTGAGCAGTCGTAGTCCTTCAACAACTCAATCCACCTCCGCTGCCTCAGATTTAAATCTTTCTGAGTCAGGAGGTACTTCAGACTTTTATGATCTGTGTACACTACCGACTTCTCCCCGAACAGATAGTGCCCCCAAATCTTCAAGGCGAACACCACAGCAGCCAATTCCAAATCATGTGTCGGATAGTTAGCTTTGTGAGGCCTCAACTACCGTGACGCATAAGCAACCACCTTCCCTTCTTGCATCAACACACACCCTAAACCAGTATGCGATCATCACAATACATAGTGAACTCCTTTCCTGCCTCAAGCTGAATCAAGACTGGTGCTTCTGTCAAGATCCTCTTCAGCTTATCGAAACTCTCTTCTTGCTTCTCGGACCACACAAATGGAACTCCTTTTCTCAACGACTTAGTCAGCGGTCTTTGCGATTAAGGAGAAATTTTCCACAAATCTCCTATAATATCCTGCCAACCCAGAAAACTCTGAATTTTCGTAATAGACTTGGGTGGTTTCCACTCTAATATCGCCTCAATCTTACGAGGATCCACCCTAATTCCTCAATGAAACAACATACCTTAGAAAAGTTACCTCCTTGAGCCAGAACTCACACTTCTTTGAATTTGGCGTACAACTGTTTCTCCCTTAGGACTTGTAGAACCACATGAAGATATGCGTCATGTTCCTCCTTAGACTTTGAGTCCACCAAAATGTCATCTATGAATACCACAACGAACCGATCCAGATAAGGTTGGAAAACCCAGTTCATCATGTCCATAAACGTTGTCGGTGCATTCGTCAAACCAAAAGGCATTACCAGAAACTTGTAGTGCCCATACCGAGTATGGAATGCCGTCTTATAGACATCAGCCTCCTTCACCTTAAGCTGATGGTACCCTGACCTAAGGTCAATCTTAGAGAACACCGATGCTTCTTTGAGTTGATCGAACAAATCGTCAATCCTGGGCAAAGGATACCGATTCTTTATTGTCAACTTGTTCAGCTGCCGATGGTCTATACACATCCTCATTGTCCCATCTTTCTTCTTAACAAAAAGCACTGGAGCTCCCCAAGGCGATACACTTGGTCGGATGAACCCTCTATCCAATAATTCTTGAATCTACGCCTTCAACTCTACCAATTCTTTTGGCGCCATCCGATATGGAGCTATAGATACTGGCGCGGTTCTGGGTAACAGATCTATACCAAATTCATCTTCGCGGTCCAGAGGTAGACCCGAAAGTTCCTCTGGAAACACATCAACATAGTCTCTTACGGTCCGGACATCTCCCACAGTGACATCCTTAGCTTCTAAAGCACAAACATGCACCACATAAGCTTCAACCCTTTCTAGCCATCTTTTTCGCCTTCAACGCAGAAACCAGATTAGATAGGTAATCTCTCCTTTACCTATCATCACCACCTCATCACCTTCCACGGTCTTTATTATCATGCGCTTAGTGCACAATCTAGGCTAGCCTGATACTTTACTAGCCAATCCATCTCGAGGATTAGGTCGAACTCCCGAGACGGTAGTTCCATCAAGTCAGCCAAAAACACGACCCCTTGGAGTTCTAGGGGCACGTTCCTATAGAGTTTACTTACTTCTACAGAGTGACCTAAAGGGCTTAATACATTCATCTTCTTAGAAGTAAGCTCAGAGTCTAAATGCAGAGTTTCCACTGCACTACTAGCAATGTATGAGTGGGTTGAGCCAATGTCAATTAAGGTACTATAGGGTACACCAAAGATCAAGAACATACCGGTTATGACGTTCGGTGCGTCGCCCTCCTCTTGACGCCTCGCGGCATAGACTAAACCAGGTTGCCTAGCCTCAGTACCCGCGGTACCTCCCCTTGGTGCCCCACGACCTCTGCCAGCACCATTACCTCCTCTTCCTGCACCATGACCTCTCGGAGGCTGTTGGTTATCCCTTCTATTTGGTGCACGATCTTTACCTTCTAATCTCAGTCTAGCTGCCTTTTTCGGACAGTCTCTAACTCGATGCTCCATGGACCCACATTCGAAGCATCCCCGGTTACCATTCCAACACTCCCCCGTGTGAGACTTTCCACACTGTGCACACCGTGGCGGCCATTGAGGATTAACAGCAGCAGCAGGCCTAGCAGCTTGATCTGACCCACCAAACCTCGTCCTCTTTTGCTGATTACCAGAAAACTTTGAAGATCCGGAGCTCCTCTTATTCCAGTTCCTATCCTGATTCCGCCTTACCGACTGCCTTACTCCTTCAGCAACCTTAGACTTTTCCACTAGGACAGCGAACTCCCGTTTCTGCTGTGGAGCTATCATTATCCTCAGCTCATCTCTCAGCCCATCCTCGAATCTAACACAGTGTTCATGCTCGGTACCCACAATACCACGAGCATACCTACTCAATCGAAAAAATTTGGCCTCATACTCCGCTACTGTCTTATTACCCTGAACCAGGTTCAAGAAAGCCTTTCGCTGCGCATCAACGTAACTGGTTTTGATGTATTTCTTTTGATAGGCGGCCTTAAAGAATTCCCAAGTGAGATCATCTGCCATCGTTCCATCCCTTACAATGAGCCACCACTGATATGATTCATCCCGAAGCAGAGAGATGATACCCTTTAATTTCTCCTCAGCTGTGAAATCTAGGTCACCCATAATCCTCTCGGTCGATTCCAACCAATACTTTGCTGCACTGGGTGCTACTCCAGAAACTCCTCTAAATACTTCTGCTCCATTAGCCCGGAGTCGTTCAACCCGCATTCTGGGCTCATGCACCCTTTGCCTCAAAGAACTTGTTTCAACACTCGTAGCACCGCCTGGGATACTACGTCATTACCACCAGTCTGATCTTGAAACTCAGTTTCTACCGCCGCCAGATCCGGCATCTCATTTCCAGACCCATGACCAGACCCTGCTGGCTCTACCAAGGTCATCCTACCCCTTCCACGGCCACGAGGCAGACGTCCACGACCTCTCGTACTCATTATTCTCGTTTGCCTTTATCTGTTTAAGAATTTTATGCATTACTACCTTTGTTTCACTTGATTATCCGCGAAGAAATTTTGTGATAGGAGTTTTAGGAGTGGTTCTTTCGTATTCATACATGCACACAGTCTTTCTATTCATTCATTCAAATAGACGTTGTAGTTTTCATTGTGATTGTTTTTCCACTACTCAGGGGTATTTTCGTAATTTGTCCTACAAAGGGTATTTTTGTAATTTTTTTCAAAAATAAAAGTTCTCGGATGATTTTGTCAAAAGTAATTTGGAGCTTTTAAATTTCTGGGGTATTTTGAAAAATTTCAAAATTCGGGGGTCTTTCAGTGATTTTGAAGCTCGGGGTATTTTAGTAATAAACCAGGGTAACTTTGTAAAATTTTGGTAATTTTGGGGTATTTTCAAATGTTGCAAAACTTTGAGGGTTCTTTTTGAGAATTTTGTTTTCCAAGTTGATGGTGTTGCATAATTTTCAAAAATCAGGGTCATTCTGGTAATTTTGTTGGTTAGGGGCAATTTTGTAATTTTACCACTAGGGGTATTTTAGTAATTTTTCATAATCAGGCATTTTCATAAAAAGATTTCCAAAATTTGGCTCTAATTGATTTCACAAAAGAAGGATATTTTGAATTTTTTTTTCTTATTTGGAAATTTTTCATAATGAGGGTATTTTGGTAATTTATAAACCAGGGGTATTTTGGTTTTTTTTTTAAACAAGGCTTTAATTACTTCAAAAGCAAAACGGCTAGTCCCTTTCGGGTTTTAGTTATCAAGTTTAGCCTGTGAGCACGTCGTCTCAGCTAGGATGAACCGTCACTACGCACCAGGTAGAATTCAAGTGAGTAGGAGGTGAGTCACTAGGACTTCTTAAATACCAGGCTCCCACCGAATCCAATCCTAGACATGCGTATAACGATTGCCACATCTCTTGCTCAGTGACAACTCACAGGGTTGTTTAGGGAATTATTAAATCTTATGCATGATTTGTTGGGGTATGCTAACCCTAGGGTTCAACAATTTCTATTCTAATATTCTACATTCAGCATTTACCCTTTTACCCCTATCAAATATTCACAAAAATAGATAGAATTACTTACCTGGGTGGATAGGTGCTGGAGACTCGGTGCCATGCTATTCGAACCATAAACAATTTCCCAAAACATTCCAATAAGGCCTACTAACACAAAAATAAAACATTTTGGGCCTTGGGCCCCAGTAGAAGTTTGAGAAGGGCTCGATACAAAAATGTAACACCCCAAACCCGACCTATGAGTTACATTGGATCTGGTATGTCACGGAGTAAAACAACTTGAACCATTTTAAGTGTCTGGTGAAAACTTGATAAAATATGGCTAAGGTTTTAAAACAGTGTTTGATAAAACTCAATTGGGATTATTTTTATAAACATGGTTGTGTTGATAAACCCTTTGAAAACGTTTGATCCTGTAAAGTTTTAAAATCGTCAAGGTTATAGTTGTCTTGGTGTATTTTGTTACCCGATGGTAATGACTTTGAAAACTCGTAAAAATTACTAAATTTGAAAATTTTGATTTTAACCGATTTACTTAACATTTATAATTTCATTTTGTAATATAGTATAAGTAAATTAAAACAACTAATTAAAACATCCAAATAATACTTAGCGGCCTTATTACAACCCAAATTAAAAAACTTAGAAAAATAAATAATATTAACTATAACAAATTAAGATCAAATCCAAGGAACAAGCATGGCGCCTCGAGTCCTCTCGGCTCCATCTCCACGATCTACTCATCGCAAAATAATTTAGGAAGGGGTGAGTCACCAAGACTCAGTGTGTAAATCCCCACCTGGAAAATGCAACTCATACACAATTTATTAATAGACATGCAACATGCAACCCAACTAACCATCCGTACTCCTTTAACTACCCCGTGTGGTCAAAACCACTGGTGGTCAAAACCACTGGTGACTAGAGTCACAAATTAAATGATGTGGCCAACCCATCGTGTGGTCAAAACCACTGATGACCATATGTCACAAATATCATAATGTAAAGAAATGATGGAAATCCACTGGCATTACGATGATTATCGAGCCTCGTTTGAACCTTAGGAATATATAGGATACAAATGACATGTCATTAGAGTTACCATGTTTCGGGTGCTGGTCTTGAATGTCTTACCGGGAGTTGAGGTCTTGCATTAGTTGTAGATGCTCATGAACTTGGGTGAGAAGCATCGTGTAGCTTACGTTCCAACCATCAGCTTGTGTGAGCAAACCCATGTTACAGCTCATGTGAGCTACAATGTAAAGGAAAAGGAAAGGAATGATTACGACCATATGTTCCTAAGGTTTAAAACATGCTTAATAACATTCAGAAAAACATTCCATGGCAACTCAACTTATTAAGCATGTCATTAAAGTTACCAAATTCATTTATTATTATCATTTCATACCTTTCCATAGGTTTAAAACATGCTTAATATCATTATGACAATTACTTTAATTAAACTCAACTTATTATCAACATGCTTAATAACATTCAGAAAAACATTCCATGGCAACTCGATCTTTCATGAGTTTGGAAACTACATTAGGTCCTTTCGGAATCCTTTACTTAGTAAATACACATTTTACTGATCCTTATTTACTAAGGGTTTCTTAGCATTCATGTGAGGTAACAGGGACGTGTCAAGTTTGAAACAGTTTAATCACACAAATTTAAAAACTATGCAGATAACAGAGCTTGGTCAGAGTTGTTATGCAACCTGCAATTTAATCGGGTTAGGATTTAAATTGAGCAGGCACATTTCAATTATGTGTCCACTAGCCGTCGTCTGGTCAGGATCGCTCAGCTAATTCAGGTGCATTTCAATCACGTATGAATGAAATACAGACTTGATTCTAATTGAAAACATGATCGATTTAGGCACAAACATTATAAGCATGAATCAAATAAATATTATTTAATCAAAGAAATCATCCTAGCTTAAATAAAATTAAGCTAACATTGTTGTAAACAAGAACAAAGAACACATAGCAAACATTTTCAGATTAATTTAAAGAAAGGAAAGATTAAATCCAAATCAAAGTGGCTGTCACCCAAGACTCTGATCGACGAGGCTCCTTCGCTCCTTTTCTTTGCTCCTTTGCTGATGGCTCTCCAAGGTTAGATGAATCAAAATTGAAGCAAGAGAATGTGGTAGAGGAAGGTAAGGTTGAGGTAAGCCATGATAAACCAAACCCGATAATTACAGAGTACCAACCACGTGTTTCGTCCCCCAGTACGATAAAGAAAGACCACACAGAAGAACAATTCGGTAAATTTCTTAAACTTCCAAATAAATTATATATTAACTTTCTATTTCTTGAAGCTCTTATGCCAGATTCAATGAAATTTTTAAAAGTGTTTTTGACAAACAAACGGAAGTTAGACGATACGTCGCATGTGGAGCTAAACGCAGTGTGCCCACCAAACCTATGAAATAAACTACCATGTGAGCTCACACTTCGTGTACAAACAGAAGCAACCGAGCCTCGAATAGGTGCTTCAGAGCTTAATACAAACGGTGCGACTCCTTTTACGACACGTAAGGTCTTTCCATATGGAACGGTTGAGGTAACACACTCTAATTTTGACACTTTTGAGGTAAATATTACTCGACTCAAACCATATGTTGATAGAATTGATAGTAAGAAAAAAAGACTTTGACTCCCTGAACCACTATGGTCATACGAATAACAGGTAAGTCTAGCTCAAGACTTTAAACAAGCGCTTCTCGGGAGGCAACTCGAGCACTAACCCTATTAATTTTTATATTTTCGAATTTTAGCATCTAATTAAGAACTAACCAGACTTATAGGCGCAGGTTTTCATACCCACACGGCCTTGTACACGGCCGTGGCCGTGGCCGTGGCCATATGGCCACCACAGGTAGGTATAAGGGCGTGGGCAACCACTAGATCCATGATTTCTATTTAATCCCCTTTTTCTGTTCAATTTCTTCCCTACAGTCTTCTTCCCTTTTCCCCTTTCTCTTGGAATGCATATCCACTTTTCATTATTTATTTTTATTCTTCTTTCTATATTTATTTTTATTTTATTTATTATTTTCTCCTTATTCTTCATACCATTTAGATTAAGCTTAGGATACAATAAGATTAGACCGGCTGCTTTAAGGATCCAATTTCAAACGGTTATAGGTGCCCCCTCCAACTTATCTTTCACCTCCGAATCAAGTTTCCACACATCCAACTCAAGGAATCCATCCAAATATTCAGGAAGTTTCACTTCTCTCCCTCTCTTTTGATTTTCTTACTACATGTTATTATATATCTTTATACATTGAGAACATTGTACATCTTAAGTGTGGGGGTGAAATTTATTTAGAAAAAGTGCCTAACTTTTTGCATTATTCTCAAAATCCCTGAATGATATCTTGTCTTAAGTAATTTTCTCATATCACTAATTAGAATGAAATTCTTGTTGATTTATGATTTTTATTGATATGTTTCAGATTAAGTCATAGTTAATTGTGCATTGATAATTTAAACTTTAAGATACTAGAGAATCAAGTATGGTGAGTATATTTTCAAAAATTAAAATTTTGTTAGGTTGTCTACCTGAATCTAATTGTTACCTTGAAGTTTGAAATTTACAAGGTTATCATCAAAAACCCATAATTTTTGTGAGATTTTGAGCCTTTTAGAGCATACATTTTTCGTGCTCACTTTATTGATTATGAGTGTGTCAACGTTGATTTGTTATTCTAGAACTTGCTTCGATTATACATGTCGAGACCACATCTTTGATTTGATATAATGAGATGATAAAGGCACTTAGGAATTAACCTGCTTACTCCACTAAAAGCCTACCCTCACAATTAACCCCTAGTAAACCCCTTTAATCCTAACAACCCTTTTATTGACTCACCCACTAATATGAACCCAAAACCCATCTTGTATTTGTTATCACCATTCCTTTTGAATACCCTTCTATCGAGACTTGATATGATCATTTGCCTAATTATTTTATTTTAGTTGTTGAATTTTTCTTATATTATGTATTTATTGATTTGTTCTAAAAAAATTCGAAGTATATTCATTATTAGTTCCGTGATCAAGTGAGCTTATACATTTAAATTCAAACATTGTAAAGAAGAAGCTCGTATTATTAAGTTTTCAATTGATGTAACTAGTTAAGACTAGTTCATTTTTCTAGTTAGGTAAATTGTCAATTCAATCTTGATTCTAACCTTCTAATTCAGCCTTTATCAACACCTTTAACCTAAGCTTCGTTAGAACCCTTTTAAAGACCTTTTGATTTGTGTATCATCTCATTTTATAGTGGTGGAGATTTGATTTTCAGGCAAGCCTATGGGATTAACTTTTCATGTTCAACTTTTGAGAGCTTAATTTTGAACCTTAAACACTTCAAGTGATTTGAGTGAATCTTTAGTGAGGATGTCAACTCTTGTAGATTTTGAATTAAAGGTAATTATTTAGATAAGGCAAACACCTATGTTTTCGTGCTATAAACTTATGGTTTTGATTGTTTGAATCTTTAGGACTCTTTGAGTTAAATTATCCATGTATAAATTATCTATGAATTATGATGAAATATTATCGATGAATATTATGAATTGAGGAAGTTCATTTTAATTGTGAGTTGAGAATTTTGCTTGAGGACAAGCAAATTCTTAAGTGTGGGTGTATTTGATAAACCATAATATACACATATTTTAATCCCACATTTAGCATACTTTTGGATGATTTATCCCTTTAATTATTGAAATAGGTGCTATTAATCCTTTTTTTTCATGTTTTATACTCAGGAGAGCACCGGAGGATGAAAAGAGTGAGAAACAGGCCGAAAACGGAGTAAATGGGCTGAAATACGAAATCGACATGGCCTGGGCCCAAGACCACACGGTCGTGCCTCATTAATAGACCCGAACGTAGCCTGGCCTCGACTTACACGGGCGTGTGTCATAGGCGTGTCCCTGACGTGACCAGTTTGAATTCTATTCAGAGTAGGGTACATAGAGGCAAAGAAAGACAATCCAAAAGCCTTTATAAACACCCTAGAGGCCAACCTTTAGGAGGGCATTCAGCTAGGCCAAAGAGCCAAGCCAGAGGGGTCGAATTGTGGGATTCACTCGAAGAAAGCCAGTTGATTCATCTCAAGAAGCAGATATCATACTCAAGACGGAGGATCTCTCCTTCAATTCCTTCAAGGGGTTTTAGGGTTTTCTTTATGTGTTGTTTTATATTTTCTTCTGAGACATTTTCTTTTACGATTATGAACTAAACCTTTCAGATACCTGAGGGGGATGAAACCTAAGACTAATCTTGTTATTGTTTTCTGAACTATATGATAAATACTTGATTTGTTCTTAACTATGTGTTCTTAATTCTTGCTTTGATATTCCAGGATATTAATCCAAGTATTGATGTGCTTAGGCAGTGGAGAAAAAGTCCCTGTTTAAGAGTAGGTCTAGCATAGTTAAGTGGAGTTGATTACAACCTTAGAAATAGGATGACGAAAATCTATCGAATTAAAGTCAAACCTAATATGGGAATCCATAGATCGAGTTAATGCAAATCTAGGGGTTTTAATTAGAAAGAGATTTCAATTAATCAACCTAGGGTAAGACGTTAGTAGCCTCGAAAGAGATATTAATATAATTAGGGAATCCTATGGATCAAGTCAAGTGAATAAATCGTCTAGTTTAGAGTTAGATAGCAAGTGAAGTCTATGTGGATTCTTCCTTGGGTCTTGTCTTAATCAATTGGTTTTCCCACAAGTATTTCCCCAATTCGTTCTTTTTGTCTTAGCATCTTTAGCTTAGTAGTTAGTTAATTTTAGATTAGATCACAATTCTCTTAATTCTTAGGCTAAATAATAAAAAGAAAGTTAGTATTAATACTTTTGGTTCCTTTGGGTTCGATAATCCGGTCTTGCCATTAAACTATACTATTGTTCGATAGGTGCGCTTGCCTCTATCGTTGTCTTAGTTAGTTTCCAGGTTCGATCATTCTTTTTATAAAATTTTAAGACTCTGACACATGATCATATATATCATCTTGCACACATCCATTACAATTAATTTCCATAGGCACATGAATAAACCAATTCAAAATACATTTATTTGTATATAAACTTACCTTGGATTTGAGTAAACGAACGGATTCGGCTATTCAATTACTTTCGACTTTCCTCGATCTAAATCCATTTTCTTCGGTTCTTGATTTATACATATTCAAATTTAACCCATTTATTCACCAAATCATTCAATTTAATCCAAAAATACATATTTAGGGTAATTTACAAATTAGCCCTCATATTTTCACATTTTGACATTTTAGTCCCTATTTCATAAAATCACAAAATACACAAAATTTGCATTCACCATGCTTAGGCCAAATATTACCCATGCACATACAAGTCCACAAATTTCATTTATTTCACATTTTAGTCCCTAAAAATATTATTTTCTCAATTAAGTCCAAATTACTCAAATTCATCAAAAATCTAAAGACAAACTATGTTAATCTATCACATATCTTTCATGGTTCATCTTCGAACATCACAAAACTCATGTGTTCATCAATGACATATTTCCAAATCATCATCAATTCACAAAATTAAAGCATGGGTTTTGAAGAACACAAAGCAACGATCCAAAACATAGAAATTATTAAAAATCGAAGTAAAACATACCTTGAATCAAAGAATATCAATGGCCGAATGTAACCTAAGCTTAAAATTTCTTTTCTTTTCTTATTTTCGATGGATGAACACCATTAAAATGACTACCATTTTGTCTTTATTTTTGTTATATTAACATTAATATTCATTTTACCATAATAACCTTAATAATTATTAAAGGAAACTATATAACACAAGTCCATAACCATCCAATTCATTGTTCATTGGCATAATTACAACATAAAGCCTCCATATTAAAAGAACAACCACTATTCGGCCCTTCTAAGAATATCTACTAAATTTTCATTTTACGTGATTTAATCCTTTTCTCAAATTAAGCACATAAATTACCAAATTAAATCACGAAACTTACACACTTGCTTAATCACATATCATAGGCATGAAAAATAATTTTAAAATATTTTTCTGACTTGGATTTGTTGTCCCAAAACCACTATTTCGACTAAGTCTGAATCGGACTATTACAGTCTGCTGAGCTATTTTTCTCCCTTTGTGCAAATCTGTTGAAAATAATCAAAATTTGATATAAAATTAATTAAAAATAAATATGTTCATAATTCGGGTGCAATTTAATTATTTTATAAATATTATTTATTTTTCGACACGATTTTTACACTGCATGAATTTGAGTTAAAAAGAGCATGAAAAAGTGTGTCTATTTTCGTGTTTCCACAAAGTCTCTTACACGGCCTGAATACACAGCCGTGTGAATGTTTCTAAATTTTACAATTAGGTCCAGCATCGTTTCAGTTTGTTACACGGCTGGGCGACATGGTCGTGTGACTCCGTATCACATGATATTAGCCTTACACATGATTTAGAGGCACGATCGTGTGATCTATCATCACACGGTTTCATCTTGCCACATGTTCAGGTCAAATAGTCGTGTAACCCCTGTTTTGTCTTTTTACCTATCTTTTTGTAAAATTTTCAAAATGGTCTTGAATTGTTTTCTGAGGTGGTTTAAGAGCTCTTGTAAGCTCATTTGAGACTCGAATGTAACACCCCAAACCCGGCCTAGACGTTACGACCAGATCTAATGTGTCACATCCAAGGGCTAATTTAAAAATTGGTCTCATCGATGCAAATTTGTGACTAAAGTTTAAAACCTCTTTTAAAACTAATTACTATTGAAAACGTTGGGGTTGTAAAATCAAAATTGTTAAGCACTTATTGGTCATATCGTATATTACAAGTTATTAATCTGGATTAACAACCGTGGAAGCTTTTTCAATTGTAAAATTTTAAAATTTGAAAATGTGTGATTTCCTTGGGAACAGTTATTATTTTGAAAACCTGTGTTTCCTAATCTAGCAGATTAACGTAAAAAGTTAAAACCAAATAAAAGTTAAAACCTCAAATGGCCTTATTATATAATTATTTCCCCAAAATAGACAATTAAAAAAACTAGGTATAAATCAAAATACTCGCGAACATGTGGCCACCTCCGAGTCCTTCACAGCTCCAAATCCTCTAAGGCTGCGGATTACCTGTACAGTTAAAAGAAAAGGGTGAGTTACAAGAACTCGGTGTGTAATCCCTTATCATGCAATAACAGTCTCGGCCTGAGCCCTATTCAGTAACAGTATAGTGCGGGTCTTAGCCCAATACAGTAATAGTGTGGTTACAAGCCCAAATAATCACGAAATTGAACAGTGATGCAACCCAACCCAAACCAGCCAACACACCACCCGTATCAACCAACACACCATGTGGGGACTAAGTCGACCCACCCAGCCAACACACCAATATCGCAACATAGCTGCTAATAACAGTAAACATAGGCCAAGCCACTAAATTCAGAATACGTGGCGAAGCCACTAGAACAGTAAAAACATGGTAGTGCCACTAGTACAGTACTTTCTCCAAATCAGAAACCCAGCCCCAATTCAGAATGTCGTGTCATAAATATTACGTGTATGCAGTTTGTCATATTCATAAACAATCATATAGATAGCATACACACATCAACTAAACTACCACTAGGGGTATAATGGTCATTTCGTCAGTTAGTGGTAAAACGATAATTTCACCTGTAACATCCTAAAAAATTAGAGTATTATCTTATTATTTGTGTTGACTCGGGTATGAATTTTTGTGTTTAGCATAGTCTTGTGAAGGCTTGATTTTATTTTATGAAGCTAGAATAATTCTTAGTATTGAAAATTTAGTGAAGTGGATTAGGTGAACCTAACACTTAAGTTAATTTAAGTGTTAAATTCTAGCACATGAGGAGTTAGTGGCAAGGTGGTTATGATGCATGAAGGGTTGCTTGAGGGAAGAGGTTTGAGTAGCATGGGTTGCATTTGGAAGACTTTATTTTTATGCACCTTTGCATTAAGTGTCGGTCAAGCTATTCTTATGGTAAGTTGGACTTTAAAATTTTTATGGTAAGTTGAATAATAGTTTAGGTAAGATTGATGTTTGGGAAAGAAATCAATTGATTAAGGATTGATGGGTGAACAAAAGGCATGATGTAAGGTGTATTGTTATGGAAAGATTTTTGTAGAAAAGGTTTGACTTTGAAGTCCAAGTATTTGGACGGCATTTTGGCCTAGGGGAGGGGTTGACCGATTTTTGTTGGAGGCTTTGGGAGGTTGGTAGCTAGTTGGCCATTTTACCTAAGCATTTGAGCATAGTTTTCTTTTCTCTCCAATAACACTCTCTATAGCCGAATATGTTCTTGGCAATAAGGTGAATTTTGTTTTAGTTTTATCATTGTTTTCTTGTTTTGTGTCAAAGCGAAAAAGACCATAGTGGTTTGCCGAATTTTTCTCTTAGGCATTTGGCTGAATATACATTTGAGTCTCTCACATATTTTATTCTCTTTGTAGCCTAAAACCAACCCTCTTCCCTTTCATCTTTTCTTCATCTTTAGTGGTTGGCCAAACCATCCTTCTCTCCATTTCTCTTTTCTTTCTTCCACTTTTGCTCAAAGCCGAAAGTACCATCTCTTCCCTTTCATCTTTTCTTTTCCTCTCTCAAACTTTTGTGTCAAAATCCTCTCCACCTTCCTTTGCGAAATCCCTCTCTTGCATTTCACTTTCTTTTCTTCTTTTTCCCACTCTAATCGAATTTTCCTCCATCATCTAACACCATTGCCGAATCTTCTTTCTTTCTTCTTGAATTGTCTTGGCCGAATATCATCAAGGGTAGGTCTTCATATTGGTTTTCTTCAATCGATTTTGGAAGATAGGTAAGTGTCTTGGCTGAATTTCTTTTCTATTTTCTCTATTGATTCTCATGAGGGCAAAAGCCAAATTTTGGGTATGTGATAGTAAGATTCTAACCCTAGGAACTTATTTCTTTTAGGCTCTTCAGATTTTGGACGCAATCGATTTTGGTAAGTCAAGTGGTAAGGTTTATGTCGGTTCTTTATTCTTTAAATGGATGTATAGCCGAAGGCTATGGTGAATAAGGCTTGTTGTTGGCCGAATGGTCTATGGTAATGATCTAAGTATTGATCGAATGTAGGACAAGGTGATCTAGTGCAGTAGATCGGGTCTTCGGAAGTTAGTATTTGCGTTAGTGACAGGTGTGTACCTTACACACTTTATAACTCGATAATATATATTTATAAATATACTAATCATGTTATTAAAGACTTAAAAGCGTGAGATTTTGATAAGATACCTTGATGGGTATGAACAAGGACTCGGGTAAGTTTGTTTCGATATGATGTTGTTATATGTTGATTAATATCATGATTTGAGATGTATATATATATAATGGCTATATAATCATATCAAAGCATGATGGCATGATTTACTCTTGTAAAACATTGGTTTGGGTGATTTGAGAGGAGGGGGAAGGATTTGATATCCGTGTCTTTGGGACACCAGAGGTTTGGCACCTCTAGTGGTTTGGTACCACAGTTATTTTGTGTCTTTGGGACACCAGAGGTTTGGCACCTCATAGCGACTCGTCCCAGTGGCTTAGCACCACCGTGGGTTGGCCCCACATTTGATGTATTAGGATTGTCGCCAGTGATTTGGTATCACATGTGGGTTGGCCCCACAACTTGATTATTGTGACTTTGGGTCACCGGTGATTTAGCATCACATTATTGGATATCGTGACTTTGGGTCACTAGTGGTTTAGCACCACCGGTGGTTTGGTACCACACGGGTAGAAAAGGAGTTATGGATGGCTAGGTTGGGTGCATTATATATATATTGCTTGGTTATGAATTGTGTAAGAATGTTGCATTAACTGGGAAGGATTTATGCATTGAGTCTTGGTGACTCACCTTCTCCTTTAACTTTTCAGGTGATTCTTAGATTGCGGAGGTGGAGCCGGATGAACTCGAGGAGGCCATGCAAATAAAATTGGGATTTACATGAACTTCGTTTTGGGTACTTTATTTTATTTTAATTTGGTTAATATCTTTATTTGGATTTGTAATAAGGCCTCTTTAATTATGTTTTCATTTGGATTATTTATATGCTTTGAACTTGTTTTAAACATGGCTAAATAATCATCATGGTTGATCTAATAATTGAGCCCAAAGTTTTCTAAACTATAAAATGCAATTTTTTTTCAAAATCTTACCATCGGGTAATATAAATCGTATGATAGTAAAATTTCAACATAAATGTTTTCGACAACTTAAATGGTTTATAAATTTAAGTTTCAACACTCAAATACAAACGGTTTTCAAAGTAATAATTTGGGTTTTTCTTTAAAATAAATGTTTTCTAACCTATGGATGGTCAACTAAGTTTTAAAAGATTTACTTACGGGATTTTAAAAGTAAACTATCGATATTTTTTTTAATCATGCACTTATTTTTCTAAAATTTAATCGGAAACTCAATTTTCTTCAAAACGTTTTCTTCTGTGGCATGTCAGATTCGATCATCGCGTATTGACCGGGTTTGGGGTGTTACATCACCCCATAGGGTATTAAGGTAATTCTTCTCTACAAGGGAATTTCGGTAATTCTACCCTTTGAGGATATTTTGGTAATTCTACCCTTCAAGGGTATTTCAATAATTCTACCCTTCGAGGGTATTTCGATAATTTTACCCTTCGAGGGTATTTTGGTATTTTTACCCTTCAGGGTATTTCGATAATTTTACCCTTCGAGGGTATTTCGGTAATTCTTTTTCGAGCGTATTTCAGTAATTTTACTTTTGAGGGTATTTCGGTATAGTTTACGACCTTTCCAAAGGCCTAGCGTCGTCTCAAACGACATGGATAACTTATATGACCAAAATAGTGTAATTGGGCCCAAGGCCTGTTCTTGGTCAAGTGGGCCCACATGCTCTTGTGGTCCGTTTAACCCACATTCCATCACGGCTACGCAAACCTTGTAGCCCAGTCCCTTATTAGTCACTTACTGTGGATTTTGTCCATGTGGGGCCCATGAGCCCAATGGGCCCACATAGCCCATTTCAACCCAATAAGGCCCATTATGACCTAAGCCAACGAGAACGTTCGTGGTGGCCTCTACGGTCTATCGCCAACGACTGTTGCTCGATTTATCTCTACTAGCATTCGAGCACTTGTGAGCCCTCAGATGCCAAAATTTCAACTTTTTGGCTTTTCAGCTTTTGCCGATTCACAACCAAATAGGGGTGTGAATACACACCTTCTTCCGTCGTTTTGACAGTAACAATATTAGGTGTACTATTACGCACCTTTTTCACAGCTCGAACAAGCAACCCACGAACACCGAACATATATCCATCAATGTTTTTTTCGGTTAATATCAATACCTAATACTAACATTCAATCCCAATGAGAATGGTATTGATACTCACCTTCACCCAAGAATGCTGTCAAACCACTTATGATGCTAACCGAAAGATGTCTACACCCCTATCCTGCCGAAATGCTGTATTAATCAAAAGAGTCCAACACAAGAGAAAAGTCCAAGAGTTAGCAACCTTAAACCGAATCATTCGGCTTTGTCAGCGAAGAGCCATCAAAAAGGGACCAAGAACCGAATAATAACAATAAATACTTACCAAAATTAGTCGATAGAAATGGTAGAATAAAGTAACAATCAGCCACTTGACAGAGGTTGGCGTCACAAGGGAAAGAGAATAATCGACTGATAGAATCGAGAGAGACAAAGAGTTAAGTTCGGCCAAAGGAGAAAACCAAGAGGAGAAGAAGATGAATCAGATTCGACGGAGAGAAAGATTTGGAGAAGAAAGATAGGCTTCAGAGAAGAATTAGCCAATTGGCAATTGGTATTGTGTTTCGCAAACGTGAATAACTGTTGAGAGAAAAAGAAGGTTAAGGAGAGAAAGACTCAAATGGTCAAAAATGATGCACGAGATGCCACAGAGAGCAAAACCCAAAACCCAACAAAAGAAAAACCCAAATACCAAAAAGGAAAATCAGCTTCTATTTTGACCCCAAATGTCGAAAGTACACAAATAAAGCTCCCTTAGCCAAAATCCCCCTACCCAAGCTATCCCATTCGGCCAAACTCCCCCACCCAAATTCCCTAAAAATCTCCACTGATTACTCCTTGATTCACTCCACACCCCTCATTCAAACTCATTCAAACTTGATGACCAAGTCTCCAACCACCTCTGCAGAGTTTGAATCAGACTCTACCTATCACGCCACAGAGTCATAAAATAAAACCTCCAACTTGCATTGTAACATCCCAAAATTGGGCCTAGAAGAATTGGGCCCATTGGGCCTTGGGCACGGGAGCGTTAAAAATTTTTTAAGAATAAGAGAACGGCATTAGTGCAAGTTGGACCTATTAGGTGAGTGATTTTGGAAGGTTAAGGGGCTTCTATGAAGTCCCGTGTTCAAACTTTGGCTTTAAGAAAATTTTGGTTTTAGGTGAATAAAACCCTGAGAGTTAGTAGTATGCTTTAAGAATAAAATGTAGAGAAAAATGACACAAGTGGAGTGTGTGGTGTAGTGGCAAAGTGATGCCACATAAGAGGTAAGGGGGTGACGCCAAAAGGAGGGAAGGAGGTCCTAGGTTCAAGTCTTGGCTCTTGCATTTTGGATTTCTTTTTAAATGGACTCTAGAATTTTGCCATAGGATTATATTTAGTTGCGCATGATTTCAGACACAAGGAAGCGAGTGGTCTAGTGGCAAGGCATCATTAAAGGTGCAAGGGAGCCTGGGTTCGAATCTCATGCCAAGCATGGGAGTATTTATTTTGCGGATTGGACGGGAAGAGTTTGAGTTGGATTTAAACTCTACTGACGGAGGGATCCCACATCGGTAAGATACAAAGAAGGAAGGTGAGAAGCTAGCTATATATAGAGCATTCTATAAGGAGAGTTAATATACCTTGGTGGGTGTTTGGGTGCAGATCTAGAGGATAATCACCACTAGTAGCGAAGGATGGGCTACTATAACATGTGGTGCACGGTAAGGGTACGGTGAGGTTTCAGTTTTCGATAAGTATATATTAAGTTATGATTAATCGTTAGGTGATATCGATTGTAGGTTTGTGACTGACGGGGTTTGTAGCGCGTGGTTACCAGGTGTGTACAAACACTACACACGATATCGGCAATGCCGAAAAGCTGAAAAGCCGAAAGTGGCTAAATGGGCCCGATGGGCCTTGAGGCTAAATTTGATAAAATGCTTTGGTTGATTGTATGAATTAAGTTAGCCATGCCTGATACATGATCTGGATATGCCTTAGGCCTAATAGGCCATACGATGAATTTTGGGCTTAATGGGTCGTAAGGTTGTAATTTGGTTTTGATAGGCTTATGGGGACGTAGACATGTATGTTAGGGTTTATGGACCATAGGTCTAGTTTGAACAACTCTTAAATTCCATGAGACTTAATTTTCTAATTAAACATGTCTGTGAACAAGTCGCAAGGTTGGAGTCTGGCAACGGGCGTACGCATGTCTAGGATTGGATCTAGGGAGAGCTTGGTATTTAAGCGGCCCTAGTGGCCCACCTCCTTTTTTGGAATCCTACTTGGTGTGTAGTGTCTGTTCACTTTAGCTGCAAGGACTTGTTGATGGGCCAAAGTTCATAACTAAAATTCGAGAGGGACCAAATACCCTTATATTTGTTAAATTACTAAATACCCTTATATTGGTAAAGTACTAAAATACACCGGTTTGCAAACCAAAGTACACCTAATTTGTGAAATTACCAAAATACCCCTGATTTGTAAAATTACCGAAGTACCCTTGATTTACGAAATTACCAAAATACCTTTAGTTTGCGAAATTACCAAAATACCCTTAATTTGTGAAATTACTAAAATACCCTCAGTTTGCAAAATTATCAAAATAACCCTCGTTTTTGAAATTAACAAAATATTTGTGAAATTACCAAAGTATCCTAGTTTGTGAAATTACTGAAATACCCCTAATTTGTGAAATTACCAAAATACCCCTGTAGGGTAGAATTAAAAAAATACCCCTCGGTAGTAAAATGATAAAAATACCCCTATGTGACGAATATGAGTTTGTGGATGTTACTTTTGTGTTTGATGCATTCATATGATATTCTGCTTAGGATGCATATGGGTGGGAATTATGGTACGGAGGAAGATTTGAGGATTGCATGGCCGTATGGTATGGATCCAGGATCACATTGGCCGTATGGTATGGATCTACCGCAGGCTTTTAGCCACCGAGCAACCATGCTACAATCGATAATGTTACCGAGGGCTGTGTGCCATTAATATGGGCTTCATGCTGTAATTATGGGCTTTGTACCAATACCAAAGGCTTTCTGCTGTTATTATGGCTTTGTGCCAATCATATTTACCGTGGCTATGTGCCTAACATATATATTGATGACTCTGTGTCAATATTTGAGGATCGCATGGACGTATGGTATGGATCCAGGATCGCATGGTCGTATGGTATGGATCTAAAGGAGCCTTTAAGCCCACTATTTGATTAGCAGCTTTGTTGCAACGTTCGGTAGTACCGCAATCGGGTTACCCTCAGTGTGTAGCGGAAGGGTGGGTCGAGCTAGAATTCCCCATAGGAGTCATAATGTTGGAAGGGAAATGGTGTGTGTAGCGGATGGATTTTGGGGTGGGTTTTGCATTATCTTGTGTGTATATGATGCATTATGATATTATATGAGGTTATTGTGGGATAAGGCCCAAGACCACCGATTTTGATAGGGCTTAGGCCCAATGTGGATTTTTGTAAGTGATTTGATTGCCAAGGGTTGTGCACACTGAGTTTCAAAACTCACACCCCTTTAATTTAATGTTTCAGGTAATCCCGAATAGACGACTCGATGTGAGAGAGGACTCGGAGATGGCCACACTACAAGAGGCTTGAATTTTCATTTATTTGTTTCAAAGTACATGTTTTTATTTACTTAATTTTCGGTGGATGTAATAAGGCCTTGTACTCTATTTTGACTTCAGATTTATTTTGGGTTTTGAGATCAATTGTTTATTTAATTATTAAACCTAAGTAAGCTCTTATGTTCAAACTTGGTTTCCGAAATACTTAAATTAATAAAATGGGTTTTTTTATCTTTAATTAATAAGTCTATTAGATTTTGGGCTTTTGGGCCTTAATTTCTTAATTAGTAAAAACATTTTGAATTGTGCCTTTAATGTGACATTCCAAATTTGGGCCTAACTTCTAAGCTGAGTTTGGGGTGTTACATGCATGCCATGGGATTCAAACCTCAGAGCTCTCAGTTACACCACACGCCACTTGCCACTAACCACGAGCTCCTCTTGTGTCCTAAAACAAAACCACTTAATATATAAACCCTTTAAGCTAACTTCCAGGTTTCCCTAAAGAGCAAAAAATTAAAATTTTTCCAAAGTCCATACTTGAACCTAAGCTTCCTAAATACCCCAAAACACACTCAAAACACTTAGCCATTAAAGCTAACAAGCAATTTGTTCAGAACAAGAAAAATTAAAGACCCTATCTTTTGGGGCGTTACAATTCTACCCCCTAAAAAGAAATTTCAGCCTCGAAATTTTACCTAGTAAGAAAAGGTGAGGATGTTGTTGTTGCATCGCCTCCTCAGGCTCCCACATGGCTTCCTCAGTATCATGATTATGCCAAAGCACCTTGATCAAAGGAACTAATTTCTTCCTTAATACCTTAACATCACGATCCAGTATCTGCACCGGTTCTTCATCGAAAGTCAGATCAGGTCTAACCTCAATCTCCCCCACCGGCACTATATTTGAGGGATCAGAGTGGTATCGCCTCAGCATAGAGATGTGGAACACATCATGTATCCATTTTAACTCAGGAGGCAACTCAAGCTGATAGGTGATCAGTCCCACTTGCTTTAATATTAAGTAAGGTCCGATGAATCTAGGGCTCAGTTTGCCTTTTCGTCCAAATCTCAAAATCTTCTTCCATAGTGAGATCTTCAAAAAGGCATAATCCCCCACAGAGTACTCTATCTCTTTACGCTTTAAATCTGTATAGGACTTCTGCCTATCTGATTCTTCCTTTAACCGATCTCAAATCAACTCTACTTTTTTCTCGGTTTCAAAAACTAACTCTGGCCCCAAAACTCACCACTCACCCAGTTCAGTCCAACATGTAGGAGTACATGACCATATAACACCTCCTATGGTGCCATTATCGGGTGAGTAGCTATTCTTGTCAGATGCAAACTCATCGTGATAAATAGTCCTCCCAGCTGCCTCAGAAATCAATTACACAGCTTCCTAACATGTCTTCCAATATTTCAATCACCCTCTCTGACTGACCATCTGTCTGAGGGTGGAATGCAATACTAAAATCTAATCTTGTACCCAAGGTCTCGTGTAACTTCTTCCAGAATCGAGGTGTGAATCTAGGATCTCTATCAGATATGATAAAATGGGTAAACCATGTTGTCTTACAATCTCAACCACATACAACTTAGCCAACTTCTGCAATGAATAATCAGTGCGGACCAGTATAAAATGGGTAGATTTAGTTAATCGGTCTACAATAACCCATACCGAATCCTTTTTAGTAGGTGTCAAGGGTAGCCCACTATCAAAGTCCATGGTTACCCTCTCCCATTTCCAGAGTGGAATCTTAACAGGATGTAGTAATCCAGAAGGCAGTTGATGTTCAACCTTTACTTGCTGGCATGTCAGACACTTACAAATCGTAACCTCTCGCTTGAGCCCTGGCCACCAATGTAGTTCACGCAAATCTTGGTACAACTTGTTTCCACAAGGATGCATGGCATAAGGATTGCTATGTGCCTCCCATAGAATAGACTACCTCAGATCAAAATCTTTCGGGATACAAACTCTCCCACAAAAACATAGCACTCCCTCACTATTCAACCCAAAATTTGTAGTCTCCCCACTTTCAACCTGTCAGAAACGAGGAGTCAGTGACTCATTCAACAATTATTTCTCCTTAATCTAATCAGTCCAAACTGGTTTTACTTGAAGTTCAGCTAACAAGCTACCATCATCAAACAAGATGAGATGAGCAAACATTGCTCTCAAATCAGATACAACCCTACGGCTCAGTGCATCGGCTACTACGTTAGCTTTACCAGGGTGGTACTCAATTGAGCAATCATAATCCTTAAGTAACTCTATCCATCTTCGTTGCCTAAGGTTTAACTCCTTCTGAGTAAGGAGGTATTTGAGGCTCTTATGATCTGTGTAAATAATAGACTTCTCACCATATAAGTAATGCCTCCAAATCTTCAGTGCAAATACCACCGCAGCTAACTCCAAGTTGTGAGTGGAGTAATTCGCCTCATGAGGCTTAAGTTGACGAGACGCGTATACAATGACCTTACCTTCTTGTATCAACACACAACCTAATCTAGTGTGTGACACATCACTCTAGACAGTGAATTCCTTCCTAGATTATGGCTGTATTAACACAAGGTCTTCAATAAGAACTTTCTTCAGTTTTTCAAAACTCTCATGCTGCATATTAGTCCAATTAAACTATACCCTTTACGTAGTAACTTAGTTAGGGGTACAGCAATCGGTGAAAACCCCTCAACAAAACGTCTGTAATACCCACCAGACCCAAAAAACTTCAAATCTCAGATATAGTACTTGGCAGTTTCCAATTCAATACGGCTTTAATTTTTTGAGGATCAATCCTAATCCCCTCGGTGGATACCACGTGACCCAAAATGTAACTTCTCGCAACTAGAACTCACACCTGCTGAACTTTGTGAATAGCTGATTATCCCTCAGAATTTGTAAAACCATTCAAAGATGTGCATCATGATCCTCTTCGGTTCTGGAATACACCAGGATGTCATCTATAAACACAACTACGAACCAATCCAAATAGGGCTGAAATACTCGGTTCATCATATCCATGAAAGTAGCTGGTGCATTCGTCAACCTAAACGGCATTACTAGAAACTCGTAATGACCATAACGATCCTGAACGCAGTTTTATACACATCTACTTCCTTAACCTTTAGCTGATGGTACCCAGATCGAAGATCTATTTTGGAGAAAATCGAAGCTCCTCATAGCTGGTCAAACAGATCATCTATCATCGGTAAAGGGTACTTGTTCTTAATCGTCAGTTTGTTTAGTTGACGATAATTGATGCACATGCGCATGGATCCATCCTTCTTCTTCACGAATAGCACTAATGCTCCCCATGGAGACATACTTGGCGAATGAATCCTCGGTCTAGTCGTTCTTGAATTTGAGCCTTCAAATCCACCAGCTCTTTCGGTACCATCCTATAAGGGACGATGGACACCGGAGCTGTTCTTAGTAGGAGCTCAATACCGAATTCGACTTCACGGTCTGGTGGCAACCTAGGAAGCTCTTTAGGAAATACATCCGAAAACTCCTTAACAGTTGTGACATCTCCAATAGAAGGACCCTTAGAATCAAAAATTCTTACATAAGCTAAAAATGCCTCGCAACCCTTGCGAACCAGTCTCTCGGCCTTTAATGTTGAGATCACATTAGAAAAATAATTCCTTCACTCCCCTATCACCACCATCTCCTTATCCTCAGAAGACTCCAACACCATACGCTTAGTAGCGCAATCTAGATTCGCACAGTGTTTCACAAGCCAATCCATGCCCAATATAAGATCGAATTCACCAAACGGCAGTTCCATCAAATCTGACGAAAAACAACCCTTGGACCTCTAGTGGCACGTTTTTGAACAACTTACTCACCCTCACTGACTATCCCAATGGACTTAACACAGTCATTTCACTATCAATAGTTTCAAACTAAAAACCCAACGTCCCAAACAAAGTGCATGCAACATACGAGTGTGTAGACCCAGTGTCAATTAAAGCAATGTATGGCACATTATAAATTAGGAACGTACCAATTATGACGTCTGGGGCGTCACCATCCTCTCGGTAATGAGTAGCATAGACCAAACCTGGCTATCTCACCTTCGTGTTACCAGCACCTCTACCCGATGCTCTACGACCTCTTTCCAAACCATTTTCCCCTCTAGCCTGACCACGGCCTCTCGGTGGCTGCTGACCACCTCTCCTTGGTTGAACATGACCCTGGCCTGCGACTTGCATCTGAACAGGCCTCTCGAGTATAGTTCTTGACCTGATGATCCATGGACTAACATCTAAAACATGCCCTAGTTCATTTCCAACACTCATCCTGGTGAGCTCTCACACAATCTGCTCAAGGCTGCGGTATAACCATAGTAACAGGAACTACTCGGACTGGCCTATCAAATCTAGGCTTCTTCTTAGGCCCACCAAAAGAACTTGAGGGCCCAAAATTCCTTCTATTTCTACCCCTATCTTTTTCTTGGTTCTGGCACTCTAAGCACTTTACATCCCCAGTAATTTTTGCATTCTCAATAAGGGTAGCAAAGTCTCGCTCCCTCTACAGAGCTATCAGTACATGTAACTCATCCCAGAGGCTATCCTCGAACCTCACACAACATTTGTACTCAGTTGCGACTATACCACGAGCATGCCGACTCAGCCACAGAAACTCTACATCATACTCTACCACAGACCTATTCCCCTGGATCAGGCTCAGAAATTCCTTCCTCCGGGCAACCACATAACTCACACCAACATATTTTCCTTGAAAGGCCATTTTGAAGAAATCCCACGCCAAACGATCGGCCTGTGTACCCTCTCTTACAGTGAGCCACCACTGATATGCCTCACCTCGCATAAGGACACTGCTCCTTTTAATTTTTGCTCTACAGTATAGTCGAGGTCATCCATTATCCGCTCGGTAGCCTCTAACCAATACTCTACTACATTCTGGGATACACCAGAAACACCCTTAAAGATTTTTGCTCGATTAAACTGGCGTTGCTCAGAAATTGACCCTCGACCCACTGATTCAGTACTCACTCCAGCAACCCTCTCGAGAACCCATAGTATTTCTTAGGATAGAGCATTATCCCCAACTACTCGTTCATGATATCCTGTCTCCGTTACTGGTGAGGCTGGTGCCTCCTTAGTAGGCATATGGCCCGATGCTAAAGACCTAGCCCTAGCACCTCGGCCTCTACCACGACCTCGAGTACCCCTTCTAGTGCTCATTATCTCTTTATGTATTATCTATTTTAAAAGTCTTATGGATCAATTCATAATTCCAATAATTATTAACGGTTATTTTATGACAATCAATATTTAAAGTTTTTGTTTTCGTAAATCGAGATATCTCACTATAATTTTCAGTCTTCTACAGTCTCAGTTTACCCTAGTAAAAGAGTTTTAGCAAAATACTATTATCTATAGTAGTTTCTCAATATAACATTTCAGTCTATAGTAGTAAACAGTGTTAGATAACTTACAAATTTGGCACTGGAGACTCGGTGTGCCACACTTTCAGTAACAACCTTTCAGAAACCAAAATTCAGACAATTCTAGGAAAATTTTTAAAAACCCATTTCATAGCCGAGTTTTGCAACTTGCCTCTAATACCACTAAATATAACACCCCAAAATCGACCTAGACGTTATGACCATATCTAATGTGTCACATCCAAGGGCTGATTTAAAAACTGGTATCATCGATGCTAATTCATGACTAAAGTTTAAAATCCCTTTTAAAACTAATTACTATGGAAAACGTCGTCGGGTTGTAAAATCAAAACTTGTTAATCACTTATTGGTTATATCATATATTACAAGTTATTAATCTGGATTAAAAATCGCGGAAGCCTTTCCAATTGTAAACTTTAAAATTTGAAAATGCGTGATTTCCTTGGGAATAGTTATTATTTTGAAAACCCGTGTTTCCTAATATAGCAGATTAATGTAAAAAGTTAAAACCAAATAAAAGTTAAAACCACAAATAGCCTTATCACATAATTATTTCCCCAAAGTAGATAATTAAAAAAACTAGATATAAATCAAAATACTCGCGAACATGTGGCCACCTCCGAATCCCTCGCAGCTCCAAATCCTCTAAGGTTGGGGATTACCTGTACAGTTAAAATAAAAGGGTGAATTACAAGAACTCAGTGTGTAATCCCCTATCATGCAGTAACAGTCTAGGCCTGAGCCCTATTTAGTAACAGTACAGTGCGAGACTTAGCCCAATACATTAATAGTGTGGGTATAAGCCCAAATAATCATGGAACAGAATAGTGATGCAACCCAACCTAAACAAGCCAACACACCACCCGTACTAATAAACACACCATTTGGGGACTAAGTCGACCCACCAAGCCAACACACCAATTTTGCAGTATATCTGCTAATAATTGTAATTGTAGGCTAAGCCACAAAAATCAGAATACGTGGCGAAGCCATTAGAATAGTAAAAACATGGCAGCGCCACTAGTATAGTTCTTCCTCCAAATCAGAATCCCAGCCCCAATACAGAGTGTCGTGTCATAAATATTACATGTATGTAGTATGTCATATTCATAAACATTCATATAGATATCATACACACATCAACTAAACTACCACTAGGGGTATAATGGTCATTTCGTTGATTAAGGGTAAAATAATAATTTTACCTCTCTGGGTATTTCGGTCATTCTGCTCTACAAGGGTATTTCGATAATTCTACCCTTCAAAGGTATTGTGGTAATTCTACCCTTTGAGGATATTTCAATAATTTTACCCTTCGAGGGTATTTTAATAATTTTACCCTTCGAGGGTATTTTGGTAATTTTACCCTTCGAGGGTATTTCGGTAATTCTACCCTTCAAGGGTATTTTGGTAATTTTACCCTTAGAGGGTATTTCGATATAGTTTATGACCTTTCCAAAGGCCTACCGTCGTCCCGAACGACTTGGATAACTTATATGGCCAAAACAGTGTAATTGGGCCCAAGTCTCGTTACTTGGCCCAAGTAGGCCCACATGCTCGTGTGGCCCATTCAGCCCAAATTCTGTCACGGCTACGTGAACCTCGCAGCCCAGTCCCTTATTAGTAACTTACCGTGGATTTCGTCCATGTGGGGCCCATGAGCCCAGTGGGCCCACATGGCCTATTTCGACCCAACAAGGCCCATTAGGACCTAAACCTACTAGAACGTTCATGGCGGCCTCTACGGTCTATCGCCAACGACTGTGGCTTAATTTATCTCTACGAGCGCTCGAACGCTAGTGAGCCCTCAAATGCCAAAGTTTTAGCTTTTCGACTTTTTGGCTTTTGTCGATTCACAATCAAATATGGGTGTGAATACACACCTTCATCAGTCGTTTTGAGAATAACAATATTGGGTGTAAGATTACACACCATTTTTGCAGCTCGAATAAGCAACCCACAAACACCGAATGTACATCCATCAACCTTTCCTGTGGTTAATATCAATACCTAATACTAAGTTCAATCCCAACGAGAATGGTATTGATACTCACCTTCACCCAAGAGTGTTGTCCAAACCACTTATGATGCTAACCGAAAGATGTTTATACCCCTATCCTGCCAAAATGCTACATTAATCAAGAGAGTCCAACACAAGAGAAAGGTCCAAGAGTTAGCAACCTTAAACCGAATCACTTGGCTTTGTTAGTGAAAAGCCATCAAAAAGGGACCAAGGACTGAATAAAAACAAGGAATACTTACCAAAATTAGTCGATAGAAACGGTAGAATAAAGCAACAATTGGTCATTTGACAGAGGTTGGTGTAACAAGGGAAAGAGAATAATCGGCTGAAGGAATCAAGAGAGACAAGGAGTTAGGTTCGGCCAAAGGAGAAAACCAAGAGGAGAAGAAGATGAATCAGATTCGGCAGAGAGAAAGATGTGGAGAATAAAGATAGGCTTCAGTGAAGAATTCGCCAATTGGTAATTGGTATTGTGTTTGGCAAACGTGAATAACAGTTGAAAGAAAAAGAAGGTAAAGGAGAGAAAGACTCAAATGGTCAAAAATGATTCACGAGATGCCATAGAGAGCAAAACTCGAAACGCAACAAAAGAAAAACCCAAATACCAAAAAGGAAAATCGGCTTCTATTTTCACCCCCAAATGTCGAAAGCACACAAATGAAGCTCCCTTAGCCAAAATCCCCCTACTCAAGCTCTCCCATTCGGCCAAACTCCCCCTCACTCAAATTTCCTAAAAATCTCCACTAATTGCTCCTTGATTCACTCCACACCCCCCATTCAAACTCATTCAAACTCGATGACCAAGTCTCCAACCACCTTTGCAGAGTTTGAATCAGACTCTACCTCTCACGCCACAGAGTCATAAAATAAAACCTCTAACTTGCATGCCATGGGATTCAAACCTCAGGCCTCTCAGTTACACCACACGCCACTTGCCACTAACCCACGAGCTCATCTTGTGTCCTAAAACAACACGACTTAATATATAAACCCTTTAAGCTAACTTCCAGGTTTCCTTAAAGAGCAAAAAATCAAAATTTTGCCAAATGCCATACTTGAACCCAGGCTTCCTAAATACCCCAAAACATACTCAAAACACTTAGCCATTAAAGTTAACAAGTAATTTGTTCAGAACAAGAAAAATTAAAGACCCTATCTTTTGGGGCGTTACATCGAATTTTTTTTGAAATTAAATGTTAAACATAAGATTAAGTTGTACTTATAAAACTATTAAATATTATTGATGAAAATGTATATAATGTTACTATTTACTATTGTAACATCTTGTAACTCGAGTCTGACAACTAGACTGGGTAAGGGGTGTTATAGGCAATGTAAAAGCAAAAGAAGAAAAAGATGTTATACACTAGGGTTTTTAAACCCTAAGGGAAACAATTAAGGTTAAAAACAAGGGAGTGCCAAAAATAATAAAAATAAAAGGAAGGATTCAAACTTGGGTTTAAATGATAATTTCACAAACATTTAACCATTAGACCAGCAACTCATTTTATGCTTAATCATACAATCAAACAAAAATAAATCAAGGCATGACACCTTGTGATCCTTCGCATCACATGACATGCACTTGCAAGGTCATTCTCTTTTCTATGCCTTAAGTCGTTTAAGTTCACAAAACTTACCATATCTTCTATAGCAACATCTTTCCTGACAAGTTCATAAACAATAGAAGGTTGAACGACATTAGGAATAACATGTCCGTGCAACTTTCTTACAAATATGACATCTATGCCTTGCTCAAGGTTTATTATTCTCCTCGTTCATTCTATGTGTGTGTACCCTTAGAGGCTAAAACCAAAAACACCCAAAAATAAAAAGTTGGTCAAAGAAATTTAAATCTCACCATTATACACTTGTAATAAAATTAAACAATTCTAAGCAACAAAGAAAAAAGTTAATATTTTTTCACTTGTAACTTTTAAAGAGTGATCAAACTCAATAATATTTAAAAATATGTGGGATCACTCCCTAACAAAGTTGACCTATGTAACATCCGAGTTTTTAGGGGTTCTACATTTATTTCATGTTTATGTGTGTATGATGCGTTGCTTGAATGTATGGGTGTGTTTGGGAGTCCCGGAAGGGGCTAGGTTAAGCTAAGAGCTTTGGTTAAAATTTATGTTTTAAAGCTTAGAATGGAGGATAGCCGACTGGGGTAGGGGACATAGGTAATTTTAGCAAATGGGAGCATAACAAGCATAGTGGTAAGGTGGCAAGGAGACGCTACCAAGCATACAAGGAGGTGGAGTCATTAGGGGAGCAGAGATCAAGGGTTCGAATCATGGGGGCGACAATTGGAGCATTATTTTAGCACCTTTTTGGCACAGGAAAGAGAGGAGTTAGACGGCAATTAGACACTAAATGGATGAGAATTTAACTTGGTCAAGGCACTTGAATTTTCGGCTAAGAAGGGAGATAAGAGTTTGACTCATTCAAACTCTTTTGAATGAGAGGAGAATAAGGAAAATAGGAGGAAAAGAAGGGATTTGAGAGGAGGGAAAGTGTTGGCCGAATGAAGGAGTCTTGGTGGGGCATTTTTGGCCGAGAGGGAAGTGGATTGGCTAGGGGCTTTAGGTGCCGAAATAAGGAGAATGTGTGGCCATTTTCTCTCTTTCGAAAGTTTTCTTTTCATTTGTGCTTCTTGTCGAAACTTGCATTCTTTTCTCTCTTGATCAAAACCCGAAAGTGAAGAACCATCCGTGCACTTTTTCTCATCTTAGCAAGCTATCCCTTTTCTTCTTCATTCACCCTCTAAAAGTCGAAACCACACAAACCCCAAACCTTTCTCTTCTTCTTTGCACCGATTCCTCCATCCTCAAAAGCCGAAAGAACCTTTCCCATTTGCTGAGACCATAGCCGAACCTCCTTGAGTCTCTTCACTAATTCTTCTTCTCTTGCTTTTCATCAAAGGTCGAATAGTACCTTGGCCGAACCTTTCATCCATCATTTTTGTAACACCCCAAACTCGGTCAACACACCACGACCGAATCTGGCATGTCACAGAGTGAAAATATTTTGAAGGAAACAAGTCACCGATTTATTTTCAGTGAAAAGCTCTTTGTTTTTGTGTTTCCAGAAACCCGGTGCATGTATAGTTGAAATCGTTAAGTTGCTTTGAAATCTCGAAAGGCTTTTTAAAACTTGTTTATCATTCATTACTTAAGAAAAATGTTAGAATCTATTGAAACCCAAGTGAATTCTTACTTAGTTAATTTAAAACCGATTGATGTTGAGCATGGAAAACTTAGATTTTGAAAATCATTTGAGTTAACCTTATTATCCTCTTGAAAATATTGTTACCCGATGGTAAGATTTAGAAAACCCGTTGTGTAGTATAATTTTGAAAACTTTGGTTATTAGGTTATTTAAAACATGTTAAACAGTTTACTTAGCAACAATTAGAAAATTAAAGTAGATATAATAAAGCCCTAAATAAAAATACTAATGGCCTTGTTACAAACCCAAATAAAATCAGAATTTAAAATGAAGGTACTCAAATCGAAAGTCCAAGTAAAACTGAAAATAAATGTCGCATAGCCACCTCGAATCCACCCGGCTCCTCATCCGTGATCTACGAGTCACCTGAAAAGATAAGGGAGAAGGTGAGTCACCAAGACTCAGTGCATAATCCCCCTCCCGATTATAGCAACAATCTTACACAGGTCATAATCAAGCAAACATATCATGCACCCAAACCTAGCCACCCACAACTCCTTTTTCTACCCCGTGTGGTACCAAACCACTGGTGGTGCCAAACCACTGGTGACCCAAAGTCACTGATATCAAAAATAATGTGGTGCCAAACCACTGGTGACCCAAAGTCACTAATAATCCATATGTGAGGCCAACCCACCTTGTGATACCAAATCACTGGCGACAATCCCGTTGTATCAAATATGGGGCCAACCCACTATGGTGCGAAGCCACTGGGATGAGTCGCTATGAGGTGCCAAACCTCTGGTGAACCAAAGTCACGAATATCAACTGTGGTACCAAACCACTGGTGGTGCCAAACCACTAGTGACCCAAAGTCATAGATATCATTCTTCCCTCTTCTCTCATATCACCCACATTAATGCTCATGCACATACAAATCATGCCATCATGCTTAATCGTTAAACATATATCGAACATAACATGGATAATGTCATCAGAAATCATGTGCCATAATCACAACCAAAACGGACTTACCCGAAATCATTGCTCATACCCATAAGGGTACCATATCAAAATCTACACAGTTTTTGGCTTTCAACATGTTTAGGTTATTAGCAAGTTTACAACGATTATGAAGTGTGTAAGTTATACACCAGTTACTAACGTGACATGAATCCTCAAGATCAAGATCTAACGACTAGATCCCCCTTTCCTACATTCTACCAATGTCAATCGTTAGCAAAAGCCATTTATTTCTGGTTGTAAATCCCGAAAAGTTAACGCATCTAATAACCATCCTTACCTTAACGCTTTTTGATCACCAGTCACAACTCGAGATATACGAGATAGAGCCTTCCCTACAATCGGGCAAGATCTTAAACCACATAACTATTATCTTCGACTTTTCAAGAGAATAAGAGAAAGATTGAGTCGACATGAAACCTTACCACTGACTTACTAAGACCGATTGACAGAGAATAGATGATTAAGATCCACTGCTTCAAAATCCCAAAGAACCTAAGAAGAAACCGAGTTCACATATGAATGAAAACCAAGACAAATGCTGAAATTCGGCTTTTGTTCTATATATGTCGACAGAGAGAAAAGAAGAAGATGATAGAGATTCGACCAAGAACACTTACCCCCTCCAAAAAAGATTAGATAAGAAGACCAAAGAGATCTACCCTTGATTGATATTGGGCCAAAGTGTAGAAAAAAAAAAAAAAGAAGAGGAGAGTAAAGGGAGATTTCGACAATGGCTTTTGAAAGAAGAGCAAAAGAGATTCGACTTGCAACGAATCGAGAAAAGGTTGATGAACTTTTGGCATAAGAGAAGATGAGGAGAAGAAGAGATGTTGATGGGGTTTGAAACAAATATGAGAAAAAGAAAAGAAAGAAATGGGGGAGAGGGAGTTTGGCTAGATGCTTTAGAGGGAAGTCGATAATAGCCTAAAAACCTTAGGCTTTTGATTCAAATGGTGCACTAAGTGAAGAAATAGACAAGGCTAAGGGGGTTTTGGCTTAGCTCACAACCGAATGCACCAAGGCATTGACTAGCCGAAAATGTCATTAGGAATTTTGGCACTCCCCCTAGTCTTCCAACCGATTACTCTTCCTTACACTAGAGTTCAAATTTTGGCAACCTCCCCAAACTCTCCTAGCCACCCATTCAAATGAGTTTGAATTGATCAAACTCCTAAATTCTCTCTGCTCCACCCATTTAAATCTGTTCACTTGTTCAATAGTTATCCATCAGAGTTTGAGCTGAGCACAACTCTTCCCTTCTCTTGGGTCAAAAATAATTACACAAGGGGAGATTTCTGCAGCTCGAACCAAGGCTCCCCTTCCCTGCATGTGGCATCACCTTCCTTGCACCTTAATGGCGCCTCCCTTGCCACTTTACCACTAGGTTATTTGCATCAAGGCACTCCAACAACTCCTTTTAACCCCTAACTTCCCTAACTCCCCCTTCCAAGCACTTAAAATAGAAAATTTTAGCCATGACTCAGGCCTAACCCGAGGTCATGCCTGGACCCCAAGACACCTTGATTAACAACAAAATCAAGCCATTCACATGCCATTACTGCAAACATAATAGCCCCTAATTAAGGATGTTACAGTTCTAACCCCCCTTAAAAATAATTTCGACCTCTAAATTACCTGGTCAAAAGAGTTGAGGGTATTGTTGCCTCATCACATCCTCTGGTTCCCATGTAGCTTCTTCCATGCCATGATTCTGCCATAACACCTTCACTAAAGGAACTGACTTTCTGCGCAAAACCTTCATATCCCGATCTAGAATCTGTACTGGTTCCTCTTCCATGGTCAAATCTGGGCTCACCTCAATTTCCTCCACCGATACAACATGCGATGGATCTAAACGGTAGCGCCTTAGTATGTAGACGTGGAATACATCATGTATCTGACTCAGTTCTATTGGCAACTCCAGCTGATAAGCTACTGGTCCCACTCATCTCAATACGTTATATGGGCCAATAAACCTTGGGCTTAGCTTGCCTTTCCTTCAAACCTCAACACTTTCTTCCATGGCGAGACCTTCAGGAAAACCCTATCACCCATTGCAAACTCAATATCTCTCTGCTTAAGATCGGCATATGACTTTTGCCTGTCCGAAGCTTCCCTCAAGTGAGCCTGAATCAACTTGACCTTATCCTCGGTCTCAGTAACCAACTCTGGTCCCAACATCTGACGCTCACCCAACTCTGTCCAGCATGTAGGTGTACTACACTTCCTACCATACAACGCCTCATATGGTGCCATCTTAATGCTTGCCTGGTAACTATTGTTGTACGTGAACCCTGCTAATGGCAGAAACTCTTCCCAGTCGCCTCTAAAGTCCAAAACACAGCCCCTCAGTATATTTTCCAAGATTTGTATAACCTTTTCATTTCGTAAATGCATCTATGGATGAAATGCCGTACTAAAATCCAACCGCGTACCCAACACCTGATGCAATGATTTCCAGAACCTCAACGTGAATCTGGGATCCCTATCCGAGGTGATTGATACTGGCACTCCGTGCAACCTCACTATCTCTGCCACATATAGCTTAGCTAACTTCTGAAGCGAGTAATCAACCCTTACCGGTATGAAATGAGCTGATTTAGTCAAACAGTCCACAATCACCCAGACTGAGTCCTTCTTACTAGGCGTAAGGGGTAGCCCACTGACAAAGTCCATCATAATCCTTTCCGACTTCCACTAAGGAATCTTCACTAGCTGAAGTAAACCCGATGGCAACTGATGTTCAGCTTTGACCTGCTGACACATCAGACACTTACCCACAAACTCAGTCACTTCCCGCTTCAGACCTGGCCACCAAAATTACTCTCGCAAATCCCGGTACATCTTACTACCTCCAGGATGCATAGCATATGGGCTGCTACGTGCGTCCTGAGGAATCCTCTGCCTTAACTCGACGTCATTCGGCATACAAGCTCTCCCTTGAAAACACAACACTCCATCGCTGGTCAAGCTGTAACCCTTCAAACCACCACTCTGCACTTGCAACCTCCGAGCATTCAGACCCTCATCCACTAATTGTTTCTCTTTAATCTACTCTATCCAAGTCGGCTTAACCTGCAATTCTACCAAAAGACTCCGGTCGTCATACAAGATAAGATGAGCAAACATAGCTCTCGGTCCGACACTACCTTACGACTCAAGCGCGTGCGCAACCACGTTAGCCTTGCGGATGATACTCAATTAAGCGGTAGTAGTCCTTCAATAGCTCAATCCATCATCTTTGTCTCAAATTTAAATCCTTTTCGTCAAAAGATACTGCAGACTCTTGTGGTCCGTGTACACTATCGATTTCTCTCTGTACAAATAGTATCTCTATATCTTCAGGGCGAAAACCACTGCAGCCAACTCCAAGTCATGTGTCGGGTAGTTACCCTCATGCGGTCTCAGCTTTCGAGACGCATAAGCCACTACTTTCCCTTCCTGCATCAGCACATATCCCAAGCCAGTATGTGATGCATCACAGCAGACCGTGAATACCTTTCCTACCTCAGGCTGAATCAAAATCGGAGCTTCCGTCAGAATCTTTCTCAGCTTGTCGAAACTTTCCTGTTGTTTCTCAGACCATAAAAATGGAACTCATTTCCTCAATAACTTGGTCAACGATGCTGCGATCACAGAAAATCCTTTTACAAATCTTCGATAATACCCTGCCAGACCTAGAAAACTTTGAATCTCCGCAACTGACTTAGGCCGTTTCCAGTCCAACACTGCCTCAATCTTGCGAGGGTCCACTCTAATTTCTTCAGCTGACACTACGTGACCTAAGAAAGTCACCTCCCAAAGTCAGAACTCACACTTACTGAACTTGGCAAATAACTATTTTTCCCTCAAAATTTGCAAAACTACCCACAAGTGCACATCATGATCCTCCTCAGACCTTGAGTACACCAATATGTTGTCTATAAATACCACGACAAACTGGTCCAAGTTCTGCTGGAACACCCGATTCATCATATCCATGAATGCTGCTGGCGCGTTAGTCAATCCAAATGGCATCACCAGAAACTTGTAGTGCCCATATCGACTGCGAAACGCCATCTTGTGGATATCAGCCTCTTTCACCTTAAGCTGATGATACCCCGACCTTAGATCGATCTTCGAGAAAATTGATGCCCCCTTAAGCTGATCAAACAAGTCGTCTATTCTCGGCAACGGATACTTGTTTTTTATCGTCAACTTATTCTACTAGCGGTAGTGTATGCACATCTGCATTGTAACATCCTTCTTCTTAACAAAGAGCACTGGCGCTCCCCAAGACGAAACACTTGGCCGGATAAAACCCCGGTCCAACAACTCATGAATCTGAGCCTTCAGCTCCACCAATTCCTTTGGCGCCATCACATGCGGGCAATGAACCTTTGGCCGCGATTTTGGGTAGCAAATCTATGCCAAATTTAACTTCACGATCTAGAGGTAGACCCGAAAGTTCTTCTGAAAATACGTCGACAAATTCCTTCACTGTTCGAACATTCTCTACGGCTGACTCCTTAGTCTCCAAAGCGCACACATGAACCATAAACGCCTCACAACCCTTCCTGACGATTTTCTCAGCTTTCAAAGCAGACACCATGTTGGATAGATAATCTCTTCTATTACCTATCATCACCACTTCTTCACCCTCAACTGCTTTTAAAACCATACGCTTAGCCGCGTAATCCAAACTCGCTTGGTACTTCACCAGCCAGTCCATCCTAAGAATTAGATCGAACTCCCAAAACGGCAGTTCCATCAGATCGGCCACAAATACTACCCCTTGGAGTTCTAGGGGTACATCCCTATACAGCTTATTTACTTCTCTGAGTGACACGAGGGCTAATTCATCATCATCTCCTAGAAGTAGTTTCAAAGTCTAGGTTCATGGTTTCCACTATGCTACTAGCAACATACGAATGCGTCAAACCCACATCTATCAAAGCAGTATATGGTAATCCAAAGATTAAGAACGTACTGGTTATGATGTCCGGTGCGTCGCCTTTCTCTCGACGCCTCAGCTGTATATACCAATCCAGGCTGTCTTGCTTTAGTGTTGCCTACACTTTTGCCCGGTGCTCCGCGGCCCCGACTAGAACCATTTCCTCCTCTACCAGAACCACGACCCCTCTCGGTTCACGGCCCTCATTCTGGCGAGCACGGCCACGACCTCGGTGAATCTGGCTAACTTGGGCAGGTCCCTCACACGATGATCCAGTGACCCACACTCAAAGCATCCTTTGCCACCGATCCAACATCCTCTCCAATGAGATTTTCCACACCGATTACATTGCGCTGGTCCCTGATTAATAGTAGCAGGTCTCCCAGACTGATTCGGCCCACCATACCTAGCCCTTTTCTGAGAGTTTCCGGCTGATCCAGATGATCTAAAACCTCTCTTTTGTCTATTCCTATCCGCATTTTGTCTCACAGATTCCTTGACCCCTTCGACTACCTTAGCCTTCTCTACCAACACAGTAAACTCTTGCTCCTACTGTGGAGCAATCAGCAATCTCAGCTCATCCCTCAGTCCGTCCTCGAACCTGACACATCGCTCATGCTTCCGTATCCATAATACCTCGAGCATACTGGCTCAACCTTAAGAATTTTTCCTCGTACTCCGATACAAACTTACTTCCCTGAACCAATCTCAAAAATGCCTTCCGCTGCGCATCAATATAACTAGACCCAATATACTTCTTATGATAAGCCACCTTGAAATAATCCTAAGTGAGATCATCTATTGCAGCACTATCCCAAACCGTAAGCCACCACTGGTATGACTTATCTCAGAGAAGCGACACTACCCGTTTCAGTTTCTCCTCAGCAGTCATATCCAAATCGTCCATGATTCGCTCCGTCGCCTCTAACCAATACTCAGCCGTATTGGGCACCACACCATAAACACCTCAAAATACCTCGGCTCCATTAGCTCGAGTCACACGGATCTGATTTTGAGCTCCCTTACCTCCACCTGCTTCAGCCACTCTCTCAAGAACTCGCAGCATCACCTGCGACACTGCATCATCCCCCATCTGATCTTGGTACTCAATACCAGCAGCTGGTGGTGGTGGCATCTCATTCTTTGACCCCTAACTAGACCTAACTGGTTCCGATACGGTCATTCTGCCTCTACCACGCCCATGCACATTACGACCATGTCCCCTAGAACCCATGTCTATGATCGCGATTTAATCTGCTTTAAGAAATTTTATGCATTAGCTTCTGTTCCACTGATTACCCACGAATAAGTTTTATGTAAAGAAGTTTAGTAGTAGTTCTTTCGATTATTACAAAGTTTTCATTTCAAGTCTTCTACCCTACTTCAGAGAATCACATTCATTCATCAATAACATCCACCACACACACTCATCACTTGTAGGGGTATTCTCGTCATTTCACTACCTAGGGGTATTTTCGTAATTTATTCTATTAGGGTATTTTAGTAATAAATTGAGGTTAATTCAGAAATCTTTACAAATCATAGGTGTTTCAAAAATTTTAGAAATCGGGGTATTTTGGTAATTTCATAAACCAGGGGTATTTTGGTAATTTCATAAACTAGGGGTGTTTTGGTAATTTTTTAGATCTAAGGTAGTTTTTACAAATCAAGGGGGTAATTCGATGATTTCAAAACTAGGGTTTTTATAAAACAGTGTAGCTAGTCCCTTTGGGTTTTAATTATTGAATTTATCCTGTGAATAAGTCCTCTTAGTTAGGGTGAACCGTCACTACGCACCAGGTAGGATTCGAGCGAAGAGGAGGTGAGTCTCTAGGACTGCTTAAATACCAAGCTCCCCCTGAATCCAATCCTAGACATGCGCACAATTGTTGCCACACCATTAACTCGGTGACGTACTCACATGTTTGTTTGATTGATCTTTAAGTCTTATGTAATTTTGTGTTGGAGTAAGCTATTCCTAAGGTTCAATAGCTCCTAATCTACTAATCTACGATCCCGTAATACCGATTTCTTCCACATACAAATCACACAATGATTAGGGGTACTTACTTGGGTAGATTGGTGCCGAGACTCGGTGCCATGCTGTTCAAACCATGTATATTTTCTACAAAACTTTTTTTTTAAAAAAAACCCTACTTTTAAACATTTTGGGCTCGGGCCCACAGTCGAGCTTTGGAGCTTGGCTCTGATACTAAAATTGTAACACACCAAACCCGATCAACACACCACGACTGAATCTGGCATGTCACATAGTGAAAACATTTCGAATGAAACAAGTCACCGATTTATTTTCAACGAAAAGCTCTTTGTTTTTATGTTTGCGAAACCCGGTGCATGTATAGTTGTAACTGTTAAGTTACTTTGAAATCTCGAAAGGCTTTTTAAAACTTGTTTATCATTCATTACTTAAGAAAAACGTTAGAATCTATTGAAACCCGAGTGAATTCTTACTTAGTTAATTTAAAACCGGTTGATTTTGAGCATGGAAAACTTAGATTTTGAAAATCATTTGAGTTAACCTTATTATCCTCTTGAAAATATTGTTACCCGATGGTAAGATTTAGAAAACCCGTTGTGTAGTATAATTTTCAAAAACTTTGGTTATTAGGTTATTTAAAACATGTTAAACAGTTTACTTAGCAACATTTAGAAAATTAAAGCATATATAATAAAACCCTAAAAAAATACTAATGGCCTTGTTACAAACCCAAATAAAATCAAAATTTAAAATGAAGGTATCCAAATCAAAAGTCAAAGTAAAATCGAAAATAAATGTCGCATGGCCACCTTGAATCCACCCGGCTCCTCATTCGCGATCTACGAGTCACCTGAAAAGATAAGGGAGAAGGTGAGTCACCAAAACTCAGTGCATAATCCCCCTCCCGATTATAGCAACATTCTTACACATGTCATAATCAAGCAAACATATCATTCACCCAAACATAGCCACCCATAACTCTTTTTTCTACCCCGTGTGGTACCAAACCACTGGTGGTGCCAAACCACTAGTGACCCAAAGTCACTGATATCAATAATAATGTGGTGCCAAACCACTGGTGACCCAAAGTCACGAATAATCCATATGTGGGGCCAAACCATGTTGTGATACCAAATCACTAGCGATAATTCCGTTTTATCAAATGTGGGGCCAACCCACTGTGGTGCGAAGCCACTGGGACGAGTCGGTATGAGGTGCCAAACCTCTGGTGACCCAAATTCACGAATATCAACTGTGGTACCAAACCACTAGTGGTGCCAAACCGCTGGTGACCCAAAGTCACAGATATCATTCTTCCCCCTCCTCTCATATCACCCACATTAATGCTCATGCACATACAAATCATGCCATCATGCTTAATCGTTAAACATATATCGAACATAACATAGATAATGTCATCAGAAATCATGTGTCATAATCACAACCAAAACGGACTTACCCGAAATCCTTGCTCATACCTATAAGGGTGCCATATCGAAATCTACATAGCTTTCAGCTTTTAACATGTTTAGGTTATTAGCAAGTTTACAGCGATTATGAAGTTTGTAAGTTACACACCTAGTTACTAACGCGATTACTGAATCCCGAAGATCAAGATCTAACGCACTAGATCCCTCCTTTCCTACATTCAGCCAATGTCAACTGTTAGCAAAAAGCCATTCGGCTACACTTGTAAATCCTGAAAAGTTAACGCATCTAATAACCATCCTTACCTTAACACTTTTTGATCACCAGTCATAACCCGAGATATACGAGATAGAGCCTTCCTTACAATTGGCCAAGATCATAAACCACATAACTAATAGCCTTCAGCTTTTCAAGAGAATAAGAGAAAGATTGAGTCGACATGAAACCTTACCACTGACTTACTAAGACCGATTGACAGAGAATAGATGATCATGATCCACTGCTTTAAAATCCCAAAGAACCTAAGAAGAAATTGAGTTCACAGATGAATGAGAACCAAGACAAATGCCAAAATTTAGCTTTTGTTCTATATATGTCGACAGAGAGAAAAGAAGAAGATGATAGAGATTCGGCCAAGAACACTTACCCCCTCCAAAATCGATTAGAGAAGAAGACCAAAGAGATCTACCCTTGATTGATATTCGGCCAAAGTGTAGAAAAAAAGAAAAAAAAGAGGAGAGTAAAGGGAGATTTCGACAATGGCTTTTGAAAGAAGAGCAAAAGAGATTCGGATTGCAAGGAATTGATAAAAGGTTGATAAACTTTGGCATAAGAGAAGATGAGGAGAAGAAGAGATGTTGATGGGGTTTGGAACAAATATGAGAAAAAGAAAAGAAAGGAATGGGGATGAGGGATGAGGGAGATTCGGCTAGATGCTTTTGAGGGAAGTCGACAATAGCCTAAAAACCTTAGGCTTTTGATTCAAATGGTGCACTAAGGGAAGAAATCGACAAGGCTAAGGGGGTTTCGGCTTAGTTCACAACCGAATGCACCAAGGCATTGACTAGCCGAAAATGTCAATAGAAATTTCGGCACTCCCCCTAGTCTTCCAACCGATTACTCTTCCTCACACTAGAGTTAAAATTTCGGCAACCTCTCCAAAACTCTCCTGGCCACCCATTCAAGTGAGTTTGAATTGATCAAACTCCTAAATTATCTCTGCTCCACCCGTTTAAATCTATTGACTTGTTCAACAGTCATTCATCAGAGTTGAGCACCACTCTTCCCCTCTTTTGCGTCAAAAATAATTACACAAGGGGAGATGTCTGCAGCTCGAACCAAGGCTCCCCTTCCCTGCATGTGGCGTCACCTTCCTTGTACCTTAGAGGCGCCTCCCTTGCCACTTTACCACTAGGATATTTGCATCAAGGCACTCTAACAACTCCTTTTAACCCCTAACTTCCCTAACTCCCCCTTCCAAGCACTTAAAATAGAAAATTTTAGCCATCACTCAGGCCTCACCCGAGGTCATGCCTGGACCCCAAGACACCTTGATTAACAATAAAATCAAGCCATTGACATGCCATTACTGCAAACATAATAGCCCCTAATTAAGGATGTTACAGTTTCTTTTTCTCTTCTTTTATTTTCGTCTACACTCTTCTTTCATTCTCTTCTATTGTGTTGATCTTCAAGGGCTGTCAGTAAGCCAAATCGGGTGAGTATTGGGGTAAGGGATCTCTTTTGGTCTAAATCCTTCTTTATTATTTTGGTCTGTCGGAATCAGAGGCTTAATCCTGTATTTTTATGTATGACAGAATCTATGCAAGGTTTTGGATTCGTAACTCTTCTTGGAACCCAACGTTAGGGGCATTCTAAAAGCTTCTGGGATTTAAACAGGCAAGGTAAGGAGAAAATGCTATCCGGCCAAAGGCCATACCCTCAGTGTTAGTCGATTACTCATATGGTATTATGTAGGTACACAATCGAATCCAGAAGCAAAAGCTAAAAACTTTGGTATTCTGTCGATCTAGGTAAGCCTCTGATCATTTAGATGAATGTTCTTAGATCCATTCACTCAATCGGGTTTTTTTGATTAAGTTAATCTCATGGAGTCGGGTCCTAGCCAATCAAAGGACGGGTTAGAAGCGCAGTTCCTACCCCTAGATTCAAGAAGCAAGCGGTGTCAGCCGTACGTGATTGGCCACCGGGTTGTAGGCCAGCGTCGAAAAGGGATAAGCAAATCGTGGTGATCCCTGCAAGTGAGGGTGTTAGTGAAATCGAGAGTGTCGTTCTCCGTGTTTTCAGGTGTGTAACCCCACACCTTTTTTGATAGATTTATAATATTAAATATATGTTAATAAGGTTATGAATAATCATGGCTAAGGGTACCATTCAATGGAGCAATCCGATTCGGTCGTTACATCTAACACTCTGTTAATAGTGTTTACAATTATTTGTATGAACGCATATGAATTTCAATATGGGCTTGGGATTAAACATATAGTATGATACCGTAATATTATGTATGTTGCATGGGCACGAGGGTTACAATGAAAAGGGAAATGTTCGGTGGTTTTACCACATTATTCGATGACTCATGTCACAATATTATGATTCGATGGCGTTGTCACATTATCAAGTGGCTATGCCACGTATTAAGGGTGATGAGCAGTTGACTGCAGCGACTGCCTTCGAGGGTATGTAGCGGATGGAGGGTCGATTTAGTAATCCCCTTTGGTGTGATTGGCAGGTACGGGTGGTGTGTAGAGGATGGATATCTAGGTGGGTTCGGGTTGCATAATTAATTATATATATATATATGTGATTTAATATGTTATGATATGGGCTTATGGCCGATTATGATTGAAGATGGGCTTTGCCCAAAATATTTGTAGTAAAGGCTTTAATCGGTTGGGATTGGTGTTGGTAGTTGCACATTGAGTCTGTTGACTCACCCTTCATGGGCTAACATTTTGCGGTGGCGATAGTCTTTGTGGACTGGGTCTCAGTAGGATTATGAGGTGGCCATGCTCAGTAAATTTCGGGTTTACTTATCGTTGAACTCTTTTTTTTTTCATTTTCTTTAGTACGTTATTCCGGGATTTATTTTGGTTTTTAATATGTAATAAGGCCATTACTTAACTGCTTAATTTCGCGTATTAAATTTTATTTCCATATGATAATCAACAAACAAGTAATTAAATATTTTTCTCAAAGCAACATCAGTGTTTTATCAGTCAATCAAACTAATGGTTTTTTTCAAAGGAACTCTAAAATCTGACAAACCCTTTTGAGTATGAAAGAAATGATTTTAACAAAATACAAACTCGAATGGCAACTTGGTTTCCAACTCGTTAAAATGTTGACCTGGTTTTGAATTGACTTATTTTATAAGAAGATGAAACAAAATTAAGCCAAGTTTTTCTTAAGGAACATGTCAGACCCGGTCGGGGCTTGTGGGCTGGGTTTGGGGTGTTTCAATTTGGTATCAGATCTAGGTTCAAAACTCGGCTTTGAGGGCTTTTGGGCCCAAAACGCTTTCAAAAGTGAGTTTTACTAAAACATGCATTTTCACAAGCTTTTCAAGTTTTCTGGCATGGCACCTGAGTCTCCGGCCCGCTGTCTACCAGGTAAGTACTTCAAACCGTTGCATGATTTGTATGTAAGGTGAAGGGTGATATGGGATCGTAGATTAGTAAGTTAGGAACTATTGAACTCTAGGATTAGCGTACCCCAACACTAAATTTCATAAGACTTAACTTATTTCACCAAACCCGAGAATAAGTCGTAGAGTTCAGGTGTGGTGACAAACATGTGCACGACTAGGCATGGATTCTCAATGAGCTTGGTATTTAAGCAGTCCTAGCGACTCACCTCCTCTTTTATGGAATCCTACCTGGTGCGCAGTGATTGTTCACCTCAACCGCGAGGACTTGTTAATAGGCCAAATCTATAAATAAAACCCGAAAGGGACCAAACACCCGGTTTTGTAAAACAATCAAATTACCCCGATTTGTAAAATTACCGAAATACCCCGACTTGTGAAAATTACTAAAATACCCTCAGTTTATGAAATTACCATAGTACCTTCGATTTTTACCAAAGTACCCCTATTTTGAAAAATTACAAGATACCCCTGATTAGAAAATTACAAAAATACCCATATAGGATAAAGTACGAAAATACCCCTGGGTTGGTGAAACACCCCAAACCCGGCCCACAAGCCCTAACCGGATCTGGCATGCTTCTAGGAAAAACTAGTCGATTCTTATTTGAAACTTTGCTAAAATTTTGCGTGTTTTTGAAAACAATTGATTTGGGTTGGGCTCGAATTTTAAAACCCGTGTTGACTATGTGTCAAAACGTTTAATATTTATACTTAAGAAAAATAGACTTTAACTTTGAATTATTAAAATCGAGTCATACTTAGATAATTAAATATGCATGCATAACAGTTCAAACCAATGCCTTATTACATCAAATCAAAACCCAATTTAAATCCAAAATACTTAAAATATAACAAGTCCAAAATAAAATAAAATCTTGAACTGAGCATGGCCACCACTAAGCTCCCCACGATCCGGTCTATTAATGGCGCCACCTGAAAAGCAATCCCACAATGGGGTGAGTCAAGCAGACTCAATGCCAACATAAGTCTCTATTAATAAGCATATCAATTCATACATAATAGCATATACTTAATAATGCAAACCCGAACCCAAGCCTAAGTATCCATCCACTACACATCAATGCACCAACCAACAGTGGGGACTACTAAGTCAACCCTCCATCCGCTACACACCATCGAAGGCGTCATTGCAATGACGTGCTCATCGCCTTATAAAATTCGTGGCATGGCCACCAGATAATTATTTTGTGACATAAGTCACCACATTCATATATTGTGACATAAGTCACCACATTTGGATATTGTGACATAAGTCACCACATTAGAGATATTGGGGTATTAAACCACCAATTCACTTCCCTTTACATATCACCCATATGCCCCATGTCAAACATATCATGCAATAACATGCTTTATTTCACATTCTTATCACTATTAACATATGTGCCATAATAGATCATAACCTACTCATAGTAGGAGTGGGTAAACATACCTGAGTATTTCGTTATTGCATGGTACTTTTAGCCACTTCACACATATTTTTATTAACACATATATTAATGCATAACCACAAATTAATTGAAGCTTAGTGTGGGGGTACACACCTGATTTACTTAGCACTTTATTGAAATCTCGAAAACCCGATCTAATACTTTTGGACCCTTAATCCCTATATTCGGCCAACCTTAAACACTTTAGTATAAAGCCATTCGGCTAATTAATTAAATCCCGAAGGACTAACGAAATCAAAATCTTACCTTATTGCCTATTTCACTACTAACAAATCCCGAAAACTTGTAGTCTTTCCTTCCTTGCAATCGGCTAACACTAAGTCACTTGATTTGGTTAGTTTCAGCTTTTTCAATAAACATGAAATAGATCTAAAACATTAACTATTGCCTTGGCCGATTATTATGTCCACTTACCTTGTAGATTTAAATCTCGAAAACCTCGACTTACTTACATTGACTTTCTCCTAAAAGCCAAAGTCACCTCAATTTTACCTACATTCTACCATCCTCCACTTATTCAACAAACCAAAATCACAATTAACTTAGCCCATATGGCATTTGCCCAAAAAAGAAAAGAAGAAAAGGGCCATTCGACCACCTACCATCAACCACTCACCTTGGCTTTTCCAAAATCCAAGACTTGGCTATTGTAAAATAGATTGACTTCTAGAGATAAAGAGGAGAAATTGATAGGCATAAACAATTGATTCGGGTTAGATCTTGATGAAAAGAAAGGAAGAAATCGCAAAGGAAAGAAATCCCAAAACTTTCGAATCACTAAGGAGCATGCGACCTATGGTGCACCTTCGGAAACTAAACCACCCTTGTAGATTGACTTTGAGGTTTAGAGAACGATCGGCTATGAGTCACTTGTGTATTCGGCTTCAACAAGAGTGAAAAGAGAGGATATGAGGCTTAGAGAGATTCGCTATGGTGGTTTTTGAGAAAAGAATATCCAGTTTTGGTCAAATGAAGAGGAAAGGAAGAAGAAAGCAAAGAGAGCTAATTGAATCTCCTAAGAATTTTCGGTACAAATAAGTTGAGTGAAGAGAGAACTAAGTTTGAGACACTACTAGAGGCGGAAAGAAGAACCAAAAGAACCTCTAAACTTCCCTTTAGTAATTCGGCTAAGACTGAAATTGGTCACCAAGGAATCCCTTGGCCGGCCAACACTATCCTCCTCTCCAATTCCACCTTTTTTTATTATGACTTTATTTAAGATTAATAAAAAAATTAATCCATCATTTATCCCTCATCTTGGCTGAATTTTAAAAGGAAATTTAACTTAATCTACACACCTCCACTCAAAGGCCCCATTGTCATTCAACACCTCTTCTCCTAGCAAGCAAAATTAAACTCTTTTATTTGCTTCCCCTGTAGCTTGAATCTTGGCCCATTTGCACCTGCTTGTGGCATCACTTACAAAGGCTTTAAGTGGCGCCTCCAAGCCACTTAACCAAGCCCATTTGTGGGTCATAACTCCCCTACACTTCCTCTTAAGTCCACCCTGCTTAGATTCCTCTTTTAGATTTAGAATCTAATAATTTCTAAGGCATTCACCTACGCACTAAGGTTCACAAAATTCATAGAACACATTCAGAATGTTCATAAGCATGCTATTTCACACAATTTAGTAATAATGCATAAGCCATAGTCGGGATATTACAGTTCTACCCCCTTAAAATAATTTCGACCTCAAAATTACCAGGCTAGAATAAGTGGGGGTATTGTTGTCGCATTGCTTCTTCTGGCTCCCAAGAAGCTTCCTCCAATCCATGGTTACGCCACAACACCTTGACCAAAGGGACCGACTTCCTCCGAAGCACCTTCACATCTCGTTCCAAAATCTGAATCGGCTCTTCTTCATAAGACAGATCTGGTCTCAGCTCCACCTCTTTAACCGGATCGATATCGACGTAGCATGGAGACATGAAATACGTCGTTCTTCAGCTTCAATTCTGGTGGCAACTCCAACTGGTATGCCACTGGTCCAACTCGCTTCATTACTCGATAAGGCCCTATAAACCTTGGACTTATCTTCCCTTTTCGACTAAATCTCATCACTTCTTCCAAGGAAAAACTTTAAGGAACACTTGATCTCCCACATCAAATTCTATTTCCTTTCATTTGAGATCCGTGTACGACTTACATCTCATCAGATGCCTCCTTTAATCGAGCTCGAATTACACTAACCTTCTCCTCAGACTCTGCCACAATTTTTGGACCCAAAATCGACGTTCTCCCAATTACATCCAACATGTAGGAGTCGACACTTCTAACCATCTGATTACTTCAGATGCGGTGCCATCCGAATACTTGCACGATAGTTGTTATTGTATGCAAATTTCACTAGAGGCAAATATTCTTCCCAACTTCCTCTGAAGTCTATCACACTGACCTCTCAAAGATATCCTCTAGTACTTGGATCACTCGTTCGGTGGCCGTCCATTGTGGATGAAAAGTTGTCTTGAAATCCAATCTAGTGCCTAAAGCCCGATGTAAAGCTTTCCAAAATCGAGGCGTGAACCTCGGATCCCTATCCGAGATAATTGACATCGACACTCCATGCAACCTCACAATCTCCCTACATACAACCTCGCTAACTTCGTAGGAGTAGTCAACTCAAGACTTTGGAATAAAATCGTGGACTTTGTCAGCTGATCCACTATCACCCATACCGAGTCTTTTTTAATAGGCATAAGGGGAAGCCCACTAACGAAGTCCACGGTAATTCTTTCCCATTTCCACTGCAAAATTTGTATTGGCTGAAGCAATCCTGATGGAACTTAATGTTCAGCCTTAACTTGCTAACACGTTAGGCATTTCCCTACAAATTTGGTAACTTCCCTCTTAAGACTAGGCCACCAAAATTGTTCCCTTAGATCTCTGTACATTTTACTACCTCCGGGATATATAGCACAAGGGCTACTATGTGATTCTGAAGAATTCTTTGCCTAAGCTCCTCGTCCTTGACAAGATAGACTTTTCCCTTGAAGCACAATACTCCTTCATCGTTAATACCATAATTTTCCAACTCTCCATTCTGCACTTGTCTCGATTTTTAGCACTCAAATCCTCATCCACCAACTATCCTCTTTCACCTCATTTAGCCATGTCGAAGCAACTTGCAACTCGCCAAGAGACTTCCATCATCATACAAACTCAAATGCGTAAACATCACCCTTAGATCCGACACCACCTTCCGACTTAAGGCGTCCGCCACTACATTTGCCTTGCCCAAGTGATACTCTATTGAACAATCATAGTCCTTCAATAGTTCCACCCACCTTCGCTGTCTCAGATTCAGGTCTTTCTGAGTCAGCAGATACTTAAAGCCCTTGTGGTCTGTGTAGATTACCGACTTTTCTCCATAGAGATAGTGCCTCCACACCTTAAGAGCAAAGACCACTGCCGCTAGTTCCAAATCATGTGTCGAGTAGTTAACCTCATGTGGCCTTAGTTGTCGAGACGCATAAGCAACTACCTTCCCATCTTGCATTAACAAGCATCCCAATCCTGTATGGGAAGCGTCACAATACACCATAAAATCCTTCCCCGCCTCCGGCTGAATCAAAACTGGAGCTTCAGTCAAGACCCTCTTATGCTTCTCAAAGCTCTCCTGTTGCTTATCTGTCCAAACGAAAGGTACTTCCTTTCTCAACAACTTTGTCAAAGGCGTGGCTATCGACGAGAACCCTTCCACAAACCTTCTATAATAGCCTGCCAAACCTAAAAAACTCCAAACTTCTGCCACAGACTTATGGGGTTTCCAATCCAAAACTGCCTCAATCTTCCGAGGATCCACCCTTATTCCTTCAGCAGATACCACATGTCCTAAAAACATAACCTCTTTAAGCCAAAATTCACACTTGCTGAATTTGGCATAGAGCTTCTTTTCCCTTAACACTTGTCACACAATTCGGAGGTGCTCATCATGTTCTTCCTTAGACTTTGAATACACTAAAATATCGTCTATAAACATAACAACCAACCGGTCCAGATAGGGTTGGAAAACTCGATTCATCATGTCCATAAAAGCGGCTGGGGCATTCGTCAATCCAAACGGCATTACTACAAACTCAAAATGCCGATATCTTGTCCGAAAAGCCGTCTTATGGATATCTACCTCCTTCACCTTAAGCTGATGATATACGGACCTCAGATCTATCTTTGAGAAAATCGCGGCCCCCTTAAGTTGATCGAACAAGTCGTCAATCCTTGGCAAAGGGTACTTGTTCTTGATGGTCAGCTTGTTCAACTGACGATAATCTATGCACATGCGCATAGTTCCATCCTTCTTTTTCACAAACAAGACCGGTGCTCCCCATAGAGACACACTGGGTCGAATAAACCCACGGTCTAGCAACTCTTGAATTTGAGCCTTGAGCTCAACCAACTCCTTTGGTGCCATTCTGTATGGGGCAATTGACATAGAAGATGTACCCGAGAGTAAATCAATTCCAAACTCTACCTCCCTGTCGGGGTAATTCCTGGTAATTCCTCCGGAAAGACATCCACAAACTCCCTTACAGTTCGACCACTAACTCCCCTTCATTTGTATCCAAAGCACAAATGAAGGCCAAAATGCCTTACACCCCTTCCGAACCATCTTATCCGCTTTAATGCGAAACTACGTTAGACAAGTAGTTCCTTCTTTCTCCTATCATAACCATCACCTCATCCTCTGGGGTCCTTAACTCCATTTGTTTGGCTGCACAATCCAATACAGCCTGATGCTCCACTAGCCAATCCATGCCAAGTATAAGATCAAATTCCCCGAAGGGTAATTCCATTAAGTCGGCAAGAAATATCGCTCCTTGAAGTTCCAAAGGTACTCTCCGAAACATCCTATTCACCACTACAGTTTGGCCTAATGGGCTTACTACAGTCATCTCCCTATCAGATAGTTCAGAGGCTATCCCTAGAGTTTCAACTACTCTACATGCAACATAAGAATGGGTCGAGCCCACATCAATCAAAGCAACATAAGGTTTTCCAAAAAATAAGGAACGTACCAGTTATGATGTTTGGTGCGTCTCCGTCTTCCCTCTGGCAAATCGCATAAACCAAACCCGACTGCATGGCCTCCGTGTTACCAACACCTCGGCCCGGTGTTCCTCATCCTCTACCAGAACCATTACCTCTGCCAGCTGACCCACGACCTCGTGGTGGCTGTTGTCCTCCTCTTCCAGCCTGGTTGGAACCTTGACTTACTGGTCGTCCCCCTTCAGTTCTCACCGGGCAATCCTTAATCATGTGGTCCTTGGACCCACACTTAAAACATCCTCCCATCTTTTTCCAACACTCACCCAAGTGCTTTTTCCACACTGATCACAAGCACGACATCGCCTCTTGAAGCGACTTTGTCGACCTCACGGCCCATCAACTCTAGGCCTATTTTGCCCATTCCTAGATGGCCTTAATGATCCAAATTCTCTTTTTTTCCTATTCTGATCGGTGTTCTTCCTTACAGAATCCTTAATTCCCTCGACTACCTTAGCCTTCTCCACCAACACAGTAAACTCCCGCTCTGTTGTGGAGCTATCAGCAACCTCAGATCAACCCTTAGTTCATCCTTAAATTGGACACACCACTCATGCTCAGTAAATACTATCCCTCGAGCATAACGGCTTAGCCTTAGGAATCCAGCTTCGTACTCAGCTACGGACTTGTTCCCTTGAACCAGCCCCAAAAATGCCTTTCTCTGCGCATCAATATAATGAGTGCCAACATACTTCTTCTGGTATGCCGCCTTAGCATACTCCCAAGTGAGTTTCTCAGCTGTAGCACCATCCCGCACCGTGAGCCACCATTGATATGACTCATCGCGGAGAAGCGACACCAACCCTTTCACCTTTTCCTCTTTAGTTAAATCGAGCTCATCCATAATCCGCTCGGTCGCTTCCAACCAATATTCAGCGGTACAGGGTGCCACACCAGATATTCCACGGAACACCTCAGCTCCGTTGGCTCGAAGTCGCTCAGGTACCGACTTTTGAGCTCCCACACCTCCACCCACTCCAGCCACCCTTTCCAAAACCCGTAGCATCGCCTGTGACACTGCGTCATCCCCCGTCTGATCCTGATATTCAACATCAGCGGCTAGTAGTGGTGGTGGCATTTCATTCTCAGATCCTTAACCCGATCTAACGGGTTCAAACACGATCATTCAGCCTCTTCCACGGCCATACACGTTGCGACCATGTCCCCTAAAATTCATACTTCCACTTTGCGTTTATCTGATTAAAGAGTTTTATGAATTAGTTTGGTTCCACTGATTTATCACGAACAGTTTTATGTTTAATAGTTCTAGGAAGTAGTTCTTTCGTTTCATACACATACAGTCCCACATCATTCATTTAGTCGCACACATGAACTTGCGTCCATTACAAAGAAATATTGTAGTTGTCATTGTTTGTTGTTTTCCACTACCCAAAGGTATTTTCGTAATTTTATCCTATAGGGGTATTTTGGTAATTTTTCAAATTAGGGTATTTGAAAATGTTGCAAAATAGAGTTTGTTGATATTTTACAAAAATTAAAATCCTTACTGGAAAATTTTCAAGGGTAAAATGATAATTTTATACACTAGGGGTATTTTTGTAATTTTACAAGCCAGGGTCATTTCGGTAATTTTTTGCAAAATATGTTTCCTGGTGACTTTTTAAAATGAGGGTATTTTTAAAGATTTCTAATTTGAGGGTACTTCGGTAATTTTCCTTACTGAGGGTATTTTGGTCATTTGTACGGTTAGGTGTAATTTGGTCATTTTGCAAATTAGGGGTAATTTTGTAAATTTTCCAAATTAGGGTGTCTTATTATAAAGTAGGGTGTTTGGATATTTGTAAGGTAAGAGAATCTTGATAAAAACTGTGGTAGTATGGAAATTTTATAAACCAAGGGCATTTTAGTAATTTTTTCGACTAGGAGTATTTGAGTAAATCGAGATTATTTTAGAAAAAATTTTCAAAATAGTTTTCCTATACATCAGATGGGTAATTTGGTGATTTTAAAACTAGGATTTATGTGGAAATATGGCTAGTCCCTTTCGGGTTTTAGTTATTGGGTTTAGCCTGTGGCTGAGTCCTCTTGGTTAGGGTGAACCATTACTACGCACTGTAGGATTCAAGTGGGTAGGAGGTGAGTCACTAGGATCGCTTAAATACCAAGCTCCCTTTGAAACTAATCCTAGACATGCGCACAATGGTTGCCACACCTAACTCGTGACTTAGACACGTGTTTATTTAATTGTGCATTAAAGTTTTATGTAATTGTTGGGGTAAACTAGTCCTATAGTTCAAGTACTTATCATGCTAAGCTACGTTCCATTTTTACCCCACTACAAACCATATAATAATTCACATAATGGATAGGGTACTTACCTGGTGGACTTCGGGTCGGAGACTCAGGTGCCATGCCAGAAACCCTACTCAATTCTTAAAAAAATCCAATTTCAAAAGACAGAAAATGTTTTAGGGCCTAAAAGCCCTCAAGGCTGAGTTTTGAATCGGGCTCTAATACCAAACTGAAACACCCCAAACTCAGCCCACAAGCCCTGACCGGATCCGGCATGCTTCTAGGAAAAACTAGTCGATTCTTATTTGAAACTTTGCTAAAATTTTGCGTGTTTTTGAAAACAGTTGATTTGGGTTGGGCTCGAATTTTAAAACCCGTGTTGATTATGTGTCAAAATGTTTAATATTTATACTTAAGAAAAATAGACTTTAACTTTGAATTATTAAAATCGAGTCATACTTAGAAATTAAATATGCATGCATAACAGTTCAAACCAAGGCCTTATTACATCAAACCAAAACCCAAATTAAATCCAAAATACTTAAAATATAACAAGTCCAAAATAAAATAAAATCTTGAATCGAGCATAGCCACCACTAAGCTCTGCGACCGGTCCGTTAATGAGCGCCACCGAAAAGTAATCCCACAACGGGTGAGTCAAAGCAGACTCAATGTATACTGACCAACATAAGTCTCAATTAATTCTGCATATCAATTCATACATAATAGCACATATACTTAATGATGCAAACCCAACCCAAGCCTAAGTATCCATTCGCTACACATCACCCGCACCAACCATCACACCATGGGGACTACTAAGTCAACCCTCCATCCGCTACACACCATCGAACGCAATCATTGCAATCGACGTGCTCATCGCCCTTATAAAATTCGTGCATAGCCACCAGATAATTATTTTGTGACATAAGTCACCACATTCATATATTGTGACATAAGTCACCATATTTGGATATTGTGACATAAGTTTAGATATTGGGGTATTAAACCACCAATTCACTTCCCTTTACATATCACCCATATGCCCCATGTCAAACATATCATGCAATAACATGCTTTATTTCACATTCTTATCACTATTAACATATGTGCCATAATAAATCATAACCTACTCATAGTAGGAGTGGGTAAACATACATGAGTATTTCGTTCGTACCATTGCATGGTATTTTTAGTGACTTCACACATTTTTTTATTAACACATATATTAATGCATAACCATAAATTAATTGAAGCTTAGTGTGGGGGTACACATCTAATTTACTTAGCGCTTTATTGAAATCCCGAAAACCCGATCTAATACTTTTAGACCCTTAATCCCTATATTCGGCCAACCTTAAACACTTTCGCATAAAGCCATTCGGCTAATTAATTAAATCTCGAAGGACTAATGAAACCAAAATCTTACCTTATTGTCGATTTCACTACTAACAAATCCCAGAAACTTGTAGTCTTTCCTTCCTTGCAATCGGCTAACACTAAGTCACTTGATTTGGTTAGTTTCAGCTTTTTGAATAAACATGAAATAGATCTAAAAAATTAACTATTGCCTTGGCCGATTATTATGTCCACTTACCTTGTAGATTTAAATCCCAGAAACCTCAGCTTACTTCTGTCAACTTTCTCCTAAAAGCCAAAGTCACCTCAATTTTACCTACATTTGGCCATCCTCCACTTATTCAACAAACCAAAAATCACAATTAACTTAGCCCAAATGGCATTGACCAAAAGAAAAGAATGTAAAAGGGCCATTCACCACCTACCATCAACCACTCACCTTCGACTTTTCCAAAATCGGACTTCTAGCTATTATAAAATAGATTCAGCTTCTAGAGATAAAGAGGAGAAATTGATAGGCATAAACAATTGATTTGGGTTAGATCTTGATGAAAAGAAAGGAAGAAATCGCAAAGGAAAGAAATCCCGAAACTTACCAAATCACTAAGGAACATGCGGCCTATTGTGCACCTTCGGGAAACTAAACCACCCTTGTAGATTCAGCTTTGAAGCTTAGAGAACAGTCTGCTATGAGTCACTTGTGTATTCAGCTTCAACAAGAGTGAAAAGAGAGGGATATGAGGCTTAGAGAGATTCGGCTATGGTGGTTTTTTGAGAAAAGAATATCTGGTTTTGGTCAAAAAAAGAGGAAAGGAAGAAGAAAGCAGAGAGCGCTAATTGAATCTCCTAAGAATTTTCGACACAAATAAGTTGAGTGAAGAGAGAACTAAGTTTGACACACTACTAGAGAAGGAAAGAAGAACCAAAAGAACCTCTAAACCTCCCTTTAGCAATTGGCTAAGATCGAAATTGGTCACCAAGGAATCCCTTGGCCGACCAACACTATCCTCCTCTCCAATTCCACCTTTTTTTTTCTTATCACTTTATTTAAGATTAATAATAAAATTAATCCATCATTTATCCCTCATCTTGGCCAAATTTTAAAAGGAAATTTAACTTAATCTACACACCTCGACTCAGTGCCCCATTGCCGTCCAACACCTCGTCTCCTAGCAGCAAAATTAAACTCTTTTATTTGCTTCCCCTGCAGCTCGAACCTTGGCCCATTTGCACCTACTTGTGGCGTCACTTACAGAGGCTTTGAGTGGCGACTCCAAGCCACTTAACCAAGCCCATTTGTGTGTCATAACTCCCCTACACTTCCTCTTAAGGCCACCCTGCTTAGCTTCCTCTTTTAGATTTAGAATCTAATAATTTCTAAGGCATTTACCTACGCACTAAGGTTCACAAAATTCATAGAACACATTCAGAATGTTCATAAGCATGCTATTTCACACAATTTAGTAATAATTCATAAGCCATAGTCCGGGATATTACAGTTGGGACCTGACGAAAATGTTCAAAGTGGTGAACGTGTGTAGTGGATAGTATTGATGAATGAATAAGATTTTCTGAGTTAGGGTGGAGGACTTGAGACAAAACCTTGAATGACCAAAAGAACTACTATCAAGTGTCCTTGCATAAAATTACTTGTGGGTAATCAGTGGAACAATAAGTAATGCATAAAATTTCTAAAAACAGATAAGACACGACAGTAGATATAAGTACTAGGGGACGTGGTCGCAATACGCACGGACGTGGCAGAGGCAGAATCACTGTGTCTGAACCAGCAGGATCTGGACATGGGTCCGAGAATGAAATACCGTTACCATCGGTTGGAGAAGCAGAATTCTAGGACCAAACCGGAGGAGATGACGCAATATCTTAGGTGATGTTTCGAGTGTTGGAAAGAGTTGCTGGAGTAGGTCTAGGTGGAGGGGCTCGAAAGTTAGTGCCTGAGCGACTGCGAGCAAACGGAGTTGAGGTGTTCAGGGGGGTCTCTGGGGTGGCCCTAAATGTTGCTGAAAATTGGTTGGAAGCAGTCGAAAGGATTATGAATGACCTGGACTGCACGGCTGATGAAAAACTGAAAGGGACAGTGTCACTACTTCGGGATGAGGCGTACCAGTGGTGGCTCACTATTAGAGAGGGTACCCAGGTGGATCGGATTGATTGGGAGTATTTCAAGATGATGTTCCAAGAGAAGTACATAGGAGCAAGTTATGTGGATGCTCAGAGGAATGCATTCTTGAATCTGGTACAAGGGGGCAAATTCGTAGCTGAGTATGAAGCAGAATTCCTTCGTTTGAGCCGATATGCTCAGGAAATCATGTTGACTGATTATGAGCGCTGCATACGGTTCAAAGATGGGCTTCGAGATGAGTTGAGGGTGTTAATAGCTCCACAACGAGAGAGAGACTTCGCGGTATTGGTTGAAAAAGCAAAAATAGCCGAGGAGGTGAAGCGTACCGAGAGGTAGAACCGGGACAGAGGTCAGGGTAAGAGTAAGAGAAGTTGTGGGTCATCAGGGTCATCCGAGAATTTCCAGAAAAGACCTAGAGTTGATGGGCCGCGAGGTCAGAATGTTACCATCGGAGGTCAGTATCGTACATGTGCTCAATGTGGAATGATGCACCTGGGAGAGTGTTGGAAGAAGACAGGGGGATGTTTTAATTGTGGGTCCAAAGATCACATGATTAGGGACTGTTCTGTGGAAGCAGATAGGAGCCGACCAGCAGGTCAGGGTTTTAATTTAGCTGGAAGAGGTGGACAGCAGCCGCCGAGGGGTCGTGGTCCGATTGGCAGAGGTAATGGTTCTGGTAGAGGTCGCAGGACACTAGGCAAAAGTGTTGGTAACATAGAGGCGAGACAGTCGGGTCTGGTGTATGTAGTTCGTCGGAGGGAGGATGGTGACGCACCTGACGTCATAACGGGTACGTTCCTTATTTCTAGATTACCCTTTACAGCTCTAATAGATATGGGTCGACTCATTCTTACATCACTAGTGAAGTGTCTGGAACTCTGAATGTGAACCTTGAGACTGTCCCTAGGAAGATGACTATACTTAGTCCTTTAGGGCAATCAATAGTAGTAGACAAACTCTTTAGGGAAGTGCCTTTAGAAGTTCAGGGGGCGCAGTTTTTGGCTGACTTAATGGAGCTGCCATTTGGGGATTTTGACTTAATCTTAGGCATTGACTGGTTAGTGAGGTACCGTACGAATGTGAACTGTGCTGCTAAGCGCATGTCATTGAGGACTTCCAATGAAAATGAGATCGTGGTGATAGGTGAGAGGAGGAATTACCTATCTAATGTAGTGTCTGCTTTTAAGGTAGAGAAGATGGTAAGAAAGGGATGTATGGCTTTTCTGATGCTTGTCAGTGCTCTGGAGGCTAAGGAAGTAGCTGTAGAAGGGGCCAGGACGGTAAAAGAGTTTGTGGATGTCTTTCCGAAAGAACTTATAGGGTTGCCTCCGGATCGTGAGGTGGAGTTCAAGATTAACTTCTTGCCAGGTACAGCGCCAGTATCTATCGCTCCATACAGAATGGCACCAAAAGAGTTGGTAGAGCTCAAGGCCTAGATCCAAGAGTTACTCGATCATGGGTTTATCTGACCTAGAGTGTCTTCATGGGGAGCACCGGTCCTATTCGTGAAAAAGAAGGACGGGACTATGCGCATGTGCATAGATTACCGGTAGTTGAATAAGCTGACGATCAAAAACAAGTACCCATTGCCGATGATAGACGACTTGTTTGATCAGCTCAAGGGGGCTGCGGTATTTTCAGAAATAGATCTAAGGTCAGGATATCATCAGCTTAAGGTGAAGGAAGCAGACATCCATAAGACAACTTTCTAGACTAGATACAGACATTATGAGTTCTTAGTAATGCCGTTCGGATTGACTAATGCCCCAACTACGTTCATGGATATGATGAATCGTGTCTTTCAACCCTACTTGGATCGGTTAAATCGTTGTGTTTATAGATGACATCTGGTATATTCCAAGTCCGAGGAAGAGCATGATGCGATCTCCCAGTAGTGTCTTTGCGGGTTCTAAGCGAAAAGAAGTTATATGCCAAGTTCAAAGAAATGAGAATTACGTTAAAAGAAGTTACATTTTAGGACATGTGGTATCTGCGAAAGGGATAAGGGTAGATCCTCGAAAAATTGAGGCGGTGCTAGATTAGAAACCACCTAAGTCGTGGCGCGAGGTTCGTTTCTTGGGGTTAGCGAGGCTACTAGGAGATTTGTTGAAGGGTTCTCGCTATAGCAAAGACCTTTGATAAAGTTGTTGAGAAAGGAGGTACCCTTCGTGTGGGCGGATAAGCAGCAGGAGAGTTTTGAGAAGCTTAAGAGAGTATTGACAGAGGCTCCGATTTTAATTCAGCCTGAAGTAGGGAAAGACTTTGTGGTGTATTATGATGCTTCTCACACAGGATTGGGGTGTGTTCTAATGCAAGACGGGAAGGTGGTCGCTTATGCGTCTCGACAATTATGGCCACATGAGGTTAACTATCTGACGCATGACCTGGAGTTGGCTGCGGTAGTATTCACTCTAAAAGTGTGGAGGCACTATTTGTATGGAGAAAGGTCGGTGATCTACACGGACCACAAGAGTCTGAAATATTTGTTAACTCAGAAGGAGCTGAATTTGAGACAGCGAAGGTGGGTGGAGTTGTTGAAAGACTACGACTGTTCAATGGAGTATCACCCAGGTAAAACGAATGTGGTGGCAGATGCCCTAAGTCTGAAAGTAGTGTCGGATCTGAGGGCGATGTTTGCACATCTTAGTCTTTATAACGATGGAAGTTTGCTAGCGGAGTTGCAAGTGAAGCCGACGTGGTTAAGTCAGGTAAAGGAGAAACAGTTCGTAGATGATGATCTGAGTGCTAAGCTACTACAAGTGCAGAATGGGGAATTGGAAGATTATGGTGTAAACGGTGATGGAGTGCTATGTTTTTGGGGTAAGGTCTGTATGCCGAAGGATGAGGAGTTAAGGCAGAGAATTCTTTGAGAATCGCATAGTAGCCCTTATGCTATGCATCCTGGAGGAAGTAAGTTATACAGGGATCTACGGGATCAATTTTGGTGGCCTGGTCTGAAACGAAAAGTTATAGAATTTGTGGGGAAGTGCTTAACGTGTCAGCAGGTTAAAGCTGAACACCAAGTACCTTCGGGGTTGCTTCAACCAATAAAGATTCCATAGTGGAAGTGGGAGAGAATCACTATAGACTTCGTTAGTGGGCTTCCCCTTACGCCCACTAAGAAAGATTCGGTATGGGTGATAGTGGATCGGTTGACAAAGTCTGCACATTTCATACCGGTGCGGGTTGACTATGCTCTGCAAAGGTTGGCAAAGTTGTATGTGGTAGAAATTGTGAGGCTGTACGGGGTGCCGGTGTCGATTATCTCGGATAGGGATCCGAGGTTTATGTCTCGATTTTGGAGAGCACTGCATCAGGCATTGGGCACCAAGTTGGACTTGAGTATGGCATTTCATCCGCAGTCAGATGGCCAGTCTGAACGGGTAATTCAAGTGTTAGTGGATATGTTGAGGGGTTGCATGATAGATTTCAGAGGAAGCTGAGAGGAGTTCTTGCCTTTAGCGGAGTTTACGTACAATAATAGCTATCAAGCAAGTATTCGGATGGCACCAGTATAAAGCAATCAGATGGACTGAAGTGTCGCACTCCTACCGCTGGATGTAATTGGGGAACGTCATGTTTTGGGTCCAAAGATTGTGGCAGAATCAGAAGAAAAGGTTAAGGTAATTCGGGCACGGTTGAAGGAGGCATCTGACAGACAAAAGTCATATGCAGATCTCAAGCGGAAGGAGATAGAGTTTGCAGTGGGAGATCATGTGTTTCTGAAAGTTTTGCCATGGAAGAAGGTGATGAGATGTGGTCGCAAGGGTAAGCTAAGTCCCAGGTTTATAGGGCCTTATCGGGTTTTGAAGCGGGTTGGACCAGTGGCGTATCAGCTAGAGTTGCCTTTGGAATTAAAATAGATGCACGATGTGTTTCACATTTCGATGTTACATCGTTACTAATTGGATCCATCTCATGTAGTGCTAGTTGAAGAAGTGGAATTGAGACCAGATTTGTTATGACGAAACCATGGATCAGAAGAAGCTTCGTGGGAGCCGAAGGAAGCAATACGACAGCAATACCCTTACCTATTTTAGCCAGGTAATTTCGAGGCTGAAATTTCTTTAAGAGGGTAGAATTGTAACATCCAGGTTTTTAGAGGTTCTGCATTTATTTCATGTTTATGTGTGTATGATGCGTTGCTTGAATGTATGGGTGTGTTTAGGAGTCCCGAAAGGGGCTAGGTTAAGCTAGGAGCTTAGGTTAAAATTTGTGTTTTGAAGCTTAGAAAGAAGGATAGCCGACTAGGGTAGGTTACATAGGTAATTTTGGCGAACAGGAGCATAACAAACACAGTGGTAAGGTGGCAAGGAGATGCCACCAAGCATACAAGGAGGTGGCATCATTAGGGGAGCAGAGATCAAGGGTTTGAATCATGGGGGCGACAATTGGAGCATTATTTTAGCACATTTTTGGCACATGAAAAGAGGAGTTGGACGGCAATTAGACACTAAATGGATGAGAATTTGACTTGGTCAAGGCACTTGAATTTTTGGCTAAAAAGGGAGATAAGAGTTTGACTCATTCAAACTCTTTTGAATGAGAGGAGAAGAGGAAAAATAGGAGGAAAAGAAGGGATTTGAGAGGAGGGAAAGTGTTGGCTGAATGAAGGAGTCTTGGTGGGGCATTTTTGGCCAAGAGGGAAGTGGATTGGCTAGGGGCTTTAGGTGCCGAAATAAGGAGAATGTGTGGCCATTTTCTCTCTTTCAAAAGTTTTCTTTTCATTTGTGCTTCTTGCCAAAACTTGCATTCTTTTCTCTCTTGATCAAAAGCTGAAAGTGAAGAACCATTCGTGCACTTTTTCTCATCTTAGCAAGCTATCCCTTTTCTTCTTCATTCACCTTCTAAAAGTTCAAACCACACAAACCCCAACCCTTACTCTTTTTCTTTGCACCGATTCCTCCATCCTCAAAAGCCGAAAGAACTTTTCCCATTTGCTGAGACCATAGCCGAACCTCCTTGAGTCTCTTCACTAATTCTTCTTCTCTTGCTTTTCATCAAAGGCCGAATAGTACCTTGGTCGAACCTCCCATCCATCGTTTCTTTTTCTCTTCTTTTATTTTCGTCTACACTCTTCTTACATTCTCTTCTATTGCGTTGATCTTCAAGGGCTGTCAGTAAGCCAAATCGGGTGAGTATTGGGGTAAGGGATCTCTTTTGGTCTAAATCCCTCTTTATTATTTTGGTCTGCCAAAATCAGAGGCTTAATCCTGTATTTTTGTGTATGGCCGAATCTATGCAAGGTTTTGGATTCATAACTCTTCTTGGAAGCCAACGTTAGGGGTGATCTAAAAGCTTCCGGGATTTAAACAGGCAAGGTAAGGAGATAATGCTATCTGGCCAAAGGTCATACCCTCAGTGTTAGTCGATTACTCATATGGTATTATGTAGGTACACAATCAACTCCAGAAGCAAAAGCCGGAAACTTTGGTATTCTACTGATCTAGGTAAGCCTCTGTTCATTTAGATGAATGTTCTTAGATCCATTCACTCAATCGGGTCTTTTTGATTAAGTTAATCTCATGGAGTCGGGTCCTAGCCAATCAAATGAGGGGGTTGGAAGCGCAGTTCCTACCCCTAGATTCAAGAAGCGGGCGGTGTCAGCCGTACGTGATTGGCCACCGGGTTGTGGGCCAGCGTCGGAAAGGGATAAGCAAATCGTGGTGAACCCTGCAAGTGAGGGTGTCAGTGAGATCGAGAGTGTCGTTCTCCGTGTTTCCAGGTGTGTAACCCCACACCTTTCCCAATAGATTAATAATATTAAATATATGTTAATAAGGTTATGAATAATCATGGCTAAGGGTACCATTCAATGGAACAAATTGCTCAGTAGTCGCTACATCTAACACTCTATTAATAGTGTTTACAATTATTTGTATGAACGCATGTGAATTTCGATATGGGCTTGGGATTAAACATATAGTATGATACCTGTAATATTATGTATGTTGCATGGGCACGAGGGTTACAATGAAAAGGGGAAGTGTTTGGTGGTTTTACCACATTATTCGATGACTCATGTCACAATATTATGATTCGGTGATGTTGTCACATTATCCGGTGGCTATGCCACGTATTAAGGGCGATGAGCAGTTGACTGCAGCGACTACCTTCAAGGGTGTGTAACGGATGGAGGGTCGATTTAGTAATCCACACTGGTGTGATTGGCAGGTACGGGTGGTGTATAGAGGATGGATATCTAGGTGGGTTCGGGTTGCATAATTAATTATATATATGTGATTTAATATGTCACGATATGGGTTATGGCCGATTATGATTGAAGATGGGCTTTGCCCAAAACGTTTGTAGTAAAGGCTTTAATCGGTTGGGATCGGTGTTTGTAGTTACACATTGAGTCTGTTGACTCACCCTTCGTGGGCTAACATTTTGCAGGTGATGCATAGTGCTGTGGACCGGGTCGGCAGGGACTATGAGGTGGCCATGCTCAGCAAATTTTGGGTTTACTTATGGTTGAACTCTTTTTTTCGTTTTCTTTAGTACGTTATTCCGGATTTATTTTGGTTTTTGATATGTAATAAGGCCATTACTTAACTGCTTAATTTCGCGTATTAAATTTTATTTCCATACGATAATCAACAAACAAGTAATTAAATATTTTTCTCAAAGCAACATCAGTGTTTTATCATTCAATCAAACTAATGGTTTTTTTCAAAGGAACTCTAAAATCTGACAAACCCTTTTGAGTATGAAAGAAACGATTTTAATAAAATACAAATTGAATGGCAACTTGGTTTCCAACTCATTAAAATGTTGACCTAGTTTTGAATTGACTTATTTTATAAGAACATGAAACGAAATTAAGCTAAGTTTTTCTTAAAGAACATGTCAGATCTGGTCGGGGCTTGTGGGCCGGGTTTGGGGTGTTTCAACCTAAGGCTCTAAGAAACCAATGAAAAACTTGACTCCAAAAGAAGTAATTTGTGTGAAGAAAGGAGAGGCAAGTCTTTTTGTACCTATTAACACAATAAGTGAAAATGTGTTAGAATTCATAACAGAATGAGAAAAACTGAAAACAAAAGAAAACCTAAGGCTAGAATCAAACAAATTAAACTACACAAGAGAAAAAAAAACTGGAAGTAATGGAAAACAACTTCAATTTTTGTTTAAGGTGTTCTTGGTGCGATAAAATCATGAAAATTAAACTAGAGCATATTTATATGATAAATAAAAGGTAATATAGAAATTTTTGGCACAAAATTTCACCCATGAAATATTTTTCGATTTTTGTTACTTGTTCGATTATTTTAGAGTCCGTTTAGGTAAAATTACTGAAATACTTTATTTAGCACAAGGAAACAACTCAAAAACACCCAAGTTTAATATCAAATGATAAGCAGCAACGGACCAATATTATTTTGTAGTTGTTTGACTTAAGAAAGAAAGTTTTGGATCTGACCTAAAAAACAAAAAAAGAGATCTAGGAAAATAAGAAAAGAAAGGAAAAAAAATAAAATAAGAAAATAAGAAAATAAAGAATAAAGAATAAATATTCAAAATAATAAATAAATAAAAGATAGAATAAAAAGTGGAGAATGGATCAAATAAACCGATAGATATTATGGATAGATGGATAAGTGTCCAATTGAACACTTTGATATATAAACCCTAACAAACTCAATTAATGACTTTAATCAATCCTGTAAGGAATAATCCCTAGAAAATTCAATGATGAATAATGAATTCTCACGACTCTTTGAAGAGAATTGAGAAGAAAATTGTTTTTAAAAGTCACAAGAAAGCAATCTTGCACAAAGAAACTAACTCCCGAAGTTGGAAACGTTTTCTATTAACAATGAAGAGACATTTAAATATGCTAGCTAAGTACATCCAAGTAAAACTCTCAAGTGTACTAAAAATCTAATTAATCTAAACAAGTAGTTTTAAACTAAATATCTTGTTGACTAAGAAATATAAAACTCTTAAATAACTTAAAATACTTAAAAAAGCAATAATTAGAATAAATAAATAATAAAACAATAAAACCTAACAAATACAATATTGAGATCATATATAATAAGCAATAAGCTTAAAATTGAACCCAATAGGTTTTAAACTCGAATTACAAGCCCAAAACACATAATTTTCGTAATAGTCTCATCTAGAATTCTGCTCGAACAATTCTCACTAAAATGATAATAGCTTGAGCTCCTGAACTTGAAATCAAGCAATTCAAGGTGCTTCTTGAAGCTAAAAGATTGATCTTCGAACACTATAGGGACATATCAACCCAAAAATGTCTAGATCCCATCCAAAAATTTGTCACAATTCGACTATTTTTCCAAACTTGAAAAATGACAACTTCGGTGAATGTAATTTAATAAATTTCACGACATCCATGCATGTATCAATATGCCTTGCTAATAAAACATATCTTTTTTAGTAAGATTCCTCACCTGACACAATTGTTGTCACCTATTATTCACACATATTGTATTTAGTCCCATTAGGTCACATAATACACCTACGTAAAAAAATTTAGGGAGACCTAAATGGTGAGACACCTAGTGAAACCCTTGAGACACTAAGGAAATGTATGGAAATGCATGAAAATGGAAACTTGAACATTTTGGAAACTTGAGCATTTTGGAAACTCGAACATTTTGGAAACTTGAACATTTTGGAAACACGAACATTTTGGAAACTCGAACATTTTGGAAACCTAAACATTTTGGAAACACGAAAATACAGAGCCATGCGAAAATTTTAGGAAACTTAAAATGACCCCGGAATGTTGAATTTCAGAGCCTAAAGGGAACTTAGGCCAAGTGACCCTAAAATATACAAGACATGACATTTGCCCCAATAACGAACTTGGAAATGTGGCTCAAGATGCCACCTAAGGTCTTAGGAAATGGCCCAAATAAAGAGATTTTTGGGCTCTAGTTTGAGTCATCCAGAAGCAAATAATGAAGGCTTTATTTTTGCTTCCGTATAATGAGGTGGACGGCATGGGTTTCTAGAAAAGGAAGAGTTTTATTTGCATAAATATGTGAATAATAAGAGATAAATAAAATTTTTTATTCACATAAATATATGAATAATAAGAGATAAATAAAGGAGTTTTATTCACATAAATATGTGAATAATAAGAGATAAATAAAGGAGTTTTATCCACATAAATATGTGAATAATAATAGATAATAAAGGAGTTTTATTCACATAAATATGTGAATAATAAGAGATAAATAAAGGATTATTTTCTAAGGAGATAATTGAGGAGATAATGGATGGATTAAAGGCTTTTATCTTTTAAATAAAAGAGATAATATTATCTTAAGGAGAGTGGTGGCCAAGTCAAGGACTCTTGGCCTAGCAAATTTGGCTATAAAAGGAGAACCCAAGGTCTTTTTCTCTCATCTTTCCAAGTAGCCAAAATCCTTTGCTCTCTCCCCTCTCGCCAATTTTCTTTCTATCTTTTCTTCTTCTCTTTCTTCATCCATCAAGCCAAAACCTTTTTCTTTTGATCCCCGATTAAATCTCCATAACCAAAACCTCAAACTCTAGGCAAGGAAGCAATCGGTCAAGGCATTAAGGATCTTTTACAACCGCTTAATACAAGGAGGAATCTTTCGGAAATCTAAGGATCCAAGGTAAGATATTTTATTCGATTAAAGGTTATGATGTATATGTTAGATTAGATCTAACATGAAAATTTCGACAGCATATATAGGGCAAGGAATTCTCTTGATTTGGAATTTGTATGGTAAGTGATATTCACCAAGGCTTAATTTTGGTATTTGGAATTATTTTTCATTATTTCAAAAGTTTAAACTCACATGGTTACATGATTTAGTATTAGCGATTTCAAGGAAAAAGGATACTAGTAATTTCGGATTTGATTTACAATCATCCAATTCTAAGAACAAGGTAAGTAATACAAATCCTACTAGGATTTGGTTTTAAAGCCAAATAGGTTTGTTAATATGTTTTAATATTTGGCCAATTTAGAGATAAAGATCTAGATCGGTAGATCGTTCTTCGGGATTTCAAGGAATCTATTAAGCCAATCAGGTGTGTACCCTTACTATCCTTCGATATTATATGGCTAAATATTTTAATATATGATATGAATAATAATGTGAATGTGGCTATGTACCACAAATGTGGCAAAAAGTACCCAGGTACGTTTCCTACTTCTGATAGGATTGTGAAAAATGTTATTTAATAACATGCGAATATATGTATATAAACATGAAATTAATTTAGTTATGCTATATATATGTTTTGGGGCATTCGGATTTATGTGAAAGGGGAGAGCAGTGTTGACTTGGTCTCACCAACGAAGGTGTTGACTTCGGTCTCACCAACTGAAAAATGTTGACTACGGTCACATTCTGAAATTTTGGTAACGGTTACAACAAAGGTCAAATGACACAACGCTTAAATTTGATTATAGTGTCTAATGACACAACGTGGAGAGTAGCGGATGGAGGGTTGACTTAGTAGTCCCCACGGTGTGAATGGCGTGTACGGTGGAGAGTAGCGGATGGACCATTAGGATTGGGTTTGGGTTGCATCATAATTTCATTATTATATGGACTTGATGATTTAAACATGATTGCCCGATTTATTGATTGATAGTATAGTGTGCACATTGAGTCTGTTGACTCACCCCATTGTGGGAATTATTTTTCGTGTGATGAGCAAGAATTGAATGGCCAGTAGACCATGAGGAGGCCATGCATCACTTGAAGAATTCATTCTTAATTTGGACTTTATTTAATTTTAATACTTTTAAATTTTATTTTGGGTTTACTTGAACCTAGCTCCTCGAGATGTCAATAGAACTTCTCATAAGTATCTTTAAAGGACTGAAGCAAGGGGACTCAAGGTGAAAATGAACCCTTCTAACAACACTCCAGTGTTGTTTGAACTGGACTAGATTGGCCGACAAGATCTGTTGGATCAATAATCGACTAAAGGATCGGTCCAAAAAGTGGCTTTGAACTTGTTAGATTAAGAGCCCTATTATTGATGTTTGAGTCCATAAATATTATTATTTAATATTTATGAGGTTAGTATAAAGGTCAGTTAAATTTTAGTCCCTTAATATTTTCAATTGGATAGTTAATGAAGGTACAATGACTAAATTGTAAAAGTTGTAAAAGTTAACCATTATGAATTTTTAATTAATTGAAGGACCGATTGAGTAATTGGACTATTTTATTATAGCCAAACTGCGGTGGGACTAGTTGTAACCCACTAAATTGATTAATTAATGAAAGATTAATTAAGTTAATTATAATTAATTACTAAACTAATTAAGTATATAAGACAAAATTGAAAAATAAAACAAACATTTCTTCCTATTCATCTTCTCAAGCTCAAATTTGAAAGTTATGGAAATTTCGGTTTTAGGGACTAAATTTAATAAAATGTAAAACTTTAGGAGCATTCAAAAATAAAATTGAACTGAGATATGCATATAATAGGATAGTATAAGATTTTAGGAATTGATAAATTGAATTAAATAATTATATAGATTTGAAATTAGACGAAATAAAAAATAATCAATGAAAAGACAAAGCTATTGAATAATCCTTCAAGTTTCAACTTAGTTGTTGATTTTGTAAAGAAGTTCATATGGTATGATTGAGTTTAAATTTTGATATATTTGAATTATAATTTGTGTATGTTTGATAGTAATTTGAATTGTTTGCAACTTGGTACAAAAGATGAGATATGGACTAAATTGTAAAGAAATGGTAAATTGAATGATAGATTGAATGAATTGCAATTTGAGATATTTCATGAATTGATAGTTGATTATTATCGACCAAATCATATTTCTATGGATTTGATTGACTATCGAGATAAAGGATTAAATTAAATAAAATTAAAAATTGTATAACTTGGTGAAATTGAGAAATTGGCTTGGAATTGAGATGATTTATGTTATTCAATGTATGAAATGATATCTTGATTGATGAATTGATAATATTGAGATCAATAGAATGAGAATTGAACTTTTAATGAAATTGTATGATTAGGTATCTTATTAACTATTTAGGCAGAGTCGGATATAGTTGGCATTGTTAGAAAAAATCTAATTAAAAAAACGGTTTTCTTGCATAAAGGAAAATAAAAATTTTGAAAACCAACCCAGTTTGTGATATTTAAAGCAATAAACCCTAGACCAAAATCGTAACTATGTTTTCAGATAGACAGATCATTGTCGTTCCCGACTTAAAACCAAACGATCTTCTCCATTATTCTCATACAATGAATTGCTTCGAGTGTGGGCTCTAATTATTCGAATCAAACACAAAACTAGAAATATCTTTCTTTTCTTTGGGGTGAAAAATAAAATTATCTTCTCAAATAGAAACTAACAGAATCATTATTCCGAAAAATATATTTAATTCTTAGATAATAAAAGTCTCTCTATTTTTGGGCAGGATAACGATATTTGAAAGTTGTGTTAGTAGCTCTACTGGTGTCATCTATTTATAGGGAGAGAAGATAGAAACTTTGTTGAATTGTAGAAGCTTATTTCAACTAGAATGTAGGAGGTGAAAACCCTAGTAAATGGTACTATGGTTTGTCGTCCCTTTTGTTACATAAGGGGATTTTGGGCCTCTTCCATATCATGTCTAATTACAAATACTTTTCAGTCTTTTAACCCAGTAGTTTATAATTTGATCCAACCCAATATTTGCTTTTTTATTTCCAAAAAATAAACTTCAATATATTTCCAATTAAATAAATTTTCTCAACACAATTTTAATTCCGTTAAAATCATGACGAATTTATAGTAAAAGAATCTATGAGAAAATGTATTTAATATTTCTACATTCAACAGTGCACTGTAACCAAATGATTTATTTCCATTTTCGAACTTCATTTGATTCGGAAAACATAAATTCATTTTTCAAGTCATTTTCATTTTCATTTTCATTTTTCATTTTTATTTCCATTTTGAAGAAAACCACATTCATTTTCAAATGATTTCATTTCTCTATTTTCATTTTCATTTTGAGAAAATCTTAACCATTTCCAAATGTTTCCTATTTCTCCATTTCACAATTTATGTTCATTTGATTCAACATGCAATTCATTTTTTGTTTCAATGAGCTAGTGAAGAGATCGATTGGACATATGCAATTAAGGCACAAATTATTTATAATTAAGTTTCAGCTTTTCCCTATTAATTATAAACTCATTTAGTGTAACACCCCAAACCTGGCCTATAAGTTAAGCCCGAATCTAGCGTGTCACACTGAAGAGTTTTTGAAAACGTATAAAGACCTTATGACTAAAGATGACAATATTTTGTTATAGTTAATAAAACAAATCATTTTTAGAAATACTTGGTAAAAATATTACTAATCTCTTGAAAGGCCGATTGAAGAATCGATAATTGAACTAGTGATCTTTTAAAACTGTAACTTTTGAAAATGTCATTGATAATTTAAGAGAACATCTCTAAGTTAAAATATTTGCAAAGATTTGTTACGAAATTCATTTGTTAATCTATTTTGAAAAATCTTTGTTTATGATTTAAGAAAAATCCCTTTTTAAAGTAATTTGAGCAAAATATAAATACGTCAAACATAAAGCAATATAAAATAAACCAGAGGCCTTATTACAACTTTAAAACCCAAAATAGTAAAGGTAATGAAATAATACGAAAAGTAGTTTACTAATGTTCGAAAATGTTATTTTCGAAGCATGGCCTCCACCGAGTCATCCATGGCTCCAAGTCCTCGTCCCTGAGCATTACCTACAAGGGTTAAGAGAAGGGGGTGAGTTACAAGAACTCAGTGTATAATCCACTTACCATTGTTCACTGGGCCAAAATCTCATTAAGCAATTAATTGGGCCAAAGCCCGCTTACAATAATATAAATGTATCATATATATTATGCATATGATATGCAATTCCCAAACCAAATCCTAGTTTTCCATCCGCTACACACCACCCGTACCAACCAACACACCTGTGGGGATCTTTAGTCAACCCACTCCGCCAACACACCAAAACGTAGGCATTAAGCCATTTATATCAAATTTGGGGACAAGCCACCAGATTAACAGAATTTACATGCCATTGTCATTTTTAGATTTGTGGCAGAGCCACTAGATTTATGTAGCATAGCTACCAGAACTTCTCTTCATCATTATCCTATCCCATGCAAATCATGTATATAACGCATAACAAATCACAATAATTTATTCGGATATTTATTACAAAAGTACGGCTCATTATGACAAATTATCAATTAGGCCCATATAGCAAAATATCAGATTGGCCCATTTAACAAAATATCAGATTGGCCCATTTATCAAAATATCAGATTGGCCCATTTATCAAAATAACAGATTGGCCCATTTATCAAAATATCAGATTGGCTCATTTATCAAAATAACAGATTGGCCCATTTATCAATATGTCCATTCAGCCCATAAGGCAAAATCTCAAATCGGCCCATTAACACTTTTGCAAATCGGCCCATTAAGGGCATTTCCATATTTCAGCCCTTTAGAGGCATTTTCATAATTCGGCAATTTACCCACTAAGGGTAATTCGATAATTTCGCAATCTAGACTTAACTACTAATTTGGGCATAACAATTTAAACTGTCCATCTGTGTCGTACTAACTAAATTGACTATAACCTAGGTTAGGAATCTCAAAATGTAAATCCGTAAATTTTCCTTAAAACTAAACCCATATATATTCTTACTAAAATTTTTCCAAAATTTTTGTCTTAACCATTTAGTATAGTTTATTCCTTAAAGTTTCCCTTGTTTCACTATCCAATGATTCTGACCTCTCTTACCCAAAATTCAAATATCTCACTGTACAGTTTTCATATGTTGTTCCCACTTGTTTCTATTGAAAATATACTCACTAAGGAATCTTTACATATAAACTATAACTCTTAATAAACTTTTTACAATTTTATACGATTTTTCTAAGACAGATCAGGGAACCACAAAATCATTCAGAACCAGTCTCACTAAAATTAACATATCTTAGAATATAAAATTTCTTTTCCTTCTCCATTTCTTCCTTATCAAAATAGATACAGTATGTTTTGTGATTTTTCAAAAAACACATCACTGCTTCTAGCCGAAACTATTTTATTACAAAATACAGTTACCACTACGATCATACGCACGCCAGAGGGATCACAGATGCCGGTTTCTGATTTTCTTTGATATTTGGACCGATTCACAGAATATTTCATACAAATTTTTGAGAAGTGTGAGATTACACACCATTTCAGATATGTATACAAAAGATACAGGATTACACACCTGATTTCGATTTCCTAATGAACCACTTGTCGTTGACCTAGAACAATACGAACCAAAAGTTAGCCTCAAATTTCTAAAAGATTTTGTATCACTTACACTTGAATCACTTACCACTATGTATGAAGGTAGAATATATCGAGTGATTTGTCCCTAAAACATGTAGTCGATTATTTCACATTATTACTTCGTGAGCAACCAATTGAATATTGAATAATATCAATAATCCATAAGAACTCCTTACCTTATTAATATTGGATCCGATTTCTAGCGATTATACGATGACTTCGGAAAAATCCAAGTTTCGACCTTACACTATATCTCCACGAGGAAGAAAAATGATTTTGAATAAGGGAAAGTAAGGTGATGGTCTAGGTCAAAATGACCATCCAAAACCAAAGAAAATAAAATATTGAGAAGAATACTTACTGATTGATCAAGAAATGGATGTTAATATGGATGAGAAGAAGAAATAGAGAAAAGATGGAAGTTCGGTTATGGAGGACATTGTATGTTGATATTCGGCTATCAAGGAAGATGGACAAAAGGTGAATATGAAACCAATCCAAATAGAAGGAAAATGCACTATTGTGCTAGAAGATTTTGGCAAAGATAATAGCAAATTGGGAGAAGATGACACTAAAGTTGCAAATTTAATTTTTGGCCAAAACCCTACCAAATGCCAAAGTAAAATTTCAGCTACCTATCTACCCCCAAAACCATCCACATGCATAGTCATAAGGCTCAAAATTTTGCCAACCATACTTTCCATAGCATTCTCCATGAAATAAGCCACTTGTTCCCCTTACTTGCCTTTTCCTTTTGATTCATTTCCCCAACCTCAACCTTTCCTTAGTTCTTTAGCCATCATACCAAAAATAAAGAAGTCAAACTTTCCAATAATACCTCTTGGCCGACATTTAAGGAAAGAGTGTTAAAATATTAGTCAAAAATTGCACACAAAGGGATTTGAACCTCTTCCCTCAAGGTACTTCACTTGATGCAATCTCTTTACCAATAGCTCATTTATGCAAGGACATTACATATTTATTTCTATAAGCTTTGAAGCTACTTACCATCTCTCCTTAAAGTGCTAAAATACCTAATTTTTCCTAAGGTCCAATTAAACCCGAGACTTCATAGAAACCTTGTAACCTTTCAAATTCACTTAACTAATAAGTCCAATTTGTAATAATGCCATTCTCTTGCTCGCAAAATTTTAAACATTCCTGCGCCCAAGGCCCATTGGGCCCAATCCTACTAGGCCCAATTTTGGGATGTTACATTTAGTCACGAAATCATTTCACTATAGTATCGTGACTGAGCTCTCCCAAAGGCATACCATTACAAAAGCAACTCGATTAGTGCTCGTCCAATGACCTTGTCATAAGTGTGTTACCGTCACAGGATATCCTTAATCTCTTCGAAATAATATCAATTCTCCTAATATGATCCTATTTTATCTCATGGTAATCATTACATCTTCCTTCATGAAAATTCAATTACTATCAAATAATAATCAAGTCATTCTTCACAAAGACGAACGACCTGTAACCATGTTTACTTTTCATCAACCATGTAATTCTAATGAGAGGATATCATTTACCCATGTTTTGGGCTATGAGTTCCACTGTTGCGAATGACACTACATACTGCATAAGCCATACACCCAACGCACTAGCTTTCACTTCCTTATATGTTCAAACTTAGACATTTACTTACATTAAAGTGTTTGAGTCACGCATACATAGTCTGTCATCAACTCAGGATTTAGGTATGCCACACTATGAATATAACAAGTGAATAAATCAATAAATGGATTTAGGATCTATTCTTATTGGGTCCTATCCCATGTACTGACAGTCCAATCATTCACATCTATGTCTCAATCTTTTAGGAGTCATCCACTCTGATGCCCAAGACAAAGCATCTCCGTAATTGGACTTGATAAATAACATATAAGTCTTTCAATCGATTTAATCATTCTCGATTAAACTAAGGACATGTTTAGGTTTGTCAACTAATATAAGTTATTTTTTCCGTATTATGATCTAACCACATAATACCACTTAGTATTAGTTTCAACAGTAGACAACCAATAAGCAACATTTGCTTCCATTTTGCTTTCCGTGCAAAAACCATATTAGGAAAATTATACAAATTATATTAGTGTTGTAACAATCCGATTTTAACCCTAATGGAATAGTGGTTTTGAGACCAAAAAATATTTTAAAATTATATTTTGTGTTTATTATGTGTGAATTTTCTTGTGTTAAATTTTCGTGATTTAAATTCGTTGTTTGAGTGTCCGATTTATTAAAAGGGTTTAATCGCATAGAATGAAAATTTGATGGTTAGTTATGAAAGTGTCTAATTTTTGTTGTCTTTTTAATATGGAGGATTGATGTTGCAATTAGCCCATTTTATAAGTAGTGGACAGGCATTAAGTGTTTGTATATATGTTTTTATATGTTAATTTTATAAGTTAAAATTAATTAATATATTATAAGTTATAATAATAAAAGAAAGCATAAAATTTAAAAGCAATTATCATCCATTCATGATCGAATAGAGAAATGGAAAATAGAAAATGGAAAATCTTTGGGCATTCAGCACCTATCTAACTTGATTAAGGTATGTTTAGGTTTCGATTTTTGATAAATTTTATGTTTTTGAGATCGTTGCTAAGTTATCTTCAAGATCCATGCTTGAATTTTTTATTTTGATGAATATTTTGAGTTGAGCTATTGATGAATTCATGTGATATTTGTTGTTAAATGATAGATTATGAAAGATATATTTTGGATTAACATATTTTGTATTGGAAATTTTGATGAATTTGAGTAATTAAGGCTAAATTGTAAAAATAATATTTTAAGAGAATAAAATGTGAAATAAATGAAATATATGGACTAGTATGAAGCTTGTGAATATTCGGCCCTAGCATGGTATATGTAAATTTTGTGTATTTTGTGTTTATGCAATAAGGACTAAATTGGTAAAAGTGTGAAATATTAAGGGCAAAATGGTAATTTTCCCATTTTATGCATTTTTGGATTAAATTGAATAAATATATGATTAAATTAGTTACATTTGAATTTATTTAGATCAAGAACGAAAGAAAATGGAATTAGATCGAGTGAAATCGAAAGTAGACGAATAGCCGATTAAACCGTTCGACAACATCCGAGGTAAGTCAATAAGCATATAAATGTCGTTAAATTTGATTATATATATTATATGATGAATGGAATTATTGTGAATATATTTGTGTTTGGCCAAATGTGTATTGAGCAAAAGAGCTATACTTCGAGTTCAATCCGATCGAGATTCAATGTCCGAAAGCCCCGTATGAACCCTAGGAATAGATAGGATACATATGTCATGACATAAGATTTTTGATATGTGTTATCATGTAAGACCACGTCTGGGACATTGGCATCGACTTGTGATTACGTGTAAGACCATGTCCGGGACATTGCCATCATATTTGATTCGTGTAAGACCCTGTCTGGGACAGTGGCATCAATATGTGATTACATGTAAGACCACGTCTGGGACGTTGGCATTGTACGAGCTTTCAACTATCCATGTATCCTTTTTAATTCCAAATGGTTCAACGGGCTACGTGAAGTTAAGACTGAATGTGAATTCAAATTAAAAGGCTCAGGTATGTACTTATTCCAATATGTGAAAACGAGGTAAGTTGGTTATATGAAATGATATTATGCATGTGACTATGATATATGTGTTATCACATTTGAAATTATGAGTAATTTGGCCATATGATTTATGTGCGTAAAGGTTAAATGTGAAATAGTAATGTATGATAACTTGTATTCAATATTATGCAAATTTGGCCTTGTTTACAAATTATTGATATCTAATTGTTGTTAAATATATGTGTTTTTTCTTATGACTTACTAAGCTCAAGTAGCTTAATGTGTGTGTTCTTGTTTGCATTTGTTTTATAGATTTTGGAGTCACGTTACAAGCTTGGGGATCGTCAGCAAAGCCTATCACACTATCGATTGTTTCTTTCGGTATTTTACTAAGTTGATTTTGGGCATATGGCATATATAGCATATATGGAATGTTTGATTTTGGGACATGTATATATATATATAGCCATGTGAAAATGGCTTGATCAATATGTTTAAATTTGGTTTATGTGTATTTGGTTATGTGCTTGATATATTTGGTTTGAGCAAATTTGGTCTTGGCATAATATATGCATAACATGGTTACTATGTTTATGTTTGTGTGTGTGTGTGTGTGTATGATTTTGGTTAAGGTAAGTCTATGTGTAACTTGTTTAAATTGTTTTGTGAATGAGAGATGGATTTAGTCATGTGATTTGGTAGATAGGTAAATGAAGAGTGCTAGATGAATTATGATAAATGTTTTATAATTGGTATGTTTGTGATGAATTAAGCTTAGAAATGATTGTGAATAGATTAAGCTATTTATGAATAAGATGGTGTGATTGATATACCTTTGAATGCTTGATTTAGTTGGTTTTTTTTTTTGTATGAATTGAGTTGGAATGATATTAGAATGTGATTGTAGGGATGACCCAAAGTGTGGGTGGCATTTTGGCCTTGCAAATGGCCTATATTTGCCCACACGGTTGAGCACACGGGCGTGTGGCTCGACCATGTCCCTCGTGGTTGTATTTCAAAACAAGTCAGACTCAACCACGGGATGGACACATGGGCGTGTGACTGGCCATGTGGTGCAAGTCAGTGTCGACCACGAGTAGAGCACACGGGCGTCTCCGTGACCGTGTGGACAAGTCAGTATGTATGCCTTGTTTTGGCACGGCTTAGACATACGAGCGTGTCTGAGGCCGTGGGAGGCACACGGACTGTCCACACGGGCGTGTGACCTCTGTAACTTTGAAAATTTTTAAATTTTTGAGAACTTCCATATGTGTCTAGTTTAGTTCCGGCCTATTTCTAAAGCATGATTAAGGTCTTGTAGTCATATTTAAGGGACACATTGATTTGTTTTGCTAAATTATGTTATAAAATGACTGTGAATGTTTTCCGTATGTCTGGTAATACCTCTTAACCCTATTTTGGTGACGGTTGTTAGGGTGTTACATTTGATTGGTATCAGAGCTACGAATTAGTCGATTCTAGGACTAACGTAATGTGTGTGAGTCTATCTCTACATGCCATATTTTATGCTGTGATAGTGTGATACCTTCTGACATCTGAAATGTGTTTTCATATAGTAATGGATCCCGATAGAGTCGTAGCTGATGATGTTGAGAGTATAGTGCCTGCTCCCGTGCAAGGGACAGTGCCGGATGATTCTCGACTGACTTCGAGTAATCAAGAGGGAGAGGCTAGACAAGCCTTTTACCAAATAATGAACGATTGGTTTAATTAATATATTCGGACTAATCCGGCTACACAACAACCTCCACCCCCGACTAATCCATCTTCGATACCTGTTATGCCTCAAGTGAGTGATCCGTTGAGATTACCTAAGCCTCCTGTTGCTAAAATCAGAAAACACGGAGCCGAAGATGTAACATCCCAAACCCGGCCCATGCGTTAGGGCCAGATCTGACATGTCACATAAGAAAAATGCTTTTAAGTTCTTTTTATTCGTACGTAAATTGATTTAAAATTTAATAAAACAATTATCCCATTTAAAATTTTTGACAAAATATTAATGAATAGAAGATTGATTGATAAATCGATAAATTTAAACTAAAGATTTTACAACCATGTCTTTTGAAAAGTGTTGATAAAAATTTATGAGAAGATTTCCAAGTTAAAAATATTTATGAAAGTTTTATTAAGAAATCCATTTGTAAATCCATTTTAGATAATGTTTATTTAAGTTTTTTTTTAAAATCTCATTTAAAGTACTTAAAGCAAAATATAAATCGTCAAACACAAAACAAAATAAAAATAATCCAGAGGCCTTATTATAACCTTAACTCAAAATAGTAAAGTAATTAAATGTACTAAAAAGAAATCCAAAGTCCAAATAAAACTGTTTTTGTAGTATGGCCTCCACCGAGTCATCCATGGCCCAAGTCCCGAATCACATCGAGCATTACCGAAGGAATAAGGAAACAGGGTGAGTTACTAGAACTCAGTGTATAACCCCCTTACCGTTGTCCACTTGGCTTGAAACCCATTTAACAATATTTTGGGCCTAAGCCCCTTTTTACATAATAATGGATCAAACATATCATATGAATGTAATGCAATCCCAAACCAACCTAATATTTCGTCCGCTACACACTGATCGTGTCAAACAGTCAAGTTTTAATATTTATAAAGAATGATCGAACCTGGACACTAACTATGACAACGATGGAGGCAAGTGCACCTATCAAACAATAGTATAGTTTAGGCAAGATTATTTTATCGAACCCAAAGGAACCTAAAAGTACTACTACTCACTTTCTTTCTATTATTTAGCCTAAAATATGGAGTGATTGGTTTGATCTAAAACTAATGAAAAACTAAACTAGATGCAAAGACAAAAGAATGAAACTTTTGGGAAAAGACTGTGGAAAAAACTCAGTTGATTTTAGACGATACCCTCAGGAAGAATCCACCTATGACTTCTCTTGTTATCTAACTTTTAATTCATATGACTTCTTTACTTAGCTTGATCCGTGAGACTCCCAAACCTATATTAAACCTATCTCGAGGTGAATAACGTCTAACCTTAGGTTAATTAGTGGAACTCTCATTCTCTTATAAAAACCCCCTAAGGAAGCAATAAATCGATCAATGGACTCCCATATTAGGTTTCACCCTAATTCGGCAAAATCTTGTAACCTTATCTCTAGGCCCTCGATCAACTCTGCTTAATTATGCTAGATCTACTCTTAGGCAGGGTCTATTCCTCTTCCACCTAAGCACATCAGATTAAATTAAGTAACATAATTAAGAACAAACTAAGTACTTATCATATAATTTAGAAATAAAATAACAAAATCCATCATAGGTTTCATCCCCTTCAGGTATCTAAAGGGTTTAGTTCATAACAAAATAAGAAAACATCTCAAGAGAAAAGATAAAACAAAACATAAGAAATCCCTAAAACCCCCTGAAGGAATTGAAGAGGAGATCCTCTATCTTGAGTACAACTCCGGCTTCTTGAGATGGATCAACTAGCTATTTTCGAGTAAATCCCTGAATAAAAGCTCTGGCAGAAAACTCTTCCTAAAACTCCCCCTTAGAACTGCTGCCTTGGGTTGTTTTTATAGGCTCCTTAGATGCTTTACTTGGCTCCTAAGTACCTCCTTCAAGTAGAATTACTATTAAGGTGTTTAAGTGGACTTAGGAGTATGTTTCTTTGGCTTCAAGCATCCAAATCGAGTGAAATTGCTCATTGCCATGGCAGGGGCACGCCCATAGCACATGCCGTGTAAATCGTCTTCAGGCCGTGTCTCAATTTTGTCGATTGGGGTACGACCGTGTAAATCGTGGCATGGCCGTGTGAAGTAAGTGACAAGGCACGGCGGTGTGGCTTGAAGTCCAGGCCGTGTCGATTTCCTCTTTGGCCCAAATTGGTCTATTTTAAGCCCGTTTTACGTTCTTTTTATCCTTAGGTGCTTTCCTGAGTATAAGACATGAAAAGAAAGGATTAAGAGCACCTTTTTACATCAACCAGGGATAAATCATCCAAAAACATACTAAATGTGGGATTAAAATATGTTACTTTTATGGTTTATCACACACCACTGGTACCAACCAACACACCTGTGGGGATCAAGTCAACCCACCCCGCCAACACACCAATCGCAGGCATCTTGCCTTTTATAACAAATTTGATTGTGGACAAGCCACCAAAATCATAGAATATATGTGGCATAGTTACCAGATAGATTGTGACAGAGTCACCAAAATATGTGGCAGAGCCACCAGATTACTTCCTCCGATCATCAATATCCCAATCCCATGCAGAATTATGTAAATGCAACATACTTAATAAATCATGATATTTACAAATATAACAATAATGATTAATTCAGACAAAATTTTGGCCCATTAACACTTTGCAACTCGACCCTTTAAGGCAATGTATCAAATCAACCCATAAATAATATATCAATTCAGCCTATTAAGGTAATTTCGTAATTTGGCCCATAAACAATATATCAATTCGGCCCATTAAGGCAATTTCGTAATTTGGCCAATAAACAATATATCAATTTAGCCCATTAAGGCAATTTCGTAATTTGGCCCATAAATAATATATCAATTCGGCCCTTTAAGGCAATTTCTTAATTTGGCCCATTAAGGGTATTTTCGTAATTTGCACAATGATAATACCGATTTTGTCAATTTTATCAAAATAGTGTATCTTAGGCCATTTTTTCAGTTTATGCCCTATTACGATTTTAATCATAGCCTTTTATTTCCAATATGATATCAATCTTAAAATCCACGGATAACGGTGTGAGATTACACACCTGATTACGGTAAGCACTAAACCTTCTTGCTCATCGACACCTAAGATATCATAGCACTCGATTAATTGACATACTTGATTTTAATAATCAAACTTTAAAATAACGATCTAAAGTTTTTACCATTGGAATCGTGAATGACCACGATTTGATGATTTTCTCCAGATGACGGTCCACAATCCAGTGGAAAATCTCGAACTACCATACCGCCCTTCGTTTAAATTTAGGAGTAGAGATCGCAAATCCGCTCCTTTTTGATCTCCAATCACTATCCCTTTTGATTCGATATTACTTGTCTCCATTGAAAATAAATATTAGTCAAAACTAATATTACGTTGGTATGAACAATTGATTAAGGAGAAAGATCGACTTACCACTAGATCCGTATGATCACAAGAAGATAGATCGAATGATTTAGTCCCTAAAACATGGAGTCGGTTAGCCAACCTTTCAACCCGATTAATACAATAACCAATGGAGTTATTGAATGGACTATGAAAGAACTTCCTTACCTTAAATGATGATAATCCCATTTCCCACGATCGTCCTATGACTAGAGATGATTAGGCGATGTTGTGATATTCGACCTGCCTCTATTTCACTACGAAGAAATATTGATCACAACATGAGAGTGATGGAGAGAGATATTTTGATAGAGAAGCAAAATAGAATAACCGAATGATGATGAACTCATAAATTCGGCTAGTGAGAAAATAACAATGAAATGAAAAGAGGGATAATATGTCACTTACCAAGTTGGTCAAAAGAGATTGTCTTCAACAAAAAGAAATGAAGAAGTGGAGAGGTAGAATGATATTAGATTCGGCCTTGAAGGAAATTCAAACAAGAATAAGTGATCTTAAAGAAATGCCAATTTTGAGAAGAGGAAAGATTGAAGAAATGTTTAAAAGAAAAGAATGGAAGGATAGATGGATGCTAGATGATTCGGCTATCAAGGGAAGGTCAACAAGAGATGAATGTTTCAACCAAACAAGAGAGGAGAAATGCACAAATGTGCTAGGAGGTTTCGGCCAAAGTAAATGGAAGATGATTTTAAAAAAAAACACAAATGATCAAAGAGTAAAAAATGTACCTCTCATGCACCAAAAACTAACAAAATGGTCTAAAATGAAAGGAGAATTTTGGCTATCCCCTCCCCCTAACCAAAACCGTGTAAAACATGCCAATAAGGTTAAAAAATTTGGCCATCAATACTTTCCAAAACAATTCCCATGAAAAAGGCCACTTGTCCCCCTATCTTACCTTTTTCTTTTGATTCCTTTCCTTACCTTCACCCTTTCCTTGTTTTTTTATCCATCATACCATAAGTAAAAAGTCCACCCTTGCCATAAATACTTCCTTGGCCGACACTTAGAGAAAGAATGCAAAAATAATAGTAAAAAATTGTACATTATGGGATTTGAACCTCCTCCCTCCAAGTCCATCATATGGCACCACTACCTCTTTACCAAATGCTCAATTATGCAAGCACTTAACTCATTTATTTTCATAAGTCTTGAAGATACTTACCATCTCTCCTTAATAGACTTAAACACAAAAATTTTTATTAAGGCCCAAATAAACCCGAGCCTTCTCATAACCCCTAGCATACACTATTAATATTCATCAAGCTTAAAATAAGCAAAAATGCAACAATCAAAATTCAAAATTTTGGGATGTTACAGAAGAGTTCACAGCCACTAATAAAGATGATGCTGAACAGGTTGAATTCTGGCTCGATAATACTATACGAGTGTTTGATGAGTTATCTTGCACCCCTAACGAGTGCTTAAAATGGGCCATATCTTTGCTACGAGACACTGCATATCACTGGTGGAATACACTAGTATCGGTGGTTCCGAGAGAGCGAGTGACTTGGGAATTCTTTTAGACTGAGTTCCATCAGAAATACATCAGCCAGAGATGTACCGATCAGAAATGCAAAGAATTTCTTAAGTTGAAGCAGGGTCGGATGACTGTGACAGAGTATGAGAGGAAATTTGTGAGACTCGGTCGGTATGCCCGAGAGTGTGTTTCCACCGAAGCTATAATGTGTAAAAGATTTGAAGATGGGCTAAATGAAGACATTAAACTGTTAGTTAGCATAATTGAGATAAAAGAGTTCGTGGTACTTGTTGAGTGAGCTTGCAAAGCCGAAGATCTCAGGAAAGAGAAAAGAAAAGCTGACTTTGATGCTAGAGATACAAGTAAGAGATCATTCAGTAAGTCATTTCAGTCGACATCAAAGAAGTTCTGAGATGATGCTAGCTGTTCAAAGGCTACTGTAGGGTATTCTAGACTAGATCGGGATAGACCACCTATAAGCTCGAGAGCTACCTCAATAGCTAGTGTGGGTAATGTCAGATCAAATCAACCCAAGTGTGAACATTGTGGTAAACGACATCCCAGCAGTTGTAGGTTGCATGATTGGGCATGTTTTAAATGTGGATCAATGAATCATTTCATTTGTCAGTGCCCAAAGTTATCGGAGCAAAATTGATACAGAATATGAGATCGAGTAACAGACTAGTTCGAGGTAGACCACCCAAAAATACGAGTAATGTAAGTGGCAGTCAAAGAAGGACTAAAGATACAACTGTTAGGTCTGAGGCTCGTGCACCTGCTAGAGCCTATGCTATTCACGCACAAGAGGAGGCCTCATCCCCGAATGTTATTACTGGCATTTTCACTCTCTATGATACTAGTATTGTTGCATTGATTGATCCTGATTCGACTCATTCTTATGTGTGTGAGACTTTAGTATTCAGTAAGACTTTACCTGTAGAGTCTACTGAGTTTGTGATTAAAGTATCGAAGCCCTTAGGCCGGTGTGTTTTGGTTAATAAAGTGTGCAAGAATTGTCTATTGATAATTTGAGATTCGTGTTTTATGGCTGATTTGATGTTGTTGCCATTCGATGAATTTGATATAATTCTAGGTATGGATTGGTTAACTCTACATGATGCTATTGTGAACTGCAAACGGAAGACTATTGATTTATGGTGTCAGAATGATGAAATTATTCGGATTGAATCTAATAATCTGAATGGTTTACCAGCAGTAATGTCTTCGATGTTAGCTCAGAAATACATAAGAAAAGGTTATGAAGCTTACTATTCATATGTGCTTGATAGTAAAGTAACCAAAAGAAATATTGAATCAGTACCTATTGTGTGTGAGTATCCAGATGTGTTTCTTGAACAATTATAGGGTTTTCCACCTATCCAAGAAGTTGAATTTTGTATTGAATTAGTGTCAAGGATGACTCCAATTTCGATAGCTCCGTACAAAATGTTACCTACAGAATTAAAAGAATTGAAAGATCAGTTTCAAGAGTTGAGCAGACAAAGATTTTACGCGATCGAGTTTCTCTCCCTAAGGCGCACCAGTTTTATTTGTGAAAACGAAAGCAGAACTATGAGAATGTTTATCGATTACAGACAGCTCAAAAAAGTGACTATAAAGAATAAGTATCCGTTGCCACAGATTGATGATTTGTTCGATCAGTTGAAAGGGGCTACTGTGTTTTCAAAAATAGATGTGAGATCAGGCTACTATCAGTTACGAATTAAAGACTCTGATGTACCAAATACTGCTTTCCAAACGAGGTACGAACACTATGAGTTTTTGGTTATGCCTTTCGGACTTACTAATGCACCTGTTGTTTTCATGGATTTAATGAATCGAATCTTCAAATAATATCTAGATCGATTTGTGGTAGTATTCATAGATGACATTTTAATATACTCCCGTGATGAAACCGACCATGCCGTACATCTGAGACTTGTGTTACAGACTTTACGAGACAAATAGTTGTATGCAAAGTTCAGTAAATGTGAATTCTAGTTACGCAAAGTCATTTTTCTGGGCCATGTTGTATCAGTATCAGGTATACGGGCTGATCTAAGTAAAATTTCAGCTATACTTGATTGGAAACCTCCGAGAAATGTCTTTAAAGTTTGGAGTTTTTTGGGACTTGCTGGTTACTATAGACAGTTCGTGAAAGGTTTCTCTATGATAGCAATACCGATGACAAAGCTATTATAGAAAGATGTTAAGTTTGAGTGGTCAGAAAAGTGCCAGAAAAGTTTTGATCAGTTGAAAGCTCTTTTGACCGAAGCTCCAGTGTTAGTCTATCCAAAATAGGGTAAAGAATTTGTAATTTATAGTGATGCATTTTTGAGTGGTTTGGGTTGTGTTTTAATGTAGGAAGGCAAAGTCATAGCTTATGCCTCGAGACAATTAAAGCTGCATGAGAAGAACTATCCGACGCATGGTCTGGAATTTGCAGTTATTGTATTTGCATTGAAGATTTGGCGCCACTATTTGTTCGGTGAGAGATGTTATGTTTATTCTGACCATAAAAGTCTGAAGTATTTGATGACTCAAACAAATTTGAATTTGAGACAACGTCGATGGTTAGAGTTGTTAAAAGACTATGACTTGTGATTGACTATCATTCGAGAAAAGCTAATGTTGTTGCGGATGTATTAAGCCGAAAATCACTGTTTTCTTTGCGTGTGATGAATGCGCATATGGTTATATCTGATGATGGTTCGATAATAGCCAAATTAAAAGCAAGACCGTTATTTATTTAACAAATTTGTGATGCTCAAAAAGTTGATAGTGATTTGCTAGCAAAGCGAGCTCTGTGTGAATCGAATGTTGAATCTGAGTTTCAAGTTGATACAAATGGTTGTTTAAGGTTCAGAAATCGAATATGTGTTCTGAGAAATTCAGAGTTGATTTAGATGATTTTGAACGAAGCTCATAACAGTCGGTTATCTATTCACCCAAGTAGTACGAAAATGTATAATGATCTAAAACAGCTTTATTGGTGGTCTGGTATGAAACGAGACATATCTGACTTTGTTTCGAAATGTTTAGTCTGTCAACAAATAAAAAGTGAGCATCAGGTACCTTTTGGGTTACTTCAGTCAATTATGATACCCGAGTGGAAGTGGGACAGAGTCACGATGGATTTTGTATCTAGTTTACCATTAACACCGAGCAACAAAGATGCAATCTGGGTTATTGTAGATAAATTGACTAAATCGGCTCACTCTATTCCGGTTCGTATAGATTATTAGCTTGATAAGTTGGCTGAATTATATGTTACTCAGATTGTGAGATTGCACGGAGTGCCTATTTCTATTGTTTCAGACAGAGATCCGAGGTTCACATCGTGGTTTTGGAAGAAATTGCAAGATGCTTTAGGTACGAAACTACACTTTAGCACAGCTTTTATTCCGCAAACAGATGGTCAGTCCAAACGAATCATTCAGATACTTGAGGATATATTGAGATGTTGCATTCTTGAGTTCGGAGGTACATGGGAACGATACTCATCTCTGATTGAATTTGCTCATAATAATAGCTGTCAATATAGTATTAAAATGGCATCTTACGAGGCTTTGTACGGTTGTAAATGTCATACACCATTGTATTGGACTGAGCTCAGTGAAAATAAGATACACGGGGTCGATTTGATTAAAAAGACTAAACAAAAGTGAAAGTGATTCGCGATAGTCTAAAAATAGCATCAGATTGTCAGAAATCATACGCGACTTGAAAAGAAAAGATATAGAGTTTCATATTGGAGATAAAGTCTTTTTGAAGGTATCATCGTGGAAGAAAATACTCAGATTCAGTCGTAAAGGAAAATTGAGTCCGAGATTTATTGGATCGTATGAGATTATAGAGCGTTTTGGGCCGATTGCTTATAAAATGTTGTTGCCATCTGAGTTAGAAAAGATTCACAATGTATTCCATGTTTCGATGCTCCATAGATACTGAATTGATCCTTCACATGTGATTAGTCTGAAAGAGGTTGAGATTAAGTCTAATATGACATATGAAGAAGAACCGATTCGTATTTGGCTCATGAGATTAAAGAATTACGAAATAAGAAAATTTTGTTAGTTAAGGTACTGTGGCATAAGTACGGAGTTGAGGAAACAACTTGGGAGTTAGAGGATACAATGAAAGAGCGTTATCCAAACCTATTCACCGGTAAGATTTTCGGAGACGAAAATCCCTAAGGGGGCAGAGTTGTAATAGCCCGATTTTGACCCTAATTAGAATAGTGGTTTTGGGACCACAAATCCGAGTCTAAAAAATATTTTAAAATTATATTCTATGTTTATTATGTGCTAATTTTCTTGTGTTAAATTTTTGTGATTTAATTTCGTTGTTTGAGTGTCTGATTTAATAAAAGGGCTTAATCGCGTAAAATAAAAATTTGATGGTTAGTTGTGAAAGTGTCTAATTGTTGTTGTATTTTTATTATGGAGGATTTATGTTTTAATTATCCCATTTTATAAGTAGTGGACGGAATTAAGTGTTTGCATATATGTTTTTATATGTTAATTTTATAAGTTAAAATTAATTAATATATTATAAGTTATAATAATAAAAGAAAGCATAAAATTTAAAAGCCATTATCATCCATTCATGACCGAAGAGAGAAAAGAAAAAAAAAAATAGAAAAGCTTTGGGCATTCGACACCTATCTAGCTTGATTAAGGTATGTTTAGGTTTTGGTTTTTGATAATTTTTACGTCTTTGAGATCGTTGCTAAGTTATCTTCAAGACCCATGCTTGAATTTTTTATTTTGATGAATATTTTGAGTTGTGATATTGATGAATTCATGTGATATTTGTTGTTAAATGATAGATTATGAAAGATATGTTTTGGATTAACATGTTTTGTATTGGAAATTTTGATGAATTTGAGTAATTAGGGCTAAATTGTAAAAATAATATTTTGAGGAATAAAATGTGAAATAAATAAAATATATGGACTAGTATGAAGCTTATGAATATTTGGCCCTAGTATGGTATATGTAAATTTTGTGTATTTTGTGTTTTATTCAATAAGGACTAAATTGCTAAAAGTGTGAAATGTCAGGGGTAAAATGGTAATTTTCCTATTTTATGCATTTTTGGATTAAATTGAATAAATATATGATTAAATTAGTTAAATTTGAATTTATTTAGATCAAGAACAAAAGAAAATGGAATTAGATCGGGGGAAATCGAAAGTAGACGAATAGCTGATTAAACCGTCCGACAACATCCGAGGTAAGTCAATAAGCATATAAATGTTGTTAAATTTGATAATATATATATGTTATATGATGAATGGAATTATTGTGAATATATTTGTGTTTGGCCAAATGTGTATTGAGCAAAGGAGCTATATTTCGAGTTCGATCCGATTGAGATTCAATGTCCGAAAGCCCCGTACGAACCATAGGAATAGCTAAGATACATATGTCATGACATGGAATTTCCGATATGTGTTATCTTCTAAGACCATGTCTAGGACGTTGGCATCAACTTTTGATTACGTGTAAAACCATGTCTGGGACGTTGGCATCGTATTTGATTCGTAAGACCACATGCGGGACGATGGCATCGATATGTGATTACATGTAAGACCACGTCTGGGACGTTGGCATTGTACGAGCTTCTGACTATCCGCGTATCCTTTTTAATTTCGAATGGTTCAACGGGCTACGTGATATTAAGACTGAGTGTGAATTCGAATTAAAAGCTCATGTATGTACTTATTCCAAGTTGTGAAAATGAGGTAATTTGGTTATTTGAATTGATATTATGCATGTGAATATGATATATGTGTTATCACATTTGAACTTATGAGTAATTTGGTCATATGATTTATGTGCGTAGAGGTTAAATGTGAAATAGTAATGTATGATAACTTGTATTCAATATTATGCAAATTTGGCCTCGTTTACAAATTCTTGATATCTAATTGTTGTTAAATATATGTGTTTTTGCCTATGACTTACTAAGCTCAAGTAGCTTACTCTGTGTGTTCTTGTTTGCCTTTGTTTTATAGATTTTAGAGTCACATTACGAGCTCGGGGATCGTCAGCAAAGCCTATCACACTATCAATTGTTTCTTTCGGTATTTTACTAAGTTGATCTTGGACATATGGCATGTATAGCATAGATGGAATGTTTGATTTTGGGACATGTACATATATATATAGCCATGCGAAAATGGCTTGATCAATATGTTTAAAGTTGGTTTATGTGTTGTAACACCCCGCACCCAAGACTGATACTAGGTTTAGATACGAGACATTACTATGCTTGAACTCACGAAAACAAGAACTTACGGGCTATAAAATTTCGTTCCGACTTAAAAACTTCACTTTCTTAGTCAACACATATAACAAGGGCCTACGATGCCTTTAACTCATGTCAGAAAACTTTCAGAATTAAATCAAATAACTCATTTTTGAAGCAGGATTCACACACCCGTGTGACTTGGAACACGCTCGTGTACCCTTAAGCACGCCCATGCCCTCAAACCGTGGAGAGCTACTGACTATTTCCACATGGCTTAGACACACCCATGTCTTCTAACCGTGGGAGGTTACTGACTAATTTCACACGGCCATGACACGCCCGTGGGCTTAGACCATGTGCTAATCCTTGATATACTGACTAAATTAACACGGTCTGGGCACATGCCCATGTCCAAACCGTGTGTCTTACACAGCATACACACACTGCCGTGGGATTTGCCTGTGGCCTATTCTGATTAATAATACTAAGGTGAAGGGTTAACACGGCCTTGACACACGCCCGTATGTCCAATCGTGCCAGCACTTAAAGGCTATTTACCAAGCCATTTGCCACCCTGAAAAGAAGATCATACTTAAACTCAAATCAACAATGCAATAACAACCCATCTTTCATGAATAATACTACATGCTTCATTGATCTCAATAAACATATATACTTAGTCAAATACAAAGGAATAATGAACTTGATGTCCTATACAATGGCCTTTCTTAAAGTATATACACAAAATGAATGCTTCCTATACATGCCATACTTAGTAGAGTAACTTGGCTATACCAAAGTAAGAGTTGATAGTGTGCTGCGAGCTCGACTTTAATGATCCACTAGTTAGCTTGGCGGGACTGCATAGTAAGAAAGAATCATAACGTAAGCATATAGCTTAGTAAGTTTGTATGTACAACACATATCAATATACTTGCTTAACATAAACCATTTAGCTTACAATGGTATCATAATTTCAGCTATAAAGCTTACTTACTAATACTTGATTCTTACATGTCTTATGATACTTAACATTCTCATACTTGTAAGGTAAATATGGTACTGTATCACTTGATCACATTGATCAAGATACTTTAATAATAATAATCATAATGTTTACTTCCTCATTCATAACATGAATAATACTCAATTTCATCTTGATACTAACTTTGCTTTCTTAGCTTTCTTGATATCTTCTTTTTGACTTACTCGTTTGCCCGATGAATTTCTGTGAATAACCGAGGATACTAAATCTCGACCCACATAACTTGATACCAAAGCCATATCTTCGGTATGGTCTTACATGGAATATCTCATCTTGGTTTCAAGGCCATGTCTTGACATGGACTTATATGAAGTCTTGCTGTTGATAACATACTCAATACCAAGCTTGCCTTGGACTTACATAATAACTTGCTTGCTAACTTGATCAATGCCAAGCTTGCCTTGGACTTACATGATATCTTGATCAATGCCAAGCTTGCCTTGGACTTACATGATAACTTGATCAATGCCAAGCTTGCCTTGGACTTACATGATAACTTGCTTGCTAACTTGATCAATGCCAAGCTTGCCTTGGACTTTCATGATATCTTGATCAATGCCAAGCTTGCCTTGGACTTACATGATAACTTGACCAATGCCAAGCTTGCCTTGGACTTACATGATATCTTGTGTGGTAGATCGAGTATCTTGGGAAATTTATCTTCAATCGGGACTTGCCCGTACTTATTATCGTGATTTCTTTCTTGAACATAACATGATCATTTCATACAATTATTGTACAATATACTAAGCAAATTAATGATAAAAATCATAAAGCTTAGAAATCATACAAACTTACCTCAATATACAAAATGTATGTAGATATGCAATTTAGTCCACAACTTTGTTCTTGCCTCGGTTTCGATCCGGGCTTCATTTTTCTTGATCTATAATCATAAATAGATCATTTAATAATCATATTGACTAAATTAACACATAACTCATATTTTAGCAAAATTACTATTTTGCCCTTATACTATCTAATATTTGCACTTTTACCCCAATTCTAAAACCGATTTTCATGCAACTTTCTTAAACTTCATGCTTAGATGAATCATTTTCTTCTATATCAATCATCAATTCTCACTATTTCTAGTAGGTATGACCAATTTTATAACTATTACAAAATGGTCCCTACTACCATTTTTCATGAAACTCATTAAGGAAAAGATGTTTATCTAACATCAAACTCTCTTAAACTTCCATAAAACATCATTTAACAAGCATATCATTCAAGGGTAAATTTTGAACATGCATCTTAGCTCATTTTATAGCTAAAATTAGCTAATTCATAATACGAGAACTTCAAAAATACGAAGAATATTAAAAACGGGCTAAGATGAACTTACTATGAGCTTGAAAAAAAATGAAGAACCCTAGCTATGGTGTCTTCAAATTTTCGGCAGCACAAGGAAGAAGATGAATGAATTTTTCTCATCTTTTTCCCATTTAAAACACTTAATAGGCAAATGACCAAAATGCCCTTCCTCGTAAAAATTCTATTTAACACCATCTCAAGGTCAATTTTGTCCAAAATTTTATTTTTGGGAAAATTTCTATTTAAGGGCTCATAATTATTATTCTAAAGCTATTTCATGCCAAAAGCTTCTAGAAACTCATATATTGCAACTTTTGCAATTTAGTCCTTTTTGGACCAATTGACCTCAACTTAATAAAATTACTTTACAAAACTTTCATACTAACGTGCAAACATGGCATAAACTTGAAAAACTCATAAATTCACCTTGGGTTCGTGGCCTCGCACCACTATCCCTACTAGGCCCTAAATCGGGCTGTTACAATTCTCCCCATCTTAAGGATTTTCGTCTTCGAAAATCTTACCAACAAAAAGGTTTGGATACTGGTTTATTATACTCTTTTCTGGTTCCCATGTAGATTCTTCAATTTCATGTCTTTGCCACAATACTTTTACTAAGGCAATACTCTTATTCCTCAATTTCTTGACTTCCCGAGCCAAAATCTTGACTGGTTCTTCACCATAAGTCATGTCGGGGCCAATCTCTATTTCTGAAAGGATAATTACATGTGAAGGGTCTGATCTGTAGCATCGCAACATTGACACATGAAACACATCATGTATCTTTTCTAATTCTAAGGGAAAATCCAAACGGTAAGCTACCGGTCTAACTCTCTCAGTAATCTCGTAAGGTCCAATGAAAAGTGGACTTAATTTACCTTTTCGGCCAAATCTGAGGACTTTTCTCCATGGTGAAACTTTCAAGAAAACTTTATCCCTAACTTGATACTCTATCTCTTTTCTCTTTAAATCTGAATAGGATTTCTATCTGTATGATGCATCCTTTAAATGTTCTTGAATCACTTTCACTTTCTCTTCAGCTTCTTTAAATCTGAATAGGAGTTCTGCACTTACGCCCATATAGGGCCTCATAAGGCGCCATCTTTAAGCTCGACTGAAAGCTATTATTATAGGCGAATTCTACCAATGGGAGAAACTTTTCCCAACTGCCTTGGAATTCCAAAACACAACATCTGAGCATGTCCTCGAGTACTTGAATTAACCTTTCTAACTGGTCGTCAGTCTGAGGGTGAAAAGCTGTGCTAAAACTCAATTTTGTACCCAAAGCTTCTTGCAGCTTCTTCCAGAATCTGGAAGTGAATCTCGGATCTCTATCCGATATGATCGATAAGGGAACTCCGTGAAGTCTTACTATTTTTGAAACATACAAGTTTGCCAACTTGTCTAGTGAGTAATCCACTTGTACAAGTATAAAGTGGGCTGATTTCGTGAGTCTATCAACCACTACCCAAACAACATCTTTCTTACTCGGAGACAACGGTAAACCCATTACAAAATCCATAGTGATACGGTCCCATTTCCACTCGAAAACCAAGATAGGCTGAAGCAAACCTGAAGGTACTTGGTGTTCAGCTTTTACTTGCTGACAAATCAAGCACTTGGAAACAAATTTTGAAATGTCTTTCTTCATTTTCAGCCACCAATACTATTACTTTAAATCATTATACATCTTGGTGCCACTCGGATGTACAGATAAACATCTGTTATGTGCCTCATGCAAAATTTTCTGAATATGCTTCTCTTTTCTTGGCACACAAACTCTATCTCTAAACAATAAATATCCATCAGAATTAATCCAAAAGTCAGATTCAGCATCTGACTTGCACTGAGCTCTCTTAACTTGTAATTCACTATCTTCTTTCTAAGCCTCCAAGATCTCTTGAAGAAACATTGGTCTAGCTCTCAACTCAGCTAAAATAGAACCATCATCGGATAAAGATATTTTTTAATTCAATGCTCTCAAGGCAAATAGGGATTTTCTGCTTAAAGCATCGGCGACCACATTCGCCTTTCCAGGATGGTAATCAATGACCAACTCATTGTCCTTTATCAGCTCTAACCATCTTCGTTGTCCTAAGTTCAACTCTTTCTGCATCATCAAGTACTTCAAACTTTTGTGATCGGTAAAAATCCGACATCGTTCACCATATAAATGGTGTCTCTAAATCTTCAGAGTGAAGACTATGGCAGCCAATTCAAGATCATGCGTCGAATAATTTTTCTCATGAGGCTTCAACTGCCTGGAGGCATAAGCAAATACCTTGCCTTCTTTCTTGAGTACACAGCCTAATCCATTTAAGGATGCATCACTATAAATTATGAATTCTTTCCCTGTCTCTGGTTGTACTAAAACTGGAGCTTCTATCAGCATTGCTTTCAACTTCTCAAAACTTTGTTGGCATTTTTCTGACCACTCAAACTTCACATTCTTCTATAACAATTTAGTCATCGGGGTTACAATCATAGAAAACCCCTTGGCAAATCGTCTGTAGTAGTTGGCTAGCCTAGAAAACTTCTAATCTCCATGATGTTCTTCGGTGGTTTCTAGTCTATTATAGCTGAGATCTTACTTGGATCTACTCAGACTCCATCTCTCGAGACAATATGTCCCAGGAATCCCACTTCCTTGAGCCAAAACTCACTTTTACTGAATTTGGCATACAACTAATTTTCTCGAAAAGTCTGTAAAACTATCCGTAGATGATCAGCATGTTCATTCTCGTCTTGGAAATAAATTAGTATGTCGTCAATAAAAATGACTACAAAATTGTCAAGGTATGGTCTAAAAATGCGGTTCATTAAGTCCATGAATACCGCAGGAGCATTGGTCAACCCAAAAGGCATGACTAAAAATTCATAATGCCCATACCTCGTTCGAAAGGCAGTCTTGAATACATCTGAATCTTTCACTCTCAACTGGTAGTACCCTGATCTCAAGTCTATTTTGGAGAACACAATCGCTCCTTTCAATTGATCAAACAAATCGTTGATCCTAGGTAATGGGTACTTGTTCTTTACTGTCACTTTATTAAGCTGACGGTAATCAATGCACAATCTCATGCAACTTGATCTTGCTTGCATCAACTCTTGCGTAACTTCAACTCTTTCAACTCTGTTGGAGCCATTCTATAAGGAGTAATAGATATTAGTGCAAGCAGGGAGTTAGCTCAATGCTGAACTCAACTTCTCTAGCGGTGGTAATCCGGTAATTCCTCGGAAAAACATCCACATACTCACATACTATCAAGACCGATTCAATCTTTAACTCGTCTCTTTATCATTCATTACAAAGTCCAAAATGCCTCATACCCTTTTCTTAGATATCTCTACGCCATCATATGAGAAATTATTACTGACGATCTACCTTGCTCATCTGATTCTACATGAAGAGTATCCCCATTCTCACATCTCATCTCAATGTATTTCTTCTCATAATTTACAATTACATTATGAGTAGTCAACCAGTCCATACCAAGAATGAGGTCGAATTCATCAAATGGTAACAACATAAGATTTGCTTTAAAGTAATGACCTCTAATCATTAATGGATAATCTTTACAAACTTTATCAACTAACATACTCTTGCCTAAAGGATTAGACACCTTAATCACAAATTATGTGGTATTTATAGGCACACCCAAACCGGGTAATAATTTCATGCAAATGTAAGAGTGTATGGATCTGGGATCTATTAAAGCAATAACTTTGGTCTTGTAAAGAGAAGAGGTACCCGTAATAACATCAGGGGAAGATGCCTCTTCGTGAGTGTGAATGGCATAAGTCCTTGCAGGCGCTCTACCCTCGGGTCTCACAGTCTGCTCTCTGGGTTACCTCTTCCACTTGCCCCACTTCTCGGGTTCCTCTGCGGTCCCCCTCTGACCATATTCCCGGATCTTGAGTTCTAAGTTCTCTCTTCTTTACTCATATCTAGACAATCTTTTATGAAATGGTCTTGGGAACCACATGTCACATCCCAAACTCGATCTAGACGTCACGACCAGATCTGGTCTGTCACAGGGAAAAGGTTGAAAAGAAACTTTAGGGATCTTGATGGAAACCAAACTTTTTATTTCAGGTGATGTTTTGAAAACAGTGGTTTGCCGCTTAAGAAAAATTTCCAGAATGGATTAACTGCTCATTTACTATCTATTTTAGCACTTGTGAGAAAAACAGATATTTAGGTTGTAGTTATTTAGAAAACTTCTTTTTAACAATTACGTTTAAGTCGTAAAATAATGTTGTATCAAAGTGGAATTTAAAATGAAAAACCCAATATCAATTTAGAAAGGCCTTATTACAACAATTAAAATCCCAAATTAAAACGTCTTAAAAAGAAACTAAGTTTATTGAAATTAACAAGCTATGGCCTCCTCGAGTCTCTTCGGCTCCCAAGTCCACATCATACTGATCACCTGCAAGATTAGGCAGAGGAGGGGTGAGTCACCAAGACTCAGTGTGTAAGTTCCCCCTTAAAACATCATAAATGGCCTCAAGCCCACAACCACATATTGGGCCTTAGCCCACTCAAAATAGCATGTACAAAAATGGATGCAATGTACCTGGCCCAATCCTAGATTTCCATCCTCTACACACCACCCGTACCAGTCGATCACTCCGTGGGGATTTCGACAATCAACCCTCCATCCGCTACACTCCATAGGTGGCACCAAGCCACTGGTGACATAGTCACAAAATATCATATGTAGGGCCAACCCACTTGTGGTACCAAACCACTAGTGACAATCCTGAATAATCATATATTTGGGGACAACCCACTGTGGTACCAAACCACTGGGGCGAGCCACGAAATCATTAATATGTGGTACCAAACCACTGAAACTTAGCCACGAATCAAGAATGTGAGGCCAACCCACGTGTGGTACCAAACCACTAGTGACAGTCTTACACTTCCCCTTTCATATCATATCCAACCCACGCATACAAATGTCAACTGAATGTAACATACTGTCAAATGCATAATATTATTATGGCATACTTTCATTAGCATATACATAAACAGCAGGATACTTACCTGGTACTTCAGCCATGCCCATAATGGCATAACGCTTATTCATTTAGCCATTTTGGCTTTTAAGCCCCAAAGAAATTAATAACACATAATAATAATATTAAAGTGTGAATTTTACACACAATCACGGTAATCAACCCCTAAGGGTATAATGGTAATTTTACTCACTGAGGGTATTCCAGTAATTTACCTACCAAGGGTAAATCAGTCATTTTACCCTATAAGGGTATTTCAGTAATTCCACCCTATAAGGGTAGTTCGGTAATTCTACTCATAACCAATCCATGCATGCAACGGATCTCAAACATAATCAATCATACAATTAGCATATACAACGCTAGTACTACCACGAGGGTACAATGGTCATTTTATTGTTTAGGGGTAAAATGGTAATTTTGCAAATTGGGGTATCCCGATAATTTCCCAAACCAAGGGTATTTTGGTAATTTCACAAACTAGGCGTATTTCGGTAATTTCACAAATTAGGGGTATTTCAGTAATTTCACAAACTAGGGGTATTTGGTAATTTCACAAACTAGGTATTTCGATAATTTTACGACCCGATGAATCTCGGACTCAGTTTGCCTTTACAACCAAATTGGAGTATTATCTTCCATGGTGAGACTTTCGAAAACACTTTGTCCCCGATCTGAAATTTAATGTCTTTTCGTTTCAAATCTGCATAAGATTTCTGATGATCTGACGCTATTTTCAAACTATTACGGATCACTTTTACTTTCTGCTCAGTTTCTTTCATCAAGTCAACCCTGTGAATCTTATTCTCGTTGAGTTCTAACCAATACAGAGGTGTTCGACATTTCCTACCATACAAGGCTTCATACGGTGACATTTTAATGCTCGACTGAAAACTATTATTATATGCAAACACAATCAATGGTAAATATTGTTCCCACGTACCTTCAAACTCAAGAATGCAACATCTCAACAAATCTTGAGAATCTAAATAATCTGCTTAGATTGACCATCAGTCTGTGGGTGAAAAGCTATACTGAAATGCAATCTAGTACCTAAAGCCTCTTGCATTTTCTTCCAGAATCGTGAAGTAAACCTTGGATCTCTGTCAGACACAATAGGTAGTGGCACCCCGTGCAATCTCACAATATCAGAAATATATAGCTCAACTAACTTATCAAGTGAATAATCAGATCGTACTAGAACAAAATGAGAAGATTTCGTCAATCTATTAATTACAACCCAAATTGCATCTTTCTCCCTCGGAGTAAAAGGCAACCCTGAAACAAAATCCATCGTCACTCTATCCCATTTCCACTCGGGAATCATAATCGGTTGTAACAAACTGGATGGCCCCTGATATTCAGCTTTAACTTGCTAATAGATTAAACATTTCGAAACAAACTCTGAGATATCCCACTTCATACTAGGCCACCAATAAAGTTGTTTCAAATCATTATACATCTTGGTACTTCCCGGATGAACAGATAGGTGACTACTATGCGCTTCTTTCAAAATCAAATTAATCAATTCTGAGTTTCTTGGAACACATATTCGATCTCGAAATCTCAAACAATCATCAATATCAATTCAAAATTCATAATCAAAGTTCAAATCACATTGACCTCATTTCGCTAACATTTCATTATCAATTTTCTGAGCATCACGTATTTGTTGTAAGAACAATGTTTTTGCTTTTAATTCGGCCAAAACTGAACCATCATCAGACAAGTCTAAATAAGCATTCCTCACACATAGTGCAAATAGTGATTTTCGACTCAATGCATCAGCAGCAATATTTGCTTTACCCGTATGATAATCTATCACAAGCTCGTAGTCTTTTAATAGTTCTAACCATCTTTTCTATTGCAGATTTAGGTCTTTCTGAGTCATCAAATATTTTAGACTTTTATGATTTGAAAACACATGGCATTTTTTACCGAAAAGATAGTGGCGCCAAATCTTTAAAGTAAACACAATCGCTACTAGCTCAAGATCGTGCGTCGGATAATTCTTTTCATGCGATTTCAATTGTCTTGAGGTATAAGCAATAACTTTGCCTTCCTACATCAAAACACATCCCAGACCGTTTAAAGAAGCATCACTATATTTCACAAACTCTTTACCAGTTTCTGACTGTACAAGCACTAAAGCTTTGGTCAATAAAGTTTTCAACTGATCAAAGCTTTTCTGACATCTTTCAGACCACTCAAATTTCACATCTTTCTGAAGTAATCTCGTCAGTGGAGTTGTAATCATCGAAAAGCCTTTTATGAACCATCGATAATAACCAGCAAGTCCCAAAAAACTACAAACTTTGGACACATTTTTCAGAGGCTTCCACTCTAAAATAGCTGAAATTTTGCTCAGATCAACTCGTATACCAGATGCTGACACAATATGCCCCAAAAAGCTAACTTTACGCAACAAGAACTCACATTTACTAAACTTTGCATACAATTGCTTATCTCGCAGAGTTTGTAGCACAATTCTCAAATGTTTAGCGTGCTCAACTTCATCACACGAATAAATCAAAATGTCGTCAATGAATACAACAACAAATCAATCTAAATACGGTCTAAAAATTCTGTTCATCAAATCCATAAAGATAGCAGGAGCATTTGTTAGTCCAAATGGCATAACTAGAAACTCATAATGCTCGTACCTCGTTCTGAAAGTAGTTTTCAAAATTTCTAAATCTTTTACTCGCAACTGATAATATCCCGACCTCAAATCTATCTTTGAAAACACGGTGGCTCCTTTCAACTGATTAAACAAATCATCAATTCTGGGCAGAGGATATTTGTTCTTAATAGTCACTTTGTTTAACTGACGGTAATCAATACACATTCTCATCATACCATATTTCTTTTTCATAAATAGAACAGGAGCACCCCAAGGTGAGAAACTATGTCGTGCAAATCCTCTATCGGTCAACCCTTACAACTGAGACTTTAATTTTTTCAATTCTTTCAGTGTCATTCTATACGGAGATATTGAGATAAGAGTCGTCCCCGGCACTAAGTCAATACCAAACTCAACTTCTTGTATCGGAGGTAATCTCGGTAATTCTGCAGGAAACACATCAAGGAATTCACAAACCACTGGCACAGATTCAACTTTCTTTCCAGTCACTTTAAAATCAATCACATAGGCAAAATAATTTTCATAACCCTTTTTCACACAACTCTGAGCTTTCATTACTGATGTCACAGTCGATAATCCATTCAAATTGTAACACCCCCAAACCCAACTTAGACGTTATGACCGGATTTGGCATGTCACATAAAAGGGTTGTTTAAAACTGCGTGTTCGTTAAAAAGTTGGTCATATTCTTTTTGAAACTTCGAGCTTTGTTGTTTGTGAAACTCTGATTCATTTTGATGGTTTCCTTGTAAAAACGTTATTATCATTATTATTATTGTTTTCGAAAACTTTGTTTATAACAGAAATCAGGTTCGGTGAATTTCAGAAATGTGATATTTTGAAAATAGTTATTGTCATTTTATGAAAACCCAGAGTTTAATAGTTTATAGTTTGAATATAACCAAAATGAAAGATTTAAGGAAAAAATTAAAGTCCAATGGCCTTATTACAACATTAAACCCCAAATTAAAATAAATCTTAAATAAAGCAAAACGGAAATTTACTGAAGTTTGTAAGTAGTACTCGATGTATGGCCGCCACAGAGTCCTCCGCAGCTCCAAATCCTCAATGCTGGGGATCACCTGTAAGGTTAAAGTAGAGGGGTGCGTTACGAGAACTCAGTGTGTAATCCCCTAATCAGTCATTAACTGGGCCCGAGCCCATACGAAAGCAGACTAGGCTGAAGCCCCATTCGGTAACAATCTGGGCCTTAGCCCTATAAACATGATCATGCAAATAAAATATGTAGCCCAACCTAATAATCCATCCATTACACACCCCCATACCAGCACAACACACATGTGGGGACCAAGTCAACCCACCTTGCCAAAACACACCAATATTGCAGACAAGCCGTTAAATACAAAATTTGTGGCAAAGCCACCAGATACGTGGCATAGCCACCAAACAAAATGTGGCAGAGCCACCAGACATGTAACACCCCAAACCCGGTCAACACACCACGACCAAATCTGGCATGTTACGGGGTTAAAACGTTTGAATAAAACAAGTTTCCCGGTTTATTTTTATTGAAAACTCTTTTGTCATTTTTAAAGTTTAGAAAACCCTATACATAGTGATGTTGAAAACGTTTTTGTGTTGCTTTAAAATCCAGAGAACTCTGGCTTGAAAATATGTTTGTTGTTACTAGTTTTTAGGAATCATACGATACTTATTAAAACCGAGTGAGACGAGCAAAGTCAAGTTTAGAACCATTTTCTTTCTCTTTTTTTTTTTTTTGCTTGAAAATTTAGGTTTGAAATCATCTTTGTTAACTTTGTTATTACCTTATGAATAATGTCACCCGATGGTAACGTTGGAAAACCCGATATAGAGTATAGTTTTATAAACTTCGATTTAATTCCGGTTACTAAAGCAAATCAAGTTATTAATCATATGCATAAGATAATTAAAATATAATCACGAAATAAAAACCCAAAATAATACTTAGCGGCCTTATTACAAAACCAAAACCAAATATAAATATAAATAAAATATAACCCGAAATAGTAATTTAAAGTCAAAACCCGAAACAAGCATGCATGGCCACCTCGAGTCCTCCCCGGCTCCATATCCACGATCTACGCCTCATCTGCAAAATATAAGGGAAGGGGTGAGTCACCGAGACTCAGTGTATAAATCCCCAACCCGATAGTGCAAGCACTTACGTAAATCATCAGTATAACATGCAAATCATGCAACCCCATAACCTGACCATCCAATCTCCTTTATCTACCCTGTGTAGTCAAAACCACTGGTGACCGAAGTCACAAATATATATCGATGTGGTTAAAACCACTGATGACAATCTCGTAATCAATCGTGTGGGGCCAACCCACTGTGGTACCAAACCACTGGGATGAGTCACAATATCGATATGTGGTCAAAACCACTGGTGACCATAGTCACAAATATCATCAATGTGGTCAAAACCATTGGTGGTCAAAACCACTAGGAGTTAGTCACAAATTATACTATCAAATATAGGGCCAACCCGTCGTGTGGTCAAAACCACTGGTGACAGTCCAAATAATTCTTCCCCCTCCTCTCAACAATCCCACCATCATGTCCATATCAATCGTGGCATAATATCATATGATGATGGAAATACACATGGCATAGCATTAAACAATGACATGATAGCATATATCGAGATCCATATAACAGGGGACTTACCCGGAGTCCACGCTCATGCCCACAAGGCATAACTATCGGTTTCAACGGCTATAACGGTAACACGATAAACATATCATACTGACGACGTGTGTAAGCATTACACACCTGACTATTCGTAGATCTAAGCGAAATCTCGAAACTACATGAAACTAACGAGATCCCGAAACGTTTGCCTTCCCCCTTCCTACAATCGGCTAACACTTTGTTAGTAACCAAAAGCCTATTCGGCTCAACTAGAAATCCCGAAGGATATATCGCATGAAGATCACCTTACCTTCATGCCGATTTGGTTTCCAACAAAATCCCGAAGCTACGTGATGCACCTCCCTTGCAATCGGCCAAGCACTAGCACGCAAAAATGATTAGCCTTCGGCTTTTGGAACGAATGAGAGACAAATCCGAACACTAGAACCCTTACCTATATCCCTTAGCCAAATCTCAAGATCTACGATTCTATGCAGATCCTCCCTACAATTAGCTTAAACACGTCATTAAGAACCTAAGAACCATTCGGTCCTATCATGAATCCTGAAACCAAAAGAGATAGTTACCACCTTACCTTACTGACAGTTTCGGCCACCAAGCACCAACGTTCAGCACCCTTAAGTGATCTTAGGGGTTTCAGCTACCAACATGAAACAAGAATGAAGTTTAATATATAGATCTTTAATAGAAGGGAAGATAGAAGGGAAGCCACTTACCAAGAGATTCAGCTATGCCTCAAAAAGAAGGAGATAGATTCGGCACTTCAATGGAGACTAGATCACGTGAGAAGAGAAAGAAATAAGGCCAAGGATATTCGGCCAAACACTTGAAAGAAGAGAAGGAGAAGAAAACTCACAAGGTTTCGACTTTTGAAGAGGGTAAAGATGGAGGAAGAAAATGAAATGGAAAAGAAAGGATTCGGCAAAGAGAAAGAAAGAGCTTTCGGCACAAGAGACTTGAAAGAAGAAAAAGATGTCGATTGAAGAATGGGTGTTGGTTTGACTTTGAACAAAATAGGAAGAAGAGAAGTGAACAAAGGTGAGTTCGGCAAAGATAGTATTTCGGCCAATAATGAATGCACAAGAAAAAGAAGAGGAGAGAATGGCTAATAAGTTTTGGCTCTTCCCAACACAATGGCAAAGTTTGGTTCGGCCAAGCACCAAGCTTGCCGAATGAGAAAAGAAGAATGCCAAATGGACTCGATTTTTTGGCACTAAACGAAAATAAAGGAAACCTTCAAGCTAGCCGAAAAAACACACCTACTTGGCCATTGAAATTTGGCACCCCCAAGTTCCCAAACCGATTACTTCTCCTCCCCAAAGTCCCTAATCCGGCCAACACCTCAAGACTCTCCCATCCACTCATTCAAATCAGATTGAATGAGTCAAACTCCACAATTTTCTCCTCTCCATCCAATTCAAATCTGATGATCAAATCCTCATCCATTCAAGAGAGTCCCACCTGAGCACACATCTTCCTTGCTTGTGGCGTGAAAAAAAATAAGCAGAAAGGGATTTCTGCAGCTCGAACCCATGCACTCCTTCCCTACATGTGACGTCACCATCCAAGCACCTTAGTGGTGCCTCATTTGCCACTTTGCCACTAGGTTGTTTGTGTCACAACCCTCCAATAAATTCTTTTAACCCCTAACTCTCCTAGCTCCCCCTTCCTAAGCACTAAAACAAAATTTTTGGCCATGACCTAGGCCTAACCCGAGGTCATGCCTAGACCCCAAAACATGCTAAACTAGCACAGTAAGCATATCGTCACATGCAAACACATGCAAAATACATAGACCCCGATTTAAGGATATTACAGTTCTACCCCCCTTAAAAATAATTTCGGCCTCAAAATTACCTGGTCAGAAGAGTTAAGGGTATTGCTTGCCGATCACATCCTCTGGTTTCCACGTGGCCTCCTCTGAACCATGGTTCCGCCATAACACTTTAACCAAGGGAACTGACTTTCTACGCAAGACCTTGACATCCCGATCCAAAATCCATACCAGTTCCTCCTCGAAAGACAAGTCTGAGCTCACTTCAATCTCCGCAACTAGCACAACATGTGATGGATCTGATCAATAGCGCCTAAGCATGGAAACATGAAAGACGTCGTGAATCTAACTTAATTCTGCGGCAACTCAAGTTGATAAGCTACTAGTCCCACTCGCTTCAACACCGTGTACGGCCCGATAAACCTAGGACTTAGCTTGCCTTTTCGCCCAAATCTCAACACTTTCTTCTACGGTGACACCTTCAGAAAGACCTTGTCACCCACTGTGTACTATATATCCCTACGCTTAAGGTCGGCGTAAGACTTTTACCTGTCCGATACTTCCTTTAGACGATCCCGAATCACCTTAACCTTATTCTCTGTATCTGCCACCAGCTCCGGACCCAACATCTGTCGTTCACCCAGTTCTGTCCAACACGTAAGAGTAAGACATTTTCGTCCATATAGTGCCTCATATGGTGCCATCTGAATACTCGCTTGATAACTGTTGTTATAAGCAAACCCTGCCAATGGTAGATACTCCTCCCAACTACCGCTGAAATCCAGAACACAGCCCCTTAGCATGTCTTCTAGAATCTGAATTACTCTCTCAGACTGTCCATTAGACTACGGGTGAAAAGTCGTGCTGAAATCCAACCTCGTACCCAATGTCTGATGCAAGGCTTTCTAGAACCTCGACGTGAACCTGGGATCCCCATCCGAGATAATTGACACTGGCACTCCATGCAACCTTACTATCTCTGCCACATACAACTTGGCTAACTTCTGGAGCGAATAGTCAACTCAGACTAGTATGAAATGAGCTGACTTAGTCAAACGGTCCACAATCACCTAGACTGAGTCCTTCTTGCTAGGCGTAAGGGGAAGCCCACTAACAAAGTCCATGGAAATCCTTTCCCACTTCCACTGCGGGATCTTTACCGGCTGCAACAGTCCTGACGGTAATTGATGCTCAGCTTTAACTTGTTGGCATGTCAAACACTTGCCCACAAACTCAGTTACTTCCCGCTTAAGATTTGGCCACCAAAACTATTCCCTCAAATCACGATACATCTTACTGCCTCCAGGATGCATAGCGTATGGGCTGCTATGAGCTTCCTGAAGAATCCGCTGTCTCAACTCAACGTCCTTTGGCATGCATACCTTCCCCTGAAAATACAGTACTCTATCACTACCCATGCTGCAACCCTCAGCTTCACCATTCTGCACTTGTAACCTCCGAGCGCTCAAAGTCTCATCTGCCAGTTGTTTCTCCTTAACCTGGTCAACCCACGTCGTCTTTACTTGCAATTCTACCAAAAAGACTTCCATCGTCATATAGACTAAGGTGAGCAAACATTGCTCTCAGGTTTGCTACCACCTTACGGCTCAACGCATCAGCTACTATGTTAGCCTTGCCCGGATGGTACTCAATCGAGCAATCGTAGTCCTTCAACAACTCGATCCACCTCCGCTACCTTAAATTTAAATCTTTTTGAGTCAAGAGGTACTTCAGACTCTTGTGATCCGTGTAGACTATCGACTTTTCCCCATACAAATAGTGCCTCTAAATCTTTAAGGCAAAAACCACTGCAGCCAACTCCAAGTCATGCGTCGGGTAGTTACCTTCATGAGGCCTCAACTGTTGAGATGCATAAGCGACCACCATACCATCCTGCATCAGCACACATCCTAAGCCAGTATGCGATGCATCACAATAGACCGTGAATTCCTTTCCTGCCTCAGGATGAATCAAAACAGAGCTTCAATCAAAATCTTCTTCAACTTGTCAAAACTTTCTTGCTGTTTCTCAGACCACACAAATGGAACCCCTTTTCTCAACAGTTTAGTTAGCGGCGACTGCAATCAAAGAAAACCTTCCACGAACCTCTAGTAGTATCCTACCAAACCCAAAAACTTTGAATCTCTGCAACTGACTTAGGTGGTTTCCAACCCAACATTACCTCGATCTTACGAGGATCCACCCTAATTCCCTCAGTTGATACTACATAACCCAAGAAAGTTACCTCCTAAGCCAGAACTCACACTTACTAAACTTGGCGAATAACTGCTTCTCCCTCAGAACCTGTAGAACCACCCGAAGATGCGCGTCATGCTCCTCCTCAGACTTTGAGTACACCAAAATGTCGTTTATAAACACCACAACAAATCGGTCCAAATATGGCTGAAACACCCAATTCATCATGTCCATGAATGCTACCGGTGCATTAGTCAACCCGAATGGCATCACTAGAAACTCGTAATGCCCATACCGAGTATGAAACACTGTCTTATGAATATCAACCTCCTTCACTTTAAGCTGATGATACCTCGACCTAAAATCTATCTTAGAAAACCGATGCACTCTTGAGTTGATCAAACAAGTCGTCTATTCTGGGCAATAGATACTTATTTTTATCGTTAACTTGTTCAGCTGGTGGTAGTCTATACACATCGGTATTGTACCGTCTTTCTTCTTAGCAAAGAGCACAGGTGCCCCCAAAGGTGATACACTCGGTTAGATGAAACCTCTATCCAGCAATTCCTTAATCTGAACCTTTAACTCCACTAATTCTTTTGGCGCCATCCTATACGGGGTAATAGATACTAGCGGTTCCGGGTAACAAATCTATACCGAACTCAACCTCACGATCAGGAGGCAGACCCGAAAGTTTCTCTGGGAATACATCAACAAATTCCCCTACAATTCAGACACTCTCTACAGCTGCATCCTTGGCTCCCAAAGCACAAACTTGCACCATGAATGCCTCACAACCCTTCCTTACCATTTTCTCCACCTTCAGTGCAGAGACCACATTAGATATATAATCTCTCCTATTACTTATCATCACTACCTCCTCACCTTCCACTGTCTTCAACACCATGCGCTTAGCCACGCAATCCAAACTGGCCTGATACTCTAGCCAATCCATCCCGAGAATCAGATCGAACTCCCCAAATGGAAGTTCCATCAAGTCAGCCAAAAACACGACCCATTGAAGTTCTAGGGGTACATCCCTATATAGTTTATTTACTTCTACAGAGTGACCTAGAGGGCTTATCATTGTCATCTTTCTAGAAGTAATCTCAGAGTCTAAATTCATAATTTCCACTATGCTACTAGCTATATATGAGTGCGTCGAACCCACATCTATCAAAGCATTATAACGTAGTCCAAAGATTAAGAACGTACCGGTTATGACGTCCGGTGCGTCGCCCTCATCTCGACGCCTCGCTGCGTAGACCAATCCAGGCTGTCTCGCCTCTGTACCACATGTACCTCTGCCCGGTGCTCCACGGCCTCTACTAGAGCCATTACCTCCCCTGGCTGCACCACGGCCCCTCTGTGGCTGTTGACCATCCCTCCTGATCTGTGTATGATTTTGATCCCCAGACTGCAACCTAGCTGACCTCTATGGACAATCCCTCACTCGATGCCCCATCGACCCACACTCAAAGCATCCTCTGTTTCCAGTCCAACACTCCCCCGTGTGAGACTTTCCACACCAAGCACACCGTGGCGGCCATTGAGTATTAACGATAGCAGGCCTAGTAGCTTGATTCGGCCCACTATATCTACCCCATTTCTGCTGATTCCCGGCAGACCCAGATGATCCAGAATTCCTTTTATTCCAACCCTTGTCCTGATTCCGCCTCACAGACTGTTTCACTTCCTCAGCCACTTTAGCCTTTTCCACTAAGACCGTAAACTCTCTTTCCTGCTGTGGCGTAATTAACATCCACAGCTCATCTCTCAGCCCATCCTCGAATCTGACACAGCGGCCATGCTCCGTGCCCATTATACCACGTGTATAGTGACTCAGCCGAAGAAATTCTACCTCATACTCCGATACAGTCTTATTACCCTAGACCAAGTTCAAGAACGCCTTGCGCTGCGCATCAATATAGCTAGCCCCTATATACTTCCTCTGATAGGCTACTCTAAAGAACTCCCAAGTAAGGTCATCTGCCATTGCTCCGCCTCTAACTGTGAGCCACCACTGATATGACTCATCTCGTAGCAAAGATACTACCCCTTTTAGCTTTTCCTCAGCTGAGAAGTCTAGGTCATCCATTATATGTTCTATTGCCTCTAGCCAATATTTCACCGTACTGGGAGCCACGCCAGATATACCTTTGAACACCTCGGCACCATTAGCCCGGAGTCGTTCGGCCACAGATTTTGAACCCCCGTTCTAATGCCTGCACTAGCAACCCTCTCTAACACTCATAGCATGCCTACGATACTACGTTATCACCAGTCTAGTCCTGATGTTCGCACCCACAGCTGGCGGCGGTGGCACCTCATTTTCTGACCCATGTCATAGACCCTTCCGGTTTCGAGACCGTCATCCTACCCATACCTCGTCCACGAGTGTTACGCCCATGTCCACATGCACTCATGTCTACCGATACGATACGAGCTGACTAAAAGTTTTATGCATTAGACTTTTATTCCACTGTCTATTAAGGCAAAATTTTATGAGAAGTTTAATAAGGAATTGCCTCGCGAGTACATCCATTCTATAGTAGTTCAAGTCTCTAGAGTAGTTCCTACTACTATTTAGTCATGCCATATCATCATATTCATATTATCAAAAGCAACAATTTGGGGTACTTACCTGGGCAGATCGGTGCCGGAGACTCGATACCATGCTTCCACCACTATACTTTTTCCCAAAAACCCTTTCATAATCCATTTTAAAACATTTTTGGGCCTCGAGCCCACAGCCGAGCTGTTGAACTTGGCTCTAATACCAAAATTGTAACACCCCAAACTTGGTCAACACACCACGATCGAATCTAGCATGTTACGGGGTTAAAACGTTTGAATAAAATAAGTTTCCCAGTTTATTTTTATTGAAAACTCTTTTGTCATTTTTAAAGTTTAGAAAGCCCTATACATAGTGATGTTGAAAACATTTTTATGTTGCTTTAAAATCCAGAGAACTCAGGCTTGAAAATCCATTTGTTGGTACTAGTTTTTAAGAATCATACGATACTCATTAAAAATGAGTGAGACGAGCAAAGTCAAGTTTAGAACCATTTTTTTTTTTTTGCTTGAAAATTTAGGTTTGAAATCATCTTTGTTAACTTTGTTATTACCTTGTGAATAATGTCACCCGATGGTAATGTTGGAAAACCCGATATAGAGTATAGTTTTATAAACTTCGATTTAATTCCGGTTACTAAAACAAATCAAATTATTAATCATATACATAAGATAATTAAAATATAATCATGAAATAAAAACCCTAAATAATACTTAGCGGCTCTATTACAAAACCAAAACCAAATATAAATATAAATAAAATATAACCCGAAATAGTAATTTAAAGTCAAAACCCGAAACAAGCATGCATGACCACCTCGAGTCCTCCCTGGCTCCATATCCGCAATCTACGCCTCATCTGCAAAATATAAGGGAAGGGATGAGTCACCGAGACTCAGTGTATAAATCCCCAACCTGATAGTGCAAGCACTTACGCAAATGATCAGTATAACATGCAAATCATGCAACCCCATAACCTGACCATCCGATCTCCTTTATCTACCCCGTGTGGTCAAAACCACTGGTGACTGAAGTCACAAATATATATCGATGTGGTCAAAACCACTGATGACAATCCCGTAATCAATCGTGTGGGGCCAACCCACTGTGGTACCAAACCACTGGGACGAGTCACAATATCCATATGTGGTCAAAACCACTGGTGATCGTAGTCACAAATATCATCAATGTGGTCAAAACCACTGGGACTTAGTGACAAATTATAATATCAAAGACAGGGCCAACCCTTCGTGTGGTCAAAACCACTGGTGACAGTCCAAATAATTCTTCCCCCTCCTCTCAACAATCCCACCATCATGTCCATATCAATCGTGGCATAATAACATATGATGATGCAAATACACATGGCATAGCATTAAACAATGACATGATAGCATATATCGAGATCCATATAATAGGGGACTTACCCGGAGTCCACGCTCATGCCCACAAGGCATAACTACCGGTTTCAACGGCTATAACAGTAACACAATAAACATATCATACTAATGAAGTGTGCAAGTGTTACACACCTAATTATTTGTAGATCTAAGCGAAATCCCAAAACTATGCGAAACTAACGAGATCCCGAAACGTTTGCCTTCCTCCTTCCTACAATCGGCCAACACTTTGTTAGTAACCAAAAGCCTATTCGGCTCAACTAGAAATCCCGAAGGATATATCGCATGAAGATCACCTTACCTTAATGCTGATTTTGTTTCCAACAAAATCCCAAAGCTACGTGATGCACCTCCCTTGCAATCGGCTAAGCACTAGCACACAAAAATGATTAGCCTTCGACTTTGAAACGAATGAGAGACAGATCCGAACACTAGAACCCTTACCTAGATCGCTTAGCCAAATCTCGAAGATCTATAGTATTCAGCAACAGTCCTTCCTACAATCGGCTTAAACACGCCATTAAGAATCCCAAGAACCACTCGGTCCTATAATGAATCCTGAAACCAAAAGAGATAGTTACCACCTTAGCTTACTGACAGTTTCGGCCACCAAGCACCAACATTCAGCACCCCTAAGTGATCTTAGGTGTTTCAGCTACCAACATGAAAAAAAAATGAAGTTTAATATACAGATCTTTAATGGAAGGGAAGATAGAAGGGAAGCCACTTACCAGGAGATTCGGCTATGCCTCAAAAAGAAGGAGATAGATTCGGCACTTCAATAGAGACTAGATCACGTGAGAAGAGACAGAAATAAGGCCAAGGATATTCGGCCAAACACTTGAAAGAAGAGAAGGAGAAGAAAATTCATAAGGTTTCGGCTTTTGAAGAGGGTAAAGATGGAGGAAGAAAATGAAATGGAAAAGAAAGGATTCGACAAAGAGAAAGAAAGAACTTTCGGCACAAGAGACTTGAAAGAAGAAAAAGATGTCGACTGAAGAATGGGTGTTGGTTTCGGCTTTGAACAAAATAGGAAAAAGAGAAGTGAACAAAGGTGGGTTCGGCAAAGAGAGTGTTTCGGCTAACAATGAATGCACAAGAAAAAGAAGAGGAGAGAATGGCTAATAAGATTCGGCTCTTTCCAACACAATGGCAAAGTTTGGTTCGACCAAGCACCAAGCTTGTCGAATGAGAAAAGAAGAATGCCAAAGGGACTCGATTTTTGGCACAAAACAAAAATGAAGGAAACCTTCAAGCTAGCCGAAAATACACTCTTACTTGGCCATTAAAATTCGGTACCCCGAAGTTCCCAAACCGATTACTTCTCCTCCCAAAGTCCCTAATCTGGCCAACACCTCAAGACTCTCCCATCCACTCATTCAAATCAGTTTGAATGAATCAAACTCCATAATTTTCTCCTCTCCATCCAATTCAAATCTGATGATCAAATCCTCATCCATTCAAGAAGGTCCCACCTGAGCACACCTCTTCCTTGCTTGTGGCGTGAAAAAGAATAAGTAGAAAGTGATTTCTGCAGCTCAAACCCATGCACTCCTTCCCTGCATGTGATGTCACCATCCAAGCACCTTAGTGGCGCCTCATTTGCCACTTTGCCACCAGGTTGTTTGTGTCACAACCCTCCAATAAATTTTTTAACCCCTAACTCTCCTAGCTCCCCCTTCCTAAGCACTAAAACAAAATTTTTGGCCATGACCCAGGCCTAACCCGAGGTCATGCCTAGACCCCAAAACATGCTAAACTAGCACAGTAAGCATATCATCACATGCAAACACATGCAAAATGTAGAGACCCCGATTTAAGGATATTACAAGACAGAATGTGGCGAGCCACCAGATTACATTTCTTCCGATCATCAATATCCCAATCCCATGCAGAATGTCATGTATGCAAAGCATATATCAAAAATGATGTATGAAATAAATTACCATCATAACCAGTTAAACAGAATACACACAATCGTGCTAACTAACCCCTAAGGGTATAACTGTAATTTACCCACCAAGGGTATTTCGGTAATTTACCCAACAAGGGTATTTCGGTAATTTACCTACCAAGGGTATTTCGATAATTTACCCAACAAGGGTATTTTGATAATTTACCCACCAAGGGTATTTCGATAATTTACCCTCTGGGGTATTTCGATAATTTACCCACTAAGGGTATTTCGGTAATTTTGCATTTAACGGCCTTTCCAAAGGCCTACTGTCTCATCGAGTGACGTAGAACCCTTTTTGGGTCTCCACGAAACTATTGGGCCTAAGATCCTTTTTAAGCCCAAACAGGCCCACACACTCGTTAGCCGAAAACGCATGGTTTCGATTTCAGATTTGCATATTTCACATTCGGATCTATCATTTGGTAGTTTTCCAACAGTTTTGCCCAAGTGGGCCGGATAGCCCATTTGGCCCGTTTCGGCCCGGTTAGGCCCGTTACATCCTTAGTATCGCAAGGGTGCTCGTGACACTCTCAACAACTTACCGCCATTGTTCGTACTTCGATTTACCACTACGAGCATTTGCACGCTCGAGTGGTTGTAGATGTCGATTTTTAAGCTTTTCAACTTTCGGTCGATTCACAGAGCATTGCAAGCATGCATTCGGAGGGGTGTGAGATTACACACCTAATTTGGAATACGTAACACGATACTATTTGAGGCACCTAAGGATACAATCGGTTAACAGTTAGTCTTCCAAGTATTGAGATTGATTAACAATCTACATCACTTACCAACAATCTGAGAATTTCACTGCAAGGGAAGATTGTATAAACGATTCCTTGGTTTAAGCCCGTCGAGTCCATTGCAACGTTGAAACCGATAAGAAGTGTTAGCCATTAATACTAATATCCAACTTAAAATCATAGGAGCCTTTTGGCAAGAATAAGAACAACCCAACATTAAAACCCCAACACCTATATTTGGCCACAACCTTACTTACCAACCAACTCTCAACAACCAACCGTTAGAAGAACGACGAGAGGGTATGTTAACCCTCCAATAGATTCGGCCTAGCCACAAAATTCAATAAGAGAGTTTTGATTTTAGAAGAGAACAAGAGAGAAAAGAAAAGAAAGTAGAGAAAGAACAACCATTACCTTAGATTAGAGATAAGTCAAATGAGAAGAAAGATTCGGTACAAGCAGCAAATCAAAATACATCAAAATTCGGCTATGGAGTATAAACTGAAATGAAAAATAATGAAAGAGCACAGGCTGAAATATTGGTGTAAGAAGAATTCGGCTATTAGCAAGAGATAGAAGAAGTAGTTTTACCTGGAGAAGAGAGGGAATATTCGGCTTATGGAGAAGAAAAGGTAGAAGATAGAAAACGAAAGGAAGAGGGAAAGAAATGGATGAAAAGAGAGAATATAAGAGTAGGAGAAGATTCGGATAGCAGGAAATTACAATCAACCAAAATGACCCAAAATGCTTAAGGGGAAGTGCACAAAAACGCAAGAAAATCTAAGGAGAGCCTAGAGGCAATCGGCACTATTTTCCTACTCAAGGTCGAATATGCACTCTTCCAAATGACCCCACTTGATCGAATCTCCCCCATCCAATTCCCTATAATTGGCCCCTACCTCCTCTCTCCCCCAATCCCTTGATTCTTTCCATGATATTCTCATTACATTTCTCTCTTCCACCCATTCAGACGATTTGACTGAGTCACCAACCTGCAAGGCAGAGTTCTGACTGAACTCTACTTCTTCCATCCAGCTAACACAAAAGTAGAAGCCTTGATTTGCCAATTGTGGGATTCGAACCTTCAACCTCCTTGCACTTCCCTTGGTGCCACACCACCTTGCCATATGCTCCACTTGAGTCTTGAAACATGCGTAACTAAAGATAAGTCTATAGCCAAAGTCTAATTCTATTTAAAAAGGTAATCTAAAAGAAATGCAAGTGCCAAGACTTGAACCTTAGATCCCCTTATTTCCCTATGGCGTCATCTCCTTGTCTCCCATGTGGCCCTATTTGCCCTAGACCACAACTCCTTTTGTGTCATTTTTCTCCACGTTTTATTCTTAAAACCTATTTACTGACTCCCAAGGTTTTATTCACCTAAAACCAAAATTTTCCTAAAGCCCAAGTTTGACCCCAGGACTTCGTAGAATCCCCAACCTTCCAAAATCACTCACCTAATAGGTCCAACTTGCAATAATGCTGTTCACATATTCTGCAAAATTTTAACATGCTCTTACGCTCAAGGCCCAATAGGCCCAATTCTACTAGGCCCAAATTCGGGACGTTACACAAATCATTAGATTCAATCTGAACTATTTCATCATTCTGACACTCAAATCAATAGTCTTTCGTTTGTAGTTCATAATAGCATCATGCAATGTTAACCAATCCATACCCAAAATTATATCAACCTCATCAAAAGGCAACAACATTAGATCAGCCGGAAAACAGAAATCCCGAATCATCAATGGATAGTTCTTGCACACTTTATCAACCAAAACACACTTGCCTAAGGGGTTCAATACTCTAATCACAAATTCAGTAGACTCTATAGGTAAAGTCTCACTGGATACTAAATTCATGCATACATACTAATGAGTAGACCCTGGATCTATTAATGCAATCACAGAAGTATCATAAAGAGTAAATGTACCCGTAATAACATCTAAAGACGAAGCTTCCTCATAAGCTAGAATGGCGTAAGCTCTGGTAGGTGATCTAGCTTCAAATCTTGCACTGGCTACCACTCACATTTCTTGTGTTTCTAAAAGGTCAAGCCCTAGCTGAAGCATTATCTGACTTCAGATTCTGTACAATCTCTTGCTCAACAGACTCAGAACAATCTCGAATAAAATAGTCAAATGATCCACATTTAAAACAAGCTCGGTCATTCAATCTACAATTGCCGAATGTCTTTTACCATAATGTCTACATTCAGGTCGCTCAGATCAGACATTTCCAACACTAGCTATCAAAGTAGCTAGAGCTTTGAAGTTTGAATATGATCTAGCACGATCTCTGTTCGAATGTCCCACATTAGCCTTTGAACGGCTATGTTCATCTTTGAATATCTTTGGTGTAGACTGAAATGATTTACTTGAGAATCTCTTTCTCACATCTCTTGCTTTTGACTCCGCTTTTCTTTTATCTTTCCCGAGTGCTTCAGCTTTACATGCTCGATCAACAAGCATAACAAACTCTTTTTTTTTTCCAAAATTCCAACTAGCAAACAGATATCTTCATTCAGGTCATCTTCAAACCTTTTACACATTATTGCTTCAGTTGAGACACATTCCCGTGCATATTGACCTAATCTCACAAATTCTCGTTCGTATTCTATGACAGACATACGACCTTGTTTCAATTCAAGAAACTCTTTTTGTTTTTGATCTATAAATCTCTAACTAATATATTTCTTCTAGAATTTAGATTGAAAGAAATCCCAGGTTACTCATTCTTTTGGAACAACAGAAGTCAAAGTTTTCAACCACTGATAAGCTACATCTCTTAACAAAGAAATGGAACATTTCACACATTCCTCAGGAGTACAAGACATCTTATCAAACACTCGAATTGTATTCTTGAGCCAAAACCCAGCTCCCTCAGCATCATCATCACTAGTGGCCCTAAACTCTTCAGCCTCATATTTATGGATTTTATCGATCAAAGGCTTATTCAACTAATTCAGATTCATAACTAGAGGTACAACAGAAGTTTGAGGAGGATTGGATGGGGGCAGAGGTTGTGAAACAATCGGATTTGTTCTAATATATTGAGTAAACCATTGATTCATCATTTGGTAGAAGGCTAGTTTAGCCTCTCCTTCCTAGCCGCTAGTGGCTGATCTAGAATCATATGGCGCTGTCCCTTGAGCGGGAGCAGGCGCGTTACTTTAACATCGTCAGCTACAGCTCTTTCGAGATCCATTTATTATACGAAAAAAATATTTTATATGTCAGGATTCATCACACTATCACAGTTCGTATATAAGGCATGTATAGCTAGACTCACACGCACTACGTTAGTCTGAGAATTGACTAAATCGCAACTCTGATACCAATAAAATATAACACCCCTAACCCATAACCATCGTCGGTCTAGGGTTAAGAAGTGTTACCAGATATAATGGAACATTTATGGTAAAATCACAAACATAAATACATCATCATCATATCATCGCAAATCATACACATAATGTTTCTTTAAAAGGTCTACGAGACCCTAAACATGCATTGGGAAGGGGTCAAAACTAAACCGAACTTGTATAAAATTTTTCAAAAACTTAACATTTTTCAAAGTTATAGAGGTCACACACCCGTGTAGGTAGGTCGTGTGCCACACACGACATCAGACACACTCGTGTGTCCAAGCCAAGGCAAAACAGGGCATACTACTGACTTGTCCACACGGCAGAGACACGCCTGTGCTTGACCCGTAGGCAACACTGACTTAATTCAAACAGCCTATCACATGCCCGTGTGCGAGTCTGACTTGTTCCGAAATACAACCTTAAGAGACACAGTTGAGACACACACTGTGTGCTCAACCTGGTGGTGAATATAGGCCATTTACAAGGCCAATTTGCCACCCATTTTAGGGTCATTCCTACAAGCACAAACAAGCATCATTTCATAATCCAAAAGCAACCAAAACATACCAAAAATGACCATCTTTTCTAACCATTCATGAACCTATCAAACATATCATCTTATGCACAATTTATCTTATAACAACCTTAAATACTTCTATGTAAAATCCATTCAAAACTTACTAACTCAATATACCAACCATTCATCATAAATATACCAACATTGCATCATCAAAACTTAGATTAAAAATTACCATATTCACATCCATTAACAAGCCATATCACATGACTTTATATACATCTCAAAACATAATCTAATACTACTAGCCTATTCATGCCATACTTATATTTGTACACATTCAAAAGGTACCAAAATATAATTTGATAGTGTGGTGATGATCCTCGATGATCCTCAAGCTTTTCATAGCTTTAATAATCTATAAAACAATGTAAACACACAAAAAGTATGATTTCAAAAGCTTAGTAAGCCATATACAAATAAACTTATCATGAAAAACAATTATAACTATTTCATTCGCATAATCTTTAGCATAACACAATAGCAAATTCATATTTCTTCTTTGGATCAATTGTTTCTAGCCACTTGCTTACCAACAAATCACATCCCCATGTATTTCATTAGACCATAGCACATTTGTATAAAACAAATGCTATTTCATTAAGTCTATACATATAACTCAATTCCACAATCTTACATATACTTACTCTTCATACTCAAACTTTACATATACTATGAACGTACCTATATCAGAAACACATGTTACATAGTCAATCAATTCTCAGAATTCCCGTTGAACCATTCAGAATCAAATAGGATACTCGAATAACTCAGAATACTCATACAATGCCAACATCCCAGACGTGGTCTTACATGTAATCAAATATCGATGCCACTGTCCCAGACAGGGTCTTACATGAATTCATATACGATGCCAATTTCCTAGACATGGTATTACATGAAATTCCCAAATTGATGCCAAAGTCCCAGACATGGTCTTGCACGATATCACATATCGGAACCCTATGTCCTGACATATGTATTTTAACTATTCCTAAGGTTCGTACGGGACTTTTTAGACATTGACACATAGTCGAAACTTTCTCGGATTTCACATGTACATCCTCTATAGTTATTTATCACAATTCAATTTCATATAAACATGAATAAATTAACTTAAACACATTTATTTGTATACAGACTTACCTCGTACAGATATGAAAGGACATAGACGACTACTCGACCACTTTTGACTTTTCCCGATCTAAATCCATTTTCTTTGGTTCTTGATCTATACATATTCAAATTTAACTCTTTTATTTACCAAATCATTCAATTCAATCCAAAAAACACATTTACGACATTTTACAAATTAGCCCTCATATTTTCACATTTTAACATTTAAGTCCCTATTTCATAAATTCATAAATTATACAAAATTTCAATACTCCCATGCTTGGCCGAATATTCATAGAGTCTATATAAGTCCATACATTTCATTTATTTTTCATTTTAGTCCTTCAGTTTATTATTTTCACAATTTAATCCAAATTACTCAAATTCATCAAAAATTTAAAGACAAAACATATTAATTTCACACCAGTTTTCCATAATCCATCAACTAACATCACTAAAATCACATAATCATCAATGGCTTAACTTGAAATCTTCATCAAATTCTAAATTTGAGACACAAGCTTAAGATAATACAAAGGAACGATCACGAAAACATAAAAATCACTAAAAATCGAGCTCAAAACATACCTTGATTGAGCTAAATTAGTGTCGAATGCAAAGGAAACTTAAACACTTCTTTTTATTTCAATTTTTGGCACAAAAAAAAAGATGATAATAATCTATTTTCATGTTTTTGTTATAATTATTTAACTTATTAACTAATTTACTATTTTAACCTTTGATAAAAACATATAATAATACATAACGGTTGGTCATAAATTTCCATTAACATAATAATGGCATAGTAACCTTTTAAGGACTTATAAAAAATCAAATCATAGAACTTTAGCACATTAACAAATAGAATGCCACTTTTACATTTTCTGCGATTAAGTCCTTTTCTCAAATTAAGCACACAAACAATAAAATTAATTCACGAAACTTTCACACATGCTTAATCACATACTGCTAGCACAGAAAAATAATATTAAAACATTTTTCTGATTCAGATTTGTGGTTCCGAAACCACTATTCGACTAGGGTCTAAACCAGACGGTTACAATATATGTGTTTTGGGTCATAAGGTATGTACCTATGTTGATTTTGGTTAGTTGTTAAGCTAATGTTTGATACCTTTAGTTTATGTATGAATTCATTTCTAGATGAAATGGATGTCAGGTTTTATTTGTGATTGAATGTGTTTATGTATGTATTTTACATTGGTGCTAGGTGTGACTATGTTTTAGCTACATTTTGGTATGACTTGAATGGTTGAAAACGTGTATTTAGGGTCATTTTACCATTGAGTCCGAGACAGCAAGAACATGTCTCGTGACCTTTAAAACAAAATTTACCAAATTGTACGTTAAATTGCTTGATGTCTCGAGACCTGTCATATTAGTCTCGAGACAATCTCAATGTGGTCTCAAGACAAAGCGGTCTTTGTCTTGAAACAACAAAATGTCAAAACTAAATAAATATTGCCTTGCTCCAAGTCTCAAACAAGAACCCCTTGTCTCAAGACATCCAACCATTGAATTAAAAATAGGAAAATAAGGGAGCTTAGTCTCAATACCTAGTCCAGAGTCATAAAGGATCTTGCCTCGAGACACATCTTTTAGTGTCTCGAGAAAAGTTCATCAAAGCTACATTTTTCTAAATAATTTATGCCCTGTCTTTAGACATGGGATCCTCTATCTCAAGACATAACCTTGAACTTTAATAAGTGAGTTTGTATTAGTGTCTTAACTCTGGTTTTGACTTAGCTTGACCCCGTAATTAGATTAAAGAAGATCTTAAAACTTATAAATGCATATGAATGATTTTATAAATCAATTTATTTGTTATGTTATCGATAAATGTGAATTAAACCTAGTGTAAATATGTTGATATAGTCTGAGTTACTTCGCATTACAATGTGATTTCACACAATCAGATCCGGTGACCGAATTTGGTGCGGGGTGTCACAGATTCGAGTGTTCGTAGCATCTAAGAAGATCTTAGAACACAAATTCATTTAATTTAATAATGATTCTTTATGTTAGAGTAATAAATTACATATACTTAAGAGTTTAGGATGTTTTATGTCTAGTGATCGATAGCTTTTGAGTATTTGTATATTTTATGGTGTCTAGTAATACTTTATTACCTATTTGGTTAATTGGTAAAACTTTTTATTGATTTTGGTTCAAAGTTTATATTGAGGTATACACGATTATTAGTGAAATTTTACCTACTATATGATATTTTGGTATAATTAGTTACATATCTTGAATTCTCATGTTTTGAGTCCTTTAATGTTTATGTGACATGTATTTGAGTGCATGTTGAATGCCTTTAGATGCATTTTGGAGCCTTTTTTGCATACATTAAAACTATAAAGTTTTTCATTTTTGCACTATTGTCTCGGGACATCTAGAGCATGTCTCGATACATCAAGAACATTTTTGACCATTTGGTGCACTTCTAGGTAAGAGTCTCGAGCCATATCATACTTGTCTTGAGACATAAGGTGGCTTGTTTTGAGACATGTCGCCTATGTCTTAAGACACAAAACATCAAACCTAAATTAAGAGAAAATAGGTCCAAGGTCTCAAGACATGTGACCATGTCTAAAGACATAAAGGTCTCTGTCTCAAGACAATTGAAAATTTGTCTCGAGACACCAAACTCCAAAGTTAATTTATTTTATCAATGGAGACATGTATCGAGACATGGCTTCATGATCTCAAGACATGGTTGCTTAACTTGATAATTTAGCCTAAGATTCATATCATGGCATCGTTTTTAAGTACCTATGACCCCAAACTTCCATATGTCGGCCCCATTGATCGTGTCTGCATACATTTATTTTACTTGTTCGGTTATGCTAAAAATCTTATGTTTGATTGTTTGATTGTTTAAGTTGCTCCGGCAACGATTGTGGCATCTTATATTTGAATTTGTTGTCTGAGTTGGGTGTAAAGTGTTACAAGTACACAACAACTTGTTGTACAAGTTACTCCCACATGACAAACCACAACTTTTCTATGCATTAGTTTTACTCATTGATAGTTTTTAGCTTTTTATTTAACCTTATCTTTATAATCATCTTTATAAGTAGCAAAAATGTAGGATTTTATCTATAACAAAAAGGAACTTATCTTTATCAAATAAGGAGACATGACAACCTTGAAAAGATCTATTCCAAATATGACTCTTAAAGAGTTATTATCCTTATCTCATAAGGTAACCTGGCAGTAAGCTATATAAGAATCCTAGCCCAAGCATGAGACTTGAAAAGGAAGATAGACCTTGGGGATAATATATTCAAAGACTTGAAGATAATTCTTGAAGTTAATTTTTTTCAAAAGTTTTTGAATTTAAATAGAGTTGATAAACTTATTATCCCCCACTTTACAATCAAGATATTTTGAGCTTAGTCAAGGGAGATTTTGTAGCCTATATATAGAGGATCTAATTCGTTGAAAAAAATGAATGAGAAAGAGCACATATTTGTGAGAAGTTTTATTTGTGAAAACTTCATGGGATTTTAGTTGGTGCATTTGTTTTTTACACCTTTGAGTGTTTATTGTTCACGTACAATTTGTAAATTGAGAATTATGAGCTTTCAGTGGAAAATACTCATTGGAGAGAATTCATATTAAATGTACTAGGAGGATCGCAATTATTTAAGAGTTAAGATAAATTGGCTTAAATTATTGCTTGTACTATGAGTTTTGTATTGGATTTCTTTTATAAAAAAGGTCTCGTTGAGGTAGATGGTGTACTTAACTACTTTTCCAATTTTCTTATGTTCTCTCTTGTTTACTTTATTTGTATTATTGTATTAGTAATTATGTCGTATGTATATCGTGTATCACAAGAAATTGTCATAACTTAAAACCAAAGCTAGTTTCAGAGTCCACCAAAAGAAAGCTAACTAGGATACCAAATCAGATATCACTATAGCAAAGTAGACTTTTAGCGTTTATTTAGGCCTTTAGCGGTGCTTTTAAAAGCACCGCAAAAAGCACCGCTAAAACAAACGCCGCAAACTTTAGCGACGTTTATGAGAAAAAAATGCCGCTAAAGGTCATGACTTTTAGCGGCGCTTTTCCAACAAATGCCGCCAAAGGTCATGACCTTTAGCGGCGCTTTCTGCATAAATGCCGCCAAAGGTCATGACCTTTAGTGGCGCTTTCCCACAAACACCGCCAAAGGTCATGACCTTTAACGGCGCTTTCCCCACAAACGCCGCCAAAGGTCATGACCTATAGCGGCGCTTTCCCCAAAAACGCCGCTAAAGAGCATAAAAATAAAAAAAAAATTAAAATATTATAAAAATGCCACATACTATTAGATGTTCATTTCCAATATACATTTTAATTTGATTGAATAAGTAAAGCCTATTTTAGGCACTAACTGATTGCAAATAACACACTAATTGATTGAATAAAGTAAAGCCCATTTTATATTTTAATCAGATTAACTTTTTTAAACATGGGATTGCAAATAACACAGTGAAAAACTCTGGTGGAAATCCCATGGCCGTAACTAGTCCAACATCTAAAATATATCTTATACATTCATCTAGTTTCTCAAAGTGAGCAGAGAAAACTTCCTCTGCCAAATTCTTTATCACATTTGCCTTTGGATCATAGTTTTTGCATACACGGTGGCCAAAACCAGACATTTTCTACTTCCTGAAGAAATGAATATATATGTAAAAATAAATAAAACAATCACAAGAAAATATAGTGAAACACCCACACCCTACCATTTAGAATGGACCGGATCCGTATGCTCCTAAAGTAAACCGATTTCAAAATTATATTCGACACTTAGAGAAAATTGTAAATTTTGGAAAAACTATTATTTTCAGTTGGGCTTAGATTGGAAACCCATTTATTTGATCTTGTAAGCCCATTTAATTAAATACATCCAATAAGGTTCTTAGCATGAAACTAAACAAGAAGCAAACATAAAGTATAATCCTTTGGGCCTTAAGGCCTTATTACATCAAGTAAAACCCAAAATAGAATAAAAGTAACTAAAATAAAATTTAAGTCCGAACTAAGTGAAATTTTTCGCATGTAGCATGGCCTCCTCATGGTCCACCTACCGGTCAAAATCACCGCTCATCACACGAAAAATAATTCCCACAATGGGGTGAGTCAATGACTCAATGTGCACACAATACTATCATTCAATAAATCGGGCATTCATGTTCAAATTATTAAGTCCATACAATGATGAAATTATGATGCAACCCAAACCCAATCCTAATTAGCCATCCACTACACTCCCCGCACCAACCCCGCACACCATGGGGACTACTAAGTCAACCCTCCATCCGCTACTCTCCATCAAAGGAATTCGCCCATATCGTTGTGCCATTAGACACTATAATCAAATTTATACGTTGTGTCATTAGACACTATTGTAATCGGTTACCAAAATTTCGCAATGTGACCGTAGTCAACATATTTCACAGTGAGACCGAAGTCAACACCTTCGTTGGTGAGACCAAGTCAACACTGTTCTCCCCTTTCACATAAATCCCGAATGCCCCAAATATATATATTATGCATAACTTAATTTCATGTTCATATACATATATTCGCATGTTATAAAATAACATTTTCACAATCCTATCGTAAGTAGGAAACGATTCGGGTACTTTTTGCCACATTTGTGGTACATAGCCACATTCACATTATTAATCATATCATATATTAAAACATTTAGCCATAAAATATCGAAGGATAGTAAGGGTACACACCTATTTCGCTTAATAGATTCCTTGAGATCTCGAGAATCCCGATCTAATTTTAGATCTATTAATTCCTATATTCGGCCCACCAATTAAAACACATTAATAAACCCTTTTTGGCTTAAACAAAACCAAATCCTAGTAGGATTTGTAAAAAGAAACTCACCTCTGCCGATTTGGTGTTTATACAAATCCCAAAAGTTTGGTTTTTCCTCTACTTGATATTCGGCAAACCTTGAAACTTCACATAAATTAGTTTTCGGCTTTTTAATAATTACAGATCTAATCTAGGTAATTACATAAACCTTGGCCGAATACCTTTAGGGGCTTACCTTATGGATTTTAAATCCCGAAAACTTCACCTTCCTTTTTCCTTGTAATCGGCAAATTCCTAGATCTTTGAATAGGTTAGTTTTTGATCAATTTAATCTAATTGACTAAGATTTGGCCTTGGCCGAATGTATAGACTCACTTACCTCAAATCCAAGTTGATATTTATTTCAAATTCTGCCGAAATCACTTGTTAGATTTGATCTATTGTTTGATTATGGAAGGATCTTTTTCGAATGTACATTGATGTACTTACCTCGCTTTGAATCCGGAAGATCCCTTATGCTATTCGCCATGAACATGAGTAGGGATTAGTACCGAATTTTGGTAAAAAGAAAAGAATAGAAGTTGATTGACCACGATCTTACCTTTTGATGTTGTGGATGATTTCTCCTTTACTTAGAATTGACAGGGATTCGGCTTTGATAGAAGAAACAGAGGAGAAAAGAGAAGTAAAGAGGATGGCTTTTGTTCAAAGAAAATTCGGCAAAAGGTGGGGAAGAGGGCTATGAAAATTTCGGCACACACTTAGGAAAGATGAGAGAATGGCCTTAGTTTTCCTCTTTTAACTGAAATTGATATGCCAAGAGTCCTTGACTTGGCCACTACTCCCCCCACAAGTGATAATATTATCATTTAATTATCACTTTAATTAAATTAGGAGTACTTTATCCATCCTTTGTCTCCTTATTTATTTTATTAAAAGAAATTCCTTTACTTAACACTTAATTAAACAAGTTTTAACCGAAGTAAAACTCCTCTAATTCAAGAAGCTTGTGCTGTCCCACCTCCTAGCCTTGGAAGCAAAATAAAGCCTTCATTATTTGCTTCCTGGACGACTCAAACTCAGGCCCAAAAGCCTCTTGTATTTGGGCCATTTCCTAAGGCCTTAGGTGGCATCTTCAGGCCACATTTCCAAGTCCGTTGTTGGGTCAAATTTCTTGTACTTTATATTTTTAGGGTCACTTGGCCCTAAGTTCCCCTTTGGGCTCTTAAATTCAACATTCCGGGGTCAATTTTAAGTTTCCTAAAATTTTCGCGCGGCTTTGTATTTTCCAGGTTTCCAAAATGTTTGGGTTTCCAAAATGTTCAAGTTTCCAAAATGTTCAGGTTTCCCAAAATGTTCAAGTTTCCAAAATGTTCAGGTTTCCAAAATGTTCAGGTTTCCCAAAATGTCTAAGTTTCCAAAATGTCTAAGTTTCCAAAATGTCTAAGTTTCCAAAATGTCCATTTCCATTTCCATTTTCATTTCCATTTCCATGCATTTCTAGGTTTCCAAAAGTATCAAAAATTTATTCATAGTACTTGAAACTTGTCATTTCATACAATTAAACTAGAAATGCATAGGCCCTATTCAGGATGTTACAATAGCACTGCATGTTGAACCTTTAGCTTGAACTAACAAAAAAATTATATATACAATATTCACCTATTTTTACACCTTCAATGAACTCTAGAATGTTCTCTACTGTTCCAATCTCGCCAAGCATCTTGAGCACAGCTTATAACAAGCAAGAGAAAGAAAACCAAAAATAAGCTAGAATCGCTATCACAAACGACTTATGACAAAAAGAAGCTTGATATGCTCAAGTTGATAATATACAAGAGTTACTTTACAAAACTAGTTTAAAACTATGTAAAGTAAAGATCGCAAAATAGAATTTAAGAAAATCAATATAATAAGAATCTAGTTAAAGACAAAATTTTGATTTTGATTCATGGGTTATAGTTACTAACGAACGCCTAGCAACCAATATTAACACCATTGATTATTTCTGTTATTTGCACTGTGAAAAATTTATCATAAAATTTATCATAAATTGGTTATAGTTACTAACGAACGCCTAGCAACCAATCTCTTCTTACCTTCTCAACAACCAATATTAACACCATTGATTATTTCCGTTATCGATAAATAACCCAATAATGAATGTCTAGGATTTAATTTATCAATAGGTTTAAAATTGAAAGAATTGAATTCTACGCCATGTTTGGGCACTTTCTTTTTCTTTTTCTTTTTTTTTTCTTTTTTTGCCTCAAGTCATGAAATAAGTCAAGTTAGATCTTTCAATTCTCTACGAAGTAGTATATTATGGTCAGAAGCGTAAAAAAAAGCGCTCCCAAAACATTCAATGATAATATTCAAGATAAAACTTTTCTTACTCATTTGTGTCGACCAAGATTACTAAAGTGAAAGCTCCGTAAGTCCGAAGTGGCCGGAAAGGTGAAGCAAAAGAGGCGGCAGCAATAATGGGTCAAACCAATAACTTAAGGCTCAAAAGTAGGTAACAAAGCATGCACATTTATGCAAAACTCTTGCATAAAACTAGAGAGCATTATAGCAAATTAAAGCCAGAAAAACTCCTAAAATCATAAAAAAATTTGCCCACAATTTTTTTCCATAAAAAATCTAAAACACATTATAATCAACAAATAGTCATAAGGATATTTAGTCAAATCACCATGACCCCTTGCCTTTAGATATGCTACAGTTATCTGTATGAACATAATCAACTAAGTCTCTTCATTCAATAAAATAACACACATTTGAAAATAAAAAAACTACAATTACTTTGAACTCATAATTAAATCAAATAAAATAAAAGTGAACATAATTCTGCATCTCCACAATAGCACAATGAAAATGTACAGAAATAAAGCACTTTGACCAAAGGTGAAGACAACGCAAGAGACATTCCAGCTTAACTCTATAACCAAACAACACAAGCAAAGGATCATAAACATGATAAAAAAAGAAATGAAAATCAATAGTTTGATTCTTAAATGATTTGAATAACCACAATTTCCAGGGAAAAAACGGGGTTTTAACTTACAAACCTGTTTTGAGTGCGCTAAAATCCAAATCCTTGCAACTAGAGAGCAATACCCTGAGGGAAAAATGAATACATTACCAGGATTAAATAGTGAGAAAGAGACTGATACTCTATTTAAAGGGATTAATATAAAGAAATGTGGGCATGAATAAGCAGGTTTTGATGTACAAGAGTAAATAATACAATTCCTTTTGATTAAAAGAAAATAAAACTTACAAAGGTGGATGCATCTTGGCTAAGTCATGCGAGTTGGATCCCAAGACTTCATTGATTAGACATGGAATATGCAGCCAAAGGATGGTGATTAGTGAAACACCTCGCCAACTGGACCAGATCTCCACATACTTTGCTTGGTGGGTTTAAAGCCTGCCAGTATATGAATAAGCAAGATTGCATGAAGGACAAAACGAGATAAATTTACACAATGAAAGGAAAGAAATGTAGCTGAGTAACAAGCTAAACAAATTTGCTGAAAGAATCCAGATGGCTTAGCATTACTATATCCAAAAAAATAGAATAGTGTGTTTGAGTAAATACGCGATTTGGAACTTTGGTCGTCCAAATATACGATTGTATGGAACATTCAATTTGCATGAGGAAACTCCATCCCATTTGTGAATTAAAACTCTCCCTTGTTCAATGAAGCTTCCAAAAGGGAAATTTCTATGAACAATTCCATGATTGTCAATAATTTGAACCTGATATAAATAGTGTGACTATATAAGAACTCCCCCACAAAATAATGCTATAACCTATAAACAAATAAATGAAAATGAGTAGCTAAATAGATATATATATATATATTCCTCTAAGGCATAACAAAGATTTCCTCATTGGCTTTAATAAAAGATTGTTTCTTATGATGATAGCAACCCAAACTTTGCCTCTCCTAACAATTTAAAGAACTTTAGATAGTTGAAAAGCAGGAAAGATCACAAACTAAGACAACTTCGTCACTATCAGCTAACATGTCTAAATAAAGATGCATATAAACAAGGTTTAAAGAGCACATGTCAAGGAAGCAACAGTATCCAAATATTAGTTATTAGGTTATGAGTATAATTTGAAGACCAAAATTGAAAATATATTTCATTTTAAATGTTATAGACATTGGTACATATCACATCATTGTTATCACAGCCAAATGCTCTTTATGTCCATAAAACAGTGAATACGAACCTTGTTTGTAACACCCCAAACCTGGCCCAGAAGTTAGGCCCAAATGTGGTGTGTCACATTGAAGAAAACGTATAAAGGATTTGTGATTCGTACTAAAATAAGTTTTGTTAAAATCAAGAAAAACAAGTTTGATTTGAGACATTCGATAAAATACTACTAATCTCAAAGATTTATTGATAAATCGATAGATTTGAACTAATAATCTTATAAAACATGACTTTTGAAAACGACGTTGAAAATTCGAAGAAGATTTCCGTGTTAAAAATATTTGTAAAAGTTTATTATGAAATCTATTTGTTAATCGATTTTGGAAAACCTTTATTTAAGTTTTTAGAAAATTCCCATTTAAAATAATTTAAGTAAAATTAAAAGTATATCAAACATAAAAAAATAATAAAATACTCCAGAGGCCTTATTACAACATAAAACCCAAAATAGTAAAGTGAACGAAAATAGAAATCTAAAGTTCCAAAGTAAAACACCATTTCTAAAGTATGGCCTCCACCGAGTCATCCATGGCCCCAAATCCTCATCACTGAGCATTACCTACAAAGGTTAAGAAAGAAAGGTGGTGAGTTACAAGAACTCAGTGTATAATCCCCTTACTGTCATCCACTGGCTTGAATCCAATTAGCAAAAACTTGGGCCTGAGCCCATAAAGCAAAATCTTGGGCCAAAGCCCATTTACACAACAGAACATATATATGTATGTGCAATGTATGCAATTCCCAAACCAAACCTAGTAATCCATCCGCTACACCCCACCCATACCAACCAACACACTAGGCCCAATTTCGGGATGTTACAATTCTACCCTCCTTAAAGAAAATTTCGTCCTCGAAATTTTCATCCTACTACTAAACGCATCGCTCAAATCACATTACTGTGCTTTTGCTGCACACTCTGATCTTAATAACACTAATTTTCTTTCTATCTTTAACCTTGGAAACTCTTCACATCATCAAATATCAAATCCTCAGAAGCAAACAGGTATTTATCACTCATTCATAAAATTTTCTATATTCAACCAAAACATACCCGTCTTAATGGTGATGGAACAATCCCGAGCCCTATGCTCCTTAGACCCGCATCTCAAACATGCTCCTGACATCCTCTAGCATTCACCCAGATGGCACCTTCCACAATAATCGCAAACTGAAAAGTTTGGACGTGCCTTGACACGCTTCATAGAACGAGATTGCGACCCTAAAGAATCGCAATCTCCTGTCTTCTTACAGTCCACGCACCCAACTCGAAGTGCCTTACCGATTCCTTTAACTTCCTCCAATACTTCTTTAACTAACTGAGTTAGCTTATCAACCCCAGCTTGATCATGAGATTCTGTTTCAGCCACAGGTAATGCCAACGCCTCCCTTTTGGAAACATGCCTCGGTGCTGAAGATCTAGCACTAGCACTTTGGCCTCAACCATGTCCACGTCTTCCACGTCCACATCTTCTAGCGCTCATATTGACTAAGTCGATTTAATCTGATTAAGAGTTTTATGAATCAATATGCTGTTCAATGTTTATTAAACAATGTTTTATGGAGCATAAGAAGTAAAGTTGTTTTCAATAGTCAAATCCGCATTCTAAAGTCTCAGTCTCCATAGTTTCAACTCCTAAAGCTAACAATTCTAGAGTATTCTACAATCATATCACAATAATCATAGTCATATAATGATAACAAATACTTACTTGACTTGGTGCCGGATACTCGTGGTGCCATACTTCCTTTAGAACATACATTTTTAATTTAACATTCAAACTACTTTGGAAAACGTTTTTGAACCCAAACCACGGTCGAGTTTTGAAACTCAGCTCTGATACCATAAAATATAATACCTTAAACCTGGCCTAGAAGTTAGGCCCAAATCTGGTGTGTCACATTGAAGAAAATGTATAAAGGATTTGTGATTCGTACTAAAATAAGTTTTGTTAAAATCAAGAAAAACAAGTGTAATTTAAGGCATTCGATAAAATACTACTAATCTCAAAGATTGATTGAAAAATCGATAGATCTGAACTAATAATCTTATAAAACGTGACTTTTGAAAATGACATTGAAAATTCGAAGAAGATTTCCGTGTTAAAAATATTTGTAAAAGTTTATTATGAAATCCATTTGTTAATCGATTTTGGAAAACCTTTATTTAAGTTTTTAGAAAATTCCCATTTAAAATAATTTAAGTAAAATAATAAGTATATCAAACATAAAGTAAATAATAAAATGCTCCAGAGGCCTTATTACAACATAAAACCCAAAATAGTAAAGCGAACGAAAATAGAAATCTAAAGCTCCAAAGTAAAACACCATTTCTGAAGTATGGCCTCCACCAAGTCATCTATGGCCCCAAATCCTCGTCACTGAGCATTACCTACAAGGGTTAAGAAAGAAAGGGGGTGAGTTACAAGAACTCAATGTATAATCCCTTTACCGTCATCCACTAGCTTGAATCCAATTAGCAAAAACTTGGGTCTGAGCCCATAAAGCAAAATCTTGGGTCGAAGCCTATTTACACAACAGAACATATATATGTATGTGCAATGTATGCAATCCCTAAACCAAACCTAGTAATTCATCCGCTACACACCACCTGTACCAACCAACACACTAGGCTCAATTTTGGGATATTACATTGTTTGTTGAAGGAGAAGTAGGAATTTCTACACTTGGAAAAGAAACTTTTAGGGAAAACACCCTTTTCGATATCTAGGATGGTTGTGTTTATTAAAAGCAAACAAAGTTAATCTTCGATGCTAAAACTAATAAAAGTTTAGATTATACAATGCCTAAATAAAATTGACAGTCATGAGCTTCTAGTTTTAAAGAATGGTAGCAATTATACACTCATCCAGACATCAGCTCGATGAACCGAATCAAAAACTCTATAAGATTTCAACAAGAAAGTTAAAAAAAAAAAAGGTAAAAGAAAGACTTACGGTTAGTCATAGCAAACATCTTCGTTTATATAGTTCTTACACTCCGCAACCCTTTGATTTCAAACTGAGAAAAAGAGAGAAACAGAAAGCAAATTAAACAAATAGGGAAGCTAAAATAAGTAATGAAAAAGTAAACTCCACTGAATCCTTGCGGAATTTGAATTAACATTGAGAGAGACAAATTAAATGCGGCAAAACGTGATGCCAAATCTTGGAACCCATTTGTTTCCATTTATTTTTGTTCTGAAAGAATAAACTCTTCAATGGCGGCTGAACTTTTTTCCTATTTCTCCTCACGATTCATTTCTTTAAAAACTTAAAGAAGAAGAAGAAGAAGAAGAAGAAGAAAAGTTACGCTAAAGAGAGGAATATACCAGGAAAAGGAAGGTATTCAGTGCTCCGGCAAAATCCCGAATAAAATCCTCTAAAGCCGTTAATAAAATGGAATCAACATGTGTTATCGAGTAGGGAAACAGTGGGGGAGAAAGAGAAGCACAAAATGAAGAGATGAGAAGTTAGGGTTAGAGAGTCATTTTTGGGGCATTAGATATTTTCTTACGCTTTTTCCCTTGCTTTTTTTTTTTTGAGTTTGGAAAGAAAAAGAAAGGAAAGGAATTTGGTTTGTGTTTGGAGTTTTCTGGAGGGATTTGGCTTATTTTCACTTTCTCAACTTCTATTTTTTTTTTTTTGTGGCATTTTAATCACGCCACTATAGTTCTATTTTTTGTGGCATTTTTTACAAAAACGACACTATTACATAATTTTAAATTTTTTATTTTTAACTTATATTTTTTATGTTTTTACTTTTAAAATTTTTGTGTTGAGATTATTATTTTTTAAAATTTTTATTTTTATTATATTTTGAGTATTGAACTTTTAACTAAAATATTAAATATTAAATATTTAAGTTTTAATTTTTAATTTTTATTATTAAATTTTAAAATTTAATTACCAACTCTTTTAGGAATTTCTTTTTTATTTCTTTTTACATCAACATTATTCTTTTAAGTATGGTCTGCATTAGTTGTTTAGATTTTTATATAAATGACATTTAATTATATGTACACACCTAAATTTTGATATAGATATATACATATAGAATTATATATGAATTTTGGTTTATTGTGTAATTCTAGATGTGAAATTCTAATTGTGATTTAAATGTATAGTTGAAACTTTAATTTTGATTTAATCATACACATTATTTTAAAATATAAACACATCAATATATTTTTATATTGAATAAATATAAAATTTTATACGCATAATATATAAATAAAAATGATGTAAATTATATCAATAATTGTGTTAATATTTTACAATATCTGGATCAAATTAAAGTTCATGTATACAATTGCACACTAAACCATTGTTCATGTATGCTTTTGGGATTTAACCCATTTTGATATATATTTTTTTTAAAATAATAATTTACATTTATCTTATTTTGATTTATATTCTAAAAAATCCAAAATTAATCCCTAAATCATAAACCTTAGATGAAACACCCCAAACCCGGCCCACAAGCCCTGACCGGATCTGGCATGCTTCTAGGAAAAACCATTCGAATCTTATTTGAATCTTTGCTAAAATTTTTCGTTTTTGAAAACAGTTGATTTGGGTTCAAGTTGAAAACATAGAAATTTTTCAAAGATTTCGTTTAAGAAAAGTTCGTGGTTATATTTCAAAACCATGAGTTATCGGTAAAAGTCGAGTCTTTAAAGTTTGTTAATTAAATTGAAAATCATTTGTATTTTAGATGTCAAAACATTTTACATTTATTATTAAGAAAATTTGCTTACTTTAATTTGATAAGTATCGTGCCATAATAACATAATTTAAGTGCATCATGAACAGTTCATACTATAGCCTTATTACATCAAAAATAAACCCAAAATAAAATTTAAAGTACTTAAATAAAATAAAATGTCCAACTAATAAAATTCGTGCTGAGCATGGTCACCACTAAGCTCTGCCGATCCGGTCCATTACTGAGCGTCACCTGAAAAATATTCCCACAACGGGGTGAGTCAAACAGACTCAATGTGTACAACCGACACTAAGTCTCAATTAAATTCAGGCATGTCAAATCATACATAATAACATATATAATTAATGATGCAAACCCGAACCCAAACCTAGATAACCATCCGCTACACATCACCCGTACCAACCATCACACCGTGGGGACTACTAAGTCAACCCTCCATCCGCTACACACCATCGAAGGCAGTTGCTGCAGTCGACGTGCTCATCGCCCTTATAAAATTCGTGGCATAGCCACCAGATAATTATTTCGTGACATAAGTCACCACATTCAGATTTCGTGACATAAGTCACCATATTCAAATTACGTGACCGAAGTCACCACATTCAGATATTGGGGTATAAAACCACCAATTCACTTCCCCTTTACATATCACCCATATGGACTATGTCATACAAAACATGCAAATATTATGCCTTATGCTTTATTCACATTCTTATAGTTGCACTTATGTGCCAAAACAGATATTTATCACAATATACTCATAGTAGGAGTAGGAAAACGTACCTGAGTACTTCGTACCATTACATGGTACCTTAGCCATAATCTTGCACTTTTATATTAACACATATAGTAAATTAAAGCCGTAAATCTATCAAGATTTAGTGCGGGGTACACACCTAATTTACTTAGTGCTGTATTGAAATCCCGAAAACCCGATCTAATGCTTTTAGACCCTTAATCCCTATATTCGGCCAACCTTAAACACTTTAGCAAAAAGCCATTCGGCTAATTGATTAAATTCCGAAGGACAATCGCAACCAAAATCTTACCTTGTTGCCGATTTCACTACTAATCAAATCCCGATATTCCGTAGCCTTTCTCCCTTGGAATTGGCTAACACTAGATCAATTGATTTGGTTAGTTTTCGACTTTTGAATAAATAGTAAATAGATCTAATTCACTAAATTAGCCTTGGCCGATTGGTATATTTACTTACCTTTGCGAATCTAAAATCCCGAAAATATCACTTGTCCTTGATATCTGTCGAAATCCCTACAAACACTATGTCAGATCTGATTTCAATGCCTAATGAACACCAATAATGGCCTTCGGCCTAAGATGTCTCTGGCTTACCTTAGATCTTGAGATCCCGAAAGATCTCCTCCTTGTAGTCGACAACTACCAAATCCCGAAAGACCCTTCAAAGTTTCGTCCAAACAATGGTAATGGGATTAGATCTTTCGGCTTAATGGAGAAATCGGCACAAGAGAAAAAGAATGAAGAAGAGAATGAAATAAACGATTTCGGCTTCTGAAGAATTCAAAAGAAAAAAAATTACAAAAAGCAACTAGGGTTTTGGCTTGTAGAAGAGACGGAGAGAAAAGATTGAGAGAATGGGGTTCAAATGCCGAAATTGAAGAGATATCCCCTCTCTATTTAAAGAGAATTTTGGCACCCATATTTATACTAAAATAAATAAATAAATAGATAAATAATAAATAAATCTACACTCCTTAATCGACTCAAACTTATCACCAATTAAATTCCTTTATTTAGCCAAAAATTCAATTTGAATTACATTCAAATACCTTCCCCACGCCAACAGCAAAATAACAAGTTAATGTGCACAAGGCAACTCGAACCCAAGCCCTCTAAGCACCAACACACGCCCCTTGCCACTATACCATAACCGTTCTTGTGATATATTCCATTCTCAACTTATTTTAAGGTATACTTTCCAGCGACCAACTTACACACTCCTGCAGCAAAATAACAAGTTAATGTGGACAAGGCAACTCGAACCCACGACCTGTAAGAGCCACAACACGGTTCTTGCCACTGCACCACAACTTTGCTTGTGACATGTTCCATTCTCGACTTCTTTTAAAGCATATTTTCCAGCGACTGAATCATCTAAAGGAATCTAAAAATATTAGCCAACATCCATATTCGAACCTCCGACCTCTTCACGATGGTCCACGCCCCTTACCACTACGCCGCGTATTTTATTTGTGTCATATTTCCTACCTAATTAATTATAAACCTTCTGTCGCACTCCAGGTTTACTTAAAAAAACATAACATGCGCACGCCGCGACTAGAACCATGCTCCCCCTACTACTCCTAACGCCTTTGCCACTGGGCCAGGCGTTTCCTTGTGTCATAAAACAGTCCCAACTATTTATAAGGCCTAAACTCTCGCCTTCATACCACTTATCTTAATAAAAAATTTTTGCCAAGTCCAGGACTTGAACCTCTGACCACCAGCTTATTCCAAGCACCCCAAGCCACCAGACAACTTCTTTGTGATATGTTTTAACCCAACATTATTTTAAAAGCCTTATGACTGCCACCAACCTCCCTAAAAAAACAACATTTTTGCTAAAGCCCTAGATCGAGCCTAGGACTTTTCCAACACTACCAACCCTTCCTAAACCTCCTAAAAATTAAACTAAACATGCAATAATAATTTTTTTTAACGACAAAATCCATTCTCTCGACACACAAACCCACTTATTCTAGGCCCCAATTCAGGGTGTTACAATTCTACCCTCCTTAAAGAAATTTCGTCCTCGAAATTTCCAACTAACTAATAATCTTACTACCTAAGTCTCACTACCATGCTTTCGCTGTGCACTCCAATTCTAAACCCAAAATAAATACTTAGTATACTATGGCAGAGTATGCACCGGTATTCACATCTAGAGCGACCTCGTCTGAAACACCCCACACCCGGCCCACGAGAATGGACCGGATCTGGTATGCTCCTAAAGTAAACTGATTTCAAAATTATATTCGACATTTAGAGAAAATTGTAAATTTTTGGAAAAACTATTATTTTCAGTTGGGCTTAGATTGGAAACCCATTTATTTGATCTTGTAAGCCCATTTAATTAAATACATCCAATAAAGTTCTTAGCATGAAACTTAACAGTAAGCAAACATAAAGTATAATCCACTTTGGGCCTTAAGGCCTTATTACATCAAGTAAAACCCAAAATAGAATAAAAGTAACTAAAAATAAAATTTAAGTCCAAACTAAATGAAATTTTTCGCATGTAGCATGGCCTCCTCATGGTCCACCGCCCGGTCAAATCACTTGCTCATCACCGAAAAATAATTCCCACAATGGGGTGAGTCATGCAGACTCAATGTGCACACAATAATATCATTCAATAAATCAGGCATTCATGTTCAAATCATTAAGTCCATACAATAATGAAATTATGATGCAACCCAAACCCAATCCTAATTAGCCATCCACTACACTCCCCCGTACCAACCTGCACACCATGGGGACCACTAAGTCAACCCTCCATCCGCTACTCTCCATCAAAGGCATTCGCCCATATACGTTGTGCCATTAGACACTATAATCAAATTTATACGTTGTGTCATTAGACACTATTGTAACCGAAGTTACCAAAATTTCGCAATGTGACCGTAGTCAACATATTTCGTTGGTGAGACCGAAGTCAACACCTTCGTTGGTGAGACCGAAGTCAACACTTGTTCTCCCCCTTTCACATAAATCCCGAATGCCCCAAATATATATATTATGCATAACTTAATTTCATGTTCATATACATATATTCGCATGTTATAAAATAACATATTTCATAATCCTATCAGAAGTAGGAAACGTACCTGGGTACTTTTTGCCACATTTGTGGTACATAGCCACATTCACATTATTATTCATATCATATATTAAAATATTTAGCCATAAAATATCGAAGGATAGTAAGGGTACACACCTGTTTCGCTTAATAGATTCCTTGAGATCTCGAGAATCCCGATCTAATTTTAGATCTATTAATTCCTATATTCGGCCCACCAATTAAAACACATTAATAAACCCTTTTTGGCTTAAACAAAACCAAATCCTAGTAGGATTTGTAAAAAGAAACTCACCTCTGCCGATTTGGTGTTTATACAAATCCCGAAAGTTTGGTTTTTCCTCTACTTGATATTCGGCCAACCTTGAAACTTCACAAAATTAGTTTTCGCTTTTAATAATTACAGATCTAATCTAGGTAATTACATAAACCTTGGCCGAATACCTTTAGGGGCTTACCTTATGGATTTTTAAATCCCGAAAACTTCACCTTCCTTTTTCCTTGTAATCGGCAAATTCCTAGATCTTTGAATAGGTTAGTTTTTGATCAATTTAATCTAATTGACTAAGATTTGGCCTTGGCCGAATGTATAGACTCACTTACCTCAAATCCCGAAGTTGATCTTTATTTCAAATTCCTGCCGAAATCACTTGTTAGATTTGATCTATTGTTTGATTATGGAAGGGATCTTTTTGCCGAATGTACATTGATGTACTTACCTCGCTTTCGAATCCCGGAAGATCCCTTATGCTATTCGGCCATGAACATGAGTAGGGATTAGTACCCGAATTTTGGTAAAAAGAAAAGAATAGAAGTTGACTGACCACAGATCTTACCCTTTTTGATGTTGTGGATGATTTCTCCTTTACTTAGAATTGACAGGGATTCGGCTTTGATAGAAGAAACAGAGGAGAAAAGAGAAGAAAAGAGGATGGTTTTTGTTCAAAGAAAATTCGGCAAAAGGTGGGGAAGAGGGCTATGAAAATTTCGGCACACACTTAGGAAAGATGAGAGAATGGCCTTAATTTTCCTCTTTTAACTGAAATTGATATGCCAAGAGTCCTTGACTTGGCCACCACTCCCCCCACAAGTGATAATATTATCATTTAATTATCACTTTAATTAAATTAGGAGTACTTTATCCATCCTTTATCTCCTTATTTATTTTATTAAAAGAAATTCCTTTACTTAACACTTAATTAAACAAGTTTTAACCGAAGTAAAACTCCTCTAATTCAAGAAGCTTGTGCCGTCCCACCTTCTAGCCTTGGAAGCAAAATAAGGCCTTCATTATTTGCTTCCTGGATGACTCAAACTCAGGCCCAAAAGCCTCTTGTATTTGGGCCATTTCCTAAGGCCTTAGGTGGCATCTTCAGGCCACATTTCCAAGTCCGTTATTGGGTCAAATTTCTTGTACTTTATATTTTTAGGGTCACTTGGCCCTAAGTTCCCCTTTGGGCTCTTAAATTCAACATTCCGGGGTCAATTTTAAGTTTCCTAAAATTTTCGCTGCTCAGATTTTCCGTGTTTCCAAAATGTTTAGGTTTCCAAAATGTTCAAGTTTCCAAAATGTTCAGTTTCCCAAAATGTCTAAGTTTCCAAAATGTTCGTGTTTCCAAAATGTTCAGTTTCCCAAAATGTCTAAGTTTCCAAAATGTCTAAGTTTTCAAAATGTCTAAGTTTCCAAAATGTCCATTTCCATTTCCATTTTCATTTTCATTTCCATTTCCATTTTCATGCATTTCTAGGTTTCCAAAAGTATCAAAATTTATTCATAGTACTTGAAACTTGTCATTTCATACAATTAAACTGAAATGCATAGGCCCTATTCGGGATGTTACAGCTTCTACCTCTTAAACAAAATTTCATCCCCGAAATTTCCCATCTAAAATAGTTGAGGGTATTGCTGTCTCATCGCCTCTTCTGGCTCCCACGAAGCTTCTTCCGTTCCATGATTGCGCCATAGCACTTTGACTAGAGGAACTGTCTTCTTTCGTAGTACTTTCACATCACGTTCTAAGATCCGAATCGGTTCTCCCTCATAGGATAAGTCTGGCCTTAGTTCCACTTCTTCAACCGGTACCACATGAGATGGATCCGATCGATAGTGACGTAACATGGACACATGAAATACGTCATGCATCTGCTGCAATTCTGGTGGCAACTCTAGTTGGTATGCCACTGGCCCAACTCGCTTCAGTACTTGATAAGGCCCTATAAATCTTGGGCTTAGCTTCCCTTTGCGGCCAAACCTCATTACCTTCTTCCAAGGCGAGACTTTTAGGAATACTTGGTCTCCCACTTCAAACTCTATTTCCTTCCGCTTAAGGTCTGCGTACGACTTTTGTCTATCAGAGGCTTCCTTCAACCGTGACCGAATTAACTCAACCTTTTCTTCAGTTTCTGCCACCAACTCTGGACCCAAAACTCTGCGTTCTCCTAACTCGGTCCAACAAGTAGGTGTTCTACACTTCCTTCCATACAATGCTTCGTATGGTGCCATCCGAATGCTGGCTTGATAGCTATTGTTGTAGGCGAATTCAGCTAAAGGCAAGTAATCTTCCCAACTTCCTCGAAAATCCATTACACAGCCTCTCAACATATCCTCCAACACTTGTATAACTCGTTCAGACTGCCCGTCTGATTGTGGATGAAAAGCCGTAGTGAAGTCTAGCTTAGTGCCTAAAGCTTGATGAAGTGCTTTCCAAAATCGAGACGTAAACCTTGGGTCTCTATCAGAGATGATTGACATTGGTACTCCATGTAATCTCACAATTTTCGCCACATACAACTTAGCCAACTTTTGAAGAGAATAATCCATTCTGACTGGGATAAAGTGTGCGGACTTGGTCAAACGGTCCACTATCACCCATACCGAGTCCTTCTTAGTAGGCGTAAGGGGAAGCCCACTAACGAAGTCCATGGTAATTCTTTCCCACTTCCATTGGGGAATCTCGATTGGTTGAAGCAATCCTGATGGGACTTGGTGTTCAGCGTTAACTTGCTGACACGTCAAACATTTCCCCACAAATTCAGTCACTTCTCGCTTCAGGTCAGACCACCAAAATTGTTCCCTTAGATCTCTATATAGCTTGATGCCTCCAGGATGCATAGCACAAGGGCTACTATGCGCTTCCCGAAGAATCCTTTGTCTCAACTCCTTATTCTTGAGATACGACTTTACCCTTGTAGCACAATACTCCTTCATTGTTGACACCATAATCCTCTAATCCCCCTTGCTGTACTTTGCGCAACTTAGTACTTAAGTCATTATCACCAACCGTCCCTCCTTCACTTCCTTTAGCCATGTGGGCTCGACTTGCAACTCGCTAACAGCTTCCATCATCATACGACTTATATGAGCGAACAAAGCACGTAGATCCGATACAACCTTCGACTTAGGGCATCGGCTACTACATTCGCCTTGCCGGATGATACTCTATTGAACAATCGTAGTCCTTTAGCAATTCCACCCACCTTCGTTGCCTCAAGTTCAACTCCTTCCGAGTTAATAAATAATTAAGGCTCTTGTGGTGCGTGTAGATAACGACCTTTCTCCATAAAGGTAGTGCCTCCAAACCTTAAGGGCGAAAACCACTGCTAGCTCTAAGTCATGTGTTGGGTAGTTAAGCTCCTGAGGCCTTAGCTGCCGTGACGCATAAGCAACCACTTTGCCACCTTGCATTAACACACAGCCTAATCCCGTATGCGACGCATCACAATACACCACAAATTCCTTTCCTGCCTCTGGCTGAATTAACACTGGAGCCTCTGTCAGCACCTTCTTAAGCTTTTCAAAGCTCTCTTGCTGCTTATTAGTCCATTCGAAGGGTACTTCCTTCCTTAGTAACTTGGTTAAAGGCGCGGCTATTGACGAGAATCCTTCCACGAACCTTCTGTAATAGCCTACCAGGCCTAAGAAACTTCGAATTTCAGCCACGGACCTAGGTGGTTTCCAATCCAACACCGCTTCGATCTTCTTAGGATCCACTCTTATTCCTTCTGCGGATACCACATGTCCTAGGAATGCCACCTCCTTAAGCCAAAATTCGCACTTGCTGAATTTGGCATAAAGCTTCTTTTCCCTTAACACTTCCAACACGACTCGGAGATGCTCATCATGCTCCTCCTCCGACTTCGAATACACCAAAATGTCATCGATGAACACCACGACAAATCTATCCAAGTAGGGTTGAAAAACCCGATTCATCATATCCATGAACGCGGCTGGAGCATTCGTCAACCCAAACAGCATCACCACAAACTCGAAGTGACTATATCTTGTCCTAAAAGCGGTCTTATGGATATCAGCCTCCTTCACCTTCAACTGATGGTATCCCGACCGTAAATCGATCTTCGAAAACACTGCGGCTCCCTTAAGCTGATCGAACAAGTCCTCGATCCTTGGCAAGGGATACTTGTTCTTAATGGTCAACTTATTTAACTGACGGTAGTCTATGCACATACGCATAGTTCCGTCATTCTTCTTTACAAATAAGACCGGTGCTCCCCACGGAGACACACTGGGTTGGATGAACCCACGGCCCAACGTTCTTGTATCTGAGCCTTGAGCTCCACTAACTCCTTTGGTGCCATTCGGTATGGAGCGATTGACACAGGAGCTGTCCCCGGTAGTAAATCAATCCCAAATTCCACCTCCCTGTCTGGGGGTATTCCCGGTAACTCTTCTGGAAACACATCTACGAAGTCCCTTACCGTCCTAACTCCATTAACCCCTTCCTCCTTTTCACCTATCGCACTTACAAAAGCTAAGAACGCTTTGCAACCTTTCTTAACCATCTTCTCAGCCTTCAGTGCCGAAACTACATTAGATAAATAATTCCTCCTTTCTCCGATCATTATTACTACTTCATCTTCCGGTGTTCTTAGTTCCATACGTTTAGCCGCACAATCCAACACGGCTCGGTGTTCTACTAACCAATCCATTCCGAGTATAAGCTCAAACTCTCCGAAGGGTAACTCCATTAAGTCCGCTCGAAAGCTCACTCCACGAATCTCTAGGGTACATTCCGAAGATCTTGTCTACCACTATAGTTTGGCCTAATGGGCTTACTACAGTCATCTGCCTATCAGAGAGTTCAGAGTCTAGGCCTAGTGTTTTTACTACACTACTTGCAACATAGGAATGGGTCGAGCCCACATCAATCAAAGCAAAGTAGGGTTTGTCAAAATAAAGAACGTCTGGGTTATTACGTCTGCGTCTCCATCTTCCCTTCGTGAACCGCATAAACCAAACCCGGTTGTCTTGCATCAAGCATTAGTATTACCTCGGCCTGCGTTCCACGGCCTCTGCACTGCACCACTACCACGGTTACTCGAACCACGACCCCGTTGAGGTCAGTGTCGCCTCTACCTGGTCTGGCTAGCATTCTGAACTACCGGTCGGCTCTCGTCTGATTGTTTGGGGCAATCCTTAAACATATGATCCTTGGACCCACACCTAAGACATGCTCCTAACTTTTCCAACACTCCCTATATGCCTCTTTCCACAATACTCACAAGGACGAATCATCACTTTGTATCAACTTGTTGATTTCGTGGCCGTCAACCCTAGGCCTCTTGTAACCCTTTCCGATGACCCAAACCCTCTTTTGGCCTTATTCTTATCTACTGATGCGCTTAGTAGCATCCTTAATCCCTTCACCACCTTGGCCTTTTCTACCAAAAAGAGAATTCCGCTCACGATGCGGTGCTATTAATGATCTTAAATCATCTCTCACTCGTCCTCAAAAGCAGACACACGGCGTTCATGCTCATTGCCACTACCCTCGAGCATAGCGACTCAACCTCGTAAATTCGCCTCATATTCTACGACGGACTTACTCCCTTGTACTAACCCTAGAAAAGCCTTCCTCGCTTCATCTCAGATACGGTTCCCACATACTTCTTCCGAAAGGCCTCTTTAACAAACTCCTGTGTCAAATTTTCATTGCGGTACCATCCCGAACAATCAACCACCATCGATACGCTTCATCAGCGTAACAAAGCCACCATCCTTTCAACATTTCCTCCGAGTCAAATCAAGCTCATCCATTATACGCTCCGTTGCTTCCAACCAAGACTCACCAGTCTTTGGGTGCCACATTGATACTCCTCAAACATTTCGCTCCATTAGCTCGAGCCGCTTCGTACCGACTTTCGATTTCCTCCATTTCTACCTGCACCGCCACCAATTCCAAAACTCGCAGAGCGACTGCGACACGCCTCTTCCCCGTCGACCTGTTTGCTCAACATTAAAAATTGGGGTGGTGGTGGCGGCGGCATCTCATTGTCGGACCCTTGACCCGACCTAACGGGTTCGACACGGTCATCCTTCCTCTTCCTCGACCACGGCGACCACGTCCTCTAGAGCTCATTTTTAGCGTCGGGATCCGATTAAGAAATTTTATGGATTAGTTTATTTGTTCCACTTATTTATCGTGAAGGAGTTTTATGAGAAGGGATTTTAGAGTGGTTCTTTCATATCATACAAACACACGTCTTTTCCATTCATTCATCCATCAAACAAGTATGAACTTCCGCTCATTCGAGAAATGTTGTAGTTTTGTCATTGTTGTTGTTGTTTTCCACTACCCGGTATTTTCGTAATTTTATCCTCTGAGGGTATTTTTGTAATTTGTCAAAATAGGGTTCCTTGGTGATTTTGTCAAAATTATTTTTGGAAATTCAAAATCTCGAGGTAATTTGGAAAAATTTTGAAGTCCGAGGGTATTTCGATAATTTTCACAAATCGTGGTAAATTTGTAAAATTTAATAAATTAGGGGTATTTCAAAAGTTGTAAAACTTTGAGGTTCTTTTCAAAATTATTCCTTCAAAATGGGGATATTGCGAAATTTTGGAAATTAGGGTCATTTTGGTAATTTTGTAAGTTAAGGGCAATTTTGTAATTTTTCCAAAATCATGGTATTTTGGTATTTTACAAATTAGGGTTTTTGAATGTTTATGAAATCATGAAATTTTGATAATGTTGTGGAGTAGTTGAATATTTTATAAACCAAGGGCGTTTTGGTAATTTCACCCCTAAGGGCATTTTTGTAGTTTTCGCAAATCAGGAGTTTCTCAGAGAATGTTGTAAAAATTAATTTTCTCAGATTTAAAAGAAAAGTTTTAAAGGTTTGAAAAACTAGGGTTTGCTGTTTTGTTCTCTCTTTTTTTTAAAACATGGCTAGTTCCTTTCGGGTTTTAGTCATTATGTTTAGCCTATGACCGAGCCCTCTTGGTCGTGGTGAACCAAAGCTACGCACTGAGGCGAGATTCGTGTGGAGAGGAGGTGAGTCACTGGATCGCTTAAATACCAAGCTCCCACCGAAACCATTCCTAGACATGCGCAGAGGTTGCCACACCACCGAGCCCTCCGAGTTATGGTGAACCAGAAGCTACGCACTGTAGGATTCCCCAAGAGGAGGTGAGTCACTAGGACCGCTTAAATACCAAGCTCTTCCGGATCCAATCCTAGACATGCGTCTGGGTTACCACACCACTAGCTCAATGACTTAGCCATAGGTTGATTCGGTGTATTAAGTCTTATGTATACGTGTTTGAGTAGACTAATCCTAGGTTCAAGTTCCTATCATTCTATTCTACGCTCCATGCCTTTTTACCCTTATATAAATCATGAATCACACATATAGTTAGGGGTACTTACGGTGGATCATGGTTGGAGACTTAGGGCCATGCCAAAAGCACGCTTATTTTCAAAGAAAAAAAATCATTTGGCTCGCTTTGAAAACGGTTTGGGCCTTAGCCCACAGCCGAGAGTTTAAAAGCGGGCTCGATACTAAGTTGAAACACCCACACCCTACCACGAGAATGGACCGGATCCGGTATGCTCCTAAAGTAAACCGATTTCAAAATTATATTCGACACTTAGAGAAAATTGTAAATTTTTGGAAAACTATTATTTTCATTGGGCTTAGATTGGAAACCCATTTATTTGATCTTGTAAGCCCATTTAATTAAATACATCCAATAAAGTTCTTAGCATGAAACTTAACAAGAAGCAAACATAAAGTATAATCCTTTGGGCCCTAAGGCCTTATTACATCAAGTAAAACCCAAAATAGAATAAAAGTAACTAAAAATAAAATTTAAGTCCAAACTAAATGAAATTTTTCGCATGTAGCATGGCCTCCTCATGGTCCACCGGCCATTCCATCACGCTCATCACCGAAAAATAATTCCCACAATGGGGTGAGTCTACGACTCAATGTGCACACAATAATATCATTCAATAAATCGGGCATTCATGTTCAAATCATTAAGTCCATACAATAATGAAATTATGATGCAACCCAAACCCAATCCTAATTAGCCATCCACTACACTCCCCCGCACCAACCTCGCACCTTGTGGGGACCACTAAGTCAACCCTCCATCCGCTACTCTCCATCAAAGGCATTCGCCCATATACGTTGTGCCATTAGACACTATAATCAAATTTATACGTTGTGTCATTAGACACTATTGTAACCGGTTACCAAAATTTCGCAATGTGACCAGTAGTCAACATATTTAGTTGGTGAGACCAAGTCAACACCTTCGTTGGTGAGACCAAGTCAACACTGTTCTCCCCTTTCACATAAATCTCAAATGCCCCAAATATATATATTATGCATAACTTAATTTCATGTTCATATACATATATTCGCATGTTATAAAATAACATATTTCACAATCCTATCAGAAGTAGGAAACGTACCTGGGTGCTTTTTGCCACATTTGTGGTACATAGCCACATTCACATTATTATTCATATCATATATTAAAATATTTAGCCATAAAATATCGAAGGATAGTAAGGGTACACACCTGTTTCGCTTAATAGATTCCTTGAGATCTCGAGAATCCCGATCTAATTTTAGATCTATTAATTCCTATATTCGGCCCACCAATTAAAACACATTAATAAACCCTTTTTGGCTTAAACAAAACCAAATCCTAGTAGGATTTGTAAAAAGAAACTCACCTCTGCCGATTTGGTGTTTATACAAATCCCGAAAGTTTGGTTTTTCCTCTACTTGATATTCGGCCAACCTTGAAACTTCACAAAAATTAGTTTTCGGCTTTTTAATAATTACAGATCTAATCTAGGTAATTACATAAACCTTGGCCGAATACCTTTAGGGGCTTACCTTATGGATTTTTAAATCCCGAAAACTTCACCTTCCTTTTTCCTTGTAATCGGCAAATTCCTAGATCTTTGAATAGGTTAGTTTTTGATCAATTTAATCTAATTGACTAAGATTTGGCCTTGGTCGAATGTATAGACTCACTTACCTCAAATCCCAAAGTTGATCTTTATTTCAAATTCCTGCCGAAATCACTTGTTAGATTTGATCTATTGTTTGATTATGGAAGGGATCTTTTTTTTGCCGAATGTACATTGATGTACTTACCTCGCTTTCGAATCCCGGAAGATCCCCTTATGCTATTCGGCCATGAACATGAGTAGGGATTAGTACCCGAATTTTGGTAAAAAGAAAAGAATAGAAGTTGACTGACCACAGATCTTACCCTTTTTGATGTTGTGGATGATTTCTCCTTTACTTAGAATTGACAGGGATTCGGCTTTGATAGAAGAAACAGAGGAGAAAAGAGAAGAAAAGAGGATGGTTTTTGTTCAAAGAAAATTCGGCAAAAGGTGGGGAAGAGGGCTATGAAAATTTTGGCACACACTTAGGAAAGATGAGAGAATGGCCTTAATTTTCCTCTTTTAATCGAAATTGATATGCCAAGAGTCCTTGACTTGGCCACCACTCCCCACAAGTGATAATATTATCATTTAATTATCACTTTAATTAAATTAGGAGTACTTTATCCATCCTTTATCTCCTTATTTATTTTATTAAAAGAAATTCCTTTACTTAACACTTAATTAAACAAGTTTTAACCGAAGTAAAACTCCTCTAATTCAAGAAGCTTGTGCCGTCCCACCTCCTAGCCTTGGAAGCAAAATAAGGCCTTCATTATTTGCTTCTGGATGACTCAAACTCGGGCCCAAAAGCCTCTTGTATTTGGGCCATTTCCTAAGGCCTTAGGTGGCATCTTGAGCCACATTTCCAAGTCCGTTATTGGGTCAAATTTCTTGTACTTTATATTTTAGGGTCACTTGGCCCTAAGTTCCCCTTTGGGCTCTTAAATTCAACATTCCGGTCAATTTTAAGTTTCCTAAAATTTTCGCTGACTCTGATTTTTCGTGTTTCCAAAATGTTTAGGTTTCCAAAATGTTCAAGTTTCCAAAATGTTCGTGTTTCCCAAAATGTCTAAGTTTCCAAAATGTTCGGGTTTCCAAAATGTTCGTGTTTTCCAAAATGTCTAAGTTTCCAAAATGTCTAAGTTTCCAAAATGTCTAAGTTTCCAAAATGTCCATTTCCATTTCCATTTTCATTTTCATTTCCATTTCCTTTTCATGCATTTCTAGGTTTCCAAAAGTATCAAAATTTATTCATAGTACTTGAAACTTGTCATTTCATACAATTAAACTGGAAATGCATAGGCCCTATTCAGGATGTTACATCGTCCCCTTGTACTCATGCTATCGGTTCGCGTTTATCTGATTAAAGAATTTTATAGATTAGTTTTGTTCCACTGATTTATAACGTACAGTCTTATGTTCAATAGTTTTTAAGGGGTAGTTTTTTCGATTTCATACACTTGCAGTCTCAATTCAATCATCTCAATCACACACATGAACTTGCGTTCATTACAGAAAAATGTTGTAGTTGTCGTTGTTTGTTGTTTTCCACTACCCAAGGGTATTTCGTAATTTTATCCTGTAGGGGTATTTTGGTAATTTTCCAAATTAAGGTATTTGAAAATGCTGCAAAATAGATATTGTTGATATTTTACAAAATTAAAATACTTGCTGGAAAAATGAAACCCACCACTAAGCTCCTGCCGAATTTTATTAGTTGGACATTTCATTTTATTTAAGTACTTTAAATTTTATTTTGGGTTTATTTTTGATGTAATAAGGCTATAGTATGAACTGTTCATGCATGCACTTAAATTATGTTATTATGGCACGATACTTATCAAATTAAAGTAAGCAAATTTTCTTAATAATAAATGTAAAATGTTTTGACATCTAAAATACAAATGATTTTCAATTTAATTAACAAACTTTAAAGACTCGACTTTTACCGGTAACTCATGGTTTTGAAATATAACCACGAACTTTTCTTAAACGAAATCTTTGAAAAAGTTCTATGTTTTCAACTTGAACCCAAATCAACTGTTTTCAAAAACACGAAAAATTTTAGCAAAGATTCAAATAAGATTCGAATGGTTTTTCCTATAAGCATGCCAGATCCGGTCAGGGCTTGTGGGCTGGGTTTGGGGTGTTTTAGTTTGGTATCAGAGCCCGGTTCAAAACTCAGCCTTGAGGGCTTTTAGGGCCCAAAATGTTTTTTCTTTTGAAATTGGGTTTTCTAAGAAATAATCATGTTTTCTAGCATGGCACTTGAGTCTCCGGCCCGAAGTCCACCAGGTAAGTACCCCTAGCTCTTCTGTGAATTGTATGTGGGGATATATAGGGACGTAGATTAGTGGACTAGGAATTAAACCCTAGGGCTAGTTTACCCCAACATGAGAATTACATAAAACTTTAATGCCCAATTAAACAAACTTGTGTCTAAGTCGCCGAGTTAGGGTGTGGCAACCATTGTGCGCATGTCTAGGATTGGTTTCAGTGGAAGCTTGGTATTTAAGTAGTCCTAGTGACTCACCTCCTCTCCACTCAAATCCTACTTGGTGCGTAGTGATGGTTCACCCTAACCAAGAGGACTCAGCCACAGGCTAAACCTAATAACTAAAACCCGAAAGGGACTAGCCATATTTTTATAAAAACCCTAGTCTTAAAATCACCAAATGACCTCTTTAATATGTAGGAAAACTATTTTGAAAAAAAAATCCAAAATATTCTCGATTTACTAAAATGACCTAAATACCCCTAGTTGGAAAAATTACTAAAATGCCCTTGGTTCATAAAATTTCCATACTACCCATAGTTTTTATCAAGATAAAAATCCAAAAACCCTAATTTTGCAAAATATTAAGATACCTTGATTTAAAAAATTTACGAAATTACCCCTGATTTGTAAATTGAACAAATTACCCCTAATCTGTACAAATGACCAAAATACCCTCAGTAAGAAAAATTATCGAAGTACCTTCAAATTAGAAATCTTTAAAAAATACCTTTGTTTTGAAAAAGTCACCAGGAACCATATTTTGTGAAAAATTACCAAAATGACCCTGGCTTGTAAAATTATAAAAAATACCCCTAGGGTATAAAATTACCATTTTACCCTTGAAATTTTTCCAGCAAGTATTTTAATTTTTTAAAATTAAGGATCTAAACTATTAGATCGAGTTTTCGGGATTTCAGTGAAAGCGTTAAGTAAATCAGGTGTGTACCCCACACTAAGCCTTGATTAATTTACGCTTATGTTTTAATTAATATGTTACAAGAATATGTTATGATGTGGCTAAGAGTACCATGCAATGGTACAAAGTACTGTGCACGTTTACCCACTCCTACTATGAGTATGATAAGATCCGTTATGGCACATATGTCAATAGTGATAAGAATGTGAAATAAAGCATGATATTGCATGATATGTTTGACATGGGGCATATGGGTGATATGTAAAGGGGAAGTGAATTGGTGGTTTTATACCCCAATATCTGAATGTGGTGACTTATGTCACAATATCTGAATGTGGCGACTTATGTCACAATATCCGAATGTGGTGACTTATGTCACAATATCTGAATGTGGTGACTTATGTCACGAATAATTATCTGGTGTCTATGCCACAAATTTTATAAGGGCAATGAGCACGTCGACTGCAGCGACTGCCTTCGATGGTGTGTAGCGGATGGAGGGTTGACTTAGTAGTCCCCACGGTGTGATGGTTGGTAGGGTGATGTGTAGCGAATGGTTATTTAGGTTTGGTTTCAGGTTTGCATCATTAATTATATATGTTATTATGTATGATTTGTTATGCCTGAATTTAATTGAGACTTATGTTGGTTGTACACATTGAGTTTGTTTGACTCACCCCTTTGTGGGACTATTTTTCAGGTGACACTCAGTGATGGACCGGGTCGGCAGACTCAGTGACGGCCATGCACAGTTCGGGATTTTATTTCATTTTGGACTTGTTAGATTTTAAGTATTTGGGATTTAATTTGGGTTTTGATTTGATGTAATAATGCCTTGGTTTGAACTGTTATGCATGCATATTTAATTATCTAAGTATGACTCGATTTTAATAATACAAGGTTAAAGTCTATTTTTCCTAAGTATAAATATTAAACGTTTTGACACATAATCACCATGGGTTTTAAAATTCGAGCCCAACCCAAATCAACTATTTTCAAAAACTCGTAAAATTTTAGCAAAGTTTCAAACAAGATTCGAACGGTTTTTCCTAAGAACATGCCAGATCCGGTTAGGGCTTGTGGGCCGGGTTTGGGGTGTTTCATTTTGGTATCAGAGCCATAATCTTACACTTTTATAATTAAGAAGAATTAACTTTAATTTGATAAATATCGTGCCATAGCAAAATAATTTAAGTGTATGAGTAAATAGTTCATACTATAACCTTATTACATCAAAAATAAAACCCCAAAATAAAATTTAAAGTACTTAAATAAAATAAAATATCCAACTAATAGAATTCGTCTTTGAGCATGGTCATCGCTAAGCTCCCGAGGCCGGTCCATTCTTGTCGTCACCGAAAAATATTCCCACAAGGGTGAGTCAAACAGACTCAATGTGTACTATCAACACTAAGTCTCAACAGTTATGGCATATCAAATCATACATATTCATATAGCATTTAAATAAAATGATGCAACCCCGAACCCAAGCCTATATATCCATCCGCTACACATCACCCGTACCAACCGTCACACCGTGGGGACTACTAAGTCAACCCTCCATCTGCTACACACCATCGAAGGTAGTCGCTGCAGTCGACGTGCTCATCGCCCTTATAAAATTTGTGACATAAGTCACCACATTCATATATTGTGACATAAGTCACCACATTCATATATTGTGACATAAGTCACCACATTCTTATATTGTGACATAAGTCACCACATTCTTATATTGGGGTATAAAACTTCACTTCCCCTTTACATATCACCCATATGCCCATGTCATACAAAACATGCAAATATTATGCCTTATGCTTATTCACATTCTTATGTTTGCACTTATGTGCCTTAACAGATATTTTTCACAATATACTCATAGTAGGGGTAGGAAAACGTACCTGAGTATTTTGTTCATACCATTGCATGGTACTTTTAGCCACCTCATACATATATTTATTAACACATATATTTACATATAACCATAATTTAATTGAAGCTTAGTGTGGGGGTACATTTTTGATTTATAACGCTTTCATCGAAATCCAAAACCCGATCTAATGGTTTAGATCCTTAATTCCTACATTCGCCAACCTTAAGCACTTTAGCAAAAGCCATTCGCTAATTAATTAAATCCCGAAGGATTATCGCAACCAAAATCTTACCTTGTTGCCGATTTCACTACTAATCAAATCCCCAAATTCCGTAGTCTTTCTCCCTTGGAATCAGCAAACACTAGATCACTTGATTTGGTTAGTTTTCGACTTTTGAATAAATAGTAAATAGATCTAAGTCACTAAATAGGGCCTTGGCCGAATATCTTAAGCACTTACCTTGTGGATCTAAATCCCGAATTATCACTTGTCATTGGTCTTTGTCGAAATCCCTACATAGGCTATGTTAGATCCAATCCTAACATTTGAATAAATGGCCTTCGGCCTAATCCATACTTTGCTTACCTTAGATTTTGGAATCCTGAGTGATCTCCTACTTGTAGTCGACACAACCAAATCTCGAATTCCCCCTTCAAAGTTTCGGCCAACAATACTAATGGGATTAGATTCCATCTTTCGGCTTAATGGAGAAATCGACACAAGAGAAAAAAAATGAAGAAGAGAATGAAATAAAAGGTTTCGGCTTCTGAAGAATTCAAAAGAAAAAAAATTGCAAAAAGCAACTAGGGTTTTGGCTTGTAGAAGAGACAGAGAGAAAAGATTGAGAGAATGGGGTTCAAATGCCGAAATTGAAGAGATATCCCCTCTCTATTTAAAGAGAATTTCGGCACCCATATTTATACTAAAATAAATAAATAAATAGATAAATAAATAAATAAATCTACACTCCCTAATCGACTCAAACTTATCACCAATTAAATTCCTTTATTTAGCCAAAAATTCAATTTGAATTACATTCAAATTCCTTCCCCATGCCAGCAGCAAAATAACAAGTTAATGTGCACAAGGCAACTCGAACCCAAGCCCTCCAAGCACCAACACACGCCCCCTGCCACTGTACCACAACCATTCTTGTGAGATATTCCATTCTCAACTTGTTTTAAGGTATACTTTCCAGCGACCAACTTACACACGCCTGCAGCAAAATAACAAGTTAATGTGGACAAGGCAACTCAAACCCACGACCTGTAAGAGCCACAACACACTTCTTACCACTGCACCACAACTTTGCTTGTGACATGTTCCATTCTCGACTTCTTTTAAAGCATATTTTCCAGCGACCATATCATCTAAAGGAATCTAAAAATATTAGCCAACATCCGGATCGAACCTCCGACCTCTTCACGGTGGTCCACGCCCCTTACCATTACGCCGTGTATTTTATTTGTGTCATATTTCCTACCTAATTAATTATAAACTTTCTGTCGCACTCCAGGTTTACTTAAAAAAAACATAACATGCGCACGCCATGACTAGAACCATGCTCCCCTACTACTCCTAACGCCTTTGCCCTTTGGGCGGCGTTTCCTTGTCATCATAAAACAGTCCCAACTATTTATAAGGCCTAAACTCGCCTTCATACCACTTATGTGCAATAAAAAGTTTTTTGCCAAGTCCAGGACTTGAACCTTTGAACTTCAGCTTATTGAAAACGCCCCAAGCCACCAGACCACCTGCTTCTTTGTGATATCTTTTAACCCAACAATATTTTAAAAGCCTTATGACTACCACCAACCTCCCTAAAAAAAACAACATTTTTGCTAAAGCCCTAGATCGAGCCTAGGACTTTTCCAACACTACCAACCCTTCCTAAACCTCCTAAAAATTAAACTAAACATGCAATAATAATTTTTTTTAACGACAAATTCCATTCTCTCGACACACGAACCCACTTATTCTAGGCCCAAATTCAGGGTGTTACATTAGACCCTAAATATTATACCCTAAACCACAAACTCAAAAACCCAAACCATAAATCCTAGACCATAAGACTCGAATTGAAAACTCTAAACCGCAAACCTTAAACCATAATCTGAGACCAAATTTTTTGGAATTCATGTGACCAATGTTAGTGTAGTACAAAACATATATTTTATATTCTTATATTAAATAATATGGGTATAGTACAAAATAGCATGGACCTTAGTAAATCCAAATGTTTTTCGGTTTTCAAATAGTATCCTTAAACCTTAAACCCCAAATCTTAAACCCCAAATCCAAACTATAAAACCCTCAATCATAAACCTTAAACTATAAAACATAAACCATTAAACCAAAATAATAAACATTATATCATAAACCCTAAAACTCTAAACTATAGACATTAAATCTTAAATTCTAAACTCTAAACCCTAAACTAAAATATATTTTTTTGCGGCGCTTTTATAAAAAACGCCACTAAAGCTTACCTTTTGTGGCGTTGTTATAAAACCGCCGCTAAGGCTCAGATTTATAGCAGCGTTTTTAAGGAAGCGCCGCTAATGCTCAAATCTTTAGCGGCGTTTTTACGAAAGCACCACTATTGCTCAACTTTTTGCGGCGTTTGAGCCAAAAACGCCGCTATTACTCAACTTTTTACGGCGTTTTCTTTCAAACGCCGCTAATGTATAATATTTACGGCGTTTTTTATTAAAACGCCACTAAAAATATCACTAAAAGTCTATTTTGCTGTAGTGTATGCATGATGAATGTGTATTTATTATTAGTTTTATATAAGAAAATGTAGGTTTTGGTAAAATCAAAGAGTCCAGGTGGGAGGATGATAATGTTAACATGAAGGTGTGTGTTAGGGCTTAAAGATATGTTGTTGGTGGGTTTTATTCCGACCGAATAGACTTACAAATCGAATATTTGGCTTTGCGAAAAAAGACATTTGAACCCAAAGAGTCGAACTATTCAAGCATCAATCAAAGTCTTCCTACTTGTAAAATCCAGCTCAGGACCTAGGGGTGAGCGTTCGATCGAATCAAATCGAATCGAATGAAAAAATTTCGAGTTAATTGAGTTGACGAATCATATTTTATCATCCTAATTTGATTTGAAATTTTCTCGAATCGAGTCGAGTGAGATGGAATTCGAATCGAATCAAATCGAATATATTTGTTCGACTTAAATTTTAAAAAATAATTTTGGGTCCTTGTAACCACTATCACCCATCGTAATAAAATTTGTCCACCTTAATCAAATTTTTATTAACTTTCATCACCTCATAATTTATTTATTAATCTTTTATATAAGGGTTAGCTTCTTTGCTTGCTTAGTTATTTCAATTATCTTGATTCTTGTCACTTGTGTATTTTGGAATTAAAATATATATTAAATGTAAAATGTAATTTTTAATAAAAGTTATTTTAAAGATAAAATATGAAATTGATACCAATATAAAATTTGAATACTGAATATTTTATGGCATAATTAATAATTCAATTTTAATATAAATATTCAATATGACTAAACAATTCAATAATATAAATAATATAAAATGTGAAATTTAATTTAATAATATAAATAGTAGATATAAATAAAATTATTGCTATTTATGTTTAGTGATTTTTTTGGATAATTTTGATTTTTATTTGAGGGTAAAAGGTGAGAAGTAAAAGTTTAGGGGAAAATAAAAGTTTTGGGGAATAAAAGTTTGAGGAAAGTAAATAGGGAATAAAATTTTGGAAGGAAAATATAAAAAAAATTGGGGGGGGGATGGGTTTAGGGTAGATGGGGAGTGGGATGGGAAGGAGTAAAAGTTTTAGGGAAAAGTGAGAGGAGTAAAAATTTGGGGAAATAAAAGTTTTGAGGGTTTTTGGAGTAAAATTTTGAGAAAAAGTAAATGGGAGAGTAAAGTTTTTGTGGGAAATAGATTTTGGGTAGATTGGAGGTTGGGATGAGAGGGAATAAAAGTTTTGGGGAAAAGTGGGAAGGAGTAAAATTTTGAGGAAAAGTAAAAGGTTGAGGAGTTTGGGGTAAAATATAAAATATTATATTTTAATATTGAATTATTGAATTATTCGAGTTATTCAATTGAAAACTTAACTCGATTCAAACTCGAAATTCGAAAAAAAAATTCGAGTTGACTCGAATAACTCGATTAACTCGAATAATTCGATTCCTTTAACTCGAAATTCAAATTTTTTTTCGATTTTTTCGAGTCGAATCGAGTTTTACTCACCCCTATCAGGACAGATAATATTGGCCTAAGAATTATTAAATGCTGGCCCATTTAATTTAATTAAACCCTCCATTAATATAATTCCATCTTATTCCCGTTTTCCTATAGACTCTTCTATTTGTTTATAATTTGGATAACTTAGAGCATCTAAAGCTCTTGAAAAATTTTCAATATTATGCAAATTTGGAAGGAAAAAAAAAAGGAAAAGGAAAGAAATATAAGATTGGGGAAGTGATAGACTTTTCTAGTTGAAGGGTAGACTTCTGTATTAGTTTGTTTTATTTCCAGCTATATAGCCGTGATATGGCATAAGCAGCTTGCATGGTCCAGAGGGCATGTGATAGCCACATACGAGGGCGTACAAGCAGCGACCGGAAACGACTCACCAGACCCTAAGCCCCAACGGCCAACGTTAAGTACACATGGTGCACATGCAGGCCCGTCGGATTTGGACCATCTAAAACTAAATACTGTAATGATGGATTTTAACTGCTTTTATTGCTCGTGGTCCTATAATTTATGCATGGCAGTAGTAGTAACCCTCTTATTTCTAATTTTCTTCGCCATCCCAATGGACCATTTTCCATTATTATGATTAAATGCACAATCTCAGAGCTGTTGTACCAATAGATTTGCCTTTTTGCCAAGCAGCAAATTAATTAAGAAGGTATGTCCAGAAAAGAAATCACGAATAATATTTCACTTGTGATGTATATTTTATTCACTCATCAACCATCACCATCTCTCTAGTCTAGTGAAAATAATTAGGTTTAATGGGTAAGTGAGAAAGTAGCATTTTGCATTAATGGTGATAAGGAGAGCTTGTTTGTTTGGAAAGAGAAAATTGGGATTTCAATAGATATGCTGGAACAATGGTGACACTATTAGAGGTTGAGGACGCCATAAATAGTATCGTAGAATGTAGGGAAAAAATTGAATTTTACATGATATCTTAGAGCTTTGATACCATACCAATGATTAATAACAGATGGACCTTGGATTGTATACTATATTTGTAGGATTTAAATTTGGTTATACACTACAATTAAATGAGAAAATTTGAAACTTAAAAGACCCTTAATGACAGAAATATTAATTAATGATTTAAATTTTAAAATATTTTACTTCAAAAGATTTTTAAATTCTTAAATTTGGTGATAAATGATGTGACAATTTGTGTTACATGACATCACCATTTTTAAACACAAAGGTCTTAGAAGCTAAAGTTCATTACATCAAGCTATATGATAAATCTTTCAATGACTGACCAACTGCATATTCACATATGTATAATTATGTTGTACACTAATATCATAGGCTGACATGACTTTGGTGTGTGCATGTACATACACATATATAGTTCTCTTTTGCTGGTGCATACACTTTATTACGTAGATGAAAGGGCCAAGACATGCAGGCGCGCGAGGCTGCTGGAAAAGAATGAGAGTAGATCATGACTCGTCAGAAGCATTAGGTCAGTGTATGGTGATTGATATGTATATGTGATTAGTATACTGAGAAGGTGAAGGAATTTTGTGATGGACGACTCTCAGTCGTTTCCCCCTTCTCTCTCTTCACTCTGTTGATCACCAAATATGATATAAATATTATATATACTCCCAGAGGGACCACCTCTTGCAACTTGTCTTCTTCAATCATTAGACCATCTCTCACTACTCCACATGTAATATGAGGTTCCCAAAAAGAACAAAAGTGATAGGCTGCACTTTCCTCTTAGCAAAATCTCCCTTTTAAATTTTCTACTCCCATGTGATCTTGCGGTTCTTATTTTGTGCCCATATAGGATATAGGCATAGCCAAGTACCCAACCGAACTAGCTTTAATATTAATATCAACTTTTAACTTAATTACCATATATTATCATGAATGATTAAATGTTTCAAAGTGTTGTTCCAGCAACTTATATTTAAGATCAAGATAAAATAAATGTCAAAATGAATTCGTAATTTAACTATTAATTTGTCATTGTTAAGTAGTTATTGGTGTAATGATAGATGATTTGTATTGTTTAAATGTTTATTGATATCAAATTGTCACCATATATAATTGGTATTGATTCAATTCACAACTTTTAAACCTAAACCCTAACTAAAATTATTGTAGTTTAATGATTATATAAATAAAATTGATTTAAAACTCGAATTGAATGATAAAAAGATAATTATATATTCAAGTGTTAAACACCATGCATATGTGCCAACATAGGGTATGATTATGAAAGAGTGGAATCCCCCACAAAATATTTCAACCCCATTTTCCCTAATTGCCTCCCCATCTCTCAAACACAATACACATACAAACGGCAAGTGCTTTGAGAGAGACAATTGATAGAAATGATGGTTTCCCTTATCCTTGTCTTTCCATTGCAAACGAACGTGCCTGGGGGAGACCATATACTAATATACTAATTTAATTGCTTAAAGGAAAAGCATTGTATCCCCTTTGATCATCATTATCAACACCTTTTTTTTAATCTTTTTAGTGCAAACTTGTCCTTCTTACCTCATTGTTGGAATCTCATATAGGATACTAGTCGAATCTCCTCTTGCAGGAAGGGGAAAAGAAAGCTGCAAATTATAAAGAACAAAATCCTTGTAACATTTCGATTCCATGTCTTAAAGGTTTCCATTTCCATCTTTAGTTTGGGGCTTTCATTTTCCTTTTCCATGAGAAAGTCTCAAGTTGGGAATGGGATCCACCTAACGGATGAGTAGGAGCAAGATCAAAAGAGGATTCTTTATATTTCCTAACATTTTTACTTTTCTTCTAAATTTAATTTCAGTGAAGTGAGATTAATATTAGTTGACTTGATATGGTTGCAAATCAAATATATCTTCTAAGATAAAGATATATCTTTGCAACAATTTAATTTTGGCCCGAAAAAAATTTTCTATCTTCACCTTTATAAGTGTATATATTTTTCGGAGGTAACTGTTTCTATTATGATAATTTTCTCGATGATAAATACATTTATCAAATTGAAAGAACTTTGGAGAACTCTTAATTTAGTCAAAATGTTAAAACAACTATGGTAGCTACTAAGGACAAAACTATTATTTCAATTCCCGTCACAATTCTCCTTCATCTTCTCAAAGTCATATTGTCTTCTTTCATTTCAATTATATGAAAGCAACAAAAGAAAATAGAAAAAGGTATTGTACTAGCTTCTTTTTTTTTTTTTTTTTTTTTTTTCTATGTGATGTTCACAGCTGAAAACACACAAAAGAAATATTGTTGTTGCTTACTTATTCTGACAAACAAGACCTTATAAGGGAGCATCACAGTTCTTTTTAAAATTCCATATTTAACCTATTTAATTGGAAGAAGCAACATTTGATTGAATTATAATATTTTTATAGATAACATCACATCTCATTTCAATTTATTGTGTGAAATTAAACCTTTATTACATCAATCCAATCAGAGTTTATATTAGCACTTTGTTTTATTTTGGGTATTTTAAATTGGTAGCGCCATGATTGCTGACTGGGTCTCAATATTCGGGGTTTTTGGTTAAATTTTGAGATTGAATTTTAGTTTAGAGTTTTTGGGCTTTAAGAAAAATAAATGAGCTGAAGTCCAAATTTTGGCAGGCTTTTTCTTATATCATTGTTTTCTATTTCCATTTTTTTTAACTTTTTAAGGGAAACGATTGTCGAAGGATTGATTATAATATTTACCAACTGAAAACTTAAATATAAGGTTTTTGGTTCATTTGATATATATATTTTGTGAGAATGTTATTTTTTTATTTTGAACTTCGTAATTAGATCTATTTTGATATATTAAATTTTTTTGTATACATTAGTCTTAAAACTTGGCAACTTTTTTAATTTAATCTTTGAATTTGAATTTCATTAAAGTGTGATAATATGTCAGTCTAAAATTGCATCACGCCACCTAGAAAAAAATGGCATGGTACAATTTCAAAACAGGACATCATCATACTATAATGGAATCCAAGTTCATAGATCAAACTAGGAAAAGTTGCCATGTTCCAAAACTAATGTTGACTATTGAGACAAGGAGTGTTGAATGAGTTGAGTGGCACTCGGCAGTGCTCACTACAAACTGCCACTGAGCAGTTAAATACTTGTCTTATTTTGATTGGCAATTTAATGAAAGAAATCTTTAAACCTGTTAATGTGAAGTTATTCCGAAGATCCTAAGGTCAATTTATGGAAATCAATCTTTGGCTTTTGAAGATTTGATTGGATTCAAATGAATCAATTCAATCCTTGGAATGTGGAGATTTGATCGCGACTACATTGATGATTTTGGAGAGCATATTTTTGACTAATTGTGCTTTGAATAATATATGTTGAAATTGTAATTTTCGAGGAGTTACTTTATATTCAATTAGATTTCATGTTAGCAAGTTGGAATTGATACATGCCGTAATCCTTGTCTAGGTTATGTATGAAAGCTTATTAAGAGTACTTGAATTTGTTCATTAAGGAACTGCGTTATGAGATAATGTAAAACTAAATTGTAAACATTGAGTGATTACTGTCCAAGTTCTCAGGGGAAAAATTTGGAGGTGAGTTTTCTAGTATTTAGGTATAAATGTGAGATCTCTATATTTAGGGAGTGATAGAGTGTGAATCACTTATTTTATTTGTGATTAAAAATAGTAGATTACTTACTGAGCTAGGCTCCGCAATCATAGTGAAATTGAGCTGCATAAACAAATAATTAGTGTTCTTTATTTTTATTTGCACAGTTCTCAACAATGCAAGCTGTAGTGACCACTGAATTCAAGCACTTCCATTAACAATTTTTATATTAAGCAAACAACAACTATAGATAGTAAAATTGACCCAAAAAAAAAAAAACAAATATTAAAATGGACCTAATTACCAAATTCCAAGGCCAAATATTACATTAACCTTTATTTTTATTTTTTATTTACTTGTTTTATTTATTTCATTTATTTATTGCATAACTTTTAAAATGAAAAAAAGACTCAAAATATAAAACCAAAATGAAAAATAATAATAATAAAAAAAAGAATGAACCAAGCCTATATAATAGGTGTGTACCGATGCTTACAAAAGTTTTGAAGTCGAAAAGGAAATGTTTCCATCTGTAAATCACACTAGGGGGCATAAAATCCATTTCTCTTTAACATGGGTGACAATGAAACATATTCGAATAAAATCTGAATTTATCCTAACTTGTCACAATTGAACCATTTAGTCATAACCTCGGATTAAACCTTTCAATCAATTACTTAATTGAATCCCAAGTTCAACACTTCTCATCTTAATGTGTATGAATTATTAGGTTCATAACAAAATGACAATGGGTAAAAGATTACTTGGTTAAAAGCAAACTATACCTAATGTTAAAAGGTGGGATCTAGTAACCTTTTATGACACCCAAATTGTCGTGAAATCAAGATGATGTTAAATAACCAGCCTCATAGTGCAGTATAATCCTACCAAAATATCTTGAATTGTCACATTAAGCTTTATGTAATGCCATCTATACGACAAGCCATATTAATCTTACAACTTAAAATTAACTCTTTGACTTGGAAAAACAATTTCTATGAATGTATAATTCTATAGTCAAAGTTTTGAACAATTAGCCATGGTCAAGATCAAATGATATATGTCTTTAATATCTCTTCGAGTGATAGATCCTCTCTAAATCACTTATCTATCTTCATATGATTCGTGTTAAGCCCAAAATATCCTACCCTAAGCATCCATCAATAGCAAACCTGTTTCATGATTAATCAAAGCATAACCTCCCTCTAATAAGATGAACTAATATCTCAAGTCACACGACTAATTTGAAAGACTACTACGTGAGAACTTGTTTCAAGACACTTAAATAACTCTATCAAGTAAACTTCTCTCAATAGGTCATATCCAATGAACATGTTTCCAAAACAAGCACCAATTGTTATCGTCAAATGTCTTGCGTACTTCAACTTAAGGAGTTGGTTGCAAGCATCCTATACATGAAAGTTTAACATACGTTAGTTTCTATTGCATTACCAATACCCCATCTGGGCAATGCATTAGAGGATTTAGTAATTGTAACTTGTTTGTGTTGAGTATGCCTCATCTTTCAGTCAAATTTGAGAGATGATCTTTCAGTTAAACTTTGTTTATTGTTTTAATCGAACTCTGATTAGTCTAGATTATTTTATTATTATTATTTGACCTACGAATTTAGCCTATAAATAGGCTATTTTACAACCTTAGAAAATACACCCATTAAAATAATAGAACTCATAACACTTATAGAGAATTTTGTATTTATGTTTTGAAGATTCCTTGTTTTCGGGTTTCAAGGTTTAGTTTTTATCTCCATCTTTTGTACTCTTCGTTATTTTTCCATTATAGTAAAATTATTTTTGCTCATGGTTTTTTATCCTCTTTGGAGGGGTTTTTCCATGTTAAATTTGTGTGTTCAATTTCTCAATTTCTTCCACTAGTTTTTACTTGTTCGTTGCTTAATCGAGTCGATCCCTGAAAAGTGGTATCAAGAGCTAGTTCAATTTTCGTAGATCAGTCTGTTTAGAGATGGTGGCAACAAGGTTTGACATTGAGAAGTTCGATGATGTCACAAATTTCAATCCGTGGCGAGTTCGGAAGATGGCAATTCTAGTTCACACCAGCCTGAAAAAGGACATTACCGAGACAAAGCCTGAGAATCTAGATCAAATAGAATGAGAAGAGCTTGATGAAAAGGCCTTGTCTGCAATCCAATTGTGCCTCGCGAATAGGGAATTACAGGAGATATTGATGGAGAAAATGTCATTCGCCTTGTGGAAAAGGTTAGATACTCTTTATGCGACTAAGTCTCTGGCTAACCATTTAGTGTTGAAACAGTGTCTATTTATATTTCGCATGAACAAAGGTGATCACATTAGTTAATTTATTACTCTTTCAAATTATTTAAAGAACGTTGAGGTTAAGATTAACGATGAAGATTGGGCTATGCTATTATTTTTCTTTTTACCTTTTTCATACAAGTCTTTCAGGGAAACCCTAATTTATGGTAGACACAAACTCTCGTTCGAGGATGTGAGGGTCATTTGTTAAGTAAAGACAAACTCGACAATGAGTTTGGTTCAGATAGTAAGGAAGATAGGCAAGCTTCCATTTTGGTAGCATCAAATAAGCGAGACAAAAGGTGACACTATTGTAAGAAGTTAGGTCACATCAAAATAGAGTGTTATAAACTGCGAAATAAAAAGATTGCTGAAAGTAATAAGAAAATGTAACCGGTGCTAATTTGGTCGACAAAAGTGGTGATGATTTCTCGTTAGTGTCAACAAGCGATAGCTCTGAGCTTACGTCCTAGTGGATCCTAGATTCAGGATGTTCTTTCCACATGTTTCCTAATAGAAAATGGTTCTCCTCATACAGTTCGATTGAAGGTGGAGTTGTGCGCATGGGAAACGATTCATCCAGTAAGGTAATCGGTATTGGTACTGTTAAAATTAAGATGCACAATGGTATAGTTAGGACACTTCTAGATGTCAGGTATGTACCTGATTTACAAAGGAATTTCATCTCATTGAGTATTTTAGACTCGAAAGGTTTCAGAATCACCATCGAGTCGAGCGGCATTAAGGTGTCTAGTAGGGCTCTCATTTTGTTAAAAGGTAAAAGGACCTGTCCTTATATTCTAAAAGGTTCTACAGTGATTGTAAGCTCTAAATTTTTTTTTTTTTTGTAGTTTATGGCACCTTTTTACTTAAAAATAATATTAATTCCGAGTATTTGATAGTTAAAAAGGTGAATTTTGTTCATTTTAAGATAAAAGGCATGATTTAATAAAGAATGCTATTTTATGTTATTTTGCATTAAATATGTGCATAATTTAAATATTTTATTATTTTATGTAACATTAATTTTGATTTAATTTCTTGTAGTTGGACTAAATAATTATAAATGGTTTATTTGTTAAATCCGCGTGGACATGAGCCTATTTTTCACTCTACATGGACGGCAACATCAAACAAATTTGTGTCATGATAAAATTAATTTGATCCAATTAAAATTGGTACAATTGATGAACAAGTCTGGCAAGCATTTGGATTATCAACCCATCCAAATAAGGGAGAATGAAGCCCAATTCGACAAGGGCATTTGAGCAGCTCAAAATTCACTTTTGGGATTTTTATTCAAAGGTCCTCACACTTGCAAAACATTTAGAAATCAGCCCTCAACAATTACCCTTGAAATCGTCCACTACCTTGCTTGATTAAAGCATGTTTACATGCATGAATCAAGCAACCAACAACCACTCTCTTCCACTATATAATGTCGGCCAAGCATGAAAGCATATCATGTGATTCAAAATGTTATTCTTAGCAAACCTATTAGCCATCCCTCTAGTATAAATAGACCCTCTCATTTCACTATTCAATCATCCCTCAATCATTCCTCATTTCATCATTTAACACACATTCATCCATCCTTTCATTTCTCTTTAACTTTCATTCGTTTCCTTTCCTTTTTCAACCATCTCATTTCTCTATTTAGAGTAATTCCTAGAGAGAAAACTTTCTCTTAGCCGGCCACCTTGAGGAGCAGTTTGTGGAGGAACAACCGTAAGAATTGGAGGAAGCCTCTATGATTAGTGATCACACTATCAAAGTGTTTTTTCTTCCTTTTGTTATTCCTTAATTATTCATTATGTTTGCAAATTTCTTTGTTGTTTTCTCATTAATGATGATAGCTTAATTTTTTTAACTAGAATGATTACATTTATTTAATAAAGTTCATTAAGTTATGCTCATAATGCTCTGTGCCTCAATTGATTATGCTTTCAATTAAAATCATGCATGTATTTCATACGTTAAAATATGATTGAATGCATTAGAATCAATTGAGCCATCCTAGCTAGACGACGATTAATAGATGCAATAACTGAAAGGTGCATGCTTAATTTAGATCCTAGCCCGATTAAATTAAAGGTTTGTAATAACTCAAGAGAGCTTTATTACCTTGCATAAATTTTAGATTTGTGTGATTAAATTGTTTCAAACCTATTCTGTCCCTATTACTTCGCATAAAATCTAAAAAACCCTTAATTAAATATGGTCATGGTAGTATGCATGTTTTTCTAAGTAAAAGATTCTGAAATGACTTAATACTGGTTTTAAAAAGTTCATAAAAGATCAAGTTGCCATGCAAGATTTTCCAAAACATTGTAAACATGATGAAAATGATCTAAGTCAAATGATGTAGTTTTTCCAGCCTATTCATGTTATCGTTGTTGAAATATTGTGAATTCTGCTGCTAAATCCACCTCATCCATTTTAATTATTTATCACATTTAGGTTAATTTGCATTATGGATCACTTTGCATCTAGATAATTATTTAACTTAAGATCAACCGATCAAATTTATTGTTTTTTTCTTACCAAATTTTTCATATTAATTTTGCAAAATATTGATTAACATATACAGTCCCTGTGGAGACGATAACTCTTATACTTAATTATTACTTAATAACAATTGTGTACACTTGCACAAACCCAGCATTACAGTGACCGATGAAACCGGACGTCCCTCTTCCATTACGGAGTCGAAGTCAACTTGTTTGGAGTGGAGGCAACTTGTTCATAGGAGAGAAAAAGGATGACGGTTTCGTTGAAAAGATGTGTTAGAGTTGTGTGACCCAAATTCTAAGATATTGCTTGCAAGTCAAGTTAAACAAAATATATATTCTTTCTAGAAGATTTAGTATTTATGAGTATAATATATTTAGCATTTATTAGCATAATATATTTTTACTTTGATTAGAATTGGGTTTTACAAGCCTATAAATAGACATAGTCTATTCCTCTTGTAATGGTTCAAATTCGACATAGTAAATTTTTTCTTCTCCTCTGCCCGTGGTTTTTTCCCGAAAGGGTTTCTACGTAAAATCTGTGTGTTCTTTATTTTATTTCTCTTTTCTTTGCGATATATATTAACATTACCGACTTCATATTTTTCACAAATTAGTATCAGAGCTTCCGGGTTTTTCATATTGACCACGGTAATGGCGTCATTGAATTATGAAATTTTACTGTTGGATCGCAACACCAGATTCGCATTTTGGCAGATAAAGATGCAGACAGTTCTTGCACAAATGGATTTAGAGGAAGCCCTGCTAGGGGTAGATAAGATGCCTTCGACATTGACGGAGGAAGAGAAGAAGCGCAAGGATCGAAAGGTATTAACACAATTACATCTGCATTTGTCTAATGAAATTTTATAGGATGTGATAAAGGAGAAGACTGCCGCTGCATTATGGAATAGGCTAGAACAAATATGTATGTCGAAAACTCTAACCAGCAAGTTGCATATGAAGCAACGCCTTTATGCTCATCGTTTGGAGGAAGGTGCGTCTGTGCATGAATTCTTCACAGTGTTTAAAGAAATTCTCTCAAACTTGGAGGCCATGGAGGTTCAGTATGATAAGGAAGATCTAGGGTTAATTGTACTTTGTTTGTTGCCCCCGTCTTATTCAACCTTCAAAGACACGATTTTATATAGCCGCGAGTCTCTCACAGTTGATGAGGTTTATGATTCTTTGACCTCGTATAATAAGATAAAGCATCTTGTTGTTAAAACTCGACTCTCAAGGAGAGGGTCTCATTGTTTGTGGGAGACAAGATCGAAATGCTGATGATGATCGTGGAAGGACACATGAACGAAATTCTCACGGTAAATCTAAAGGTAGATCGAAGTCTTCAAACAGAGGTAAAACTTGTAACTTCTGCAAGAAGAAAGGGCACATTAAATCTGAGTGCTATAAGCTACAGAACAAGATTAAAAGGGAGGCTGCGAATCAAAAGGGAAAATGACCAAAAAATTTTGGTGAAGCTGATGTTGTAGAAGACTACACCGATGGTGAACTTTTAGTCGCTTTTGTCAACAATTCTAAAGTGAGCGATGAATGGATACTTGATTCGGGTTGCACCTTCCACATGAGTCCTAATCGGGATCTATTTACAACTTACGAAACAATGTCTGAAGGTGTTGTTTTGATGGGAAATAATGCTTCGTGTATAATTGTAGGTGCTGGAATAATTAAAGTTAAGATGTTTGATAGAGTTGTCAGAACACTTAGTGACGTACGGCATGTTCCAAAATTAAAGACAAATTTAATTTTGTTAAGTACTCTTGATTCAAAAGGGTACAAACACAAAGCTGAAAGTGGGATTTTGAAGATTTCCAAAGGTTCCCTTATTGTGATGAAAGGGTAGAGAAATACTGCCAAGTTGTACGTTTTGCAAGGTTCTACTATTATTGGTGATGCAGCTTTTGCTTCCTTTTCTTTGTCAGATGATGATATTACTAAACTTTGGCATATGCACCTAGGGCATATAAGTGAGAATGGAATGGCAGAATTGAGCAAAAGAGGACTTCTTGATGGGCAAGGAATTTGCAAACTGAAGTTCTGTGAGCACTGCATTTTTGGGAAGCAAAAGAGAGTTCGATTCACCAGAGGAATCCATAACACGAAGGGAACGTTAGAGTATATTCATTCTAATCTGTGGGGGCCATCAAGAGTGCCTTCAAGAGGTGGAGCTAATTATATGCTAACTTTTGTTGATGATTTTCCTAGAAAAGTTTGGGCATTCTTCCTAAAGCAGAAAAGCGATGTGTTTTCCGCATTTAAGTCTTGGAAAACTATGATTGAAAAACAGATGGGAAAACAAATAAAATGCCTCCGCATAGACAATAACTTAGAGTTTTGTTCTGATGACTTCAATAAATTGTGCAAGTCAGAAGGGATCATAAGACACTTGATAGTTCGTCATACTCCACAGCAAAACGGTGTTGCAGAATGAATGAGCAGAACGATCATGGAGAAGGTTTGATGTATGTTGTCAAATGCCAACTTACCAAAGTCTTTTTGGCCGGAGCAGCCTCTACTGCATGTTTTTTTATCAACCGATCTCCTTCCGTTGCCATTAAGAAAAAAACTCCACAAGAGATATGGTCTGGTAATCCTGCTAATTATTCTGATTTAAAGATCTTTGGGTGTCCTGCGTATGCTCATGTAGACAATGGAAAATTGGAACCGAGATTTATTTAATGTGTTTTTCTTGGTTATACAGCTGGTGTAAAAAAGTATAAGTTATGGTGTCCTGAAAATAGAAAGGTTATGATTAGCAGAGATATTGTTTTTGATGAAACTGCTATGCTACCTAACTTATCTCTTAAAGAATCTTCCAATAAAGAAAATCAAAAGCAGGTGGAACATCAGATTAATACAGAGTCGACTCCTCAAGCCAGTACAAAAATTGAGAATAGAGTTGCTTCTTCACCATAATACTCTATCGCTAAAAACAGAACTAGAAGAGAAATTAAACCTCCAAAGAAGAATGCAGAGGCTGATCTAGTTGTTTATGCTTTAAATGTGGCTGAAGATATAGATGCAAACCAAGAGCCGTCTAATTATTCTGAGGCGGTTAGCTATGAAGACTTGAAAAGTGGATGTTTGCTATGCAAGAGGAGATGGAATCACTCCACAAAAATAGAACATGGGATCTTGTGAAACTTCCTAAAGGTAAAAAGGTTGTTCACTGTAAATGGGTGTCTAAAAATAAAAAAGGACTCTAGGAGTTGAAGAACCCAGATATAAAGCAAGGCTTGTTGCAAAGGGTTACAGTCAAATTCCAGGAGTGGACTTTATAGATGTGTTCTCCCTAAATTGTGAAGCATAGTTTGATTTGTGATATTATTGCTCGTGGTGATAATGTTGTGAGCAAAATTAGTACTCATGAAAATCCTGCAGATATGATGACTAAGTCACTTCTTATAACCCAGTTTGAGCATTGCTTAGACTTAGTTGGTGTTCATTGTTGAAGTTAAACCTTTAAGGGGTTTTATGGAAATGGTGGAGAACTTGTTCGTTGAGAGTTCGTGATGAAGAACTTGTTTGTTGAGAATTCGTGTCAAGGTGGAGATTGTTAGAGTTGTGTGAACCAAATTCTAAGATATTGCTTGCAAGTCAAGCTAAACAAAATATATCTTCTTTCTAGAAGATTTAGTTTTTATGTGTATAATATATTTAGCATTTATTAGCATAATATATTTTTACTTTGATTAGAATTGGGTATTACAAGCCTATAAATAGACATAGTCTATTCCTCTTGTAATGGTTCGAATTCGACATAGTGAATTTTTTCTTAGTCTATTCCTCTTGTAATGGTTCGAATTCGACATAGTGAATTTTTTCTTCTCCTCTGCTCGTGGTTTTTTCCCGAAAGGGTTCACACGTAAAATCTGTGTGTTCTTTATTTTATTTCTCTTTTCTTTGCGATATATATTGTCATTATCGACTTCATATTTTTCACAAGATGTTCTCTTTTGGATGCATGTTCTGAAAAGTTAAGACATTGTGTTCGTGAAAATCAAACCCAAGTTAGTTTTGATTTGGTAGTGCACGAGTCGAAGGTTAGAAGTCTTCTAGCTTCTAAGCACAGATTCGACTCAATTAATTCCTGCATAGTTCAAGATAGGCCTGTGATAGGCTTTGGCAAAGATGGCGTTGTGGAAATACGAGTCAATGTGGAGATTTGTTGAGTATGCCTCATATTTCAGTCAAATTTGATAGATAATCTTGTAGTTAAATTCTGTTCATTAGTTTTAGTCTAATTATGATTAGTTTAGATTATATTATTATTGTTTGACTTATGAGTTTAGCCTATAAATAAGTTCTTTTACAACCTTGAAAATACACTCATTAAAAGATTAGAACTCATAACACTTATGGAGAATTTTGTGTTTACATTTTGAGAGTTATTTGTTTTCGAGTTTTGGAGTTTAGTTTTTATCCCCATCTTTTATACTCTTCGTTCTTTTGCCATTATAGTAAAATTGTCTTTGCCCGTGATTTTTTATCATCTTTGAAGAGATTTTTCCATGTTAAATTTGTGTGTATAATTTCTCAATTTATTCCACTATTTTTTTCTTATTCGTTGCTTAATCAGATCGATCTCCAATAGTTTGTAATTTTATTACGACACCTTATTTGTATTATGAGTTTCGTCTTATTAGTACTTTGAACAAATTATAAGTTAATCGTACAAACATGAAAGAATATCTTTCAATTATTATTAGCGTAAATATCTTTTACAGAAGAGGCTTAAATGAAATTCTCAACCAAATCCAATCAAGGTTTGTAGTTAGAGTGGTAAACTACTTTCCTATGGAGGAAAAGACGAGAGGCATTCGTTAAAATAGTATTATAGTCACTTCCAATGGATGCTATGATCTGTTTTTTTATTTCTGAAATCTCTTTGCGACGTGATAACGGGCCTTATTAAACCGTATTGGTGGGCTGCCAAACATGACTCGAAGGGGATACATTGATTGAATCGGGACTTAATTTATAGGCAGTGACCGAAGGTGGGTTGGTTTCCTTATTCAACCGGACTTGGTAGCGAAGCAAGGTTTGAGGCTCATTCATAATACTAATTCACCGAGTTAAAGGTCTTAAAGGGAAAATATTTCCCTAATTGTGCTTTCATCGATTCTAATTATTTGGCAAGCCAAGGATGTCCTGAACTTAGACTTGAAGTGGCAGACTGGAGAAGGGAGAGGCGTACAGATTTGCAGAGATATGGGGGTTACTGATGCTTCTGAATTTCAAATCATTGGTACTCCTAGATCACTCTCAGACGATGCAAGGGTCGACAACTTACTGAAAAGGATAGATGGTAGTGGAAAATAGAGCTCATAAATGGAGAATTTTCTGCACCTGATGCAGAAGCAATTTGTTGCATCCTTGTATATGAATCAATGCCCAAAGATACTTTGGAGTGGCATCATAGAAAAACGGGTGAGTACACTGTCAAGAGTGGGTATATGACTATATGTGTCTTCTAAAAGCAAAACATGGTATAGGAATTTGGATGTCTTTGTGGAACTTAGAGCTACCCCCTAAGGTGAAATTATTCTCTTGGCAGGCTTGCTATGGTATACTACCTTTCGGATGAAAATAGCAAGGAGAATTCACGTCATTGACCTTATGTGTCCAAGATACCATTCCACTAATGAGGATGATCTGCATGCTTTAAAGCAAATATAGGGCATACGAAATTAGACCGTTTAATAACAATGTTTCACCTCTAGCGTGAGCTGTTGGTAACGCTAAAGTGTTCCTATAGGAATACTACAAACTTGCGCAATCAGCTAAGACTACCACCACTACTCATACTGGTATAAATTGGCTGCCTCCTCCAGCAAGCCATGTAAAAGTAAATTTTGATGCCACCTTTTTTGCAACATCACCTGGAGCAAGGATTGGGGTGGCTATCCGGTGACCTGGATGGTTTTATACTGGGAGCACTGCTCCTTCCAAAGAGGTGAATCCGAATCCGTGCATGACAAAAGCAATGGTAGCACTAAGGGCCATAGACTTTACTCACCAAATGGTACATCAATGTATATGGTTACAAGGTGATTCACTGCAGGACATTAAGTGGTCTTGTTCAGAGAGAACAGATTTATTAGTCATTGGACCACTTATAAATGATGCAAGGCAAAGACTACACGGGTTCGAAGATGAGATCACACCTTTTCGAAGACAAGCAAAACAAGTAGCACACTCGTTGACTAAATCAAATGTTATTGAGCAGGATGATATCGCAGTTATGTTGGATACCATTAATATATGATGAATGAAATTATGTTTATTTGAGAAAAAAAAAATTACACCGTAGCAGATGAATAAGAATAGAAATGCAAAAAGTGTAATCACTTCTCAAAGTTAGATTTCGTATACTGTCTCACAACCATGTCTTAAGTGGCATCAATCAGGGAAATTAAAGAAAAAGCGGGAGAGAAGGGTTGTATCAGAAAAAAAAAAGGTAAAAATGCAGAGATTTACAGAAATAATTATGACAACTTCAAGTCTGGACCTGTCCAAAAATCCTCTCACGCAAAACATGGGAGAGAAGGGATGAATCAGGATCTCACTGATCGATATTTTGGCCTTGAGTTGACTCTTCTTGGGGAATCTGGAGGTCCCAAAATTTCTGCATACATTTCCATGAAAAACTTGTCGACAATATCAAGATAGGTAGGACAAGTGAGTCGAGAATAGTAGTGAAGAACCTCTTCAATGTCAAGAACATGTTCCACATTGCTCATATCCATCATCTCTAGCTCTTTCAGCTTTTGTGGCAGTGATAAATTCCTTTCTTCTCTTCTTCTCTCGCCTGAATTACAATCCTCTCGTCTGTTCCCCACCTTGGCACTCCTCGTTTTACGCTGCTTAATGTCCTGATGATCATCTCTTCTTTGTGTTGTAGACTGCTTCACATTTCCCTTATTGTTTCCTTGTCTTTGCGCTTCTATATTATGAGTTGAAAATTTTATCTTTTTCCTGTTGTCATTTCTCTCGTTTGGGTTGCCTTTGTCGTTGGGATTCACGGCAACGCCTGCAGCGGTGAATAAATAGGGATTGTACGGAGAGGCTTTGGGTAGCCTTTGGTAAGGTTCAGCATCAGCACCAGAGAAGAGAGACTTGAAACTTCGTAAGGTTTTCTGAAAGAACCTTTTCGTATTGGAAATGGAATTTCGAAGCAGCATTGGTTACGGCTTACAAAGAGAGTCAAAAGGGGAAATCACTTATTTGGTGACGGTGATGAATACAAATAATAGAGGAGGAGCCATTAAAAGGTGTTTTGAAAAACTTGGATTGAAACAATGGAAATTAGAGAAGGGTACTGTTTTTCTCACTTTGGGGGTTGCTTTTATGTTTTTCGTTGTCTTCACATAAGCTCCTTATTATTGTTGTTGTATTGGGTTTTGTTCTTTGGTCACCAAAAGAGTCCCCACTAGCACTAGTGTTCATCAAACATATGTCAAAGCTTTTAATTTGTGGAAGCTTTGGTGATGGTTTCTTGCTCATTAATATTATAAATAAAGATAGTATTTCGTGGCTTTTACTTTTGATGGTGGAGTTGGTGTGGTGTGTAGCCGCTTTTAGAGGAGAAAAGGACAGCGGCCCTTCCTGCGCTGGTTGTTGAATTGGGCCGCCGGTTTCTTCACATATACCAATTCTAGATTTTATCATAATTTTCCAATCAAATATTGGTCTCTCACTTTTAATCACTTCAATCGATGATGTTTATTACTAGGTTGAAAATTGGTTTAATTTAATCATCTAAAGGACACTTATACTATAGGTCTGGGAGCAAATAAGCATTTCAATATTTATTTCTAATGCAAAAAGGGAAAAAGTTAAATATTAAAAATTACTAGTTTATGGTGTTCTAAAATGTAGCTTAATATAATTATTGTCAAAATTTTCGCTATTTAAAAAGTTTACCTCTTCACTTTAAAGTTTAACGAAGTTGCTTACATTTAACTAATTTTCATACTTGAGTCAAATGTGTTGACTGTAAAATTTAGGACATTGAGTGGATACTTTAAATAAAAATATACGATTTTTCTTTAAATAAATGAACCAGCTATCATAAATTCATAATATAAACAACCCCGTGAATCACGGAGCCAGCTGGACTAGCACCATGTTTAATATCTTGCACCAATAAAATAAACGCTTCTTCAAAAATTACCTCTAAACTATACCTACGTACTTATTCAAACAATGTTGCTGTTACTCATTTCACCCTATCACCTAACGCTGTTAGACAAAAAAAAATTCTGCCAAAATTTGACACGTCACCAGCCAGCTGTTTTTTATTATTCTATTTTATTTTATAAAAATTTGGAAGAAATTAAAAAAAAAAAATTCCCCCTCCCCCCACCATCGCTTTCCTGAAATCGAAAGCTTTTTAGTTTTGCAAACGATGCTTTGCGACCCGAATCATTAAAAACATATCAGGGAAAAGGCTGCGTTTGGTGTAACCGCTTTGATTCGAGTCAATAAAGATGTCTTAGAAGGTGGAGTGAATAATTGAAGCTCTTCTGGAGATGAAATCAGCCCTAAACTAATTAATCACCTACAACAGAGGACTAAATTGTAAATAAAGAAAAATATAAAACTACCAAATACTATAACAGACAATGGTGGTTTATTTCCATGTTGTTAATTAACCTTTGAATTAGGGATCTAAATTGCTCACACTCCTAAATTGGCTCCATTTTACCTCTCAGTCTCAACTTTACCAACTTAGACAAATTAGTCTAGCTTATCTCCCGATCTTACCAACTAACCCGAGACTAATGAATTGGTGCTCAACAAGATCTCCTCTCGATCTCACTTACCTAGATGTTCCCTTAATGGAGTCAATCCTAATTTTTGAGGTTTATTCGATTTAGTCCAGTCTATTTCGATTTGGTCTTTCATCCAAAAATTAACAAAACAAAATTTCCATCAACCACCCACCTAGGGTTTAGCTACCCATTACCATATTAAAGCTAACAAACATGAAAGAAACAACTATGGAAGCCATTAACATAAAACTCAATAAAAAGATGAAAGATTGGATTTTTATTTGAGAAATGTAAATGCAAGTAAACTAATAGTAATGTAAACAACAAAAAGCAACAAAGTTAAGATTTTTTGCAAATGAAAAGAAAGAAAACTTATGTAACATTAAACTAGAGATTAAATAGTGATTGCAACTAAGTTTGAGGACCTTAACATGTATATAAAACTATTCTACAATAAAAACTAACTTAACTAACTAAGAAAATAAAAGGAAAATAAAGAAACAAACAAAAAAAAATTAAAACCCTAAACTATGAAGAAGAAACTGCCCTAAATTTAAACTAAAAGATGGAGAGACAACCTTAACTACAAAGCTTTCTAACCTAAAACTACAAATTCATTTCTTTTACTCATCCAAGACTGGCTCTTAATAGTTCATTTCTGACCCAAAAATGTTGCCTAAAGTGCCCTTGAACAATGGCTATTGATTGGTGCTTGGGTGGACAAGCTCTGCCCCTTATGTCATTTTCCCCACAGGACAGTGATATCGTGATACCTAAGGTAGGATATCGCGATGTCATTGACAATCTTCAAAATGGGGTGCTTTAGGTGGATGTCTCGATACCTAGGGTTGGGTATCACGACATCATTATAGATGGTCCATTTTCTTCTTTAATTCGGGCCTGTCAGAGGTGTTACGACTTTCATGCTTCGATGTCACGATACCCCTCTTCTAGGCGATGTGTTCTCTCATGTTCAGGCCTTTGATGTCTCCCTACAACACTCAATCAGTTTTTAAGTTCTTGATGGCACATTTTTTCATCTTGGGTCTCAAAAATAGCGTAAAACACACCAAAACCATTTATTAATACAAAATTTGAAAATAACTAAAAAGTAAAGAAAAGACACCTAAATTGATTAAGAATAAACTCCTTAAGTGTAATGGTGAGCTTAATTTGACATATTAAATTATGATAGATCAAACAGTGATCCAAAAATAAATATGGCAAATGTCTAATCAAAAACTTCCGAAACAAATTCCACCATCACGAATTTCCAACCACCCTATCAAGTCATTGTCGTATCTTCGTCTCTAGAAAATTCCCTCTCTCCCAAGTAAACCACCTACCTTGGAAACCCAAATCTGTCAAGTTACACTAGTCTAGAATTGTAACAGCCCGATTTATGGCCTAGTCAGGATAGTGGTGCGAGGCCACAAAACTGAGGTGAAATTATGAGTTTTCTAGGTTTATGCCATGTTTGCATTCTAGTATGAAAGTTTTGTAAAGCAATTTTATTAAGTTGAGGTCAATTGGTCCAAAAAGGACTAAATTGCAAAAGTTGCAAAATATGAGTTTCTAGAAGTTTTTTGTAAGAAATAGCTTTAGAATAATAATTAGGAGCCCTCAAATAGCAATTTACCCAAAATTTTAATTTTGAAAAAAATTGACCTTAAGATAGTTAAATAGAAATCTTTAAGAGGAAGGGCATTTTGGTCATTTGGCCTAATTAGTGTTTTAAAGTGGGAAAAAGATGAGAAAGATCCACTCATCATCTTCCCCTATTGCTGAACATTTGAAGGAAGCCATATCTAGGGTTCTCTAATTTTTCAAGCTTGCTAGTAAGTGCTCCTAAGCCCGGTTTTTGATATTTTTTGTATTTTCAAAGTTCTCGTATTATGAATTAGCCATTTTTAACTATTAAGTGAGCTAAGATGCATGTCCAAAAATTTTACCCATGAATGACATGCATGCCAAATGATGTTTTATGGAAGTTTAAGAGAGGTTGATGTTAGATAAACATCTTTTCCTTAATGAATTTCATGAAAAATGATAGTATGGACCATTTTGTAATAGTTATAAAATTTGGTCATACCTACTAGAAAGAGAGAGAATTGATGATTGTTATAGTACAGAAAATGATTCAGCTAAGCATGAAGTTTAAGAAAGTTGCATGAAAATCATATTACGAGCCTAGGGGCAAAAGTGCAAATATTAGAAAATATAGGGGCAAAATAGTATTTTTGCCAAAGTATGAGTTATGAGTCAATTTAGTCAATATGGTTTTTAAATGATCTATTTATGATTATAGATCAAGAAAAACGAAGCCCAGATCGAAACCGAGGCAAGAACAGAGTCGAGGACTAAATTGCACATCTACATACATTTTGTATATTGAGGTAAGTTTGCATGATTTCTAAGTTTTATGATTTTTATCATTAATTTGCTTAGTATGATGTACAATAATTGTATGAAATGATCATGTTATGTTCAAGCAAGAAATCACGATAATATGTACAAGCAAGTCCCGATTGAAGATGAATTTCCCTGGGATACTCGATCTACCACACAAGTTATCATGTAAGTCCAAGGCAAGCTTGGCATTGATCAAGATATCATGTAAGTTGAAGGCAAGCTTGGCATTGATCAAGTTAGCAAGAAAGTTATCATGTAAGCCCAAGGCAAGCTTGGCATTGATCAAGATATCATGTAAGTCCAAGGCAAGCTTGGCATTGATCAAGATATCATGTAAGTCTAAGGCAAGCTTAGCATTGATCAAGTTGGCAAGCAAGTTATCATGTAAGTCCAAGGCAAGCTTGGCATTGAGTATGTTATCAAGAGCTAGACTTCATATAAGTCCATGTCAAGACATGGCCTTGAAACCAAGATGAGATAACCCATGTAAGACCATGTCTAGGATATGGCTTTGGCATCATATTATGTGGGAAGCGATTTAATATCCTCGGTTATTCATGGAAATTCATCGGGCAAATGAGTCAGCTAAAAGAAGATAGCAAGAAAGCTAAGAAAGTAAAGTTAGTATCACGATAAAGTTAGATGAAGTTGAGTATTATTCATGTTGTAAATGAGAAAGTAGATATCATGATTATTGTTATTGTAGTATACTGATCAATGTGATCAAGTGATACAGGTATCATGGTTACCTTACAAGTATGATAATAGTAAGTGTCATGAGACATGTAAGAATTTATATGAGTAAGTAAGCTCTTTAGCTGAAATTCAGGGTACCATTATTTATATGAAAGGGTTTATATTAAGCAATGATGATGCTATGAGTTGTTACATGCAAACTTACTAAGCTATATGCTTACGTTATGATTCTTTCTTTCTATGCATCCATAAGCTAACTCATGGATCATTAAAGTCTGAGCTCGCAACACACTATCAACTCTTATTTTGGTATAGCCAAGTTACTTTACTAAGTATGGCATGTATAGGAAACATTCATTTTGTGGACATGTTTTAAGAAGGGCCTTTGTAAAGGCTATCAAGTTTATTATTCTTTTGTATATGGCTAAGTGAATGGCCAAATTTGACTAAGCATGTATGTTTGTTGATATCAATGAAGCATGTAGTATTATTCTTAAAATTGGGTCGTTATTGCATCGTTGAATTGTGTATGGTTATGATCTTCATTTCAGAGTGGCTAAAGGCTTGGTAAATAGCTTATAAGTGCCCACACGGTTGGACACACGGGCGTGTGTCAAAATCGTATTAACCTTGAACCTTAGTATTATTATTCATAATAGGCCACGGGCTAATCCCACGGCCGTGTGTGTATGCTGTGTAAGACACACGGTTTGGACATGGGCGTGTACCCAGACCGTGTTAATTTAGTCAGTATATCAAGGATTAGCACACGGCCTAAGCCCACGGGTGTGTCATGGCCGTGTGAAATTAGTCAATAGCCTCCCACGGTTGGTAGGCATGGGCGTGCTTAAGGGTACACGGGCGTGTTCCCAAGTTACACGGGCGTGTGAACTCTGCTTCAAAAATGAGTTATTTGATTTTAATTTGAAAGTTTTCTGACATGAGTTAAAGGTCTCTAGGTCCTTCTATATGTGTTGACTAATAAAGTGAAGTTTTTAAGTTTGAAACGAAATTTTATTGCTCGTAAGTACATGTTTCAGTGAGTTCAAGCATAGTAACGTCTCGTATCTAGACCCAGTATCGGTCTTGGGTGCGAGGTGTTACATTTAGTGGTATTAGAGCTACGATTTAGTCTGTTCTACGACTAACATAGCACGAGCATGAGTCTAGCTATACATGCCATACATAAGAATGTTTTTATAATGATAGTGTGACGACTCCTGATGACTTAAATTATGTTTATACATATAGTAAATGGATCCCAAAGGAGCTGAGGTGGATGATGTAGAAAGTAACGCACCAGCTCCTGCAGAAGGGACGGTGCCATTTGAGAATGAGAATAGACCCACTACGGTGAGTCAAGAAGGAGGATGAGAAGAGGCTAGAGAAGCCTTCCTCCATATGATGGATGTCTAGTACATGGAGTTCGTTCGAGCGAACCCGAATGCACAACCCCCTCCACCCTCGCCTGTTCCACAACCTACTCTAGTAGCCCCTCAAGTAGTAGAGGTGGTAAGAGGAGATAAACCTTCAGTTGATAGGATCAAGAAGCATGGGGCAGAGGAATTCGAGCTAGAAAAGATGATGATCCAGAAAGAGCTGAGTTCTGGTTAGAAAATACCATCAGGGTATTTAACGATCTGTCCTGCACCCCTGATGAATGCATGAAGTGTGTAGTCTCTCTCTTAAAGGATTCTGCTTATCAATGGTGGAACACCCTTGTGTCGGTGGTACCAAGGGAAAGGATCTCATGGGATTCTTCCAAGAAGAGTTTAAGAAAAAGTATATCAGCCAGAGGTTTGTAGACCAGAAGAGGAAAGAATTTCTAGAGCTGAAGCAAGACAAGATGTCAGTAACTGGTTATGAGCGAGGGTTTGTAAGACTCAGCAAGTACGCTCACGAGTGTGTGTTCACTGAGGCCATTATGAGTAAAAGGTTTGAAGATGGTTTAAACGAGGACATTAAGCTGGTTGTTGATGTCCTTGAATTAAAAGAATTCGTTGTGCTAGTGGAGAGGGCTTGGAAAGCTGAAGAACTAGTAAAAGAGAAGAAGAAATTTGAAATGGAGTCTCGTGATTCTAAAAAGAGACAGTGGAACAAGTCGTTCCAATCATCATCCAAGAAGTTAAGAGATTTTTCAGCTCGATCAGCTACTTCCACTGGGTTTTCAAGGAAAGACAACGATGGCGAGATTCGTGAAATAAATCATGACCACTTGATTTGCAAGTGGTGGAAATTTTAGATCCGCGGACACGAATGTCCACAATGTGGCAGACGCCATTTGGGAAAATTCCGAGCACATGAAAATGCATGTTTTAGATGTGGTTCCCAAGACCATTTCATAAAGGATTGTCCAGAGATGACTAAAGAAGAGAGAACTCAGAACCCGAGATCCGGGAGTATGGTCAGAGGGAGACCATAGAGGAACCCGGGAAGAGGGGCAAGTGGAAGAGGTAACCTCAGAGAGTAGACTGTGAGACCCGAGGGTAGAGCGCCTGCAAGGACTTATGCCATTAGCACTCGCGAAGAGGCATCTTCCCCTGATGTTATTACGGGTACCTTTTCTCTTTACAATACCAAAGTTATTGCTTTAATAGACCCCGGATCCACACACTCTTACTTTTGCATGAAATTAGTACCTGGTTTGGGTGTGCCTATAGATACCACAGAATTTGTGATTAAGGTGTCTAATCCTTTAGGCAAGAGTATGTTAGTTGATAAAGTTTGTAAAGATTGTCCATTAATGATTAGAGGTCATTGCTTTAAAGCAAATCTTATGTTGTTACCTTTTGATGAATTCGACCTCATTTTGGGTATGGATCGGTTGACTACTCATAATGTAATTGTAAATTATGGGAAGAAATACATTGAGATAAGGTGTGAGAATGGGGATACTCTTCATGTAGAATCAGATGAGCAAGGTAGATTGTCGGTAATAATTTCTCATATGATGGCGTAGAGATATCTAAGAAAAAGGTATAAGGCATTATTGGCCTTTGTATTGAATGATAAGAGACAGAGCTAAAGATTGAATCAGTACCGATAGTATGTGAGTATGTGGATGTTTTTCCTGAGGAATTACCAGGATTACCACCAGTTAGAGAAGTTGAGTTCAGCATTGAGCTAACTCCCGGTATTGTACCAATATCCATTACTCCTTATAGAATGGCTCCAACAGAGTTGAAAGAGTTGAAGTTACAGTTGCAAGAGTTGACAGACAAAGGCTTTGCAAGATCAAGTTGTTCACCATGGGGCGCTCCGGTTTTGTTTGTGAAAAAGAAAGATGGCACCATGAGATTGTGCATTGATTACCATCGACAATAAAGTGATGATGAAAGAATAAGTACCAATTACCTAGGATCGACGATTTGTTTGATCAATTGAAAGGAGCGACTGTGTTCTCCAAAATAGACTTGAGATCAGGGTACTACCAGCTAAAAGTGAAAGATTCAGATGTATCCAAGATTGCCTTTCGAACAAGATATGGACATTATGAATTTTTAGTCATGCCCTTTGGGCTGACCAATGCTCCTGCGGTATTCATGGACTTAATGAACCACATTTTGAGACCATACCTTGACAATTTTGTAGTCGTTTTATTGACGACATCTCGATTTATTCAAAATGAGAATGAACATCTTGATCATCTACGGATAGTTTTGAGACTCTTGAGAAAATCGGTTGTATGCCAAATTCAGTAAAAGTGAATTTTGGCTCAATAAGTGGGATTCCTGGGACATATTGTCTCGAGAGATGGAGTCCAAGTAGAGCCAAGTAAGATTTTAGCTATAATAGACTGGAAGCCACCAAAGAACATCACGGAGATTAAAATTTTCTGGGCCTAACCGGCTACTATATACGATTTGTTAAGGGGCTTTCTATGATTGCAATCCTGGTGACTAAATTGTTACAAAAGAACGTGAAGTTTGAGTGGTCAGAAAGATGCCAACAAAGTTTTGAGAAGTTGAAAGCAATGCTGACAGAAGCTCCAGTTTTAGTACAACCCGAATCAGGATAAGAATTCATAATTTATAGCGATGCATCCTTAAATGGATTAGGCTGTGTACTCATGCAAGAAGGCAAGGTAATTGCTTATGCCTCCAGACAGTTGAAGCCTCATGAGAAAAATTATCCGATGCATGATCTTGAATTAACTGCATAGTCTTCGTTTTGAAGATTTGGAGACACCATTTATATGGTGAACGATGTCGATTTTACCGATCACAAAAGTTTGAAGTACTTGATGAGGCAAAAAGAGTTGAACTTAAGACAAAGAAGATGGTTAGAGTTAATAAAAGACTATGAGTTGGTCATTGATTACCATCCTGGAAAGGCAAATATGGTCACCGATGCTTTAAGCAGAAAATCCCTATTTGCCTTGAGAGCATTGAAACAAAAATATCTTTATCTGATGATGGTTCTATTTTAGCTGAGTTGAGAGCTAGACCAATGTTCCTTCAAGAGATCTTTGAAGCTCAGAAAGAAGATAGCGAGTTGTAAGTCAAGAAAGCTCAATGCGAGTCAGATTCTGAATCCGACTTTCAGATTAATTCTGATGGATACTTGATGTTCAGAGATAGAGTTTGTGTTCTGAGAAAAGAGGAGCTTATTCAGAAAATTTTGCACGAGGCACATAACGGATGTTTATCTGTACATCCGGTAGCACCAAGATGTATAATGATCTAAAGCAATGATATTGGTGGCGAAAATGAAGAAAGACAAATTTGAAGAAAGACATTTTGAATTTGTTACCAAGTGCATGATTTGTCGCAAGTAAAAGCTGAATACTAAGTACCTTCGGGTTTACTTCAACCTATCTTGATTCCCGAGTGGAAATGGGACCGTATCACCATGGATTTTGTAACGGGTTTACCATTGTCTCCAAGCAAGAAAGATGTTGTTTGGGTAGTGGTTGATAGACTCACGAAGTCAGCCCACTATATACCTATACGAGTGGATTACTCCCTAGACAAGTTGGCAAACTTATATGTTTCAGAAATAAGACTTCACGGAGTTCCCTTATCGATTATATTGGATAGAGATCCGAGATTCATATCCAGATTCTGGAAGAAGCTGCAAGAAGCTTTGGGTACAAAATTGAGTTTTAGCATATTTTTTCACCCTCAGACTGATGGTTAGTCAGAAAGGTTAATTTAAGTACTCGAGGACATGCTCAGATGTTGTGTTTTGGAATTCCAAGGTAGTTGGGAAAAGTTTCTCCTATTGGTAGAATTCACCTATAATAATAGCTTTCAGTAGAGCTTAAAGATGGCGCCTTATGAGGCCCTATATGGGCATAAGTGCAGAACTCCCTTGGTTTTGGACTGAACTCAAGAAAAACCAAATTCACGGGGTTGATTTGGTTAAAGAAGCTAAAAAGAAAGTGAAAGTAATTCGAGAATGTTTAAAGGCTGCCTTAGACAGACAGAAATCCTATTCAGATTTAAAGAGAAAAGAGATCGAGTACCAAGTTGGGGATAAAGTCTTTTTGAAAGTATCACCATGGAGAAAAGTTCTCAGATTTGGCCGTAAAGGCAAGTTAAGCCCACATTTCATTGGACCTTACGAGGTTACGGAGAGAATTGGGCGATAGCTTACCGTTTGGCTTTGCCATCAGAATTAGAGAAGATACATGATGTGTTTCACGTGTCAATGTTACAACGCTACAAATTAGACCCTTCGCATGTAATTACCCCTTTGGAAATAGAGATTAGTCCCGACATGACTTATGGTGAAGAACCAGTCAAGATTTTGGCTCGAAAAGTTAAGCAACTAAGAAATAAGAGTATTGACTTAGTAAAGGTATTGTGGCAAAGGCACGGAATCGAAGAAGCTACTTGGGAATCAGAAGAGAGTATGAGAAACCAGTATCCAAACCTTTTTGCTAGTAAAATTTTCGAGGACGAAAATCCCTAAGGGAGGAGAATTGTAACAGCCTGATTTAGGGCCTAGTTGGGATAATGGTGCGAGGCCACAAAATCGAGGTGAAATTATAAGTTTTCCAGGTTTATGCCATGTTTGCATGCTAGTATGAAAGTTTTGTAAAGCAATTTTATTAAGTTGAGGTCAATTGGTCCAAAAAGGACTAAATTGAAAAAGTTTCAAAATATGAGTTTCTAGAAGCTTTTTGTATGAAATAGCTTTAGAATAATAATTAGGAGCCCTCAAATAGCAATTTACCCAAAATTTTAATTTTGGACAAAATTGGCCTTAAGATAGTTAAATAGAAATTTTTAAAAGGAAGGGCATTTTGGTCATTTGGCCTAATTAGTGTTTTAAAGTGGGAAAAAGATGAGAAAAATCCACTCATCTTCTTCCCCTATTGCTGAAAATTTGAAGGAAGCCATAGCTAGGGTTCAATTTTTCAAGCTTGCTAGTAAGTGCTCTTAAGCCCGATTTTAATATTTTTCATATTTTTAAAGTTCTCGTATTATGAATTAGCCATTTTTAGCTATTAAATGAGCTAAGATGCATGTCCACAAATTTTACCCATGAATTACATGCATGCTAAATGATGTTTTATGGAAGTTTAAGAGAGGTTGATGTTAGATAAACATCTTTTCCTTAATGAATTTCATAAAAAATGATAGTATGGACCATTTTGTAATAGTTATAAAATTTGGACATACCTACTAGAAAGAGAGAGAATTGATGATTGTTATAGTAGAGAAAATGATTCAGCTAAGTATGAAGTTTAAGAAAGTTGCATGAAAATCATATTACGAGCCTAGGGGCAAAAGTGCAAATATTAAAAGTATAGAGGCAAAATAGTATTTTTGCCAAAGTATGAGTTAAGAGTCAATTTAGTCAATATTAGTCAATATGGTTTTTAAATGATCTATTTATGATTATAGATCAAGAAAAATGAAGCTCGGATCGAAACCGAGGCAAGAACAAAGTCAAGGACTAAATTGCACATCTACATACATTTTGTATATTGAGGTAAGTTTGTATGATTTCTAAGTTTTATGATTTTTATCATTAATTTGCTTAGTATGATGTACAATAATTGTATGAAATGATCATGTTATGTTCAAGCAAGAAATCACGATAATATGTACAAGCAAGTCCCGATTGAAGATGAATTTCCCTAGGATACTCGATCTACCACACAAGTTATCATGTAAGTCCAAGGCAAGCTTGGCATTGATCAAGATATCATGTAAGTCCAAGGCAAGCTTGGCATTAATCAAGATATCATGTAAGTCCAAGGCATGTTTGGCATTGATCAAGTTAGCAAGCAAGTTATCATGTAAGTCCAAGGCAAACTTGGCATTGATCAAGATATCATGTAAGTCAAAGGCAAGCTTGGCATTGATCAAGTTGGCAAGCAAGTTATCATGTAAGTCCAAGGCAAGCTTGGCATTGAGTATGTTATCAAGAGCAAGACTTCATATAAGTCTATGTCAAGACATGGCCTTGAAACCAAGATGAGATAACCCATGTAAGACCATGTCTAGGATATGGCTTTGGCATCATATTATGTGGGAAGAGATTTAGTATCCTCGGTTATTCATGAAAATTCATCGGGCAAATGAGTCAGCTAAAAGAAGATAGTAAGAAAGCTAAGAAAGTAAAGTTAGTATCACGATGAAGTTAGATGAAGTTGAGTATTATTCATGTTGTAAATGAGAAAGTAGATATCATGATTATTGTTATTATAGTATACTGATCAATGTGATCAAGTGATACAGGTATCATGGTTACCTTACAAGTATGATAATAGTAAGTGTCATGAGACATGTAAGAATTTATATGAGTAAGTAAGCTCTTTAGCTGAAATTCAGGGTGCCATTATTTTTGTGAAATGGTTTATATTAAGCAATGATGATGCTATGAGTTGTTACATGCAAACTTACTAAGCTATATGCTTACGTTATGATTCCTTCTTTCTATGCAGTCCCACCAAGCTAACTAGTGGATCATTAAAGTCGGAGCTCGCAACACACTATCAACTCTTATTTTGGTATAGCCAAGTTACTTTACTAAGTATGGCATGTATAGGAAACATTCATTTTGTGGACATGTTTTAAGAAGGGCCTTTGTAAAGGCTATCAAGTTTATTATTCTTTTGTATATGGCTAAGTGAATGGCCAAATTTAACTAAGCATGTATGTTTGATGAGATCAATGAAGCATGTAGTATTATTCTTAAAATTGGGTCGTTATTGCATCGTTGAATTGTGTATGGTTATGATCTTCATTTCAGGGTGGCTAAAGGCTTGGAAAATAGCCTGTAAGTGCCCACACGGTTGGACACACGGGCGTGTGTCAAGACCGTGTTAACCCTGAACCTTAGTATTATTATTCATAATTGGCCACGGGCTAATCCCACGGCCGTGTGTGTATGCCGTGTAAGACACACGATTTGGACATGGGCGTGTACCCAGACCGTGTTAATTTAGTTAGTATATAAAGGATTAGCACACGGCCTAAGCCCACGGGCGTGTCATGGCCGTGTGAAATTAGTCAGTAGCCTCCCACGGTTGGTAAGCATGGGCGTGCTTAAGGGTACACGAGTGTGTTCCCAAGTTACACGGGCGTGTGAACTCTGCTTCAAAAATGAGTTATTTGATTTTAATTCCGAAAGTTTTCTGACATGAGTTAAAGGTCTCGTAGGCCCTTGTTATATGTGTTGACTAATAAAGTGAAGTTTTTAAGTTTGAAACGAAATTTTATAGCTCGTAAGTATATGTTTCAGTGAGTTCAAGCATAGGAATGTCTCGTATCCAGGCCTAGTATCGATCTTGGGTGCAGGGTGTTACAAGAATGGCATGAAATTCTTCTATTTTCCTCTCATACCAAAGTCGCCCCTTTTGTTTCTCAAATGAGAATGCAATTTCATTAAAACCATTCGTAACTAGTGGGTCGATTTGAACCCTGTACTAACTACTGTAACATATTCCAAGATAATGATTAATTCCTTCCATCCGGTGAGCCATAGAACCCAACAAAACATCAATTTAATCCATCAACATCTTCCTCCACCAAAACATCAATGTGATTTGTTGAATAACCACAAATCCAAATAGAATAATCCTCCTTCCAACCCATCGAAAACCCACCTATTGACCAAAAGGTGCTACATCAAACCCATGCTTTTACCTACATCTCATCCGAACACTAGCCATTCTTTTTTCATCAAGTTTTGTTTAAATAAAAACACCAAATGGGGATTGAAGTTTTTCTGCGCATGTTAAAGTCGACGAACAGACCACATACTCCCCAACCCATGAACGTTCCAACTTAGTAGTTTCATTACGACTGGTGTCCCTGCATCACAGGGTTCACTGAGAAAGCATGTTGAACTGAAGCCTATCATGTCATAGCTTCCAATGAATCATACCTAGAAAATTAAGGAACATGAGAAACCATTCGAGGGCACTTCTTACCATCTCTTGGACCAATAGGATTCTCTTTTGTATCAAAGCCCATTTCATCCAAGCAAACATCATGAGATTCAACAATTTCATCATCAGAAGAAATATCCCTCAAATTAAACCCCATATTAAGGGTTATATATTTCACAAAATTTTAATCCTAATAAATCCCCATTACTCCTCTTTACCATGCATTATCTCCTTAAGTATAGATGAAGGGACTTTATCTTTCTCACATAACCAGATACTCATGGGTGGGTTAGCCCACCGAGTTGTTGCCCGTAATGACACATCCTAGTCAAAGTCCACCTCTTGTTGCCCGTAATGACACATCCTAGTCAAAGTCCACCTCCTTTCTCTCAATTGTGATTCGATAGGGATAGAAGCTCTCTCTATGGCCAAACCAACCAAAATGAACCAAAGCAGGGCAAGTTTCTCATAATAGAATCGATCATAGACATGAACTCCCTTTAGAAGGGATATTGTACCAGCCCAGTTTAGACCCTAGTCAGAATAGTGGTTTCGGGACCACAAATTCGAGGTTAGAGAAATAATTTAATATTATTTTTAATGTTTATGGCATGTGATAAAGTATGTGAAAGTTTTGTGTAACACCTCTTACCCGCATTCAACGCCGGAACTGGGTACGAGGCATTATCGTACTTAACATACTTCATCATGTAATATTGGGCCATAAATTTTCATTCAAACTTAAAACCTTTCATTCGTATTCACAACGTCCTTATTATGGGTCTACGAGACCCAAAATATACAAATAGAGTGATCTGGGACTGAACCGAAAACTTACGAACACTTAGAAAATTTTTACTCAAAACAGGCCCATACGCTCGTGTGGATAGGGACACGCCCGTGTGGGTAGGCCGTGTGATCACACACACCCATGTCCCTAGTTTGTATGGATTTTATTTTTCATTTTGAACCTACAAGGGTTTCCACATGGCCTGGCACACGCCAGTGTCTATGGCCCGTGTCTCTCACACAGCCATGACACGCCCGTATCTTCACCCGTGTGTGAAAACCTTGACATTCTATTTTTGACATTAGCAAACCTCTAGGGACACACGACCTAGTCACATGCCCGTGTGCTGGCCCGTGTGACGAACTAAATTTTTGCTATTTAAATTTAGGGGACACACGGCCTATCAACACGCCCACGGGGCTGACCGTGTGTCACACATGGCCTAGACACACACCCGTGTGTCTACCTGTGTGGACAATTATAAGGCTATTTACCAAGCCATTTGTCACCCTAAAAAATAATCACGCTTATACCAATTCAAGCAACACATAGCATAGCAATAACGCTCATTAACATACACTAATTCATCATTCATATACTTCACACATTACACATTCAATTGCATCAACTTGCACTTCATGAATTTCATCTTCATTGAATATATATAACTTAACTATCATCGGCCAATTTAATGGCCATATACAAGATGAAATGAGTAACATTAATAGCCAACACCTTGGCTAACCAATATGACATATAACAAAATAACCAAGTTCCTATACATGTCATATTCAAAATAATCGAACTTTACTATACCAAAATAATAACTTGATAGTGTCAACCGATCTCCGACGTTCTGTGATGCCCGAGCTAGCTTGGCGATACTACAAGGAAAGGGAAAAGAGAGGAAGTAAGCATAAAGCTTAGTAAGTTTGCATGCAATAAATAGAAACATAACATTTCCTGATACATTCATACTTTACTGTAAGTAGTAACACAAGTTCTCAAGTGCATTGACATGGCTTACTCATGCTTACTCTTACCAATCACACATCATACATCAAACTTATTTCTCGTGAGTTGCTCATGTATACCTGTATCACTCATCACATAACCTTAGCACTTTTTCAATCATGAATACAAACTTAGTTCATTAACATCTTTAACATGAACTTAACTATTTATCATCTTTGGTATGAACTTAACTCTTTACCTGTTGAACCACTGGGAATATCGAAGGATACCCGAAATTTGTCATACACTTAATAAGATGCCAATGCCATATCCTAGATATGGTCTTACATGGGATCACATGTCGATGCCGATGTCATATCCTAGATATGGTCTTATACGGGATTTCATATAGATGTCGATGCCATATCCCAGATATGGTCTTATACGAGATCTTATATCGATGCCATGTCCCACACATGGTCTTACACGATTTTCCTCTTAGATGCCAATGCCATATCCCAAATATGGTCTTACATGAGATCTTAATTGATGTTGAGGCCATGTCCCAAACATGGTCTTATACGAGACCTTTTAATCTCATGTCTTGGCGATGGTATCCTTTCTATTCCAAAGGTCAACCAGGACTTTCACATCATATATCTTTATCATAGTCTCATCGAACATCATAGATAATTTTTCACGAAAATAATATACATTTCATGAAATCTCAGGCATTTCAATACATAATAACATAAATTTAATTTATTACACAAAAACTTACCTCGTTATCAAAATGTGTATAATTGTTCGATTTAGTCCACCACTTTGTCCTTCCCTCGGTTTTGGTCGACTTTATGTTTCTTGATCTATAATGACAATTTCACTCTTTTAATGATCACATTGACTAAATCGAACCATGAATCATACTTTGGCAAAATTATAATTTTTCCCTATACTTTCTCATATTTACAAAATGGTCCCTAGGCTCGTATATTGAAATACACTCATTTTGTTAGTTATCCAAGCCTAGCCGAATATTTATTGAGCTCATAACAGCTCACACTTTCCTTCAAAACTAATTTTTGTCACATGTTTTATCACTTTTACAATTAGGTCATTTTTATGAATTTTCAATGAAAATCACTTAGAAAAAGATGTTTATCATACATCAAAATTTCATATTCCTCCCTTAAACATCAAAATACATGCATGTCACATATGGGTAAATTTTTAAACATGAACCCTAACTCAAAATATAGCTAGAAATAGCTAAACCGAGCTACGAGGCTCTCAAAAATATGAAGAACATTAAAAACGGGGCTGTGAGGTACTTACAATCAATTTTGAAAGTTGAAGAAACCCTAGATATGGTGTTCTTAAGAATTTCAGCTAGCATGGGAAGATGGACACCATTTTTGACTTCTTTTTCCCTTTTAATTAGTTTATTAACCAAATGTCTAAAATGCCCTTAAGGCCCCTTTCTTGAGATTTTTCCTTTCCATGTCTATTTTTGTCCATCTTGACATATAATGGTCTATTTGCTAAATAAGAACCTCTAATAATATTTCTAATGATAATTCATACTTGAAACTTCTAAAATATCATATTTTTCTATCTTTTCAAATTAGCCCTCATGAATAAATTGATCACTAATTTATAAAATTTATTCATGAAATTTTCACACAATCATGCAAACATGTCATAGACCTCATAAAAGCCTTAAAACACCTATTTCTACTTCAAATTTGTGGTCTCATAACCACTATTTTGACTAGGCCCTAAATCGGGCTGTTACATTCTGTGTGAAAATTTTATCGTTTGTGTGCTGATTTGTGAAAAAAAGACCTAATCGCGTAAAATGCAAAAGCTGTGTGCAAATAGTTAAAAGTGTTTAAATGCTATGTCTTATTAAATGTGGGGTCCTTATGTTGTTATTAGACCACATGGTTAATGGATGGACAAAAATGGGCTTATATTAGTGGAATTTAAATGTGTTTACAAAGGTTATAATGGTAATTAGTTAATACATGTGAATTAAGTAAAAACAAAGCTAAAAATTTATTTATTTCATCCTTTTTCCACCGAAAATAGAAATAATAGATAGGGTTTAAAGTTTTAGAGGTTTCGGCATTAGCATGGTTGATTTGGTAAGTGAATTTTGTTCAATTTTGATGATTTTTATGTTTTTGTGATTGTTGCTTTGAGTACTAGCTAGCCCGTACGTTGATTTTTAGAATTGATGATGATTTTGTGAAGTACCATTATTGAATAATTGAGTTTTGTAATGTTTGATGATGAAAACTAAGTGTTTGATGATTGATATACATATATTTTTTTAAAGTGATTTTGAGTAAAAATACATTTTGGGATTTAATTGAGAAATGTGAAAAATTTGTGTTGAAATATGAAATAAATGTGAAATATGGGATGCTAGGGGCACTATGGTAATTTGTTTATGCATGGATTAAGTTGGATTTTTTGAATTTGATGTATTTGTGCAAAAAGGGCTAAATTGATAAAAATATTGAAATTAGGGGGGCTAATGTGTAAAATGCCCTAATTATGTGTTGTGGACTAAATTGAGTGAAAATGTGATTGAATGAGTTGAATTTGATATTATATAGATCAAGAAAGGAGAGATTCGGATCTAGATCGAGGCAAAAACAAAGTGCTCGATTGATCGACTAATCTCGTCGTTTCTAAGTCTGAAGTAAGTTCGTGTATAATATGCATTGTTTAAACAATGTTCATATGTGATGAAATGAATGAAAATGTGATTGTGGAGTTTGCTAATGTGAAATGTGAGTTCGAAGACATGTGGCTCTGAGTGTGGTAAATAGAATCGTTACAGTGTTGAATGGTACTAAGTGTGTGAGATAAAGAAAAGCATCGGTTGTATTATTTGGCACTATGTGTGCGATACCGAGATAAATTCAGTTTAATATGATGGCATTAAGTGTGCGATATCATTATAGCTTTGGCTAATTAATTGGCACTAAGTGTATGATTTCATCAAACGTTTAAAGAGGATTGAATGAATTATGGCATAGAGTATTGAAGTGGTAAATGTGATAGAAAAATACGTGGTGGTACATGTATGTATGGAACCTATGTGGTTGATGATATTGTGTATGAGATACATGGAAGATTATGTGAATGAATGATGAAAAGAGTTGGATTGAGTAGTATTATAAATGCTTGTATATGAACCTATAGATGTGGTACAAAAGTGAGTAATATCCATAGATAAGATAGAGTAGTGATGTGAATTGAACTAAGTGTTAGTTAGTTTTGCATATCGAATTTGAATTGTTGAGTTAATTGTGTTATATTATGAACTTAGTAAGTTTTAAAGCTTACTGTGTGAAGTCTTTCTCTGTTTTAAAGTGGTATATAAAGCTAGCTTGGATCCGGGGATCGTCAGCGACTTCACTCACACTATTAGACATCTATTTTGGTACCTTTTTGGAAGTTGTATTTATGGATATGGCATGTATAAGCTAGTAAGGTTATGGAATGTTTTGAGATGTATAAATCTTTCCATGTGATATGGCTAATGGAATGATTTTGATACATGTTTTGCTATGTGAAAATGGTGTACGTGATGTGCAATATGGTCTTGTGTGAATGGCCATTATTGTATGCTTTGGTGAAATAGGAATGGTATGTTTCATACTTGATTTGGTAGTTGAGATGGTGAATGAATTGTATGTTATTTGATGTTGGAATTGAGCATGTAGGGATGACCCAAAATGGGTGGCAAATTGGCCTTGCAAATGTCCTATATTAGTCTACACGGTTGAGCACACAGGCGTGTGTCTCGACCGTGTCCTCTAAGGTTCCATTTCGAAGTAAATCAAACTTGCACACTGATAAACCGTAAAAGTAACATATTTTAACCCCATATTTAGTATGCTTTTAGGATGATTTAGCCCTGATTTATGTAAAAAGGTGCTTTTAATCCTTTCTTTTCATATTTATACTCAAGAAAGCACCCGAGGATGAAAATAACAAGAAACGGGCTTAAAACGGGCCAATTTGGGCCAAAAAAGAAATCGACGACTTCATGCCACATGGCCGTGCCTCGACAATTAACTAAGACACGACCATGCCACGATTTACACAGCCGTGCCCCAATCAAAAGAATCGAGACACGGCCCAACCATGATTTACACGGGCATGTGCCATAACTGTGCCCCTGTTACGGGAGAGAACAATTTCAATCGGATTTGGATACTTAGAGTCAAAGAAATACTTTCGAAAACTTATTCAAATACCGAGTAAGAATCAGACTTAAATTAGGACACTTAGAGGCCAAGTAAAGCATTCTAAGAGCCTATATAAACACCCTAAGTGTATCCTAAAAGGAGGCGGTGAGCTAGGCCAAGGAGCCGAGCCAGAAGGATCACATTTGTGGGAGTCACTCGAAGATAGCCAGTTGATCCATCTCAAGAAGTCAGAATTCTACTCAAGACGGTGGATCTCTCCTTCAATTACTTCAGGGGGTTTTAGGGATTTCTTATGTTTTGTTTTATCTTTTCTCTTGAGATGCTTTATTTTAAAGTTATGAACTAAATCCTTCAGATACCTGAAGGGGATGAAACCTAGATGAATTTTGTTATTATTTTCTGAATTATATGGTAAATACTTAGTTTGTTCTTAATTATGTTCCTTAATCCAAATCTGATGTGCTTAGGTGGAGGAGGAATAGACCCTGCTTAAGAGTAGGTTTAGCATAATAAAGCCGAGTTGATCGAACTCCTAGAAATAGGGTTACGAGATTTTGCCGGACTAGGGTGAAACCTAATATGGGAATCCATTGATCGATTTACTGCTATTCTAGAGGGTTATTATAAGCAAATGGGAGTTCCACTAATTAACCTAGGGGTAGACGTTATTCGCCTCGAGAGAGGGTTTAATATAGGTTAGGGAGTCCTACGGATCAAGCTAAGTAAAGAAATCATATGATTCGGTAATAAGTAACAAGCGAAGTCTAGGTGGATTCTTCCTGAGGGTATCATCATAATCAATTGAGTTTCTTCAAGTTATTTCCCAAATTCATTCTTTTTTTCTTTGCGTCTTTAGCTTAGTAGTCGTTAAACTAGATTAAATCAACCAATCACTCCATATTTTAGGCTAAATAATAAAAAGAAAGTGAGTATTAGTACTTTTAGTTCCTTTGGGTTCGATAACCCGGTCTTGCCTAAGCTATACTACTGTTCGATAGGTACACTTGCCTTTAAATCGTTGTCAGAGTTAGTTTCCAGGTTTGATCATTCTATTTATAAATTTTAAAGCTCTGATTTCAGGGATCAAGTTTTTGCCTCCGTTGCCGGGGAACTAAAATATTAAGAAAACTATATTTTTATTACTTTAGTCATTATTTTATTTCACAATTTATTTTATTCCATTACTTTTTTCAAAATTTTATTTTTCTTTCTTTTTCCTAGCAGGTACTTGTAGTTTATGACTAGACGGAACACGACAGGACCTTTAGTATCGATAGTGAAATTGAAGCTACCACTCGAAGAAATCGCAGAGAAATTAGGCAAGTTCTAAATTACAAAAGAAGATCGAGAAGATAGATCCAATCCTACTGAAGGGATGGACGAGAAAAATCCACTACGAGATGTGGCGGATGCTCCTCGCACTATGTATGATTATGCTAAACCCAATTTAACAGGAGCAAGATCTAGTATTGTTAGGCCTGCTATAGCTGTTAATAATTTTGAATTAAAGCCTAATACAATACAAATGATTCAACAATTTGTTCAATTTGATGGTTTGCAAGATGAAGACTCAAACACTCATATAGAAAATTTTTTAGAGTTCTGCGATACTTTCAAAATAAATGGCGTTTTGATGATGCCATTCGTCTTCGGTTATTTCCCTTTTCATTAAGGAAGTAGTGGTTGAAGTCGTTACCACAAGGGTCAATCACTACATGGGAACAAATGACCGAAAAAATTTTATTAAAATATTTTCTACCGGCCAAAACGACTAAATTACGGAATGATATTTCTTCTTTTGTGCAGATTGATTTAGAGACACTATACGATGCATGGGAGAGATACAAAGATCTCTTGAGGAGATGTCCACACCACGGATTACCATTATGGCTTCAAGTCCAAACCTTCTACAATGGTGTAAATCCCTCAACAAGATAACTAATTGATTCAGCTGCCGGTGGAACCTTGAATAATAAAACTCCTGAAGCAGCCTACGAATTCATTGAAGAGATGTCATTGGATAATTATCAGTGGCAGGTTACAAGGACAAAATCGACAAAATCAGCCGAAGTCTACAGCATTGATGCAGTAACCATGCTATCTAATCAGGTAGAGATGATGAATAAAAAGCTTGACAGTTTATGTTCTTCGTAGGTACACCCATTCATGCAGTGCGACACAAGTGGAACTATGGCGAATCCTAAGTACCCACCCTACCAACTAGGAGCAGAGAATGAACAGATGAACTATATAGGTAATAATTTCAGATCCAATAATAATCTTTATAGTAATACTTATAATCCAGGTTGGAGGAGCCACCCAAATTTTTCATGGCGAGGCCAAGGAATTCAAGGAAATCAAAGACAACAACCTCCCTCAAATTTCCAAAATTAACCATATCCGCAAGAAAAGAAGCCAACCCTCGAAGAGATGCTGACAAAATTTACGTCAGACATAGAAAAGCACTTCAAGATATTGAGAAAATAATTAAGAGCAACGAGAATCAAATGGGGGAACTTGCAAATTCAGTCAAGGAAGCCACGAATGCGGTCGAACAACTTGCAAAGCTAATGTCAGAACGACCGCTATGACGTCTACCAAGTAACACCGAGATTAACCCAAAGGAGCAAATTCAAGCCATCTCAGCTCAAGACAATAAAGAGTTAGATGAACCAAAATCAATACAAGAAAACAAGGTAGATGAAGGTAAGATAGAGGTAACACAAGAAAAGCCAAAACCGATAATAAATGAGTACCAACCTCGCATACATTATCCTGAAGCGATAAAAAGGGACGATTTAGAGGAACAGTTCGGTAAGTTTCTTAAACTATTAAAGAAAATACATATTAACTTAGCTCTTCTTGAAGCTTTTTTTCAGATTCCAGATGCGAGGAAATTCTTAAGACAGCTCATGACTAAAAAATGCAAATTAGATGAAGAGCACCACATGGAATTAAACGCAGCATGCTCAACAATGTTACAAAATAGACTACCACGAAAATTAAAAGATCCAGGGAGTTTTACAATTTCATGTTTAATTTGTAGTCTAACTATTAATAATGCGTTAGCTGATTTAGGAGCAAGCATAAATGTCATGCCTTATTCATTGTTTAAACGACTAGGTCTAAGGAAGCCCAAACAAATTAGGATGAGTATACAATTAGATGATAAAACTGTTAGAATTCCTAGGGGCATTATCGAAGATGTTCTTGTCAAAATAGATAAATTTATTTTCCCAGTAGATTTTGTTGTTTTAGATATGGATGAAGATAATACCATCCCCTTAATTTTAGGAAGATCTTTTCTTGCAACTGCCAAGACTAAAATTGATGTTGCCATAGGAGAACTTATACTTTGTGTAGGAGACGAATCAATCAGTCTTCAAGCTCTTGACTCAGCTAGAATAATAATCGATGAAGCTGAGAAAGTAAAAATAGATGATAATCAAATTGTTCAACTTTAATCGCAGGAAACACCACATAACGACAACCCTGAGCTGACTCATAAGTCTCGAAACAACAAAGAAGAATCCTACAAGGGACAAGACCTTAGTATTGACAAGTTTGAAGAGAAGAAGACACACGTCAAAGAAGAACCCCGAAGTAAAACTAGAGGAATCACAAGAAGAGCTCATAGGAACATCAAACCACTACAAAATAGGAGACCAGGTACTATTAGACAAAGTAGATCTGCACATCACCACAACAGATAAGGAAAGATATTCAAACCTTTAAACCTCCCAAATTTTTCTAATTCGAGAAAAGTCTAGCTTAAACTATAAACGAGTGCTTTTTGGGAGGCAACCCGAATACTAACATTAATTTTTATTCTGTAGTCTTAGTTTTTTTTTACTTTCTCTTTTAGAATTTTAATAAACTGAAAGTGCAAATTCCTGACCATGTGGCCTAACACACGCCGTGTAGGTACTCCGAATCAACGTACTAACATAGCAGAGGCCGTGCGAATCCTGCCCCAACCAACTGCAGAAGTCACGGGCTCGCCTACCCCACCACGGCCGTGCGAGGAGGCGTGGGTCAACATTACCATTAGAGAAATGGGATTGGCATACCAAACACGCCTAGCAAATGGCCGTGCGATGTGACCGTATGAAGACACTAACTTATCGACCACGGGCATGGTAATCTGAACATGGCCGTGTAAACAAACATGCCCCCCATACACGGGCGTGGGACATCGAAAGAGGGCAAAATTTTATTTAAACCCTACAGCCCTTCACCTTATCCCCATCCTTTTACCTTATACTTTTTCCTTCTTTTCTCTATTTATTTTCTTAGAATAGGTATTCAGACTTTTGAACTACACTAAAATCATGCCGAAGAAGCGTAAGAAGGCAAGCATTGTCTCTTCAAACGAGACCTCAACAAATAAGTTCATGTCGGCCGCTTCATCTAAACACCAAGCCAAGGGTCTTTTAGACCATTAAAAATTTTTTTACGTTAATTTTCCCCTTTATCCTACTCATCTATAATTCTCTTCTGCTTAATATATTTTAAATTCTTTTAGTTTCTTGGTTTTAGGTTCTAAAGGCTGCTTGGGAATCACACACCACAGCCTTAGAGGTCACACCCACCTCGCGAACCGTCCAACAATAAGGACTCCTTAGTCTATTAGTCTTTTCTTTCAATTTTAGTTTTCTTCTTAGTCTCCTTCTCTTTATTTCCTTTGTCTTTAATTATTGTATTAGTATATTATTAATGTTTCTTTAGATTTCTTGGCTATATCTTTGCAGGCTACCCAATTTCTTTATCTAGCACAAAGATCATCGGTAGACACCCCACCAGGCCCAAAGAAAATGCCACCACCACATCCTCCACCTACCTTCTACCACCAAAGACGCAAACTCCCGGAATCATCCAAAATTCAGGAAGTGTCACTTCTCCCCTTTTCTTTTAATTACATAATTGTTTATCTATCTTTGTACATTGAAGACAATGTACAACTTTAGTGTGGGGGGGATAAAAGTACCTAACTTTTTGCATTATTCTCAAATCCTGATTTTAGTCTTGTCCATAAGAAATTTTCTCATATTATTAATTAGGGTGAAATTTCTAATAATTTATGATTGTTATTGACATGTTTTTGAGTAAGTCATTGATAATTGTGCATCAATGATTTATACGTGAAGAATACTAGAGAATCAAGCATGATAAGTCTATTTTTCAAGAATAAAAAATTTCCTAGGTTGTTGAACTGAATTTAAATATTACCTTAAAGCTTGAAATTTAAAGGATTGATGTCAAATACCCATAATTTTTTGTGAGATTTGAGCCGTATAGAGCATATATTCTTTTTCATGCTCACTTTATTAATTATGTGTGTGTCAACACTGAATTGTTATTCTAGAACTTGCCTCGATTATACATGTCGAGACCACATTAATGATTTGGTATACTGAGATGATAAAGGCACCTAAGTTTTAACCTATTCACTCCACTAAAAAGCTTACCTACATAATTAACCTTTAGTGAACCTCTTTGATCCTAATTCCTTTTTTATTGAATTAACCGCTTAATATTAACCCAAAACCCTTTGTATTTGTTATTACCTTTCTTTTGACCACCCTTCTATCGAGAATTGATTTGATCAGTTGCCAAATTAGTTTATTTCAATTATTAAAGTTCTCTATTATGTTTCTAGTTTATTCTAAAAAAAAAACCCAAAGTATATTCAAGTATTAGTATATGATTAAAGGAGCTTATGTATTTAAATTCCAAATTGTTGAAAAAGCTCGTATTGAAAAAAGTATTATTATTAGTTTCATTTGATGTAATCATTTATTTTCAGGTTCGTTATTGTTAGTTAGGCAATTAGTCAAGTCAATCTCGATTCTAAAACCTTCTAATTCAGCCTTTATCCACACCTTTAACCCAAGCCCCGTTACAACCCTGTCAAAGAACTTTTGATTTGTTTATCATCTCATATTACAGTGGTGGAGATTTGATTTTCAGGCAAGCCTATGGGATTAACTTTTCAGGTTCGACTTATGAGTGCCTTTTCTTGAAACTTAAACACTTTGAGTGCTTTGAGTGAATCCTTAGTGAGGATGCCAATCCTTGTCAGTTTCAAATTAAAGGGTAATCATTTAGATAAGGGGAGACACCTATGTTTTCGTACTACAAAATTCATGACTTATATTGTTTGAATCTTTAAGATTGATTGAGTTAAATTATCCATGTATAAATTGTCTGTGAATTAAGATGAAGCATTGTTGATAGGAATTGTGAATTACGGAAAGTTCGTTTGAATTGTAAGTTGAGAATTTTGCTTGAGGACAAATAAAAGCTTAAGTGTGGGTGTATTTGATAAACCGTAAAAGTAACATATTTTAACCTCATATTTAGTATGCTTTTAGGATGATTTAGCCCTGATTTATGTAAAAAGGTGCTTTTAATCCTTTCTTTTCATATTTATACTCAGGAAAGCACCCAAGGATGAAAAGAAAAAGAAATGAGCTTAAAACGGGCCAATTTGGGCCAAAGAAGAAATCGACACGGCCTGGACTTCAAAATACATGGCCGTGCCTCAACAATTAACTAAGACACGGCCATGCCATGATTTACACGGCCGTGCCCCAATTGAAAGAATCGAGACATGGTCGAACCACGATTTACACGGGCGTGTGCCATAGCCGTGCCCCTGTTACAGGGGAGAGTAATTTTACTTGGATTTGGATACTTATAGCCAAAGAAATACTTTCCAAAGCTTATTCAAATACCGAGTAAGAAGCAGACTTAAATTAGGACACTTAGAGGCCAAGTAAAGCATTCCAAGAGCCTATATAAACACCCTAAGTGTATCCTGAAAGGAGGCGGTGAGCTAGGCCAAGGAGCCAAGCCAGAAGGATCACATTTGTGGGAGTCACTCGAAGATAGCCAGTTGATCCATCTCAAGAAGCCAGAATTCTACTCAAGACGGTGAATCTCTCCTTCAATTCCTTCACGGGGTTTTAGAGATTTCTTATGTTTTGTTTTATCTTTTCTCTTGAGATGTTTTATTTTAAAGTTATGAACTAAATCCTTCAGATACCTGAAGGGGATGAAACCTAGATGAATTTTGTTATTATTTTCTGAATTATATGATAAATACTTAGTTTGTTCTTAATCATGTTGCTTAATCCAAATCTGATGTGATTAGGTGGAGGAGGAATAGACCCTGCTTAAGAGTAGATCTAGCATAATTAAATCGAGTTGATCGAACACCTAGAGATAGGGTTACGAGATTTTGCCGGATTAGGGTGAAACCTAATATGGGAATCCATAGATCGATTTACTGCTATTCTAGGGGGTTATTATAAGCGAACGAGAGTTCCACTAATTAACCTAGGGGTAGACGTTATTCGCCTCGAGAGAGGGTTTAATATAGGTTAGGGAGTCCTACGGATCAAGCTAAGTAAAGAAATCATATGATTCGGTAATAAGTAACAAGCGAAGTCTAGGTGGATTTTTCCTGAGGGTATCGTCGTAATCAATTGAGTTTCTTCAAGTTATTTCCAAAATTCATTCTTTTTGTCTTTGCGTCTTTAGCTTAGTAGTCGTTAAACTAGATTAAATCAACCAATCACTCCATATTTTAGGCTAAATAATAAAAAGAAAGTGAGTATTAGTACTTTTAGTTCCTTTGGGTTCGATAATCCGGTCTTGCCTAAGCTATACTACTGTTCGATAGGTGCACTTACCTTTAAATCATTGTCAGAGTTAGTTTCGTGTTTGATCATTCTATTTATAAATTTTAAAGCTCGATTTCAATGATCAAGTTTTTGGCGCCATTCTTGGGAACTAAAATATTAAGAAAACTCTATTTTTATTACTTTAGCCATTATTTTATTTCGCAATTTATTTTATTCCATTACTTTTTTCTAAATTTTATTTTTCTTTCTTTTTCCTAGCAGGTACTTGTAGTTTATGACTAGACAGAACCCGACAGGACCTCTAGTATACGATAGTGGAATTGAAGCTACTGCTCGAAGAAATGGCAGGGAAATTAGGCGAGTTCTAAATTTCACAAAAGAAGAGCAAGAAGACAGATCCAATCCTAGTGAAGGGATGGACGAGAATAATCCACCACAAGATCTGGCGGTTGCTCCGCGCACTATGTATGATTCTACTAAACCCAATTTAACAAGACCAGAATCTAGTATTGTTAGGCCTGCTATAGATGTTAATGATTTTGAATTAAAGCCTAATACAATACAAATGATTCAATAGTTTGTTCAATTTGATGGTTTGCAGGACGAAGACCCAAACACTCATATAACAAATTTTTTAGAGTTCTGTGATACATTCAAAATAAATGGCATTTCTGATGATGCCATTCGTCTTCGGTTATTTCCCTTTTCATTAAGGAATAAAGCCAAGCAGTGGTTGAACTCGTTACCATGAGGGTCAATCACTACATGGGAACAAATGACCGAAAAATTTTTATTAAAATATTTTCTACCGGCCAAAATGGCTAAATTACGGAATGATATTTCTTCTTTTGTGCAGATTGATTTAGAGACATTATACGATGCATGGGAGAGATACAAAGATCTCTCGAAGAGATGTCCACACCACAGATTGCCATTACGGCTTCAAGTCCAAACCTTCTACAATGGTGTAAATCCCTCAACGAGACAACTAATTGATTGATTGACGGTGGAACCTTGAATAATAAAACTCACAAGCATTACGAATTCATTGAAGAGATGTCATTGAATAATTATCGATGGCGAGTTACAAGGACAAAATCGACAAAATCATTTGGAGTCTCGGTATTGATGCATTAACCATGCTATCAAATCGGTAGAGATGATGAATAAAAAGCTTGCGGTTTATGTTCTTCGCAGTACACCCGGTCATGCGATGCGACACAAGTGGGCGTGGCGAATCCTGATACCCACCCTACCAACCCAGAGTAGAGAACGAATAGATGAACTATATAGGTAATAATTTCAGATCCAATAATAATCCTTATAGTAATACTTATAATCCAGGTTGGAGGGCCACCCAAATTTTTCATGGGGAGGCTAAGGAATTCAATGAAATCAAAGACAACAACCTCCTTCAAATTTCTAAAATCAACCATTTCCGCAATAAAAAAGCCAACCCTCGAAGTGATGCTGACAAAATTTACGTCAGACACAGAAAAGAACATCCAAGAAATTGAGAAAATAATTAAGAGCAATGAGAATCGAATAGGGGGACTTACGAAGCCAGTCAAGGAAGCCACGAATGCGGTCGAACAACTTGCAAAGCTAATTCAGAATGACCGCTAGGACGTCTACCAAGTAACACCGAGATTAACCCAAAGGAGCAAATAAAAGCCATCTCAGCTCAAGACAGTAAAGAGTTAGATGAACCAAAATCAATACAAGAAAACAAGGTAGATGAAGGTAAGATAAAGGTAACACAAGAAAAGCCAAAACCGATAATAAAGGAGAACCAACCTCGCATACCTTATCCCGAAGCGATAAAAAGAGATGATTCAGAGGAACAGTTCGGTAAGTTTCTTAAACTCTTAAAGAAAATACATATTAACTTACCTCTTCTTGAAGCTCTTTTTCAGATGCCAGACGTGAGGAAATTCTTAAGATAGCTCATGACTAACAAATGCAAATTAGATTAAGAGCACCACGTGGTATTAAATGCAGCATGCTCAGCAATGTTACAAAATAGACTACCACGAAAGTTAAAAGATCCAGGGAGTTTTACAATTCCATGTTTAATTGGTAGTCTAACTATTAATAATGCGTTAGCTGATTTAGGAGCAAGCATAAATGTCATGCCTTATTCATTGTTTAAACAACTAGGTCAAAAGAAGCCCAAACAAACTAGGATGAGTATACAAGTAGCTGATAAAATTGTTAGAATTCCTAGGGGCATTATTGAAAATGTTCTTGTCAAAATAGATAAATTTGTTTTCCTAGTAGATTTTGTTGTTTTAGATATGGATGAAGATAATACCATCCCCTTAATTTTAGGAAGACCTTTTCTAGCAACTGCCAAGACTAAAATTGATGTTGCCACAGGAGAACTCATACTTTGTGTAGGAGACGAATCAATCAGTCTTCAAGCTCTTGACTCTGCCAGAATAATAATCGATAAAGGTGAGAAAGTAAATACAGATGATAATCAAATTGTTCAACTTTCATCGCAGGAAACACCACATAACGACAACCCTGAGCCGACTCATAAGTCCCAAAACAACAAAGAAGAATCCTACAAGGGACAAGACCTTAGGATTGACAAGTTTGAAGAGCAGAAGGCACACATCAAAGAAGAACAGCACGAAGTAAAACCAGAGGAATCACAAGAAGAGCTCATAAGAACATCAAACCACTACAAAATAGGAGACTGGGTACTGTTAGACAAAGTAGATCCACACATCACCACAAAAGACCTGAAGACAAAGGGAGAAATACTTCTTAAGGTACACGATATCTTCCCCCATAGAATACTCGAGGTAAGCAATCTAACATTCGGTACTTTTAAGGTAAACGTTACTCGACTTAAACCTCATCAAGAAAATAAAATTTTAAGCAAGAGGAAAGATATTCAAACCTTTAAACCTCCGTAATTTTTCTAATCGAGAAAAGTCTAGCTTAAGACTATAAACAAGCGCTTTTCGGGAGGCAACCCTAGTACTAACATTAATTTTTATTCTGTAGTCTTAGTTTTATTTTTACTTTCTCTTTTAGAATTTTAATAAACTGAAAGTGCAGATTCCCAGACCACACGGCCTAGCACATGACCGTGTGGGTACTTTGAATCAACGTACTGACATAGCAGAGGCCGTGCGAATCCTTCCCCAACCAACTGCAGAAGTCACGGGCTCACCTATCCCACTACGGCTATGCGAGGCGGTTGTGGGTCAACACTGCCATTAGAGAAACGGGCGTGGCATACCAAACACACCTAGCAAACGGTGGTGCGATGTGACCGTATGAAGACACTGACTTATCGACCATGGGCATAGTAACCTGAACATGGCCGTGTAAATAAACATGCCCCCCATACATGGGCGTGGGACATCGAAAGAGGGCAAAATTTTATTTAAACCCTACAGCCCTTCCCCTTATCCCCATCCTCTTACCTTATACTTTTCCTTCTTTTCTCTATTTATTTTCTTAGAATAGGTATTCAGACTTTTGAACTACACTAAAATCATGCCGAAGAAGCGTAAGAAGGCAAGCATTGTCTCTTCAAACGAGACCTCAACAAATAAGTTCATGTTGGCCGCTTCATCTAAACACCAAGCCAAGGGTCTTTTAGACCATTAAAAATTTTCTTTACGTTAATTTTCCCCTTTATCCTACTCATCTATAATTCTCTTCTGCTTAATATATTTTAAATTCTTTTAGTTTCTTGGTTTTAGGTTCTAAAAGTGCTTGGGAATCATACACCATGACCTTAGAGGTCACACCCACCTCGCGAACCGTCCAACAATAAGGACTCCTTAGTCTATTAGTCTTTTCTTTCAATTTTAGTTTTCTTCTTAGTCTCCTTCTCTTTATTTCCTTTGTCTTTAATTATAGTATTAGTATATTATTAATGTTTCTTTAGATTTCTTGGCTATATCTTTGCAGGCTACCTAATTTCTTTATCTAGCACAAAGATCATCGGTAGACACCCCACCAGGTCCAAAGAAAACGCCACCACCACATCCTCCACCTACCTTCTACCACCAAAGACGTAAACTCCGAAATCATCCAAAATTTAGGAAGTGTCACTTCTCCCCTTTTCTTTTCATTACATAATTGTTTATCTATCTTTGTACATTGAAGACAATGTACAACATAAGTATGGGGGGGATAAAAGTACATAACTTTTTGCATTATTCTCAAATCCTGATTTTAGTTTTATCCATAAGAAATTTTCTCATATTATTAATTAGGGTTAAATTTCTAATAATTTATGATTGTTATTGACATGTTTTTGAGTAAGTCATTGATAATTGTGCATCAATGATTTATACGTGAAGAATACTAGAGAATCAAGCATGATAAGTCTATTTTTCAAGAATAAAAAATTTCCTAGGTTATTGAACTGAATTTGAATATTACCTTAAAGCTTGAAATTTACACGATTGATGTCAAATACCCATAATTTTTTGTGAGATTTGATCCGTATAGAGCATATATTCTTTTTCATGCTCACTTTATTAATTATGTGTGTGTCAACAATGAATTGTTATTCTAGAACTTGCCTTGATTATACATGCCGAGACCACATTAATGATTTGATATATTGAGATAATAAAGGCACCTAGGTTTTAACCCATTCACTCCACAAAAAAGCTTACCTACATAATTAACATTTAGTAAACCTCTTTGATCCTAATTCTTTTTTATTGAATTAACCGCTTAATATTAACCCAAAACCCTTTGTATTTGTTATCACCATTCTTTTGACCACCCTTCTATCGAGAATTGATTTGATCAGTTGCCAAATTAGTTTATTTCAATTATTAAAGTTCTCTCTATTATGTTTCTAGTTTATTCTAAAAAAAAACCAAAGTATATTCAAGTATTAGTATATGATTAAAGGAGCTTATGTATTTAAATTCCAAATTGTTGAAAAAGCTCGTATTAAAAAAGGTATTATTATTAGTTTCATTTGATGTAATCATTTATTTTAGGAGTTTGTTAGTTGTTATAGTCAAGTCAATCTCTATTCTAAAACCTTCTAATTCAGCCTTTATCCACACCTTTAACCCAAGCTCCGTTACAACCCTGTCAAAGACCTTTTGATTCATGTATCATCTCATATTACAGTGGTGGAGATTTGATTTTTAGGCAAGCCTATGGGATTAACTTTTCAGGTTCGACTTATGAGTGCTTTTTCTTGAAACTTAAACACTTTGATTGCTTTGAGTGAATCCTTAGTGAGGATGTCAATCCTTGTCAGTTTCAAATTAAAAGGTAATCGTTTAAATAATGGGAGACACCTATGTTTTCGTACTACAAAATTCATGACTTATATTGTTTGAATCTTTAAGATGTTTGAGTTAAGTTATCCATGTATAAATTGTCTGTGAATTATGATGAAGCATTGTTGATAGGAATTGTGAATTACGGAAAGTTCGTTTTAATTGTAAGTTGAGAATTTTTCTTGAGGACAAGCAAAAGCTTAAATGTGGGGGTATTTGATAAACCGTAAAAGCAACATATTTTAACCCCATATTTAGTATGCTTTTAGGATGATTTAGCCCTAATTTATGAAAAAAGGTGCTTTTAATCCTTTCTTTTCATATTTATACTCAAGAAAGCACCCGAGGATGAAAAGAACAAGAAACGAGCTTAAAACGGGCCAATTTGGGACAAAGAAGAAATTGACACGGCCTGGACTTTAAGACACACGATTGTGCCTCGACAATTAACTAAGTCACGGCCATGCCACGATTTACAGTCGTGCCCCAATCGATAAAATCTAGACACGGCCCAATCGCGATTTAAACGGGCGTGTGCCATAGCCGTGTCCCTGTTATAGGAGAGAGCAATTTGACTCAGATTTGGATACTTAGAGCCAAAAAACACTTTCCAAAGCTTATTCAAATGCCGAGTAAGAAGCAGACTTAAATTAGGACACTTAGAGGCCAAGTAAAGCATTCCAAGAGCCTATATAAACACTCTAAGTGTATCCTGAAAGGAGGCGGTGAGCTAGGCCAAGGAGCCGAGCCAGAAGGATCACATTTGTGGGAGTCACTCGAAGATAGCCAGTTGATCCATCTCAAGAAGCCGAAATTCTACTCAAGACAGCGGATCTCTCCTTCAATTCCTTCAGGGGGTTTTAGGGATTTCTTATGTTTTGTTTTATATTTTCTCTTGAGATGTTTTATTTTAAAGTTATGACCTAAATCCTTCAGATACCTGAAGGGGATGAAACCTAGATGAATTTTGTTATTATTTTCTGAATCATATGATAAATACTTATTTTGTTCTTAATTATGTTGCTTAATCCAAATCTGATGTGCTTAGGTGGAGGAGGAATAGACCCTACTTAAGAGTAGATCTAGCATAATTAAGCTGAGTTGATCGAACACCTAGAGATAGGGTTGCGAGATTTTGTCATATTAGGGTGAAACCTAATGTGGGAATCCATTGATCGATTTACTACTATTCTAGGGGTTATTATAAGCGAACGAGAGTTCCACTAATTAACCTAGGGGTAGCGTTATTCGCCTCGAGATAGGGTTTAATATAGGTTAGGGAGTCCTACGGATCAAGCTAAGTAAAGAAATCATATGATTCGATAATAAGTAACAAGTGAAGTCTAGGTGGATTCTTCTTGAGGGTATCATCGTAATCAATTGAGTTTCTTCAAGTTATTTCCCAAATTCGTTCTTTTTGTCTTTGCGTCTTTAGCTTAGTAGTCGTTAAACTAGATTAAATCAACCAATCTCTCCATATTTTAGGCTAAATAATAAAAAGAAAGTGAGTATTAGTATTTTTAGTTCCTTTGGGTTTGATAATCCGGTCTTACCTAAGCTATACTACTGTTGGATAGGTACACTTTCCTTTAAATCTTTGTCAGAGTTAGTTTCCAGGTTTGATCATTCTATTTATAAATTTTAAAGTTCTGATTTCAGTGATCACACACGGGCCAAACACATGGGCATGTGACAGGCCGTGTAATTCAAGTCAGTGTTGCACACGGGCTAGACACACGGGCATGTGGCAGATCGTGTGACCCAAGTCAGTGTTGCACAGGATAAGACATGGTCTAAGGCATGGCCGTGTGAGACACACGTTCTAGCCACATGGGCTTGTGCCCTATTTTAAAAGAAAAATTTTCTAAGTTCCGCAAAGTTTTTGTTTGAGATTAGTTTTGTTCCGAACCTTCTTTAAAGCATGTTTAAGGTTTGGTGGACCTTCTAAAGGGACTTTGAGTTATTAATTAACTATGATATGCTGATGTACGAGCCACGGTGGTTTAAATGTTATGATTCGATCGGTAATACTTCGTAACCCTAGTCTGACGATGGATACGGGTTAATGGTGTTATATTTTATTAGTATCAGAGCTACGGTTTAGTCGATTCTAGGACTAACGTAGTGTGTGAGAGTCTAGCTATACATGCTATATATATATTTGTGATAGTGTGATGTTTCCTCATAGTTAAAAATGTGTTTTCGTATAGCAAATGGATCCCGATCGAGCTGTTGCTGATGATGTTGAGAGTAATGGGCTGCACCCACTCAAGGGATAGTGTCAGCTGAATTTAGGCCGATTATTAGTAGTCACGAGGGATAGGCAAAGCAAGCCTTCTTCCAAATGATGAATGAATGGTTCACGGAGTTTATTCGAACGAATCCGGCTACTCAACAACCTCCACCCCCACAAGTTCCCATAGTGCCACAAGTTATAGACCCGATTCGGTTGAGTAAACCTCTAGTTGATAAGATTTGTAAGTATGGGGCCAAAAGTTCAGGGTCACAGTTGATTATGATACCGAGCAAGCTGAATTATGCCTTGAGAATACCATTAGAGTATTTGATGAATTATCATGTACTCCTGATAAATGTCTTAAGTGTGATGTTTCATTGTTGAGAGATACGGTGTATCTTTGGTGGAAAACATTGACATTTGTGGTTCCGAGATAACGAACCACCTGGGATTTCTTCCAAACTGAATTCTGGAAGAAATATATCAGTCAACGGTTTATAGATCAGAAATGCAAAGAGTTCTTTGAGCTGAAATAGAGCTGTATGTCTGTTAAAAAATATGAGCGAGAATTTGTGAGATTGAGCCAGTATGCACGAGAATGTGTTTCAACAGAAACTATTATGTGTAAATGATTCATTAAAGGGTTGAATGAAGATATTGAACTTCTGGTCAAAATTCTTGACTTGACTGAATTTGTGGTATTGGTTGAAAAAGCTTATAAAGCCGAGGAGCTTAGTAAAGAAAAATAGAAAGCAGACTCAGAAGCTAGAAAAAAGAGAAAAAGGTCGATGAGTAAGTCGTATCACTCTTTGTCAAAGAGATTCAGATATGCAACCAATCACTCAGATGCTTCGTTTGGACATTTGAGTAGAGATCGTGTGAAACAATATACGAGTTTTAAAGCTCAAATTCCAATGGAATCAAGTGTTGGTAGTGTTAGAAATAATAAGCCTGGGTGTAGACAGTGTGGGAGACATCATATTGGTGAATGCTGGGGTAAGTATAATAATAGAGTTTGTTATAAATGTGGATCACGAGATCATTTCATTCGGGATTGTGCGGAGTTGGCTGAGAAAGATAATGCTCAAAGTGCAAGGTCGAGTAACACGGAAGTTAGGGGTAGACCACCTAGAAACATAGTAATTGTGAGTGGTAGTGAGAAAGGAACAACGGATACAGCTGTGAGATCTGAGGCGAGAGCACCTGCCAGAGCTTGCACTATTCACACTCGCAAAGAAGTGTCATCTCCCGATGTTATTACTGGTACTTTCACTCTTTTTGATACTGATGTGATTGCATTGATAGATCCATGATCTACTCATTCATATGTGTGTGTGAACTTAGTATCTAGTAAGACTCTGCTTGTTGAGTCTACTAAATTTGTAATTAGAGTATCGAACCCCTTAGGCAAGTGTGTTCTGGTTAACAAAGTGTGCAAGAATTGTCCGTTGATGTTTCGAGATATTTGTTTCTCAACTAATATGATGCTATTACCCTTTGATGAATTTGATATAATTTTGGGTATGGATTGGCTAACTTTGCATAATGCTATTATGAATTGCAAATGGAAGACTATTGATTTGAGAAGTGAGAATGACTAGATAGTCCGAATTGAATCCAGTGATTTGAATAGACTACCAGCCGTAATATCTTCGATGAAAGCTCTGAATTATGTGAAAAAGGGATGTGAAGCCTATCTTGCATATGAAATTGATATGAAAGTGACAGAAAAGAAAGTTGAATCTGTGCCTATAGTTTGTGAGTTCCCTGATGTGTTTCTTGAAGAATTACTAAGATTACCTCTGATACGAAAAGTTGAGTTTGGCATTGAGTTAGTGCCGGGGACGACTCCTATCTCAATAGCTTCGTATAGAATGGCTCCGACAGAATTAAAAGAGTTGAAGTCTCAGTTGCAAGAATTGAGAGACAGAGGTTTCGCACAATCGAGTTTTTCTCCTTAGGGCGCTCCCATTTTGTTTGTGAAAAAGAAAGATGGCACGAGGAGAATATGCATTGATTTCCGTCAGTTAAACATTTGACTATTAAGAACAAATATCCTCTGCCTAGAATCGATGATTTGTTTGATCAGCTAAAAGGAGCTCCTGTGTTTTCAAAGATAGATTTGAGATCGGGATATTATCAGTTGAGAGTCAAAGAATCAAATGTGCCAAAAATTGCTTTTAGAATGAGGTATGGGCATTATGAAGTTTTAGTTATGCGTTTCGTACTAATAAATGCTCCTGCTATCTTTATGGATTTCATGAACCAGATATTTAGGTCGTATTTGGATCAATTTGTCTTTGTGTTTATTGACGATATTTTGATTTATTCTTGTGATGAGACGGAACATACCGAGCATTTGAGAATTATGCTACAAACTCTGCGTGATAAGCAATTATATGAAAAGTTTGGTAAATGTGAGTTCTGGTTGCGTGAGGTTAGTTTTCTGGGACATATAGTGTCAGTTGCGGGGATACGAGTTGATCCGAGCAAGATTTCAGCAATTTTAGAATAGAAATCTATAAGAAATGTGTCTAAAGTCCGCAGTTTTCTAGGACTAGCAGGATATTATAGACGATTTGTGAAAGGCTTCTCGATGATTGCAACTCCGTTGACGAAATTGCTACAGAAAGATGTTAAATTTGAGTGGTCAGAAAAGTGTCAACAGAGTTTTGAATAGTTGAAAGCGTTGTTGACAGAGGCACCAATGTTAGTTCAACCTGAATCGGGTAAAGAATTCATAGTTTAAGTGATGCATCATTGAATGGTTTAGGCTGTGTGTTGATACAAGAAGGAAAAGTTATAGCCCATGTTTCAAGATAGTTAAAACCACATGAAAAGAACTACCCGATGCACGATCTTGAATTAGCAGCTATTGTATTTGCATTGAAGATTTGGTGTCACATTTATTTGGTGAGAAGTGTCACATTTATACTGATCACAAGAGCTTGAAATATCTGATGACTCAAAAAGAATTGAATTTACGACAGCGGAGATGGTTAGAATTGCTAAAAGATTATGAATTAGTATTTGACTATCATCTGGGAAAAGATAATGTTGTTGCTGACGCTCTGAGCTGAAAGTCTTTATTCGCTTTACGAGCAATGAATACTCAGATAGATTTGTGTGATGATGATTCAGTTATATCTGAGTTGAAAGTGAGGTTGTTGTTTATATAGTGGATTTGTGATGCTCAGAAAATTGATACCGAGATGATGGCAAAATGAGCTCAATGTGATTTGAATCCTGATTCAAAATTTTGAGTTGATGATGATTGTTTGAGATTCCAAGATAGAATTTGTATTCCGAGAAATCCAGAATTAATTCAGATGATTTTGAGTGAAGCACATAATAGTCGTTTATCGATTCATCCGAGAAGTAGGAAAATGTACAATGATCTAAAACATTTTTATTGGTGGCCTAGTATGAAACGAGATATCTTAGAGTTTGTTTCAAGATGTTTAGTTTGTCAGCAAGTCAAAGCTGAACATCAAGTACCTTCGGGCTTATTACAGCCGATCATGATTCTTGAGAGGAAATGGAAGAGAATCACGATGGACTTTGTGTCAGGATTGTCCCTATCTCCGAGAAAGAAAGATACAATCTGGGTGATAGTTGATAGATTAATGAAATCAGCTCATTTTATTCCGGTAAGAACGGATTACTCACTTGATAAGTTAGCTGAATTGTATGTTTCTGAGGTTGTTCGATTGCACGAGGTGCCTAATTCTATAGTGTCGGATAGAGATTCGAAGTTTACATCGCGATTTTGTAAGAAATTAGAATATGCATTGGGTACGAAATTACACTTCAGTACGTGGGAAAAGTACCTGCCATTGATTGAATTTGCGTATAATAATAGTTTTCAATCAAGCATTAAAATGTCACCATATGAGGCTCTTTACGGTCTTAAATGCAGAACACCATTGTATTGGACTGAGATTAGTGAGAATAAGATTCAAGGGATAGATTTGATCAGAGAGACTGAGCAAAAAGTGAAAGTGATTCAAAACAGTTTGAAAGCGGCATCAAATCGTCAGAAGTCTTACGCAGATTTGAAACGAAAAGATATTGAATTTGAGATCGGTGATAAAGTGTTTTTCAAAGTGTCTCCGTGGAAGAAAATACTCCGATTCGGCAGAAAAGGCAAAGCTTAAAAGTTTTATGTGAGTTAATTACATTTATTAAATCTCCCTTTGCTGATGAAATACTCTGTAAAGAAGAAACTCCCAAGATGTTAACTTTATTACAATCCAAAAATTTGGGTATGAAAGTTGTGGTATTTGATTGCATTCTTGAAATTGGTTACCTTCGGCGTAAAGAAACTGTTGATGCTATGCTTAATGGAGGGTTTATAGAGAAACTTGTGGAGTTGCAAAGGTCGGAATTTGGTGGTGATTTAATAGAGATGGGGAAGTATAGTGATGAGAATGAGGAGAGTTGGGGGAGCAGGGAGGACGGAGCGGGGATAGGGGAGGGGAATTTTTTTAATATTTTTTAATTAATATTAATATTAATATTTTTAATTAGCTAAAATTTGTATTTCTTCAGTTTTTTATAAAATAAAATTGAATATTAAAAATATCAGCTGGCCAATGTCGTGTTAGGTTCCGATTGAGGAAATGTATGTGGTGAATTGTTCAAGTACTCAAATTCACAAAATATATATATCTATTTACAAAAATAAATATACTTCAAGGTGTTATTTTTAATTAAACTTAAAATAAATTAGAATACAATAAAAAAGTTATTAATTAAAAGATAAATTAAAAATATATTTATTAATTAAAATAAAAAATAAAAAATAAAAATACATGAAATAAAAAAATACAAATATGAATAAGAGAAAATTTGAACCCAAGGACAAAACTACTAACATTTTACCATTTAACTAAAATAATTCATGTATCAAGTTATTAAAAAATATAAGACGCATTTTACATTTCTCTCTTCAAAATCAATCTATTTTCCTAAATATCAAAAAAAATAAACTTAAATCCCTAATTAATATTTTAAAATGACATTTTCTTCAAATTTACTCGAATATGGAATGATGGTGAAAATAAATATGATTATATTTCGATAAATTTTGTTATATACTTTAGGTAAATTATAAATTTAGTACATTTACTTTAATTTAATTAATTTTAGTCTTTATATTTTTAAAATTTTAATGTTTTGGTTTTATCTAATGGTAACATTAAATCTATTTGGTTAAATTTTGCCATTAGTCATATATTATGCCTAAAGTTATAGATTTAATCCAATTCATCAATTGGATTATTTTTAGTAACTATATTTTTGAATTTTAAAATTTTAGTCATAATACAAATGACAATCGTTAAATCTATTAACTAATTTTTTGTGAATAATATGGGAAAATAACAAAAATATATAACATTATTCATATGATATTATGTTTGACACATCAAATTTTAAAAATAATGAACTTAATAAATTTAATAGATATCATTTAGTTAGAATTAAAAGTTTCAAATTCTAAAAGTATAGAGACTAAAATGACCAAATTAAATTAAAAGTACTAAATCCATAATTTACACAAAGTAAAGGGTCTAATAGCATAATTTTACTTTAATTTTCTGACGGAAGCCTGAGTTCTCCGATCCTCGAGGTGCATGTTTTAAAGAACAGGAAAGGAATAAAGAGAAATGTGAAAAGAAAATTATAATACCACATGTGACTAAAATGTCACGTCATTTTGTGACAGTTTAGGATAAGCTAATGATTCCACAAATACTAAGGGCCCGTTCGTTGCTCCATCTGTGATGGCCTTTTGGCCAAAAAAAGTCTTTTTTAGTAAAATGGAATAAAGAACAAGGGCCAGTGGGAGAATTTTTTTCAACGTTGGAGAATCACTTTTTCAGAGATGGAGATGGCAAAAATTTTAGCTTTTCTCAGAGTAAAAGCACTTTTGGCTGGTCTTTTACTTTGTTATCCTTATTATTTCTTCTTCCTTTAGACATCTTCTTCCAAATACACTTCTCTCGATTTTTTTTCCTCTTCTTCTTTCTCTCTGGTGGGTGCTTTTCCTCTAGTTCCTCTATTGATTTTTTTGCTTCTCTTCAATCTCTCAAGATTAAAATTTCTTTTAAGTGGTGGGTGCTTTTCCATAAATGCAAAGGGATTTGACAAGAAAGTCAAGTGAGGAGTAGTGGCACAGGGCGTGTTAAGGGGGTGTGCATTGGGGTGCTGTGTTGAATCCAAGGAGCAACACTGGTTATTTTTTTTCTTCTCTTTTCTTCTGCTTTGGCGTGAAGGATAGGAGAGTTGGCTGCACAATGGACTTTTAATTTAATGAGATAAAGCTCATTATTTTTGCATATATTCGGCTGGAAGGGGGATTGTATTAGTGGTTTAATTTTGTTTAAATTGTTTAAGATAGGATAGAAGATAAGTGCTATTATCTTAAGTGATAATTTATAGCTTAATTATCAGCATAGAGGGGGGGAGAATTGGCCAGCTTTGGGACTCTTGGGGGCTGTTCAAAATTAATCTTTTTGTACAGCAAGTAGAGCAAAATTCCAGCAACCATTTTCCCTCATTGCCATCGCCGAAATTCCCTAGGGAATTCTTCAAAAAAATTCCAGCTTTCTCTTCTTTTATCTAGCCAAAAACCACCTTTGATCTCTCCTACTAAGTCTCCTTTTTCTTTCTTTCACCATTGGCCGAATATCCACCACCTTGCTGCTGGAATTTCTTAGACAAACTGCCGAATTTCCTCTGCTGTTATTGATAAAATTCCAGCATCTTTTCCTACTTCTTGTTCTTCCTCTTTTTCACATAAGCCGAACCTTGTTTTAACCAACAATAGCCAAATTCCCTTCTCCCTACCGTGAGAAATCTTGGTCGAATATCAAAGCAAGGGTGGTCCCTTTTTAGTGAGTCTCAATCGGTCATAAAGGAAGGTACTCCGGGATTTTTAAAAATAGTCACGTGAAGCCTCCATTTGTTAGCAATTTTGGTAAGTGATGGTAAGGATGCATAAATCATTTATTCAGTTTTTGAAAGGCATTTTTTGTGATACTAATGATTGCGAATTATAGGGAAGTGAAAAGCAGTCGCAAATCGTGTGCTATAATTGAACTCAAGGCGTTTGGGTAAGGTTTGGTTCAAATATTAATCCTTCGGATATATGTGGGTTTTGCGAATGGTCAATAGCACTAACCTTTGTATTTGGCGAATATAGGGAAGAAAAGCTAGGGTGGCGATTGTCTCTTTGAGGATTTAGAATCATCATTAGAATCGGTGTGTACATACACACTTATAACTAATTAAAATGCTACGTCTTTGTATATGCTAAATCGACTTGTGTAGATTTGGGATTTAATACCATAATGGTATAAGCGAGGATTCAAGTAAGTCATTGTCGTTATGACTTTACGATGCTTTTGGAAAGCATGACATAATATGACATATTTGGTATATGTGGTTATGGTTGATAGTAAACTCTATATGTGTTGCTAAATGAGCATGTTGGCATGATTTCTATTAAAATATAAATTCTTGGTTGACATGGGATAAATGAGTGGAGGGGGAAGTAATATTTGTGTCGACGGACACCAGTGGTTTGGTACCACATTTTGTGACTACGGTCACCAGAGGTTTGGCACCTCCAGAGGTTTGGCACCTCATAGCGTCTTGTCCCAGTGGCTTAGCACCACAGTGGGTTGGCCCCACGGATTATATTATGGGATCGACGCCAGTGATTTGGTATCACACGTGGGTTGGCCCCACCAGTGGTTTGGCACCACATTTAATGACGATTATTGTGACTTAGGTCACCAGTGGTTTGGCACCACCAGTGGTTTGGTACCACACGGGTAGAGAAAGGCGTTTGGATGGCTAGGTTGGGTATTATATTTTGTGCATGTTTATTGGTTATAAATTGTGTATGTTGTTGTACTAAACCGGAAAAGGGTTACACATCGAGTCTTGGTGACTCACCTTTTCCTTTAATATTTTCGGTGACATGTAGATCGCGGATGTGGAGTCGGATGGACTCGAGGTGGCCATGCAGTGGATATTTGATATAAATGAACTCTAAACTTTGGCTTATTTTATTTTATTATTGGTTTGATTTTAATCAAGTTGTAATAAGGCCTCCTAGAATTATTTTATTATTGTTACATGTTTAGAATATTTTGTTTAAATTATTTAATGATGTTAAAACGGGTTCACATGTTTTCTCAAATTAAACGTAAAATGTTTTAAGTGTCATCAGGCACATTCAAATCTATAAACAACCCGACTTAATAAATATTTCTAAACAACACTAAGTATGGTTTTAACAAGAGACTTGAAAACACAAGGTTTTCGACAAAACATTCTAATTTTCCTTCAATTCTCTTTATTCCAACTGATTCTTTTGCCTTCTCCTTTCGGTTCCTTGCCTTTCTCTCTTTCTCTCTTTTTGAATTTTTTTTGGTGGGGTAAAAATGTAGAATACGATGCTCTGAGTTTAAGAAGGTGATGAATGTAAAACAACAAGTCGTTTACGGGACTATGTATTACATAACATTGAAGGCGATTGATGGTGACAAGACGAAAGTTTATGAAGCCAAGGTGTGGGACAAGCCATGGATGAATTTCAAGGAGTTCTGATTTCAAGGTTATTGGCGATGCTCCCACCGGTTGCACTTCCACCGCTTAAGGTTAAAGCTCAATCCCATTCCTAATTTTGTTTTCTTTTCTTCTGTAGGTGATTAAATGAAAATATGGGTTGATCTTTTATAGACCTTAAAAAGTAGTGTTCATTAATGGAATCTCATTTGTTCTTGGATATGGGGTTCATTTAAGCCTTCGAATAATGAACTTTTTCATAATTCATAGTTGGGGATTGAAACTCATTTCACAAATTATGAAGATTTGGCAAGTAAATTGATTATTTGGGTTGTCTTTGGTTCAACAAAATTGAATTTTGAACTGTGGGTTGATGCTTAAGTTGCCAGGTTTTTTTGTTGGGATTGATTTGGTTTGACAGGTCTCCATTTTTTTTCTTCCTTTCAATGTGCAGTTGCATGTGCATGTTGTTGCTTCATCGATATGCTTGCTTGTATGGCAATTGTTTTTCCCAGAGTTTAAACAAAGGATATTGAGCTTTTAAGATCTTTAGTTTAAATGTTTGATCTTGTTTACCATCTTTATTCTATGTTTATCTGATAGGGATGACTTTTTATGGACAATTGTAATGGATAAGGTAGGATGAGATATGGGGGAAAAGGGACAAATCGAGGCCTAGGGAGTTTGGATAATGCATGAAGTATGCAATAAGCAAAAGGATGAACTTGAGGGTTTAGTGAGGATTATAACAGTTTGGAAAATAAATCCGAGCCAAAAGATTGGAAAATAAGTGAACTCAAGCGCAATGATGACTAAAAAATAGAATTTAAATGTTTGGATGAATTAAAGAAATTGCCAACCTTGGTTAATTGTGTCGTAATAAAACACGAAGAGATGATGTTAAGGAAATTAGTAAAATTGAGGCATGATAATGGCATATGTCATTAGGTTCTAGGTTGCTCTATTTTGTAGGCTTGGGAAAATGAAAAATTGAATAATCTTTCCATAGTTCTTTGCCTAATACATGACTTTGCTAGTGTTACTTAGAAACTAAACCAAGGAAGCGAATAGTTTGGTTATAAATTTGATTAAATTCTACTACATCGAGAGTTGTCCGATAATGTTGGATGATTTGATTTTCAAAATCATTCTAGTATTATAATTTTGCCTCATCTATATGTAGCATTAGAGCTTAATAACCTCTATTCCTCTTACAAAAAGAGTAACTCTTCATCTGAATCTCAAAAACCTTATTACCACAAATTTTAACTGAGGCCCCTTACTTTTGGGGAAATTCGTGTTAGCTTTCACTATCAATAATCTTGTTGCTTTTTCTTTTATACAAAGTTACATTACTTCTTGTTTGTTTCTCTGTTTTCGATTAGTACTTGGGAATCCCATTATGCTCTTTTCCTATTGTATAGGCACTGGTGGTGGTATAGTTTTATTAGTAGTAATATTATCTTTATTTATTTATTCAGTGTTGGAGATTGTAGAGGAAAGGATATCAATATATCGAAGGCGGGTTTTAAATAAATTTGACTGTCTTATGTTAATTTGGATTTAGACTACTAAATTCAGTGGTATTGAACTTAAGCTTATCTAGAACAATGAATGAATAACGTCTATTGATGCAAAGTACATAATTTACCTATGTCCCTTGTACCCTATTTCTTACGTAATTTTAGTATGATACCATTATCCAAGTAAATCTACATTTTGGAGATTTTATCTCCATGATTGTCTTTCTATATGCATAAAGTTAAATTTTTGGCTTCCATGGTCTATGCATAATTTGCACCAAGCTTTTATCATCTGTTGGGATTGATTCAAAGAACTCTACCTCTACAAATATCATAATCATGTTTAAAGTGTGTTACATACATGTTGTTTCACCCACATTACAAGGCCGCCTTCCATGCTTCTAGGCCTATCTTGCTGCATCAACTCCCAGTGGTGCTTGGAGATGGAGGGCGATTGATCTTGATTCCTTCGGTTTCCAAGGGCAAGCTGGTGTTGATGGCATTCGGTTGCCAAAAGCCATTCTTTCATATTAACTACCTCCTGTCTCCAAGCGCTTTCGGCTTTGTGTTGAAGTTCCGACAAATAATGTCAAAGTTTTTCTTCTAGATTTATTTTGGTGATGAATTATAAAACATAATTTAGTACTTGATTTCCGGTCTATTGCTAGCAAAAGAAGTTCCAATAGATAATGTTACCAAGCAATTCTTTTGCAAAATGATAAAAGATGTGTTTTAATCAGAAGGTTGACATGAAAATGGAAAATGAAAACAATATCATCAATCACGTGATCGACGAGGAAAAAAGTATAATCTAAATTCATATATAATGCAATTTTGTTTCCAAATAACAATTGCTATATTTTTATTAACTCCTTTTTCATTGTGTTCATCTTTCCGGTGAGAAACGTAGGGAGAGAGTTTTAGAAAAGAGAGAAAAAGGTCAAATCGTTCATTATGTCTATTCTTTTATATCGAAATTATGTTTTAAGGTGTTATATTTGGTTAAATAAGGTATGTATGCTAAAAATAATTTGTTTATTGATCAAATAGGCCATTTTAGAAAAAAAGTTTATACATATGTAATATTTATTTTCAATCCATATTACGAATCAAGCAATTTAAGTGGTTTTGAAATGGAATTAACAAGATATGCTATAGCTTCTAGTTTAATGAATTCACTTTAAATTGTAAATGCTAGTATAAAATTTTTTGTATTTATATTTGGTATATAAATATTATCCCTTTTGAAACTTTAATCCAAATATATATAATATTTTAATTTGTTACGTTTATGTTTTCTATGTTATGTTAATATCTAATATGAGTGTTACAAATGTGTTAAAAGCATTAAAAATAAAAAAATTTAAAATAATACAATTGTGTCAATATCTAATTACAAATATTTAAGTATTATATTTAAATATAGTTTATACATTCTAATTAAATTTAATAAATAATTAATATTAATTACTTAAAATATTTAAAATTAATATTATTTATTAAAATATTAACAATAAATTATAATAAATTATTTTTATATTTTTGCTAAAATATCATAATATTAACTAATTTGAACATTATTTAAATACATATTTGTTACTTTATAGTATTATTCTAAAATAGACATTTTACTTCTTAAAAGCACTTTTTGACAGCAATACCAAACAATTTAAAAGTACTTCTCAAAATCACTTCTTAGAAGCACTTATCAAAATCATTGTAAACTGACCCTAAATAGAAAAAAGAAAAAGAAAAAGAGATAAATTAGGTATTAACTTTTTCTTCTCTTCCCAGTGAGAGATAACAGTAACATTGTAGTCCTATTATTGACGCTGAACAAATAACTACAAAAAATAATGTATCATTTTGTCTTTATTTTTTTCCATAAAAAAATTGTCTTTATTTCTGTTTCTGTCTTTATTATCAATTAAATCTTCTCCTTTACAATTTTTCATCAATAATTCGATAATTCAACTTAATTAATGAATTAAACTTTTTAAAAGCTTGAACTGTGGTTGGGACTCACTGTTCTCCACTTAATTAATGAATTAAACTTTATTTTAAGTGTGACTTTTGGTTGGGACAATGTACCCCTGCTTCGCCAGCGCCAGGGAGTAAAAATTTAAAGATGCAATTAAATATTACAAATTTTTAATTAAATTGCTTTTAAATAATAAAATGTAAGGTAAACCATTAAAATAGTTACTTTTATTTGTCTAAGGTTACATTTTAGTCATTTGTGTTTTAAATATTATATTTTAGTCATTTATATTATCGTATTATAATATTTTAGACATTAAGCATTAATTGCGATTAACGGTGTAGCACGTTATATCATCATTTCAAATGAAAATTTTATATTAAATTATACAATTGATCCCTATATTTTTTTTCATTTTGAGCAATTTAACTTTCTTTCTTTTATGTTCTTTGAACTTTTCTTTTCTTTTCTTTATTTTCCATTCTCTTTTATTCTCCTCTATCTGTTTTCTTCCCTTTCTATTTCTTTTAATGTAATTTTTTATATTTCTATTTATTAAAATTAGTCCCTATATTTTTATTTTTTAAACAATTTAATTTTTCTTTTTATTTCTTTACTTTCTTTTCTTCTTCCCTTTATTTTCTCTCTTCTCATATTCTTCTTTGTAGAAACATAATATTTACCCACCAAATAAACCAAGTCATTGTTTCTTTCATATAATTCCTAAATTGAATTTCACTTTGAAAATCGAATATCAATCATTCTTAATCAAATCTCGATTTGAATATAACCTAATTTTGAAACTAAAATTGGATCTAACTAATCTATATATAAAAAAAACCATATCATTAATCAAATCTAAACATAAATTGAATTATTTATATTCAAAACAATTTTTTCTATTTCCAAACTTTTACAGAATTGTGTAGATTTTTCATTTCCTTTTCTTTTATTTTCTGACAAATAAAATTAAGCAAACAATAAAATTGATCTAAACTTTCTTGGATATTCCCAAGCAAGCTTGATTTGAAGTTGAGCATGGATGAACCGAACAGAGAAAGGGAACATGGAACCAAACTGGTTTGGGTAAAGTTGAGGGTAAGTTTCGTATAGTGGTTGTTTTAGTCATTGAGAGTGTAGAGCTCGTTTGGAGAATCCGTGAAACAATGTAATTTCGAGAGGGCAAGTAAGTTGTAGGTAAGATAGATAAGATGGTCATGGGGGTTGGTTAGGATGTTAAGGGAACATGCTTGGGAAACTTTATTGAGGGTAAACTACTCATAAGTCACGACTGGAGAGATCTTTGAGTGAGGCAAGCTTGTAAACTAGGTTATTGAGATATCCAAATTGGTTCATTAAAGCGATAATGGACGATGAGGGTTTGTAATTGTGGGGTGAGAATATGCGAAACAAGTTTTATTTTGGTTTTTTTCATAAACATAAAAATGTTTTAACAAATAGAAAACATAGAAAAACTATAATTAAAGGAGATGGAGAATAGAGGAAAACAGAGGGAGAAGTAGAAGATAATGAAAAATAAAGAAAAAAAAAGAAAGTTAAAATAAGATAAAAAATTAAATTGCTCAAAACGAAAAAAAATATTGGGATCAATTGTATAATTTAACATAAAGTTTTTCTTTGAAATGATGATTTAACATGCCAAGTCAGCTTACCGTTACACCATTAACGACAATTAACAACTCAGTGACTAAAATGTTACAACAGGTTAACGTAAGTAACTAAAACGTAATATATCAAACATAAGTGACTAAAATGTAACCTGAGGTAAACAAAAGTGACTATTTTGGTAGTTTACCCTAAAACATAAAAGTTTGAATACTTATGGTTAAACATCAAATTTATATATGAATTTTAGTTTAATGTGCAATTTGATACATGAATTTTGATTTAGTGCAATTATACACATAAAACTTGAATTATGGTCCATATGTATACATGAACCTTTAATTTTGATTCAATTGTACACCTTTGGAGAAATGAATACATAGATACAATTATGTCATGATATATCAATATAATTGTTTATGGATGCAATATATCAACGTAAAATGATGTTAATTTGATAATGTTGTTAGTGATTTGTAAAAATTGAACCAAATCAAAATTTTATGTATAAAATTCTGAAAATCAATATTCATGTATGACATTACAAATTGGATCAAAATTCATGTAAAATTTTATATTTATCTCAATTTACTTTTAGTTGAGTTTTCTTAAAATTTATTTTTTTTACGTTTATTTTGTGTTTCCTTATTCATAATGTTTTATTATAATAAAAATAAGTATTAAAATTTTATTTTATTGATTTGTTTTGCAACTGCTTAAGCATTTTCTAAAAAATATATTCTATTTTTATTATAATGATGATAAGTAATAAATGCTTTTTGGTTGATTAGTTATTTTTTTAACAATCTTATTATAAGCTTTGATTATATATGCTCTTTTTTAAGATAATGCTTAGAATTAACCATAACTCTTCCTAACCCATAAATAGGAGGATAATGCACTTCAACGTACTCGAACCCATATCCTCCTACATTAGTAACAATACCTATGTCAATTGAGTTAAGACTCAATCGGTAAAAATGTTAATTCTCCAAAAATGTATTATAGTTTTAAATTTGTTTGTTGGTGTGTATTATTTTGTTTTTCTTGTCATAATTATATTGTAACAGGCCATTTTTGTCCGTGCCTTGCCCAACCAAAAAACAAATCAAGAATAAAAATGGTAATAGTCCATTTACAAAAAAATATATATCAGGCTCAGGTAGCCCAAATCAATAAAAATCCTAAGACCCAATTATAGGCCCGTAACCTAAACATTTTCAGTAAAAGCTAAAAAAACCCTAAAGCCCCGTGTCGCTGCCCTTGGCGACGTCAGCATGATCGTCCCGAGGCCTGATGCACCTTCTCTACCGCCGTTTCACCAAAATGGAAAAAGGTTTGCCTTTCTCTTCTCTATTGACTGAGTGCAAACCTGCAAAAAGGATGAAAACGACAAAAGCAAAAACAACACAGAACAGTGGCTGAACAATACCTAGATAGAGAAAGAAAAAGAAAAAGAGTATGCATAAATGGCTATAAAAGCCAGATCCACAATGTAATTTGGACACACGGAAAAAAAAGCAATCAAAAACAGAGAAATAAAGACGAAAAAAAATCAAAAGAGAAAGAAATATTAAAAAAAACTATAGTATTTTTTTTATAGAGGTATATTTTCATTTTTTTCGTCGCATGTTTATTTCTAATATAGCATACATACATATATATTCAAAAATATAAAAATTTTTACCTTTCTTGCGAGAAGACGGAACCGAAGAGTTCCTCTAACTTTCTTTCGATTTTTGGAATGCTTTTGGGCGTTTTGATCTTAGATTGGGGTCAAGGGTAGCAAAATGATCAAAAGGCCTCTTTTTATATTCTCCGGCCACCTTGGAAGGCGGCGCCATCATCGGTGATCGGCGGCCGTCACGGTGGCTCGATGGTCAGATATCGAGAGGCCAGAGAGAAATCAGAGCTTCTCAAAAATTTTTTTAAACTAAACAGAATGAGGTTTTAAATTTTTTTTTTACTTTTATAGGCCATGTAAAACGACGCCGTTTAAGGCTGATTCCAATAGCCTCAAAACGGCACTGTTTTGGTCTTGACCTTCGTCCGACTCGATTCAACCCATAGGATCCGCGTGCTTTCGCTGGAAGGGATATTTGCGCTTTCGACCCTTCCACTTTTATGGCTCGTTGCAATTTAGTCCTATTTTGGTTTTTTTTCTTTTCTTTTTAATTTTACCCTACAATTTTATTTTACTTCATTTTAGTCTCCTGGGGAACGACGTCATTTTGAGGACAGTGAATAGTTTTCCACTTAGTCCTTCCTCTTTTATGCGTTCAATTTCAGTCCTCATTCGATTTTATTTATTATGATATGTGCCTTTAATTTTGTTTTGATTTCAATTCAATCCTTTGTTCGATTAATTTCATTATTTATATATTAATTTATTTATTATTCTTCACTTTTTTAATACCTAGATTTAATATTATTCATATCTATTATATTTATTTATTTATTCATTATTCTTTTATCTTTCTTATATTTAAATGTAATATTATTTATAGTTGGTTTATCAATTTATTTATTTATTTTTCATTCTTTTACTTTTAAAATATTCGATGCCGATGCCATATCCCAGATATGGTCTTATACGAGATTTCCATTCGGTGCTGAGGCCATATCCCAGACATGGTCTTATACGGGACCTTACCATTCTCATGATTCGTTATTAGTATACTCACCTTCACTATAGTCTACCCGAGACTTCAACTTCACCATTTTCATCATTTTTCTCATTCAACATCATCATTCAAATTCATAGAAATATTGTACAACATTGCTAATATCAATCATTTGGAAACTTAATAACATGATGTTGAATTTATTGCACACAAACTTACCTCGATTTCAAAATAGGCTAGATGGTCGATCTAGTCCGATACTTTGCCCTTTCCTCGATCGAGGTTAATTCTTTGTTCTTCTTGATCTATAATAGCAAATTAGCTCATTTAATAATCTCATTAAAAATTGCATTTCATAATCATGCTTTGCCAAAATTACTATTTTGCCCTTAGACTTTTGCAAAATGACCATTTTACCCCTAAGCTCGAAAATCAATTCTAATCAAATTTCTTTCTTTAACGAGCCTAGGTGAACATTTATTTCTCTTATGAAAACCATCAAAACTCAACATTTCACATATTTACCTCTTATTTACAACTTTTACAAAAAGGTCATTCTAGGTGTTTTCATGGTAACACCTTTCACAAAAGTTGTTTATCTAACAACTAAGACTCATTTTCTTCCATAAAAATGCAACAAACAACTTAAAAGCTCACATGGTAAAAAGCTAAACTTTTTACAATTTTGCAAAATAGTCCCCTTGTAACACCCTAAGCCCGGCCTAGATGTTACGACCGAATCTGACGTGTCACATCGAAGTGTTTTTTGAAAATAGGCTTGTTGAGCGAAATCCATTTTTAAACGATAGCCATGTCTATTACTGTTGGTTTCTTAGTTGGTTAAAAACCCTCAAAATCTGCTCTAATTAATATCATTTTGATGTTTGAAAATATGTGTTTGTCTTTTAAAACTGTTATTATCTTTGAAAACTTATTTGTATCAGTTTGGCAGTTTCAAATTAAGAATTTAAAACCCAACTAAGAGAAAATAAAATCACCAGATGACTTATTACATAATTATCAACCCAATATAAAAATTAAATGACTAAGTCTAAAATTCAATAGTAGCGAACGCGTTGCCACCTCCGAGTCCCTCGTAGCTCCAAATCATCTAAGGCTGGGGATTACCTGTACAGTTAAAAAGAAAGGTTGAGTTATGAGAACTTAATGTGTAATCCCCTATCATGCAATAACAGTTTGGGCCTCAGCCCTATTAAGTAACAGTACAACGTGGGCCTTAGTCCAATACAGTAACAGTGTGGGCCTAAGCCCGATATAATATCAGTATGGTGCAAGTATGCAAACCTACCCCAATCCAGCTAGCACACCACCTTACCAACCCAACACAACACGTGGGGACAAAGTCGACCCACGCAGCCCTTATACCAATATTGCAGCATAGCTACCAGTAATAATAACACAACAGAGATGCCAGTACAGTATATGTGGCAAAGCCACCAATAACAGTAATTGTGGCAGAGCCACCAGTATCAGTATGTGTGGCAAAGCCACCAGTAATAGTACTTCCTCCATAACAGAATCCCAACCCCATGCAGTATGCCATGTTATCAATATTTCATGTATGCAACATGTCCTACTCAATACAGTCATACAGTACATATTTTCAAATGTCAATCTATCTCTACGGGTAAAATAGTCATTTTTATGTATTAGGGGTAAAATAGTAATTTTTCCCTTTAAGGGTATTTTGGTCATTTTACTCACTAAGGGTATTTCTGTCATTTTACTCATTAGGGGTATTTTAGTCATTTTATTCCCTAGGGGTATTTCAGTCATTTTACTCATTAGGGCTATTTCAGTCATTTTACTCATTAGGGGTATTTTAGTCATTTTACTCCCTAGGGGTCTCAATACAGTTAACGACCTTTCCGAAGGCCTACAGTCACCTCGAGCGACACAGATAATCCATTTGGTCAAAATAGTATAAATGGGCTCAAAGCCCAATATTCGGCCCAAATGGGCCCACAGCTTGTGTTGGCTGTTTGGCCCAAATTCAATCACAATTATGTGATCTACATAGCCCAATCGTTTTTGCTACTTTTTGTAAATTTTATCGTGTAGGGCCCATGAGCCCATTGGGCCCACAAGACCTATTTTGGCCCAACGAGGCCTATAACGGCCCAAGAGCATGAGAACACTCGTAGTGGTCTCTTCAGTCTACCGCCTTTGGTTGTGGGCTCAGTTTTCCCACACAAGCGATCGCACGCTTGTGAGGCCCTAAATGCCGAAGTTTTAGCTTTTCAGCATTTTTAGAATCTTAGCGGAGATAAAGTGATTACACACATACACTCTTTCAGCTTTAAGGCAGTAATGATTTACGGTGAACAGTTACACACCTGCCTGCGAAGTAGAGTGAATAGTTCACCACACCAAGGCCTACATTCATACCGTTAGTTTCCAATCATTAGCATTCCCAATACTTAAACCCAAATCTTCACTCACTACTCACTTTGAACAAACAAGAATAGCTTAATGCCCTTAGATCGCCGATAAAGAATCGATCTCACGACCTCGCCGATTATCTGCTCAAGCAATGAAACCTATAAGACTGGGTTGTTTACAAGAATAAAATTAAGACCCCAATATTAAAACGTAGCACAACTGGCCAACAACCCAACTTACCCCCTCAAACATTCAATTGAAAGATGAAAGAAGAATCTTGAATGCCTTTGCACTCCTGAGGAACCCCTTGAACCGCAATGAGAGCAGTACGTGAAGAATGAAATAACAATCAGTCAGTAAGGTTATTCGGTTTGAAAAAGAATAAAAGAACATAGGTGCATTCAGTTTTAAAAGAAAAGCAGAGAGTAGCCTTTGATCACTTACCGATTGTCAGAGCCATTACAGAATCAAAACAGAGAGGGGAGAGCTTTCGGTTACAAACCGAAGAAGAGAAAGAATCCCAAGACTAGGGTGGTAGGTTCAGCCAAAAGATTCAATAATGAAGAAGGGATGATTAGGTAGTTGGCCAGAACTTGAGAAGAGTATAGAAGAGAAGGAGGTTTCGACAGATGTTGGTGTAAAAGAGGAAGAAAGGAATGGTCAATTGAAAGAGAAAAAGAAAAAATGCACGAGTGGTAAGTTGAAGTTTCAGTACTAGAGAGAAAAAGGAAGAAAGTCCAAAAAACCAGTGACAGAAACACACTAAAATGGGGAAAACTCCTCAGCAAAGAAATTTGGCACACCTAAAAAGTGCCCAAAACCAAACAAAAGCAAAAAAAAACACACAGAAACCCCTTAGCCGAAATTTGCATGCTTAAGACTCCTTGTTCAGCTACAACACACCAACTTTTGAACTTCCTTGATTCTCTCCACAATACTCTCCCTTAATCCTCTCCATGATTTGCTCCCACAATCTCTCTATGACCAATTCAAACACCTTATCAGCAGTGTTTTAGTTCAACTCTTTTGCCTTCCCAGCTCAAGCAGCAAAATAAACACTCTATTGCTTATCCCAAATTTGAACCTCAAATCTCATAGATACACAACACGCCACTTGCCACTAGACCATAAGCTCTTTTTGTGTCATTACCCAAACATTATTATTAATAAAGCCTAAATGCCAATGTCTAGGTTCATTTAAGGGAAAAATTTAAAATTTTGTAAGAGCCAAGACTTGAACACAGGCTTCTCAAATAGCCCTATACACACCCAAATCACTTAACCATTAAAGCAAGCAAACAATTTTGTCAGAACATAAAAATTTAAAGACCATATATTTTTGGGGCGTTACAATTCTACCCCCTAAAAGAAATTTCAGTCTCAAAATTTACCTAGTCAGAATAGGTGTGGGTATTATTGTCGCATCGCCTCCTCAGGTTCTTACGTAGCTTCTTTGGTACCGTGATTTTGCCAAAGCACATTAACCAGTGGGATCGATTTCTTCCTTAGCACCTTAACCTCGTTGTCCAATATCTGTACTGGTTCTTCCTCGAAAGTTAGATTTGGCCTAACTTCGATCTCCTTGAGTGGTACTATATGTGTGGGATCAGAGCGATATTGCCTTAGCATAGAGACATGAAACACATCGTGAATCTGGTCTAATTCTGGAGGCAACTCAAGTTGATAGGCGACTGGTCCACACGCTTCAGTATACGGTAAGGCCCAATGAACTTAGGGTTAAGCTTACCCTTTCGCCCAAACCTCAGTATCTTTTTCTATGGAGAGACCTTAAGAAATATGGAGTCTCCCACGGAATAATCGATCTCTCGGCGGTTAAGATCTGCGTAAGACTTCTGCCTATCAGATGCCTCCTTCAACCGGTCTCGAATTAGTTTTACCTTTTCTTCAGTATCAGAAACTAACTCTGGCCCCAAAACTCGCTGCTCGCCCAGCTCAGTTCAAAAAGTAGGAGTACGACACCTACAACCATACAACGCCTCGTATGGTGCCATTTGAATACTGGACTGATAGCTGTTATTATATGCGAACTCTACTAGCGGCAAATAGTCTTCCAAGTTGCCTCAAAAATCAATAACACAACTTCTTAGCATGTCTTCCAATATCTGAATCACCCTCTCTGACTAACCATCTATTTGAAGATGGAATGCAGTACTGAAATCCAACCTAGTACCCAAAGCCTCGTGTAATTTTTTCCAAAATCGAGATGTGAATTGAGGGTCTCTGTCAGATATGATAGAAATCGGTACCCCATGCAGTCTCACAATCTCAGTTAGTCAGTCGGTCTACAATAACCCATACCGAATCCTTTTTAGTAAGCGTTAAGGGTAGCTCACTTACAAAATCCATGGTTACTCTCTCCCATTCCCAAAGTGGAATTTTAACTAGCTGCAGTAACCCTAAAGGTAGTTGATGATCAACTCTGACTTGCTGGCATGTTAAGCACTTACTCACAAGATCAGTAACTTCGTGTTTCTGCGCCACCAATACAACTCACAAAGATCTCGGTATAACTTGTTTCCACCAAGATGCATAGCGTATGGACTACTATGCGCCTCTTGCAGTATAGACTGCCTTAACTTAGAATCCTTCGGTACACAGACTCTTCCACGGAAACACAGTACTCCCTCACCATTCAACCTAAAATCTGTAGTCTCTCCATTCTCAACTTGTCAAAAATGAGAAACCAGTGACTTATCCACCAACTGTTTCCCCTTAATTTGTTCAGTCCATGACGGTCTCACTTGAAGCTTAGCTAACAATCTACCATCATCATACAAGCTGAGACGAGAAAACATTGCTCTCAAATCAGATACAGCCCTATGGCTCAATGCGTCAAATACCACGTTAGCCTTACCAGGGTGATACTCAATCGTAAAGTAGTAATCTTTAAGCAGCTCTACCCATCTTCACTGCCTAAGATTCAGCTCCTTCTAAGTAAGGAGGTAGTTGAGGCTCTTGTGATCTGTGAAGATGATACATTTTTTGCCATATAAATAATGCCTTCAAATTTTCAGGGCGAATATCATCGCGGCTAACTCCAAGTCATGAGTTGGGTAATTCGCCTCGTGAGGCTTAAGCTGACGAGACGTATATGCAACCACCTTACCCTTCTGCATCAGCACACAACCCAATCCAATGTGTGATGCATCACTGTAGACAGTAAATTCCTTCCCAGACTCTGGTTGTATCAAGACAGGGGCTTAAGTCAGAACCTTCTTTAGTTTCTCAAAACTTTCTTTCTGCTTATCAGTCCAATTGAACGATACTCCTTTATGCAACAACTTAGTCAGAGGTATAGTAATTAAGGAGAACCCTCAAGAAACCATCTGTAATACCCTACCAAACCAAAAATGCTTCAAATTTTTGATACGGTCTTAGGTGGTTTCCAATCTAGTACGACTTCAATTTTTTAAGGATCAACCCTGATCCCCTCGGCAGACACCACGTGACCAAGAAATGTCATTTCTCGCAGCCAGAACTCACACTTGTTGAACTTAGCGTACAATTGCTTCTCCCTTAAAATCTATAGAATAATTCAGAGATGTGCATCATGATCATCCTCAGTTCTCGAATACACCAAAATATTGTCCATAAATACCACCACGAATTGATCCAAGTAGGGTTGGAATACTCGATTCATCAGGTCCATGAAAGCAGCTAGTGCATTCGTCAACCCAAATGGCATCACTAGGAACTCGTAATGACCATACCGAGTCCTAAACGTAGTCTTATACACATTAGCCTCCTTAACTCTAAGCTGATGGTACCCAGAGCGAAGATCTATCTTGGAGAAAATCGAAGCTCCTTGTAGCTGATAAAAAAGATCATCAATTCTTGGTAGGGGATATTTGTTCTTGATAGTCAGTTTGTTTAACTGCCGATAGTCAATGCACATACACATGGATCCATCCTTTTTCTTTACAAACAACACTGGTGCTCCCCGGTCGAATGAATTCTCGGTCTAAAAGCTCTTGAATTTGAGCCTTTAACTCCACTAGCTCTTTCAGTGCCATCCTGTATGGGGCGATGGACACCAAAGCTATTCCAGGTAAGAGCTCAATACCAAATTAGACCTCGTGGTTCGGAGGCAACCCAAGGAGCTCATCAGGAAATACATTGAAAAATCCTTAATAGTTTTAGTATCTCCGATAGAAGGACCTTTAGAATCAGAAATACTAACATAGGCTAAAAACACCTCACTACCCTTAGGAATCAGTTTATTAGCCCTCAATGCTGAGATCACGTTAGACAAATAATTTCTTCGCTCCCCAATCACAGCCACCTCCTCATCCTCAACCATCTTCAACACATACGCTTAGCAATACAATCTAAACTAGCTCGGTGTTTCACCAGCCAATCCATACCCAAAATAAGGTTGAATTCACCAAACGACAGTTCCATTAAATCCGCTGAAAAAACTACTCCTTGGACCTCAAGGGGCACATCTCTAAACAACTTATTTACGCTAACCGACTGACCTAGCGGACTTATCAAAGTCATTTCACTAACAGTATTTTTGAACTGAATACCCAAAGTTCCCGACATAGTGCATGCAACGTATGAATTTGTAGACCCAATATCAATTCAAGTAGTGTACATTGTAAATTAGAAACATACCAATATCAATTCAAGTAGTGTACATTGTAAATTAGAAACATACCAGTTATGTAGCTTGCATCATACCATTTCCGCCTGATGACCATTCACCGGTTGAACATGATTCGGTCCTGTAGCTTGCATCTGAACCGACCTCTAAGGATAATCCTTAACCCGATGATCCATGGACCCACATCAAAAGTACGCCCCAGTCCTCTTTCAGAACTCACCTTGGTAGATCTCCCACAATAGGTACAAGGCTGCGGTCTATTAATAGTAATAGAGACTCCAGTCCGAATCGGCCCATCAAACCTGGCCTTCTTAATAGGCCCTCTAGAAGAACTTGAGGGCCTAAAATCCCTCTTATTTCTACCCTTATCTTTTTCACAATTCTGGCGCTCTGAGCGCTTCACCTCTTCAACAATCTTTGCCTTTTCAACAAAAGTAGCAAAATCTTGCTCCCTCTGTGGAGCTATCAATACCCTTAACTCATCTTGAAGGCCATCCTCAAAATGCACACAGAGTTCATACTCAGTTGCTTCTATCCCTCGAGCATACCGACTTAACCACAAGAAATCTACCTCATATTCTACCACTGTCTTACTTCCCTAGGTCAGGCTTAGAAATTTGGTAAACCGTAATTTATACATATTTTAGCCCTATGTTTGGCTTAATTTTAGATGAATATTCAGTAGAATTTGATGAATTCGATGCCCCTAATCTCTTAATTTTATGTTTTATACTCAGGAGAGCGTAGGAGGATGAAAAGAATGAGAAACGGGCCAAAAACAGAGAAAATGGGCCAAAGTAAAAAGTACACACGGCCTGGAGCTCACCACACGACCGTGCCACTTTAGTAGACTCAAACATGATCCTGGGCTCGATTCACACGGGCATAAGCCACGGGCGTGTCCTTGTCGTGACCTGTTTTAATTCCACTCAAAAAGGATACTTAGAGGCAAAGAAAGACATTTCGAAAGCCTATATAAACACCCTAAGTGTATCCTAAAGGAGGGAGGTAGCCTGAGGTAGCCAGAGAAGGCTGAATACAAGGAATTACTCAAAGAAAGCCAGTTGAACCATCTTAGAAGCCAGAATCACACTCAAGACTGATGATTTCTTCTTCAATTCCTTTAGGGGTTTTAGGGTTTTCTTTATGTTTTGTTATTTACTTTCTTCTGAGATGTATTCTTTTATAAACATGAACTAAACCCCTCAAATACCTGAGGGGGATGAAACCTAAGACGAATCTTATTATTGTTTTCTAAACTATATGATAAATATTTGATTTGTTCTTAATTATGTGTCCTTTATTCTTGTGTTGATATTTCAGGATATTGATTCAAGTATTGATGTGTTTAGGTAGTGGAGCAAAAGTCCCTGTTTAAGAGTAGATCTAGCATAGTTAAACGGAGTTGATCGCACTCCTAGAGATAGGATGACGAAAATCAATCGAATTAGGGTCAAACCTAATATGGAAGTCCATAGATCGAGTTAATGCAACTCTAGAGGTTTTAATTAGAAAGATATTTGAATTAATCAACCTAGGGTTAGACGTTAGTAGCCTCGAAAGAGGTATTAATATAAATTAAGGAATCCTACGGATTAAGTCAAGTGAATAAATCGTCTGGTTTAGAGTTAAATAACAAGTGAAGTCTAGGTGATTCTTCCTCGGGTATTGTCTTGATCAATTGATTTTTCCCAAAAGTATTTTCCCTATTCATTCTCTGTGTCTTGGTATTTTTAGCTTAGTAATTAGGTAAATAAACACTAATCACTTTTATTTTAGGCTAGATAATAAAAAGAGAGTCAGTACTAGTACTTTTGGTCCCTTTGGGTTCGATATTTCGGTCTTGTCACTAAGTTATACTATTGTTCGATAGGTGCACTTGCCTCAATCGTGGTGTTAGTTAGTTTCTAGGCTTGATTAGTTAGTTTTGATCATTCATTATATAAATTTTAAGACTTATTAAGGACACGATCAAAATTCATTTCATCGGGCGTCCACATAACTTGCGCCCACATATTTCCCTTGGAAGGCCGCCTTAAAGAAATCCCATGTTATTCGGTCGGCCTGCGTACCCTCTCTCACCGTAAGCCACCATTGTTAGGCCTCATCTCGTAGTAAGAACATTGCCCCTTTTAATTTTTTTGCTCGCAATACAGTCAAGGTTGTCCATTACTCATTTAGTCGCCTCTAACTAGTACTCTGCCACATTTGGGGCTACTCCAAAATACCTCTGAAAATTTTCACTCCATTAGACCGGAGTCGTTCTGAAATTGACCCTCGACCCACTGTTCCAGTACTATCTCTAGCAACCCTCTCTAGAACGCGAAGCATTGCTTGGGATAGAGTATCATCCCCAGCTACCCGATCATAAGACCCCGTTTCTATTACTAGTGAGGCTAGTGCCTCCCTAGCAGGCATATAGCCCGATGCTGATGACCTGGCCCGAGCACTTCCTACCTCTACTGCGGCCCCGTGTACCCCTTTTGTGAGAACCTCTTGTTCTCATTTCGATATGCGCTTTATCTGATTAAAAAGTCTTATGTATTAGCTTATAATTTCAGTAATTATTAACAAATGTATTATGAAAAACAATTATTACATGTTTGTTTTTGCGGATCGAGGTCTCACTAGAGTTTACAGTATCCTACAATTTCAGTTTCCTCTATCTAGAGTTGCACAGTATATTAGTAATCAAAATTAGAGAACTTACATATTTGGCATCGGAGACTCGGTGTGCCACACTTGTACATCATTCGAAAATATTTCAAATCTAAATTCATAAAAACTTTTCAAACCCATTCCACAGTCGAGTTTTGCAATCGAGCTCTGATCCCACTAAACGTAATATCCCAAACCCGGCCTAGACGTTTTGACTAAATTTGACATGACACATCAAAGTGTTTTTCAAAAATAGGCTTGTTGAGAGAAATCCATTTTTAAACGATAGCCATGTTTGTTACTGTTGGTTTCTTAGTTAGTTAAAAACCCGCAGAAGCTACTCTAATTAATATCATTTTGAAGTTTGAAAATATGTGTTTGTCTTTTAAAACCGTTATTATCTTTGAAAACTTATTTGTATCAGTTTGGCAGTTTCAAATTAAAAATTTAAAACCCAAATAAGAGAAAATAAAATCACCAGAGGCCTTATTACATAATTATCAACCCAATATAAAAATTAAATGACTAAGTCTAAAATTTAATAGTAGCGAACGTGTGGCCACCTCCGAGGCCCTTGCAGCTCCAAATCATCTAAGGATGGGGATTACCTGTACAGTTAAATAGAAAGGGTGAGTTATGAGAACACAGTGTGTAATCCCCTATCATGCAGTCACAGTCTAGGCCTCAGCGCTATTCAGTAATAGTACAGTATGGGCCTTAGTCGAATACAGTAACAGTGTGGGCCTAAGCCCGATACAATATCAGTATGATGCAAGTATGCAAACCCACCCCAATCCAGCCAGCACACTAGCCGTACCAACCCAACACACTATGTGGGGACAAAGTCGACCCATGAATTTCACACCAATATTAAAAGATACCGCCAAGAATAATAACGCAATGAGCTATTAGTATAAAGATATGTGGCAAAGCCACTAGTAACAGTAATTGTGGCAGAGCCACCAGTATTAGTATGTGTGGCAAAGCCACCAGTAATAGTACTTCCTCCAAAACAGAATCCCAACCCCATGCAGTATGCCATGTCATCAATATTTCGTGTATGCAACATGTCCTACTCAGTACAGTCATACAGTACATATTTTCAAATGTCAATCTATCTATAGGGGTAAAATAGTCATTTTCATGTATTAGGGGTAAAATGGTAATTTTTCCCTTTAAGGGTATTTTGGTCATTTTACTTACTAGGGGTATTTCAGTCATTTTACTCATTAGGGGTATTTCAGTCATTTTACTCCCTAAGGGTATTTCAGTTATTTTACTCATTAGGGCTATTTCAGTCATTTTACTCGTTAGGGGTATTTTAGTCATTTTATTCCCTAGGGGTCTCGGTACGGTTAATGGCCTTTCTGAAGGCCTACATTGTTCTCGAGTGACACAGATAATCCATTTGGTCAAAATAGTGTAAAGGGGCTCAAAGCCCAATATTCGGCCTAAATGGGCCTACAAGCTCGTGTGGCCCGTTTGGCCCAAATTTAATCACAGTTATGTGATCTACATAGCCCAATATAGTTTTTGCTACTTTTCATAAATTTTATCCGTATGGGGGCTATGAGCCCATTGGGCCCACACGGCCCATTTCGACCTAATAAGGCCCATAACGGCCCAAGAGCATGAGAACACTTGGAGTGGCCTCTTTAGTCTACCTCCCTCGGTTGTGGGCCCAGTTTTCTCACACGAGCGTTCGTATGCTCGTGAGGTCCTAAATGCCGAAATTTTGGCTTTTTGGCTTTTGTCGATTCTTAACGGAGATAGAGTGATTACACACACACTCTTTCGACTTTACGATAGTAATGATTTACAGTGAACAGTTGCACACTTGTCTGGGAAGTCGAGTGAACAATTCACAACGCCAAGGCCTACATTCATTCAAGGTATACCGTCAGTTTCTAATCATTAGCATTCCCAATAAACCCAAATCGTCACTCACTACTCACCTTAAACAAACGAGAATAACTTAATGCCCTTATATCGCTGTTTAAGAATCGATCTCACGACCTCGTCGATTATCTACTCAAGCAATGAAACCTATAAGACTGGGTTGTTTACAAGAATAAGACTTAAGACCCCAATATTAACATGTAGCACAATCGGCCAACAAGCCAACTTACCCCCTCAAACATTCAATTGAAAGATGAAAGAAGAATCTTGAATGCCTCTGCACTCATGAGGAACCCCTTGAATCGCAATGAGTTCAATACATGAAGAATGAAATAACAATCGATCAGTAAGGTTATTCGGTTTGAAAAAGAATAGAAGAACACAGGTGCATTCGATTTTAAAAGAAAAGCAAAGAGTAGCCTTTGATCACTTACCGATTGTCAGAGCTGTTACAGAATTGAAATAGAGAGGGGAGAGCTTTTGGTCACAAATCGAAGAAGAAAAAATCCCATGACTAGGGTGGTAGTCGAAAGACTCAATAATCAAGAAGGGATGATTAGGCAGTTGGCCGAAACTTGAGAAGAGTAGAGAAGAAAGGGAGGTTTCGGTAGATGTTGGTGCAAAAGAGGAAGAATGAAATGGTCAATTGCAAGAGAAAAAGAAAAATGCACGAGTGATAAGTTGAAGTTTCAACACTAGAGAGAAAAAGGAAAAATGTCCCAAAAATCGATGACAGAAACTGACCAAAATGGGGAAAACTCCTGAGCAAAGAAATTTGGCACACCCAAAAAGTGCCCAAAACCAAACAAAAGCAGAAAAAAGCACTCAAAAACCCCTTAGCCGAAATTTACATGCTCAAGACTCCTTGTTCGGCTACAACACACCAACTTTTGAACTTCCTTGATTCTCTCCACAATACTCTCCCTTAATCCTCTCCACCGATTTGCTCTCATAATCACTCTATGACCAATTCAAACACCTTATCAATAGTGTTTCAGTCCAACTTTTCTACCTTCCCAGCTCAAGCAGCAAAATAAACACTCCATTGCTTATCCCAGGATTTGAACCTCAGACCTCATAGATACACAACACGCCACTTGCCACTATACCACAAGCTCATCTTGTGTCATTACCCAAACATTATCATTAATAAAGCCTAAATGCCAATGTCCAAGTTCATTTAAGGGAAAAATTTAAAATTTTGTAAGAACCAAGACTTGAACCCAGGCTTCTCAAATACGCTCATAGACACCCAAATCACTTAGCCATTAAAGCGAACAAGTAATTTTTTGGAACATAAAAATTTAAAGACCCTATATTTTTGGGGCGTTAAACCCTTCATTAGCTAGCTTAAGCTTTAGGGGTTCCAAAAGTACAGTTTTTGTCAAAAAATGATCATCAAATAACTTACATGTAATGAGAGAAGCTTGCTGAAATTTTTGAGCTCTCAACCCCTATTTTTGCTGCTAATTTTCGATGGAAGGAAGGAGAAGAAAAGATGATATCTTTTCTTTCTTTCTTTCTTTCTTTCTTCATTTCCTTCAATTTAATCCACCTAACCCACCTAATTGACCAAGTTTGACCTCATTTTGTCCCTTATGGCTGACCAACCATTATTTAAGGGGCTAATTTCCCTTTAAAGACCTCCAATTAATATTCTATGGCTATTAGGCACCTTTAGCTTATAAAATAGAACTTTCGCATTTTATGTGATTTAGTCCTTTTTCGCAATTAAGCATGAAATAGCTAAAATTAAAGCACCAAAATTTTCACGCACCTATATAATCAAACTATAACTCATAAAATAAAAATAAAATAAATTTTTTGACCTCAGATTAGTGATCCGGAGATCACTATTTTGACTAGCCCCTAAATCGGGCTGTTACAGATAGGCTTCAGAAACAATGATCCCATCTCGGCATGATATATGAAATATGTGTGGATCGAACGATATTGCATATCTGAAAATTTAAGAATACTTCGAATGTAAACCAAATATTTTTAGCTACCAAAATTTTAAGACCAAGAAATGGTTTATGGTGGAGAAATAAAAAGGATTGGAGAGAAATAATATGAGTGAAGGATGATGAAGCTTGGTATGTGAGAGCCATTTTATAACTGCATTGAAGGGGTTTTTTTTTGGAAAGGAAAACCTTTAAAGTGTGTTGGAAAATATTCTAAACGTGTTGAAGTGTTTAAATCATTCGAATAATTTGAAATAGGCTTTTCAGCCCTGAGAATAGTAAATATTTTAGAGAAAGCTCGCCTAGCCAGAGGGCTTTCTTACTGACATGGTAGGAAATCCCCCCAACTGGGTGAGCTATCTCTAACATATTTACTATTCCTAGGGCTGAAAGTACCGTTTCAAATAGTTGTTGTGCATGTTATGAAGTGTAGAATCTCGACAAAATTATTGAGTTTTGAATGCATGATGAAAATTACTTGCACCATACATTATGCAACGAATGATTGCATGTAACAACCCATTCTTCAGTGGTTTATGGGTCACAAATCCGACGAGTGAATTCGTAAATATTAAATAAGAATATTTACGAGTCAAGTATAGAGTTACATCTAAATTTGATTTAATGATTTTTGTTAATTGAACGAATAATTAGGTTCAAGTGGTATGCCTTAAAAGTCAATTGGTTTTTAATTATTTTTGTTTAATGATTTTTTGTTAAATTTGATTTAATGATTTTTGTTAATTGAACAAATAATTTCATCCTCGAAATTCCTTGCTAACACGTCACTTGCTTAATCACAAAATATGCCATTTCTACTTTTATGCCAACCATCACACTTTCGCTGTGCACTCTGATTCCTATTTTCTTTTACTTCCTACGACTTTTTTTGAAGATCTTATTCACTACCACAGACTATTCTATAATAACTTTGTTAACAGCTTCCTCTATTCACTATGACACTTTCGTCTAAAGAACTTGTAACTGATGTTCCTAATTCAATAGTCTCTATCAGGATTTTTTACCTATTAGCTAAGTCACTCAAAAATTACCAAGGCATAGAACCTAAATCTACACCATGCTTTTGCTATGCTACTCTAATGAATCTCGCGAAGCAACCACCGTAGTGCTTTGCTACGTGGTTCAACCTAATGAAACCTTCAACAAGAAATCCTATCGAAATTTCCAACTCACTAGCTAATGCACTTAGAACATACGAATACATTCGCACTCACATTAACACGTCTATGAGGCATATCAAATCTAATCTTGTTGGAAAAACATGTTTGGAAAATGCAACGGAAAATAAATTTAGGGAAAAACCGAGTTTTAAAAATTTTCCAAAACAAGATCTTGGTTGTGATATCTAAAGTAATAAATATTTAATCCAAATTGTACCTTTTCGATTCGTCTAAGATGAGCACTTCAACCGAGTATTCTTTTTCACTATCCTCTAGGTCAAGTCTGCCGAGTGTGGACTCACTTCAAAAAAAAAAATTTCACAAAAATCACCACATTGGTAATTTTGTAATTTCTCTAAACTTTTGGGTCAAGTTGTAAATCAGAAAAATATCTTTAGAAATTTTCTAGAATAATCTTTTCAGAGAATTTTCTCTCTACAATTTTCTCTTGAATTCTAGTGTACGTAAATAATGACCCAAGACTCTATTTATATAGGAGAGCTTAGAGAGTTCAATTATGATTAAACTTAATCACTTTAATATTAAACTAATAAAATACTATTAGGATACGCATTAAATTAAATTTAATATTAAACTATTAAAATAATATTATATTTGGAATAATTAATCTAAAATCAAATTCTTTGGTAAAGTCCCAGTAGGAGTGTAACTCTTCCACTGCTCAACCACCGATGACCAGCCACCAAGATGCCATCATCGCAACCACTGGCATCTCCGTGTCTGGTGATGCAGGTGCGACACCCTTATGGCACCTTGAGTAGATTTGGATGCTGTCGGTTCGGTCCAGGTCAATGATGATCCAACTGGTCTGGTTTCACATATCGAACCGGTTCGACCAGTTTTTAGGTATTGGTCTCGGTTTTGGTTCCCAGGCCCAATTTACAATCTTAGGTCCAAATTTCAATTTTAATTATCCATTGGGCCAATTATCTGAATTGAAAATTAACTTCCAAAAATATCATATTAAGTTTAATTGATTCGATTAATTTAATTTTACTTTATCAAAATTAATTTGTCCAAAAATCACTTAGATTTTCTAATTTAATTTTTCAAGAAATTTTTTAATCAAATTCTCTAGTTGAACAATTCTCACGACCACCTAATTTAATTCTACACCGTATAAATTGACTCAATTAAATTATTTTCAAATTTGTAGAGTTTTTTTCTGATTTGAATGTAGTTCGATCAAGCTTTTGTTGAGCTAGCAGAAAGACCAATCAGACATAAACAATTAGGCTCTAGTGATTGTAATTATGTCCAGAAGAATCATTTCGATAATTTGCAATTACTTAATCACGGAGTCAGTCCACAAGAAGTACTATGATTGACAACTCCTTATTGTATACTCTTTACGAAAGCAATTCATCCCACTACTTTTTCCAATGACCTCGTCATGTGTGTGTTACCCTTATATGATATCCTTGATTCCTTTGAGTTAAATCCATTCACTTAATACAATCCTATTTTATCTTATTATCACCATTATGTCTTCTTAATGATTAATATGATAACTGTTAATAAATGACTATGATAAATTGCTCATTCGAGAACAAGCAACCTGTGGCCACATTCCATATTTATCAATCCACACAATGTCAATAAGAGGATATCATTAACTCTTTAATTGAGCTATGAATTCCACTATTGCTAGTAAAGTCATGCCATACACAAGTCATGTACCCAACATAGTAGCTATTGGCTCGATCATCTTTGGAGCATAAACCTCCACTTATATCAAAGTACATGAGTTGTATATGTATGGTCAGTAACTAACTTAGGATTTAGGTAAATCACACTATGAACATCATAAGTGAATTAATTCACAAACGGATTCAGAATTAATTCATCTTGTGTCTAGTCAAACGTATCATTCTACCAATGAATATATCTATGTCTCTACTCGTGGAGTCAACTACTCTGGTAACCAAGACTAGCCATCTCCCTAATTAGAATTCTAGACAACATAATAATCCTTCTCAGTATTTGAATGAAATGCTCATTTTGATTCTTTTACGGGATTACGGGATCTTTTGGATTATCTACTGAAGTAAGTTGTCTTTCTCACAATGTAAACGTTCTTTACAATTCCACTTATCTTCAATTTGAAATTTAGACAATCAATGAGCTAATATTTGCTTGTCACAATTTCGCTATGCATGCAAAATATAAAAGACATAAATACAAAAGACATAATAGTGAAATGTAAAATTAACTTTATTTATTCATCTTTCAAATAAATAGAAAATAGTTACATGTTTATTACAATATGGACACATTTCCCAACAAATCTAACATACACAAACAAAACCAAAGGTGTGAGTGGCGGAGGAAATGATCTAAGTTACATCCCTTTAAGAAAACTTTAGGATTAAGGCAATGTGTTCCCGTTCCTACCCCACATGCAATTCAATCAGAGATATTTCAAACAAGCTCAATAAATCAGAGAAATTTCTAGACATGTGTTTTTTTAACCCCGGTCCTTACAACAATCACCTAGGTCCGAGTGTTAATGAACTGATCGGTTGCTTAACGTCACAGAAATAATGTGCAAGCGTACACTTTCGATGCAAGTATAGTAGACAGATGTGAGTTTGTCAGATAGCGATCCCACAGGGATGGTAGTATTTTGTCTATTAATATTGGTGCAACAACTGGATGGAAACATTAATCTCTATCAGAATTCTAAGTGCTCACAAGGTATGAAAAGATAGGTGATTGTCGAAGCAATAAAGTTCAATGTACATCTTACTCAAATACTCCTTTATTTAATCCGAGACTTAAACATGCATACTAACCTCACCTTTCGATTATGGCAATACGACACTATTAGGAACAAGTGGACTAAATTCTCTAATCCTCATTCAACTTCTATTGTAATGATTGTTGGCTCAAACTATCACTGCACTTTCCAGTGTCAGTGACTACAATAACACTTCCGTGTTACAAAACATTCAAACCCCAAGATTAAACAATAAAAGCAAGATTAAATAAGATAACATTTAATCAAGAATTCATGTGTACTTTTATACAAATAGAAAATAGAGAATAATCACCAGCATTCATAAAGAAATAAGAAAGAATCGAGTGGAGAATACTATTCCTAGACAACTCGACTAAATCTCTCTATTCCCTCTTGTCTCGCACATAGGTCTTCTCGTCAGAAGCTAGTCTGCATCTGATTTTCACGTTGGCTCACCCGTGAGAGGCTTAAGATACCATGGCCCAAGCTTCAAGATCGAATGATGAAGATGATGATCCAGAAAAAAGAAAGCTCCCTTTTTCTTCTCACATCCACCTTTTATATCTTCCTCCAACAATACAGGTGTCCTTTCCTCAAAATTATTTTGTCCTTGTACATACAGGCTGGTTCTACCAGAATGAATAACTCACGCAATTTTAATTCTTATCCAGATAGCTGTCAGGTGCGGTGAAAATTCTGGATGTAATCTGGAATTCAGTTATGCAGTAACATTAATGCAAAAAGATAGCAAAATTAAGGATAAAATAGGCTAGAATTCACTGAGTTATAAAATGCAATTTACTAAATTGAAAATGATAAAATGTATGCTAATGATAACTAAATGGGAATAATTTAACTAATAAGTAAGGGGAAAACCTATGTTCTTTTTAGTGCTATCACACCCCCAAACTTTACTTTTTACTTGTCCTCAAGTAAAATAGAAACTAGCAAGGCTACAAAAAATTTACTAAGGCGAATAATCATTCTACCAACTTGAACCTTCTAAATTCTCAAAGGATGAATCACATTCAGATGAAAGAATATTGCATTGACAATTTATAAGCATGAATGAATAAGGTTGCAACTTCATCAATGCTAGCATCATGCTTCAAACCTTAAGTTCTATATACTATTACAACATTTATTGTACAATACTAAGTATTTATATATTATATATATACATTTTTTTTCAGAATAAGGGATATCATTGCATTACTGTACCCTTGTTCCTGAGAAGTAACGATGGGACGCAACAAACCCCTATGGTGTACGTAATTGGGTCGACACACACTCATGTAGCGACAGCCTTTGGCCAGATAGATTTTTCTAACGCTTTTATTGGAGTGTTCCTTTTTTAACGTTCCATACTACACCCAATTTGGAGTGTCTCTAATTTATAACTATATATACATATATAAGCAGCTGTAAAAAAGTAGATTCATTCAAGATTTAAGGAATGATAACAGTCATCCACTACTAATGCAATCCAATCCATTCATCAAAAGCTATAACCTTCTGTCAAATTTATCCAACTCATTCATTGATAATTTACATGATTCATGAGTTAAGCATTGAATGTAACCTAATTTTTTTTTATCAATTTTCATTAACTATAATTAAACCATGCTTCATTACCGAAAGAAAAAAAATTTGAAATGTGGGTGTATTTCCAAGCCCCATGTGCATTCCCTCAAACTTAAAGTTTGCATTGTCCCCAATACACTAACATGAAAATGTAATGACAATAAAAAAAATGCAATGACAATGTATACTTATCAAAATAAAACTTATAGCTACTTGCAATGCATGAATACTACAAGTAAAACTTAAAATAAACTCACTCAGTTCGTTGATGTGGTTGCTTGATGTTTCTTTCTCCTCTTTTTCTTCTTATCCTTCTTTCATTGTTATCCTTGGAGCGCTTCCTTTTCTTTTCTTTGGGCTTTGCATGGTCTTCAAATTGCTTCTTAGTTTAGACTCTGCCCCGGCATCACCCGCTACTTCCTGTGTAGGGGAGGCCACCTTGAGTGGTCCACTGTAGACCATTATTGCCAATGAATTACATTGCTTCTCACTGGTTACCTCAGTAACTTCTATCGGTCTCACTCTAGCTCGCTCCAAATTATCAATATTCGCTCAATGATTGTAACATCCTTAAAGCGAGGTCTCTGCATTTTGTGTGTTTGCATGTGACAATATGCTTACTGTGCTAGTTTAGCATGTTTTGGGGCCTAGGCATGACCTCGGGTTAGGCCACGAGTTATGGCTAAAATTTTTGTTTCGACACTTAGGAATAGGGAGTTAAGGAAGTTAGGGGTTAAGAGATATTATTGGAGGGTTGTGACACGAACAATCTAGTGGCAAAGTGGCAAGGGAGGCGCCACTAAGGTGCTTGGTTGGTGATGCCATATGTAGGGAAGGGGGAGCTCAGGTTCGAGCTACAGAAATCCCTTTTCTACTTATTATTTTAATGGCAAGGTGGGAAGAGGTGTGCTCAGGTAGGACTCTGTTGGAAGGATATAGATTAAGCTAACTTTAAGTGATAGGTGTAAGACTTATTCAAACTTGTTTGAATGAGTGGATGAGAGGAATTCAAGGAAGGATGATGGGGGGACGGAAAGCGTTTGAGTATGAGTGGGTTATGCTTGGCCGAATCTTTGGGTTGTGGTGGGAGTTTGGGAAGCAATCGATTGGTACTTGGAAAAGGGGGTGAGCCGAATGTGCTTTGGGGAAAGGCTAAAATTGGCTAGCTTTAGGAGTCTTTCTTTTCTTTGTTTAGTGTCAAACCGAAACCCCTTTCATTTATCTTCTCCTTTTGTTTTTGTTCCTTTTTGCTCAAGCTGAAATCCTCTTGTTCTCCTTCTCATCTTTAGTTTCTCTTCTTTGCTGAATCTTGGGTCTATTTCCTCTCTACCTCTTCCTTCTTCAAAAGCCGGAAGCCTTGTTGTTTCTCTTTTATTTTCATCTAGTATTTTGGCCGACTACCCTTAGCCTCATTCCCTTCTCTTCTCACGTGTTCTAATCCTCTTTGAAGAGCCGAATCTCTTGGTAAGTGGCTTCTTTTCTATTTGATCCTCTGTTAAAGATCTGTATTAAACTTCATTCTTATTTTATGTGGGTAGTGAAACCTCTAAGATCACTAGGGCATGCCGAAACTTTGGTGATTTGGTGGCCGAATCTATCGACTAAGGCAAGGATATGTCAAACTCTTTTGGTTTCAGGATTCATGTTATGGCCGAATGGCCTTTAGATTCCTAATGATGTGTTAAAGCCAATTGTAGGGAGGATAGTAGCCGAATATAGTAGATTTTTGAGGTTTGGTTATCGATTAAGGTAAGGATTCTTGGCGTTTGATTTGGTTCTTATTCTTTCAAAAGCTGAAGACTGATTATCTTCATGTTAGGGCTTGGCCGATTGTAAAGGGAGATCCTTTGAGTAGTTTCGGGATTTGGTTGGAAACCAAATCGGCATTAAGGTGAGTGTGCCTTTGTGTGACACATCTTCAGGATTTTGGTGTTTAGCCGAATGGCTTTAATCTTAAAATTTTATGTTGCCGATTGTAGAGGCGAGTGAGGGCTAACGTTTTGGGACTTCGTTTAGATCTACAAATAGTCAGGTGTGTAACGCTTACACACTTTGTTAGTTTGACATGTTTATTGTGTTTCTGTTATAGCCATTAAACCAGTAGTTATGCCTTATAGGCATGAGCATGGACTTCGAGTAAGTCCTCTAACTATGAATCTCGGTATATGCTATCATGTCATTGTTAAATGTATGCCATGTGTTATTTGTATCACTATATGTTATTATGCCACAATTGATATGGACATGATGGTGGGATTGTTGAGTGGAGGGAAGAATTATTTGACCGTCACGGTGGTTTTGACCACACGACGGGTTGGCCCCATCCTTGATTTGATAAATTGTGACTATGTCCGGTGGTTTTGACCACATATGAATATTGTGACTCGTCCAGGTGGTTTGGTACCACGATGGATTGGCCCCACATGTTAATTACGGATTGTCATCGATGGTTTTGACCGGATGATGGGTTGGCCCCATCACTTGATTTGTGACTACGATCATCGATGGTTTTGACCACACCGATATATATTTGTGACTACGGTCACGGTGGTTTTGACCACCAAATGGTTTTGACCACACGGGTAGATAAAGGAGATTGGATGGTTAGGTTATGGGGTTGCATGATTTGCATGTTTTACTGATGATTTGTGTAAGTGCTTGCACTATCGGGTTGGGGATTTAAACACTGAGTCTTGGTGACTCACCCCTTCCCTTATGTTTTGCAGATGAGGCGTAGATTGCGGATATGGAGCCGGGGAGGACTCGAGGCGGCCATGCATGCTCATTTGGGTTTTGATTTTCTTTTAGTTACTATTTTAAATTTTATTTATTTACTTAAATTTGGTTTTGGTTTGTAATAAGGCCGCTAAGAATTAGTTTGCATTTTTTATTTTATTTTAATTATCGTATGCATATGATTAATAACCTGATTTACTTTAGTAACTGAAATTAAATTGGGATTTACAAAACTACACTCTATATCGGGTTTTTACAACGTTACCATCGGGTGACATTATTCAAAAGGCAATGACAAAACTAATAAAGATGATTTCAAACCTAAATTTTCAACAACTAGTAATATCAAACAGATTTTTTAAGCATGCATTTTTTTGGATTGTTAAGCAACACAAAACGTTTTCAACAACCCTTTATATAAGGTTTTCTAAACTTTAAGATCGATAATGAGTTTTAGTAAAATAGATCGGGGAACTTGTTTATTCAAACATTTTCACCCCGTAGCATGCCAGATTCGGTCGTGGTGTGTGTTCACCGATTTTGGGTGTTACAATTATGGTATCGAGCCAAGTTCAAAGGTTTTTTGTGGGCCCGAGGCCCAAAATGTTTAAGGTAAGGTTTTGAAAAGTTTTGTGGAAAAGGTACATGGTTTGAACAAGATGCAATCGAGTCTCCCAAGAACAATCCTGCCTGTAAGTATCCCTAACCATTGTGTGAATTATATGTGGGGAAATGGGTAATTGGGATTGTAGATTAGAAGATTAGGAATTATTGAACCATAGGAATAGCTTAGTCCAACACAAATTACATAAGACTTAAAGATCCACTAAACAAACACGTGAGTGCGCCGCTAAGTTAAGGGTGTGGCAATGTTGTAGTGATGTCTAGGAATGGATTAGGGGAGCTTGGTATTTAAGCAGTCCTAGTGACTCACCTCCTCTTCACTCGAATCCTACACAGTGCGAGTGACGGCTCACCCTAACCGAGATAACTTATTCACAAAGCTAAATTCAATAACTAAAACCCGAAAGTGGACCGACCACCTTGTTTTGTACAACCCTAAAATTAACCCATGGTTCTAAAATTACCAAAGTACACTTGATTTGGAAGATGACCAAAATACCTTTGATTTGAAAAATGACCAAATTACCTCGACTTGAAAAAATTACCAAAATGCCCTCAAGATGGAAAATTGTCAAGTACCCCCGAATTGAAAATTTTCAAATACCCTTATTTCATAAAATCACCTAGAACCATATTTTGGAAAATTATAAAAATACCCTTAGTTTACGAAATTACCAAAATACCCTCGATTTTTGGAATTTCTAAAATACCTATGATTTGTAAAGGTTTCCAAATTAACCTCGATTTATTATCAAATACTACGATAGGTTAATTACGTAAATACCCCTGTAGTGAAATGACGAGAATACCCCTACACGTGGAATGTGGGTGGAGGAGGTTATTGATGAGTGAATGTGATTCACTGATTTAGGGTAGAGGACTGGAAATAAAAACTTTGTGATGATCGAAAGAACCATTACCAAATTTCTTCACATAAAACTTACTTGTGGGTAATCAGTGGAGCAGAAGCTAATTCAAAAAAAATTCTTTAAGCAGATAAATCGCGATAATAGACATGAGTACTAGGGGACGTGGTCGTAATGTACGAGGCGCCAGAGAGGCGGAATGATCGATCGGAACCGCTAGGTCCGGGTCAAGGGTCCGAGAGTGAGATACCACCACCACCATTGCTGGTGTAGAGTATCAAGATCAAACGAGGGAAGATGCAAAGGTGTCGCAGGCGATGCTACGAGTGCTAGAGAGAGTTGTTGGAGCGGTGGAGGTACGGAGCTCGTAAATTCGATGTCTGAGCGAGTCTAAACCAATGGAGCCGAGGTATTCCGAGGTGTATCGGTGTGGCGCCAATAAGGCCGAGTATTGGTTGGAAGCTTACGAATGAATCATGGATGATTTGGATCTCACGGCTAAGGAGAAACTAAAAGGAGTAGTGTCGCTTCTCCGAGATGAGTCATACCAGTGGTGGCTCATAGTTCGGGATGGTGCTGCAGCGGATGATCTCACTTGGAATTAGTTCAAGGCAGCTTATCAAAAGAAGTACGTTGGGAGCAATTATATTGATGCGCAAAGGAAGGCGTTTCTAAGGCTGGTTCAGGGGAATAAGTCCGTATCGGAGTACGAGGAAAAATTTTTAAGGTTAAGCCGATATGCTCGGGGCATCGTAGCTACGGAGCATGAGCGATGTGTCAGATTCTAGGACGGATTAAGGGATGATCTGAGGTTGCTGATTGCTCCATAGTAGGAGAGAGAGTTTGCGGTCATAGTGGAAAAGGCCAAAGTTGCAGAGGAAGTGAAACAGTCGGTAAGACGGAATTAGGACAAGGGTTGGAATAAAAGAAATTCGACCGTCTGGGCCTACCGGGAATCAACAAAAATGGGGTAGATATAGTGGGTCAATCAAGTCATTGGGCCCATCGCTGATAATACTTAGTGGCCGCCACGATGTGCTCGATGTGGAAAATCTCACACGGAAGAATGTTGGACTGAAAATAGAGGATGCTTTGAGTGTGGATCGATGGGGCACCGAGTGAGGGATTATCCACAGAGGTCACTAGGTTGCGATCTAGGGATCGATTCATACCTGCATCAGAGGGATGGTCGGCAGCCACGGAGGGGTGGTGGTGCTAGGGAGGTAATGGCTCGTAGAAGCCGTGGAGCACCTGGACAGGTGAGGTGGTGGTGCAGAGGTGAGACGACTGGATTAGTCTATGCAATGAGGCATCGAGAGGAGGGCGACGCACTGCACGCCATAACCAGACGTTCTTAATCCTTGACTACCTTATAATACTTTGATAGATGTGGGTTCGACACACTCATATGTAGCCAAGATAGCATAGTAGAAGCTATGGACTTAAACTCCGAGATTACTTCAGGAAGATGACCGTGATAAGCCTCAGGTCACTGTAGAGAAGTAAGTAAACTATATAGGGATGTACCCCTAGAACTTCAAGGGTCGTGTTTTGGTCGATTTGATGGAACTACCATTTGGGAGTTCGATCCGATTCTAGGATGGATTGGTGGTGAAGTACCGTGCCGGTTTGGATTGAAGTGCCAAGCGCATAGTGTTGAGGACGATGGAAGGTAGGGAGGTGGTGATGATAGGTAATAGAAGGATTACTTATCCAATGTGGTCTCTGCTTCAAGGCGGAGAAAATGGTAAGGAAGGGTTGTGAGGCATTCATGGTGCATGTTTGTGCTTTGGGAGCCAAGGATGCAAACAGAGAGTGTCCGAATCGTAGGGAATTTATGTGTATTCCTGGAAGAACTTTCAGTCTGCCTCCAAATCGAGAAGTAGAATTGGTATAGACTGTTATTCGGATCGCGCCAGTGTCTATAGCCCCGTATAGAATAGCGCCAAAGGAATTGGTGGAGTTGAAGGCTCAAATTTAGGAGTTGATGGAACGATGTTTCATTCGACCAAGTATATCTCCTTGGGGAGCACATATGCTCTTTGTTAAGAAAAAAGACGGTACAATGCGGATGTGTATAGACTACCGCAAGCTGAACAAGTTGACGATCAAAAACAAGTATCCGTTGCCTAGGATTGACGACTTGTTTGATCAACTTAAGGGTGCATCGATTTTCTCGAAGATAGATCTCAGGTCAGGGTATCATCAACTCAAAGTGAAGGAGGCTGATGTTCATAAGACGACATTTCGTACTCGGTATGGGCATTACGAGTTTCTAGTGATGCCATTCGGGTTGACTAATGCACCGGTAGCATTCATGGACTTGATGAATCGGGTATTCCAACAGTACTTGGACCAGTTTGACGTAGTATTCATAGACGACATATTGGTGTACTCTAGGACTAAAGAGGATCATGATACATACTTGCGGTAGTTTTGCAAACTACGAGGAGAAGCGGTTATTTGCCAAGTTCGATGAAATGCGGTTCGGCTTAGGAAGTGACTTTCTTAGGTCACGTAGTATCCGCTGAAGGGATTAGAGTAGACCCTCGCAAGATTGAGGCAGTGTTGGATTGGAAATCGCCTAGGTTGGTTGTGAAAATTGTAGTTTTCTAGGTGCAGCGGGTATTATCGAGATTTGTGGAAGGATTTTCTCGATCGCAAAGACCGTTGACCAAATTATTGAGAAAGGAGTTCCATTGTGTGGTCGGAGAAACAACGGGAAAGTTTTGACAAGTTAAGGAAGATTCGATGGAAGCTCGGTCTGGTTTAACTTCGAGGTAGGAAAGGTATTCACGGTCTATTGCGATGCATCACATACTGGCTTGGGATGTGTGCTGATGCAGGGAGGGAAAATAGTGGCATATGTATCTCGACAGTTGAGACCGCATGAGGTTAACTATCCGACATATGATCTAGAGTTGGCTACAGTGGTTTTTGCCCTGAAAATATGGAGACACTATTTGTACGGAGAGAAGTCGATAGTCTACACAGACTACAAGAGTCTGAAGTATCTTTTGACGTTGAAGGATTTGAATTTGAGACAGCGAAGGTGGATTGGGTTGTTGAAGGACTACGACTGCTCGATTGAGTACCATTCGGGTAAGGCTAACGTGGTGGCTGATGCGTTGAGCCGTAAGGTGGTAGCAGACTTGCGAGCGATGTTTGCTCACCTTAGTTTGTATGACGATGGGAGCTTATTGGCAGAATTGCAAGTAAAGCCGACTTGGGTAGAGCAGATTAAAGAGAAATAGTTAGTGGATGAGGGTTTGAATGTTTGGAGGTTACAAGTACAGAGTAATAGTTTGGAAGGCTACAGCTTGACCCACGATGGAATGTTGTGCTTTCAAGGGAGAGCTTGTATACCGAAGGACGCCGACTTGAGGCAAAGGATTCTTTAGGATGCACATAGCGTTATACGCTATGCATCCCGAGGTGGCAAGATGTACCGGATTTGCGAGAGCGATTCGTGGCGTGGTTGAAGCGAAGTGACTGAGTTTGTGGGTAAGTGTCCAAGTGTCGGCAGTGTCAAAACAACATCGCCTACCATCGAGTTTACTTGATGGTGAAGATTCCTCAATGGAAGGGGAAAGGATCACTATGGACTTTGTCGAGAGGCTACCCCTTACGCCTAGCAAGAAGGACTCAGTCTGGGTGATTGTGGACCGTTTGACTAAATCAGCTCATTTCATACCAGTGAGGGTTGATTATTCGCTTCAAAAGTTAGCTAAGTTGTATGTGGCCGAGATAGTAAGGTTGCATAGAGTACCAGTGTCAATTATCTCAGATAGGGATCCTAGGTTCACGTCGAGGTTCTGGAGGGCTTTGCATCAGGCTTTGGGAATGAGGATGGATTTCAGCACAGCTTTTCACCCACAATCTGATGGACAGTCTGAAAGAGTAATTCAAATTTTAGAAGATATGCTAAGGGGCTGTGTTCTAGATTTCAGTAGTAGTTGGGATGAGTATCTACCATTGGCGGAGTTCGCTTATAACAATAGTTGTCAATTGAGTATCCAGATGCCACCATATGAGGCACTGTATGGACGGAGATGTCGCACTCCTATGTGTTGGACAGAGTTGGGCGAACGGCAAATATTGGTCCAGAGTTAGTGGCGGCGAGGACAAGGTTAAGGTGATTAGAGCTCGTCTTAAGGAAGCGTCAGACAGGAAGAAGTCTTACACCGATCTTAAGCGTAGGGAGATAGAGTATCACGATGGGCAATAAGGTTTTTCTGAAGGTATCGCCATGGAAGAAAGTGCTGAGATTTGGGTAGAAAGGGAAGCTAAGTCCTAGGTTCATCGGGTCGTACACAGTGTTGAAGCGAGTAGGACCGGTAGCTTATCTGCTTGAGTTTCCAGTAGAGTTAAGTCAAATTCACGACGTCTTTCATGTTTCGATGCTTAGGTGCTATCGATCAGATCCGTCACACGTTGTGCCAGTTGCGAAGATTGAGGTGAGCTCAGACTTGTCTTTCGAGGAGGAACCGATACAGATTTTGGATCGGGATGTCAAGGTCTTGCGTAGGAAGTCAGTCCCCTTGGTGAAAGTGTTATGGCGAAACCATGGTACGGAGAAGGCCACGTGGGAACCAGAGGATGTGATGTGGCAGCAATACCCTCAACTCTTCTGACCAAGTAATTTCGAGGCCAAAATTATTTTTAAGGGGGTAGAACTGTAACATCCTTAAAGCGGGCTCTCTGCATTTTGTGAGTTTGCATGTGATAATATGCTTACTGTGCTAGTTTAGCATGTTTTGGGACCTAGGCATGACCTCGGGTTAGGCCTGAGTCATGGCTAAAATTTTAGTTTTGACACTTAGGAATAGGGAGTTAGGGAAGTTAAGGGTTAAGAGATATTATTGGAGGGTTGTGACACGAACAATCTAGTGGCAAAGTGGCAAGGGAGGTGCCACTAAGGTGCTTGGTTGGTGACGCCATATGCAGGGAAGGGGGAGCTCAGGTTCGAGCTGCAGAAATCCCTTTTCTGCTTATTATTTTGATGCCAAGGTGGGAAGAGGTGTGCTCAGGTAGGACTCTATTGAAAGGACATGGATTAAGCTAACTTTAAGTGATAGGTGTAGAACTCATTCAAACTTGTTTGAATGAGTGGATGAGAGGAATTCAAGGAGGGGTGAGGGGGGACGGCAAGTGTTTGAGTATGAGTGGGTTATGCTTGGCCGAATCTTTGGGTTGTGGTGTGAGTTTGGGAAGCAATCGGTTGGTACTTAGAAAAGGGGGTGAGCCGAATGTGCTTTGGGGAAAGGCTAAAATCGGATAGCATTAAGAGTCTTTCTTTTCTTTGTTTAGTGTCAAACCAAAACCCCTCTCGTTTATCTTCTCTTTTTGTTTTTGTTCCTTTTTGCTCAAGCCGAAATCCCTCTTGTTCTCCTTCTCATCTTTAGTTTCTCTTCTTTACCGAATCTTGGGCCTATTTCCTCTCCACCTCTTCTATATTCAAAAGCCGAAAGCCTTGTTGTTTCTCTTTTATTTTCATCTAGTATTTTGGCCGACTACCCTTAGCCTCATTCTCTTCTCTTCTCACGTGTTCTAATCCTCTTTGAAGAGCTGAATCTCTTGGTAAGTGGCTTCTTTTCTATTTGATCCTCTGTTAAAGATCTGTATTAAATTTCATTCTTGTTTCATGTGGGTAGCCGAAACCTCTAAGATCACTAGGGCATGCCGAAACTTTGGTGATTTGGTGGCCAAATCTGTCGACTAATGTAAGGATGTGTCAAACTCTTTTGGTTTGAGATTCATGTTATGGCCGAATGGCCTTTAGATTCTAATGATGTGTTAAAGCCGATTGTAGGGAGGAGAGTAGCGACATCTGGTGGATTTTTGAGGTTTGGTTGCCGATTAAGGTGAGGATTCTTGGCGTTTCAGATTTGGTTCTTATTCTTTCAAAAGCCGAAGACTGATTATCTTTATGTTAGGGCTTGGCTGATTGTAAAGGGAGATCCTTTGAGTAGTTTTGGGATTTGGTTGGAAACCAAATCGGCATTAAGGTGAGTGTGCCTTTGTGTGACACATCTTCGGGATTTTGGTGTTTAGTCGAATGGCTTTAATCTTAAAATTTTATGTTGGCCGATTGTAGAGGCGAGTGAGGGCTAACGTTTTGGGACTTCGTTTAGAACTACAAATAGTCAGGTGTGTAACGCTTACACACTTTGTTAGTTTGACATGTTTATTGTGTTTCTGTTATTGCCATTAAACCAGTAGTTATGCCTTGTGGGCATGAGCATGGACTTCGGGAAAGTCCTCTGACTATGAATCTCGGTATATGCTATCATGTCATTGTTAATGTATGCCATGTGTTATTTGTATCACTATATGTTATTATGCCATGATTGATATGGACATGATGGTGGGATTGTTGAGTGGAGGGGGAAGAATTATTTGGATTGTCACCAGTGGTTTTGACCACACGACGGGTTGGCCCCGTCCTTGATTTGATAAATTGTGACTAAGTCCCAGTGGTTTTGACCACCAGTGGTTTTGACCACATATGAATATTGTGACTCATCCTAGTGGTTTGGTACCACAGTGGGTTGGCCCCACATGTTAATTACGGGATTGTCGTCAGTGGTTTTGACCAGACGATGGGTTGGCCCCATCACTTGATTTGTGACTACGGTCATCAGTGGTTTTGACCACACCGATATATATTTGTGACTACGGTCACCAGTGGTTTTGATCTCCAGTGGTTTTGGCCACACGGGGTAGATAAAGGAGATTGGATGGTTAGGTTATGGGGTTGCGTGATTTGCATGTTTTTACTGATGATTTGTGTAAGTGCTTGCACTATCAGGTTGGGGATTTATACACTGAGTCTTGGTGACTCACCCCTTCCCTTATGTTTTACAGATGAGGCGTAGATTGCGAATATGGAGCCGGGGAGGACTCGAGGCGGCCATGCATGCTCATTTGGGTTTTGATTTTCTTTTAGTTACTATTTCAAATTTTATTTATTTACTTAAATTTGGTTTTGGTTTGTAATAAGGCCGCTAAGAATTAGTTTGCATTTTTTTATTTTATTTTAATTATCGTATGCATATGATTAATAACCTGATTTGCTTTAGTAACTGAAATTAAATTGGGATTTACAAAACTACACTCTATATCGGGTTTTTACAACATTACCATCGGGTGACATTATTCACAAGGTAATGACAAAACTAATAAAGATGATTTCAAACCTAAATTTTCAACAACTAGTAATATCAAACGGATTTCTTAAGCATGCATTTTTCTGGATTGTTAAACAACACAAAAACGTTTTCAACAACATTTTATATAAGGTTTTCTAAGCTTTAAGATCGATAACAGAGTTTTCAGTAAAATAGACCGGGGAACTTGTTTATTCAAACATTTTCACCCCGTAGCATGCCAGATTCGGTCGTGGTGTGTGTTGGTCGATTTTGGGGTGTTACAATGATTGCTGGAAACACTGGGAATTCCAATAGTAGGGATGGGCTTAGTTGGCCTAATATGGCTACAATAGAATTGTTCCAGGCTATGGTACAAGCATAAAACAAATTCTGAGATTTCTTTATATCTTCTACTATAGCGACATGTCTGATTTGCCTGTTGTTGATGGAATTTACCATTCTTATCAACATCCTTCAGTTTGCGCCATAATGATGTCTCTGCATTTAGGTTTGTTACTTTGCTGTTGAATTTGGCTTTGCCTTTTCTTTTCTTACTGGTTTCCGCGTCCTTCAGTATTGGCGTGTCTTTGTCGCGAGTCATTCTTTCTATAGAATCTTCATTGATTCGGCCCTTATTTCCAAGACTTCCTCACCAGTACGGGGCACGATTCTTTTTTGCTGGCACAATAACATCACCAGTGATGGGAAAATCAAGATCCCAGATTTCCTTGTAGTGCAGTCAGCAATTTCTTGATGAAGTATTGCGCCTACATCAATTTTTCTGCCTTTGAAAATATAATGTATCAGGCACATTCTGTCGAGGGTGATTTTGGTGATGTGAGTAGAGGGCTTTGGTCTGCAGTTGACAAAATGAAACCAAATTTTTCCTTGTAGCGTCAGGAAATGACGGTGCATTGTATAATTCTTTTAATGGGAACTGGTCCACACTGCTCCTTCGACACACAAGTGTCTCACCAATAGGTCTGGTTTTTCATCTGTGATGTCATCAATGAACTCAGAGTGTTCATCAACATCGACCTTGGTGTCGTATAGCTCATTGATTTTTTTAGCGTCCCATGGTATTAAACCTTCTTAAACGAAAATGAACTCTAACTCATTATCGTAGAGGTTAGTATAAAACTCACGTACCAGTGAAGGCGAGTAGCTTTCAAGATGGGTGCAAATTGTTTCCCACTTTAACTTTGAGATGATCTTGTTGACTTGTTTACCCAAGTCTTGTTATGGAAAAAGGGAAATCCCTTGTTCGGGATGGAAGTTTCACTTTAACATGTTGTCTTGAAATCATTCCTTTTCTGCTTTATTCAAAAAGATTACTGGCTCCTTTGTCTACACTGGGCTGGGGGATTCTGATTCATGGACTGTGGTTGCCGAGGACGCCTGTTCTCCAGCATATTTGGTGGCTTTCTTGACCGAGCCTCTTATTTTTGCCATATTTTTTTGAGGGAAAATGGTTTAAAGTTAAAAATATATGATATTGAGAAGAGAAAAGAAACAAAAATGGTTGTTTGAATGCATGACAGTTGGTACAGTGGGAGAGGATTTATGGTGAGTGAAAGAGGAAGATGGAGAGGCATGTTGTTTTGTGGAGAAATATAAGGCTGGCGGGAAGAAATGTGTCCAATAGAAATTGTGCCCGTTCAGAAGGATCAAACGGGTAAATGATTTTTGATCTAATGGCGTGATCGTTGTAAAATTTTTGAGTTTTAAAATTTATAAAGAGAATGATCGAACCTGGAAACTAACTCTGACAACGACTTAAGGCAAGTGTACCTATCGAACAACAGTATAGCTTAGGGAAGACCAGATTATCGAACCCAAAGGAACTAAAAGTACTAATACTCACTTTTTTTCTATTATTTAGCCTAAATATTAAATGATTTGGTTGATTAACTAATTAATTACTAAACTAAGATGCAAAGACAAAAAGAATGAATTGGAAAATAACTTGAAGAGAAACTCAGTTGATCACGATGATAACCATCAGGAAGAATCTACCTAGACTTCACTTATTATCTAACACTGAACCATATGATTTATTCACTTGACTTGATCTGTAAGACTCCCTAACGTATATTAAACCCTCTCTCAAGGCGAATAACGTCTAACTCTAGGTTAATTAACGAAAATCTCTTTCTCACTTAATAACCCCTAGAATAGCAGTAAATCGAACTATGGACTCCCATATTAGGTTTCACCCTAATCCGGCAAAATCTCGTCACCCTATCTCTAGGCGCGCGAACGACTTCACTTAATTATGCTAGATCTATTCTTAGGCAGGGTATATTCCTCCTCCACCTAAGAACATTTTACTTGAATTAATATCCCAGAAACATTAACACAAGAATTAGGCACACATAATTAAGAAAAAATCAAGTATTTTTCATATAATTCAGAAGACAATAACAAGATTCATCTAGGTTTCATCCCCTTTAGGTTTCTGAAGGGTTTAGTTCATAACAAATAAAGAAAACATCTCAAGAGAAAAGATAAAACAAAACATAAGAAATCCCTAAAACCTCATGAAGGAATTGAGGGAGAGATCCACCATCTTGAGTAGAATTTCAGATTCTTGAGATGGATCAACTGGCTATCTTCGAGTGATTCCCACAAAAGTTCCGGCTTCTGCTGCATGCTGAATGTCTCGGCCTCCGCTCCACACGTTGATGGTTGGCCTCTAGGTTCTTTTTATAGGCTTTGAGATGCTTTTTCTTGGCCTCTAAGTGCCCTAATTCAATTATACTTCCTACTCAGTGTGAATAGGCTTTGGAATGTGTTTCTTTGCCTCAAAGAATCCAAATTCAAGTACAATTCCTCTTTTTCACGACGAGAACACGACCATGGCACTGCAGTATGTAAATCGTCTTTAGGTCGTGTCTCAATTCATCGATTGGGGCGCGGCCGTGTAAATCATGGCATGGCGGTGTGAAGTAATTTGACGAGACACATTTGTGGCTTGAAGTCCAGGCCATGTCGATTTCCAGTTTGGCCCAAATTGGCCCGTTTAAGACTATTTCTCGTTCTTTTTGTCCTCGGGTGATGTCCTGAGCATAATACATGAAAAGAAAGGATTAAGAGCACCATTTTACATAAATCAAGGGCTAAATCATCCAAAAGCATGCTAAATATGGGGTTAAAATATGTTACTTTTACGGTTTATCAAATACCCCCACACTTAAGCTTTTGCTTGTCCTCAAGCAAAATTCTCAACTTACAATTACAACGAACTTTCCATAATTCATAATTCCTATCAATAATGCCTCATCATAATTCATAGACAATCCATACATGAATAATTTAACTCAAAGACTCCTAAAGATTCAAACAATTCTAAGTCATATATTTGTAGCATGAAAACATAGGTGTCTCCCCTTATCTAAATGATTACCTTTAATTTAAAACTGACAAGGATTGACATCCTCACTAAAGATTCACTCAAAGCACTCAAAGTGTTTAAGGTTCAAGAAAAAGCACTCATAAGTCAAACATGAAAAGTTAATCCTATAGGCTTGCCTGAAAATCAAATCTCCACCACTGTAATATTAGATGATACACTAATCAAAAGGTCTTTAACAGGGTTGTAACGGGGCTTGGGTTAAAGTGTGGATAAAGGCTGAATTAGAAGGTTTAGAATCGAGATTGAATTGACAAGTTACATAACTTTTAGAAAATAATTGAACTAATAATCTAAATAATTACATCACATGAAAATACTAATAATATGAAATTTGCTTCTTCAAGATCTTTGAATTTAAGCGTACAAGCTCTTAGAACATAGAACTAATAATGAATATACTTCAATTTTTTCTTTTATACTATTAATCTGAATATACTTGATCGATTCAATTTTTTAAGAACATACTATTAATACTGAATATACTTCGATCGATAGAATTTTATGCGTTGCATTATTTTTTTCGTTAAGCTAATTAAAAATATTGATTGTGTATGTTTAGGGGTTCTATGAAGGCTCGGGGTTTATTTGGGCCCTAGTAAAATTTTTTTGTTTAAGCTATTAAGGAGAGATAGTAAGTAGCATCAAGGCTTATGGAAATAGGTGAGTAATTTGCTAGCATTGATAAACCGTAAAAGTAACATATTTTAACCCTATATTTGGTATGCTTTTGGATGATTTAGCCCTTGATTTATGTAAAAAGGTGCTTTTAATCCTTTCTTTTCATGTTTATACTGGAAAGCACCCGAGGATAAAAGAACACAAAAGGGCTTAAAACGAGTAATGGGCCTTAGTAAGAAACCAACACTGCCTAGCCCAAAACACTGCACGAGTGTCTCGACAATTACCTGAAACGGCCCAACTCACGAGTTACATGGCCGTGCATCTTCTCATAACCACACACGGGCGTGCCTGGTGATCTACATGGCCGTGCCCAAATCGACAGAATTAAGGCACGGCCTAACCCTATAATTACATGGGCGTGTGCCATGGGCGTGCCCCTGCCACGGGAATGAGCAATTTCACTCAAAATTAGATGCTTGAAGCCAAAGAAACATACTCCTAAGTCTACTCAAACACCCTGATAGTAATTCTACTTGAAGGAGATACTTAGGAGCCAAGTATAGCATCCCAAAACCTATATAAACAATCCAAGGCAGACATTAAAGGAGAGCTTTTTGGCAGAGGCTTTTTGCCGAAGAATTCATCTTTTAGGAAGTCACTTGAAGATAACCAGTTGATTCATCTCAAGAAGTCAGAACTCCATTCAAGACGGAGGATCTGTCCTTCAATTCCTTCTGAGGGTTTTAGGGAGTTCTTATGTTTTGTTTATTCTTTACTCTTGAGATGTTTTCATATTTAATTATGCACTAAACCCTCCAGATACCTGAAGGGGATGAAACTAATGATGGATTTTGTTATTTGATTTCTAAATTACATGATAAGTACTTGGTTTGTTCTTAATTATGTTACTTAATTCAATCTGATGTGCTTAGGTGGAGGAGGAATAGACCCTATCTAAGAGTAGATCTAGCATAATTGAGTGGAGTTGATCGGGCACCTAGAGATAGGGTTACGAGATTTTGCCGGATTAGGGTGAAACCTAATATGGGAATCCATTGATCGACTTACTACTTCCTTAGGGGGTTATTATAAGAGAACGAGAGTTCCACTAATTAACCTAAGGTTAGACGTTATTCGCCTTGAGAGAGGGTTTAATATAGGTTAGGGAGTCTCACGGATCAAGCTAAGTAAAGAAATCATATGGTTTGGGGAATAAATAATAGGTGAAGTCATAGGTGGATTCTTCTTGAGGGTATCGTCTTTATCAACTGAGTTTTCCTAGAGTCTTTCTCCGATTCAATCTTTTGTCTTTGCATTTAGTTTAAGTATTTCGTTAGTTTAATAATCCAATCACTCCATATTTTAGGCTAAATAATAGAAAGAAAGTGAGTAGTAGTACTTTTAGGTTCCCTTGGGTTCGATAAGATATTCTTGCCTGAGCTATACTACTATTCAATAGGTGCACTTGCCTCTATTGTTGTCGCAGTCAGTCTACAGGTTCGATCATTCTTTATAAATATTAAAACTCGACTATTTGACACGATCAAGTTTTTGGCACCGTTGCCGGGGAACTCTAAAATATTAAGAAAGCTCCATTTCTATTACTTTAGCCATTATTTTTATTTTTAAATTTCTCTTTTATACATATATTTTTTGTTTTTGTTTTTGTTTTTCTAAATTTCTTTCTTTCTTTTCATATTAGGTACCTCTAGTTTATGACTAGAAGAAATCCGAGAGGACCATTATAATCTGAAAGTGACATTGAGGCTAGCTAGTAGAAATCGAGAGAAATAAGGCAGCCCTAGACTATCAAAGAGAAGAACGAAAAGATCCAATCCTCTTGAAGGGATGGATGAGAACAATCCACCAAATGTGCAAGAACAGAATGCTCCGCGTACTATGTATGATTATGCTAAACCTAATTTGATAGGAGCAGAATCTAGTATTGTTAGGCCCGCTATAGCCGCTAATAATTTTGAATTAAAGCCTAACACAATACAAATGGTTCAACAATTCGTTCAATTTGATGGTTTGCGAGGATGAGGATCAAACACTCATATATCTAATTTCTTAGAATTACATGATACCTTCAAAATAAATGGCGTTTCTGATGATGCCATACGTCTTGATTATTTCCTTTTCATTAAGGAACAAAGCAAAGCAGTGGTTGGACTCGTTACCACGAGGGTCAATCACCACATGGGATCAAATGACTAAAAAGTTTCTTTTAAAATATTTTCCATGTAACGCCCCAAACCCGGCGTAAAACACTACGGCCGAATTCAGAATTCTACTAAAAAAAACTTTAGGTTGAAAATGATTTGAAGTTGGAGTTAATTGGAAGCGTGTTTTTTTTTTGAAATTCTTAAGTAAATCCGAGTAAAACCTTAAATAAGTTTTTAAGTGATAAAGCGTCACAATCTGAAACTTTGTTTGCAACTTCTGAATCCATGTCTAGTCTAATGTAACCCACAATGAAAACCCAAAATAGTTGAATGGCCTTATTACATCAAAATATCCAAAATAATTTGAAATTAAAGTAAAGTCTTTAAATATAGAAAGCTGCCTGCATGGCCATCTCGAATCCCATCCAACCCGGTCCAACATCATGAATCACCTGCATTGTTTGGTAAAAATTGGGTGAGTCAACAGACTCAGTGTGTAATTAGTCCACAGATTTCCACGTATGGGCTTGGCCCAAAACCACACCAATCCACAAGTCGGATAATAATGCAAAATGCACCCAACCCATTTAGGGTCCATCCTCTACACACCCCGTATCCAACCACCACACACCGAGGATTACTAAATCGACCCTCCAACCTTTACACCAAATCGGCATGTTATGCCATCCACCAAGTGGTCGAAGCCATCGGTCCACGTGATCAAATCACAAAATAATCCACAACGTGACCGTAGTCAACGTCAATCCATGTGAGGCTTGTAGCCATCACTAAACCATGTACATAAATGTACACCACGTCCTTCTTTCAAATATACAAATCTACCCCATGATTATACAACATACGATAGTGATATAATGAAATAATGCATGAACATGTTATTCAACATACAACACATATATACAAAGCAAGAACCATAATTTTATCGGCATTTATTTTGAAATGATTATCGACATACCCACTAAGGGTAACCTCTCATTATTGCCACTACTAATCATCACATTTATAACACATACAATATTTGAGACATACTAGAAATTGCATAATAACTACACACACGATAACTTGAAGGCTCTTTTGCATTCTTGCCCACTTGTCGAATTGCCCCTAAAAGATCATAGTCGAATCACCAACCTTGATAGACAATATGGCCTTTGGCCGAATATCTAGACCCCTCCTTACCTTGTTCGTCTAGATCCCGAAACTATCACTTGCCTACGGAGTCTGTCGAATCCCTATACACTCAAGTCAGATTCGGTTTCAACAACAAAAGAAATACCTATGGAAAAACCCTTGACCGAATATTAACCCCTTACCTTATGCAATCGAACCCACGAGATCCTTAACGCTTCCTTCCTTTTGCTACACAAAAAAGAAACACAAGATTAAGGGCCTTCTAAGGTTCGACCATCCCTAAAACCAAAGCCAACCATTCAGTTTCGGCCACCAACGAAGATGAGATAAAAACCGATTGCTAAGAGAAGGGTACTTACCACCAACGCTTGCTTGAAGAGACTAAAAAGAAAGTAGTCGGCGCCACTACCCTTGTAGGTTCTACCACTTTCGACTACTAACAAGAAGTATTTGGCTTTAGAAAACGACGAGAAAAAGAATGGTTTAGGGAAGATGATGATACGAATGGACAAAGAGAAGAAAAGAAGACCCTTACCACTTTTAGAAACTTGAGGGCGGATCTCTACCAATGGTACTTTCGACTTTGAAGAGAACAAGAGAAGAAAAGAAGTGGTGGAGAGATTCAATAGAGGTTTGGCTAACACAAGAATTATTTCGTCTTTTGAAAGTGAATTGCAAAAGGGATCGGAATCACGTGGAGATGGATCTCGATCGACTTTAACGACATAGCATCGAGACATGGAATACATCATGCAAGCGCTTTAACTCCGAAGGCAACTCCAGCTTGATATGCCATCGTCCAACCCGCTTCAAAACCCGATAAGGCCTTATAAACACAGGACTCAACTTTCCTTGTGACCAAATCTCATTACCTTCTTCCACGGCAAAACCTTTAAAACACATAGTCGCCATCGCAAACTCTATCTCTTTCTGCTTAAGATCTGCATATGACTTTTGCCTGTCAGATGCCTCCTTCAATTGTGCTCGAATTACCTTAACCTTTTCTTCTGACTCCGCCACCATCTCTGGTCCTAAAACACGATGTTCCCCTAGTTTCGTCCAACAAGTAGGTGTCCGACACCTCTGCCCATACAACGCTTCATACGGTGCCATTTGAATGCTCGCTTGGTAGCTGTTGTTGTATGCAAACTCCGCTAAAGGCAGGAATTCCTCCCAACTTCCTCTAAAATGTATCACACATCCCCTCAACATATCCTCTAATACTTGGATTACTCGCTCCGACTGGCCATCCGACTGTGGATGAAATGCCGTACTGAAGTCTAACCTAGTGCCTAATGCCTAATGTAGTGCCTTCCAAAATCGAGACGTAAACCTCGGGTCCCTATTCGAGATAATCGACCCCGACACTCTATGCAGTCTCACAATTTCCACCACATACAGCTTCGCCAACTTCTGCAAAGAATAATCAACCCGCACTAGGATGAAATGTGCAGACTTTGTCAACCGATCTACTACTACCCATACCGAGTCTTTCTTAGTAGGCGTAAGGGGAAGCCCGCTAACGAAGTCCATGGTGATTCTCTTTCACTTCCATCATGAAATCTTTATCTATCAAGTAACCCCGAGGGTACCTGGTGTTTAGCCTTAACTTGCTGACACGTCAAGCACTTCCCTACAAACTCGTGACTTCCCGCTTAAGACCAAAGCCACCAAAATCGATCCCGAGATCTCAGATAACTTGCTTCCTCCAGATGCATAGCATAAGGGCTACCATGCGATTCTGAAGAATCCTCCGCTAAGCTCTTTATCGTTCAAGCATACTGAGACCGTGCCCTTGAAACACAACACTCCATCACCGTTCACTCCATAACTTTCCAATCCCCATCCCGCACTTGTCGTAGCTTAGCACTTAGATCATCGCTCACCAACCGCCTTTCTTTCACCTGACTCAACCATGTCGGCTTTACTTGTAACTCTGCTAGCAAACTTCCGTCGTCATACAGATTGAGATGTGCAAACATCGCTTGCAGATCCGATACTACTTTCTGACTTAGGGCATCCGCCACCACATTCGCCTTGCTCGGGTGATGCTCTATAGAACAATTATAATCTTTCAACAGCTCCACTCACCTTCGCTGTCTCAGATTCAGCTCCTTCTGGGTCAACAGATACTTAAGACTCTTGTGGTCCGTATAGATCACCGACTTCTCTCCATATAGATAGTGCCTCTACACCTTTAGTGCAAAAACCACAAGAGCTAACTCTAGGTCATGCGTCGGTAATTAACCTCATAAGGCCTTAATCGCCGAGACGATAGGCAACAACCTTCCTTCTTGCATAAGGACACGTCCCAATCTCGTATGGGAAGCATCACAATACACCACAAAGTCCTTTCACCGCCTCAGTCAATTAAAATCGAGCTTGGTCAAAACCTTCTTTAATCTCTCAAAACTTCCTGCCGCTTGTCGGTCCACACGAAAGGTACCTCCTTTCTTAACAATTTCGTCAATGGTGCTGCTATAGACGAGAACCCTTCTACAAATCTCTGATAGTAGCCTGCCAATCCCAAGAAACTGCGAACCTCTGCCACCGACCTAGGTGGTTTCCAATCTAACACCGCCTTAATCTTCCTGGGATCTACCCTTATCCTTTCTGCAGACACCACATGACCTAGAAAAGTAACCTCCCTCAGCCAGAATTCACACTTGCTGAATTTGGCATACAACTTCTTTTCCCTTAACACTTGCAACACCACCCGGAGGTGCTCATCGTGCTCCTCCTCAGACTTGGAATACACCAAGATGTCGTCTATGAACACCACGACGAATCGATCTAGGTAGGGTTGGAAAACCCGATTCATCATATCCATGAACGCAGCTGGGGCGTTCGTCAACCCGAACGACATCACTAGGAATTCATAATGCCCGTATCGAGTCTGAAAAGCTATTTTATGGATATCCGCTTCCTTCACATTGAGTTGGTGGTATCCCGACCTTAGATCTATTTTTGAAAATATCGCAGCCCCCTTAAGCTGATCAAACAAGTCATCTATCCTCGGTAGTGGGTACTTATTTTTAATCGTCAGCTTATTCAGCTGCCGATAGTCTATGCACATTCGCATAGACCCGTCTTTCTTCTTTACGAATAAGACCAGTGCTCCCCATAGAGACACACTGGGTCGGATAAACCCACGATCAAGCAACTCCTAGATCTGGGCCTTGAGCTCAACCAACTCCTTTGGTGCCATTCTCAGACGGAGCGATAGATACTGCTACTGCAGACGGCAACAAATCAATCCCAAATTCCACCTCGCGATCTGGAGGCAACCCCGGCAGTTCCTCCAGAAAAACATCCCCAAACCTTTCACTGTCCTGACCTCTCCTACTGCTGCTCCCTTAGCCTCCAAGGCACTAACAAGCATCAGAAAAGCTCCACATTCTTTCCTCACCATCTTCTCTGCCTTAAGAGCAGACACTACATTCGACAAGTAATTTCTCCGTTCCCCTATCACTATAATTTCTTTGTCATCGGGAGTTTTCAATGACATGCGCTTATCAGCACAGTCCAGGTTCGCATGATACCTCATTAGCCAATCCATGCCTAATATTAGGTCAAACTCCCCGAATGGTAGTTCCATTAAGTCAGCTGGGAACACTACCCCCTAGACTTCTAAAGGCACATCTTTAAAGAGTTTATCTACCACTACAGATTGCCCTAAAGGACTGAGTACAGTCATTTTCCTAGAGTCAGTTTCAGAGTTCACTTCCAAAGTTCCAGACACCACACTAGCAATGTACGAATGAGTTGACCCAACATCAATTAAAGCCATAAAGGGTAATCCATAACATCTGGTGCATCTTCCTTTTCACGACGTTTGGCGGCATACACCAACCTTGGCTGTCTGACACCTAAACCCCCAGCACCTCTGCCTGGTGCTCCATGACCTTGGTCGGGAACCATTCCCTCCATGGTTCGAACCACGACCCCTCGTCGCCTGCTGACCACCTCTACCCGACTGCACATATCCCTGGCCTATTGTCCGAGCCCTTTCCATCTCCTGAGGACAGTTCCTAACCAAATGAGCCTTAGACCCACATCGAAAACATTCCTTATCCTGTCCCCAGCACTCTCTTGCATGAACTCTCCCGCATTTAGTACATGAACGACTCTGATTCCCGACAACTGGTACCGGTGCACGAACAGAATTTTCAACCCTTGGTCTCTTCTAGAAACCCCTAGATGGTGCTTACGGCCCAAAACTCCTCTTATTTTAGTTTCTATCTCTATCCCTATTCTGTCTCTCAATCCTCTTGACCTCCTCAGCTATCCGAGCTTTCTCTACTAAAATAGCAAAGTCCCTTTCTCTCTGCGGGGCAATCAACACTGCACTCATCTCTCACCCATCTTCGAATTGACACACCTCTCATAATCAAGAGCCACGATGCCCGAGCATACTGCTCAATCACAAAAATTTTGCCTCGTACTCAGCTACCAATTTATCACCTTGCACCAAATTAAGGAACGCCTTCCTCTGTGCATCCACATAACTAGCTCCTACGTACTTTCCCTCAAACTTGATCTTAAAATAACCCCAGTCCACTCGGTCCGCAGGGGAACCTTCCCTGACTGTGAGCCACCATTGGTAAGCCTCACCCCGGAGCAACCAGACAACACCTTTTAGCTTCTCCTCAGCAGTGAAATCCAAATCATCCATGATCCTTTCAACTGCCTCTAACCAGTATTTTGCCACATTCGGAGCTACTCCTGATACGCCTCTAAAAACCTCAGCTCCATTCGATCTAAGTCTCTCGATCTGATTTTCGAGCCCCATTTCTGTACTCGCTCCACCACTCGCTCTAAAACTCACAAAGATAGCTCGTGATATCTGCGTCCTCTCCTCCTGCTCGCTCTTGAAATTACGCCTACTGTAGGTGGTGGTGCTTCATTTTCGAACCACGACTGCACCCAATGGTTTCGACGATCATTACGCCTCTACCACGCCCTCTCACATTGTGTCCACGTCCCCTAGAGCTCATGTCTACGTTCGTGATTTAGTCTGCTTAAGAATTTTATGAATAAGTTTTTGTTCTATTGATTTATCGCGAATAGTCTTATGTTTAATAGTTCTAGAAAGTGGTTCTTTCAAATTCATGCATACACACAGTCTCAAGTCAATTCATTCAATCATCACCATTCATGGACTTGCGTTCATCACAAAAAAGTGTTGTGGTTTCATTGTTGTTATTCTCCACTACCCAAGGGTATTTTTGTAATTTGTCCTATAGGGGTATTTTGGTAATTTTCCAAATCAGGGTATTTGAAAATTTTGCAAAATAGAGATTTTTGATATTTTTGCAAAATAAGAGTACTTGGAAAGAAGATTCAAGGGTAATGTGGTAATTTTATATATCGAGGGTATTTTTGTAGTTTTACAAACCATGGGTATTTCAGTAATTTTACAAAATATGGTTCCAGGTGGTTTTTCAAAATAAGGATATTTTTGAAATTTTTAATTGAGGGTACCTTGGCAACTTTCCTTACTGAGGGTATTTTGGTAATTCAAACAGGTCAGGGGTAATTTGGTCAATTTGCAAATTAGGGGTATTTTGGTCATTTTGAACCAAGGGTTCTTTGGAAATTTTGAAACCAAGGTTTGATTTAAGGATTATTCAAAACAAGGTGACTGGCCCCTTTCGCCTTTTAATTATGGATTTTAGCCCGCGATTAAGTCCTCTTGGTTAGGGTGAACCGTCACTACGCACCAGGTAGGATTCGAGCGGAGAGGAGGTGAGTCACTAGGACTACTTAAATACCAAGCTCCCCCTGAATCCAATCCTAGACATGCGCACAATAGTTGCCACACCCTTAACTCGACGACTCATTCACAGGTTTGTTTGGTTAGGCCTTAAATTTTATGTGATTCGGTGTTGAGGTAAGCTAATCCTAGGGTTCAATAACTCCTAATCTACTAATCTCGTCCTATAATTCCCACATACCAATCACACAAGGGTTGGGGTACTTACCTGGTGGACCTCGGTAGGATGATTGAGTACCATGCTCCACAAAACCCTTTTTCTTGAAAATTTTCTTTGACCCACTAAAATACAAAATGAAAGCGTTTATGGGCCTCAAAAATCCATAGGCCAAGTGTAGAAATTGGGCTCTGATACCAATTTGTAACGCCCTAAACCCGGCCCAAAATACTACGGTCGAATTCGAAATGCTACTAAAAAAAATTTAGGTTGAAAAACGATTTGAAGTTCGGAGTTAATTGGAAACGTGTTTTTTTTTTGAAATTCTTAAGTAAATCCGAGTAAAACATTAAATAAGTTTTTAAGTGATAAGAGCGTCACAATCTGAAACTTTCTTTGCAACTACGAATCCATGTCTAGTCTAATGTAACCCACAATGAAAACCCAAAATAGTTGAATGGCCTTATTACATCAAAATATCTCAAATAAACTGAAATTAAAAGTAAAGTCTTTAAATATAGAAACTGCGTCTGCATGGCCATCTCGAATCCCATCCAACCCGGTCCAACATCACGAATCACCTGTATTGTTTGGTAAAAATTAGGTGAGTCAACAGACTCAGTGTGTAATTAGTCCACAGATTTCCACATATGGGCTTGGCCCAAAACCACACCAATCCACAAATCAAATAATAATGCAAAATGCACCCAACCCAGCCTAGGGTCCATCCTCTACACACCCCCGTATCCAACCACCACACACCAAGGGATTACTAAATTGACCCTCCAACCTCTACACACCAATTCGGCAAGTTATACCATCCACCAAGTGGTCGAGCCACTGGTCCATGTGATCAAATCACAAAATAATCCACAACGTGACCGTAGTCAACGTCAATCCATGTGAGGCTTGTAGCCATCACTAAACCACGTACATAAATGTACACCATGTCCTTCTTTCAAATATACAAATCTCGCCCCATGATTATGCAACATATGATAGTGATATAATGAAATAATGCATGAACATGTTATTCCAACATACAGCACATATATACAGCAAGAACCACAATTTTATCGGCATTTACACTGACCTAGTTATCGACATACCCACTAAGGGTAACCCTCTTATTATTGCCACAGCACTAATCATCACATTTATAACACACACAATATTTGAGACATACTCAGGAAATTGCGTAATAACTACACACCTGATAATCCGAAGGCTCTTTTGCTTTACTTCCCACTTGCCGAATTGCCCCTAAAAGATCATAGTCAGAATCAGCCAACCTTGATAGACAATATGGCCTTTGGCTGAATATCTAGACCCCTCATTACCTTGTTCGTCTAGATCCCAAAACTATTACTTGTCTATGGAGTCTGTCAAATCCCTATACAATCAAGTCAGATTCGATTTCAACAACAAAAAAAATACCTATGGAAAAACCCGTGACCGAATATTAACCCCTTACCTTATGCAATCGAACCCATGAGATCCTTAACGCTTCCTTCCTTTGGCTACAGAAAAAAGAAACACAAGATTAAGGGCCTCCTAAGGTTTGGCCATCCTTAAAACCAAAGCCAACTATTCGGTTTCGGCCACCAACGAAGATGAGATAAAAACCCAATTGCTAAGAGAAGGGTACTTACCACCAACGCTTGCTTGAAGAGACTAAAAGAAAGTAGTCGACGTCACTACCCTTGTAGGTTCGGCCACTTTCGGCTACTAACAAGAAGTATTTTGGCTTTAGAAAAATGACAAAAAAAGAATGGTTTCGGGAAGATGATGATACGAATGGACAAAGAGAAGAAAAACAAGACCCTTACCACTTTTTAGAAATGACTAGAGCAGATCTCGGCCAATGGTACTTTCGGCTTTGAAGAGAACAAGAGAAGAAAAGAAGTGGTGGAGAGATTCAATAGAGGTTCGGCTAACACAAGAATTATTTCGGCTTTTGAAAGTGAATCGCAAAAGGGATGAAAAGAAAAAGAATAGGTACTCACAATTTTGGCTTTTGTCAATTGATGAGAGAAACAAATTTTCGGCACAATGAAAATTAAGGAATAAAACAAATATCAAAAGATGATCACACCCCTTGTATGACCGAATTATGCACCCCCTTAGAGTCCCATATTCAGCCAACTCTTCTCTCACTCCCTTATCCCTTGATCCCCCTCATCTTAGCCAAATCCTCAAGCTCTCCAACCCCATCTATACCTTATCCTTCCTAGAGTCCACATGCCGTCCAACTCTCCTTCCTCCTTGACGTAAAAGCATCTCAAAATGCTATCCTCGCAGCTCGAACCTAGGTCCTCCTTGCTCCTAGTGGCGTCACCTCTCTTGTGACTTAAGTGGCGCCTCCTTGCCACTTTACCAAGGCACTTCTTGTGTCATAAGTCCTACACTAATGTTCTTAAGGCTTAGCTCCCTTGTTTCCCCCTAACTCAGGTTAAGACAAAAGTTTTCCTATGGCCTCTATTCAAACCTGTGGTTTCCAAACCCCAAACACTTCCAAACGTCATACAGAGTACATAAACACATAGATACACATTAAAATTTGCACAACCCCTGAACCTTGGATATTACATTCCACCAGCCAAAACGGCTAAATTTAGGAATGATATATCTTCTTTTGTGCAGAATGACGCAGAAACATTATATGATACATGGGAAAGATATAAGGATCTCCTAAGGAGATGCCCACACCATGGATTACCTTTGTGGCTTCAAGTCCAAACTTTCTACAATGGTGTAAATTCTCCAACTAGGCAAATGATTGGTTCATCAGCTAGTGGAACTCTAAATAATAAAACTCCTGAAGTGGCTTACAATTTTATTAAGGAGATGTCATTGCACACCTATCAATGGCAAATTACAAGAGCTAAAACGACAAAATCAACGGAGTTTTTAACATAGGCACAATGACAATGCCGTCAACACAAGTGGAGTTAATGAATAAAAAACTTGATAATTTATGTTTTTCACAGGTACATCCAGTCATGCAATGCGAAACAAGCAGGAATGTGATGAATTCTGAGTACCCACCCTACCAACCAAGAGTAGAAAACAAGCAGACCAACTATATAGGTAACAATTTCTGATCTAATAATAACCCTTATAGTAACACTTATAATGCAGGTTGGAGGAACCACCCAAATTTTTCGTGGAGGGGACAAGGAAATTATCAAAATCAACCTTAGCCACCGGAAAAGAAGTCGAGTCTTGAAGGATGCTGAAAAAGTTCATGGCAGACACCGATGCCTGTCTCCAAAGAACTGATACAACACTTTATAACCAAGGGATATCGATAAAAGAAATCAAGGAACAAGTCGGGGAAATCACTAAGTCAGTGGGACAACTCACAAAGCTTGTTTCAGAACGTCAACAAGGACGTCTACCAAGCAACATAGAAATAAACCCAAAAGAATAGATACAAGCCATCACATCTCAAGAGGATACAATGGTAGACAAGCCCACCTCAGTACAAGAAACCAAAGAAGAAACAGGTAAAACAGAGGTAGCACAAGAAAAGCCGATAATTAAAGAGTACCACCCTCAAATACCTTATCCCGAAGTATTGAAAAGAGATGATTCAGAGGAGCAATTCGGTAAGTTTCTAAAAATTCTAAAGAAATTACACATTAACTTACCTTTTCTTGAAGCTCTTTTTCAGATGCCCGACTCAAGGAGATTTTTTAAGACAGCTCTTAACAAACAAACGCAAAATAGATGAAGAGTACCATGTGGAACTTAACGCAACATGCTCAGCAACGCTACAAAATCGACTACCGCAGAAATTAAAAGATCCAGGGAGTTTTACGATTCCATGTTTAATTGGTAGTTTAACTATTGATAATCGTTAGGTGATTTAGGGCAAGTATAAATGTCATGCCTTATACCTTTGTTTAAACGACTAGGTCTAGGGAAGCCCAAACAAACTAGGATGAGTATCCTACTAGCTGATAAAACTGTTAGAATTCCTAGAGGCATTATTGAAGACATTTTAGTAAAAATCGATAAATTTGTCTTCCCAGTAGATTTTTTTATTTTAGACATGGATGAGGAAAATTCAATCCCTTTAATTTTAGGAAGACCTTTTCTTGCAACTGTCAAGTCTAAAATTGATGTTGCCACAGGAGAACTCATACTTCGTGTAGGAGATGAATCAGTCAATCTTCAAGCTCTCGACTTAGCCAAAACTACAGAAGATGAAGGTAAGAGAGTCATTTCAATAGATAATCAAATTTTTCAACCTTCATCGCAGGAAACATCACAAAGCATCAAAACTGAGCCAACACAAAATTGTACGATCAACAATTTAGAAGAGCAGAAGATACACACCAAAGAAAAGCCAGATCCACACGAAATAAAACATGAAGAACCACCGGAAGAGCTCATAGGGACATCAAATCACTTTAAAATAGAAGATCAAGTCTTTGTTAGATAAAGCAGATCCTTACATCGTTCAATGAATCAAGAAACAGAAGAAATACTCCTTCAGTACGCGATGTTTTCCCATACGAAATAGTCGAGGTAAGCAATCCAATGTTCAGTAATTTCAAGGTAAACACTTCTCGACCTAAACTTTGTACGAAAATAAAACTGTCAGTAAGAGAGAAAATATTCAAACCTTTAAACCTCCCTAAATTTTCAAAGCCTAATACAATCTAGCTTAAGACTATAAACAATCGCTTGTCGGGAGGCAACCCGAGCGCTAACACTTTTTATTTCTCAAAATTATTTTTTTCTTTTCTTTTCTCTCTTCTCTCTCCATAATTAAAACAAAGATACAGGTATCCAGACCACACGGCCTTACACACGGCCGTGCCCGTGGCCGTGTGGACCACCAGAACCACCACACGACAGAGCAAAGCCGTGCAAGTCAGTCCAACCACCCTCTAATGTCACGGATCCAACCACCCACAGTACGGGCATTGACAAAAATAGCACGGCCGTGCCCCACAACCATGCTAAGTCACTGACTTATTGAGCACGTGCAGACCACGCCCGTGCAGTCCATCCGTGCTCACATCTTGGTCTTTTAGGAATGGGCGTGCAACCCAACAAAATGGGCGTGGAAGAACAACACACCCCACAACACGGCCGTGTGATACGGCCGTGTGAATCAACACAACCTCGATACACGGGCGTGGGAACGTGCCAGATTTAAAATCTTATTTAAATCCCCACAGCCCTTCCACTTTTTGCCATATTCTTTCTTATTCCTTCTTTCTCTTTTCTTTCAAATTTTTCTTCCTATTCATAGAAAGGGTCCAAGACTCTTGAGCAGCACAAAGATCATGCCGAAGAAACGTAAGCATCGTCTCCTCAAAAGAGACCTCAACATGAGTTCATGCCGACAGCTTTACTTAATTGACACGCCAAGGGTTTCTGAAACCTTTTCGGTTCTATTTTTCTTTTCTCGTCTCCTTTATTTTCCTTATCTATACTTCTTTTCTACTTAATTTAATTTATTTCATATTAGCTTCTTGGTTTTAGGTTCTAAAGGCTGCTAGGGAATCACACACCACAGTTCGAGGTCACACCCACTTTGAAAACCATCCAACAATAAGGACTCCTTAGTCCATTAGTATTTTCTTTTAATTTCAGTTTTCTTCTTAGTCTCCTTCATTTTATTTCCTTAATCCTTAATTATATTATTAGTATAATATTATTATTACCTTAGATCTCTTGGCTATATCTTCAAAGGCTACCCAATTTCTTCATCTAGCAAATTACTTTTCGGTAGCCACTCCATCGGGCCTATAGAAAACACCATCACTGCCACCAAAGACGCCCAGGATCATCCAGATTTTAGGGAGTATTACTTTCCCCACTTATCTTTTTGATTTGGCACCTAAATTTCATTATCTATCTTTGTACATTGAGGGCAATGTACATCTTAAGTGTGGGGGTAATAGTTAACTTTTTGCATAATTCTCAAAACCCTAAAATTAGTCTTGATCTTAAGTATTTTTATCATATTATTAATTAGAATGGAATTTCTAATGACTTATGATTTTTATTGATATGTTTTAGAATAAGTCTTAGTTAATTGTGCATTGGTAATTAAATTTGAAGAATACTAGAGAATCGAGCATGATAAGTCTACTTTCTAAAAATTAAAATTGATAGGTTGTTGAACTGAATTTAAGTATCACCTTGAAGTTCAAAATTTATAAGGATTGATGTCAAAACACCCATAATTTTTGTGAGATTTTGAGCCTTATAGAGCATGTATCCTTTTCGTGCTCACTTTAATTGATTATGAGTGTGTCAACCTTGAACTGTTATTCTAGAACTTGCCTCATTTATACATGTCGAGACCACATTAATGATTTGATACACTGAGATGATAAAGGCACCTAGGTTTTAACCCGTTCACTACACTAAAAAGCCTACCCATACAAATTAACCCCTAGTGAACCCCATTGAATCCTAACAACCTTTTTATTGACTCACCCACTAATATTAACCCAAAATCCCTTTGTATTTGTTATCAACATTCCTTTGACTACCGCTTTATCGAGAATTGATTTGATCAATTCTTTGAATTAGGTTATTTTAAAGTTCCTTCTATTATGTTTATTTTAGTTTGTTCTTAAAAAAATCCAAGTATATTCAATATTAGTAGTATATAAAAGAGCTTAGAACTTTTAAACTCCAATTGTTAAAGAAAAAGCTCGTATTAAAATATTTTCAAAATTTGAGTGATGAAAATACTTTTATTATAGAGTAATTATCAATAGTAGATATTGTTAGTTTTTCATTCAATGTAAATATTCATATTTAGTTCATTATTTTTAGATTAGGTAATTAGTCAATTCAATCTCGATTATAACCTCTAATTCAGCCTATATCCACATCTTTTAACCCTAGCCCCATTACAACCTTGATTATAGACCTTTTGATTTGTGTATCATCTCATATACAGTGGTGGAGATTTGATTTTCAGGCAAGTCTATGGGATTAACTTTTCAGGTTTGACTTAGAATGTTTATTCTTGAACCTTAAACACCTTTCAGTGATTTGAGTGAATCTTTTGTGAGGATGTCAGTCCTTATCAATTTTGAATTAAAGGTAAGCACTTAGATAACGGAAGGCACCAATGTTTTCGTCCTATAAAGGTATGACTTATCGTAATTAAATCTTTAGGGTTTTTTTTTTGAGTTGAGTTATCCATGTATAAATTATCTATGAATTATGATGAGACATTTTCAATAGGAATTATGAGTTATGGAAAGTTCATTTTAATTGTAAGTTGAGAATTTTGCTTGAGGACAAGCAAAGGCTTAAGTGTGGGGGTATTTGATAAACCGTAAAAGTAACATATTTTAACCCCATATTTGGTATGCTTTTGGATGATTTAGCCCTTGATTTATGTAAAAAGGTGCTTTTAATTCTTTCTTTTCATGTTTATACTCAGGAAAGCACTCGAGGATAAAAAGAACACAAAACGGGCTTAAAACAGAGTAATTGGGCCTTAGCAAGAAATCAACATGGCCTGGCCCAAAATCTACACGACCGTGTCTCGATAATTACCTAGAGCACGGCCCAACTCACGAGTTACACGACCGTGCATCTTCTCATTACCACACACGGGTGTGCCTAGTGATCTACATGGCCGTGCCCAAATCGACAGAATCAAGGCACGACCCAACCCTGTAATTACACGGGCGTGTGCCATGGGCGTGCCCCTGTCGCAGGAATGAGCAATTTCACTCGAAATTGGATGCTTGAAGCCAAAGAAATATACTCTTAAGTCTACTCAAACACCCTAATAGTAATTCTACTTGAAGGAGATACTTAGGAGCCAAGTATAGCATCCCAAAGCCTATATAAAGAACCCAAGGCAGACATTAAAGGAGAGCTTTTTGGCAGAGGCTTTTTGTTGAAGCATTCATCTTTTAGGAAGTCACTTAAAGATAACCAGTTGATCCATCTCATGAAGTCAGAACTCCACTCAAGACGGAGGATCTCTCCTTCAATTCCTTCAGGGGGTTTTAGGGAGTTCTTATGTTTTGTTTATCCTTTACTCTTGAGATGTTTTCGTATTTAGTTATGCACTAAACCCCTCAGATACTTGAAGGGGATGAAACCTATGATGGATTTTATTATTTGATTTCTAAATTATATGATAAGTACTTGGTTTATTCTTAATTATGTTGCTTAATTCAATCTGATGTGCTTAGATGGATGAGGAATAGACCCTATCTAAGAGTAGATCTAGCATAATTGAGTGGAGTTGATCGGGCGCCTAGAGATAGGGTTACGAGATTTTATCGGATTAGGGTGAAACCTAATATGGGAATCCATTGATCGATTTACTGCTTCTTTAGGGGGTTATTATAAGATAATGAGAGTTCCACTAATTAACCTAAGGTTAGACGTTATTTTCCTTGAGAGAGGGTTTAATATAGGTTAGGGAGTCTCACGGATCAAGCTAAGTAAAGAAATCATATGGTTTGGGGAATAAATAATAAGTGAAGTCATAGGTGGATTTTTCCTGAGGGTATCGTCTTTGTCAACTGAGTTTTCCTAAAGTCTTTCTCCAATTCAATCTTTTGTCTTTGCATTTAGTTTAAGTATTTTGTTAGTTTAATAATCCAATCACTCCATATTTTAGGCTAAATAATATAAAGAAAGAAAGTAGTAGTACTTTTAGGTTCCCTTGGGTTCGATAAGATATTCTTGCCTGAGCTATACTACTGTTCGATAAGTGCACTTGCCTCTATTATTGTTGCAGTCAGTCTACAGGTTCGATCATTCTTTATAAATATTAAAACTCGACTGTTTGACACGATCAAGCATAAATGAGATATGGTAAAAGGGATATGGCGCCACATGAAGGACTTTAAGGGAAAAGGTTCAAATCCTAGTTGGTGCAAAATTTTGACTATTTTTTTTGTGTTCTTTCCCTAAGTGTCGGCCAAGGTGGTATATAAGGCAAGGTGGACTTTTTAATTTTTGCAAGGTTGCTAAGGAAATAAGGAAAGGATGAGGGTAGGGAAAGAAATCAAAAGAAAAAGACAAGATAAGGGAACATGTTGGCCTTTTTCATGGGTGATGTTGGAAAGTTTTGTTGGCCAATTTTTGACCTTATTGTCAAGGTATACACGATTTTGGTATAGGGAGAGAGTAGCCAAATTTCTTTTGCCTATTGGTAGAAATTTTGGTGCTTGTAGGCCAAACTTCCTTTAGCATTTTTGTGTTCTTTTCTCCAACTTCTCCTCTCATTGTCGCAACTTCAAGACAATAGTGAACATTTTCTTTTCTTTCTTGTCTTGCCGAAAACACCTAACCATTGTGACCAATTGGTTCACCCATCTTCTCTTAAAAACCGAAACTAGTTAAGCACACCTTCTCCACTTTTCTTTTCTTTTTCTTTCACAAAATTCTTCAAGCCTTCTTTCTTCTTCTCTAATCTATACTCTCAGAATAGAAACTATTCTTGTTCATTTTTCCTTCATAGCCGAACCTCTCAATCCATATCACTCCTTCATAATTTCTTTCTCATTTTGGTTGACACTCTTTTCTTCGATTAAATCAATAAGTGAATTCTTTTCTATGTTCATATTCTTTTCTATCTAGCCGAATAGGTATTTATCACTATTCGGTTCTAAATCTTGATCTTAACCAAAATGGGGTTATCTTCCTCTCCTTCATATCTTAATCACCCTCTTTTTCATAGTGTTCTAAGTGGGTGGCCGTGAATCATTCTAGCTTTAAGTCAAATGGTGGAAATAGGATCCAATATCGATAAGGTAAGAAGTTCTTCATGGATTATTTGAATTCGTTCTTTATTCGTTTAAGTTGTTATCGGGATAATAGTGGTTGTGACTAATTGATTTTATTTTTAGGGACTTAACCACTCGATCTATCCACTTGTTGATCATACGATTATAGTGGTAAGTCGAACCCTTTGTCATTAGACAATCTATAATTATATCGTAATATCGTTTTGACTAAGATTTTATCCGATGGAGGCTAGTGGTATCAAATCGAAAGGAAAAGTGAATGGGGATCACAAAAGGAGTAGATTTACGATCCCTACTCCTAAATCCAAATGAAGGGCAGTATCGGCGGTTCTAAATTTTCCACCGGGTTGTGGACCATCATCCGGGGAGAATCGACAAATTGTGGTCGTTCACGATTCTAAGGGTAATCACTTTAGATTGTTTATTTTAGAGTTAGATTAATAAATTCACATATGTCGGATATCATAGGTGTTGACGATCAAGATGGCCTAGTACTCACCGTAATCAGGTGTGTAATCTCAAACCGTTTTTTCATGGGTTTTAACATTCGACATCATATTGGAAATAAATCGTTATGATTAAAATAGTAATATGGCGTAAACTGGGAAATTGGTCTAAATTACACAATTTTGATAAATTTGTCAAAAACTGTATTAACACTGTGAGAATTATGAAAATGCCCCTAATGGGCTGAATTACGAAAATGCCCCTAACTGTGAGAATTACAAAAATGCCCCTAATGGGCCGATTTGATAGTTTGCCCTAATGGGTCGATTTGTAAAGTGTTATAATGGGCTAAATTTTGTAATGAATCTTTGAATTAATGATTGTTGTTTAAATTTGTAAATATCATGATTTACTATGTATGTTGCATTTACATAATTTTGCATGGGATGGGAAAATTTTGAAGAGAAGTGATTCCGGTGGCATTGCCACAAAATGTTTGTTAAAATGTTTCATTATGATTCCAAGGACCATTGGTTTAGAGATTGCCCTCGACAAATGATAAACCGTAAAAGTAACATATTTTAATCCCACTTTTAGTATGCTTTTGGATGATTTATCCCTGATTTATGTAAAAAGGTGCTCTTAATCCTTTCTTTTCATGTCTTATACTCAGGAAAGCACCTAAGGATAAAAAGAACGTAAAACGGGCTTAAAACAGACCAAATTGGGCCAACCCAAGAAATTGACACGGCCTAGACTTCAAGCCATACGGCCGTGCCTTGTCAAATTACTTCACACGGCCATGCCACGATTTACACGGCCGTGCCTCCTCGACAAAAGTCCAACACAGCCTGAAGACGACTTACACGGGCGTGTGCCATGGGCGTGCCCCTGCCATGGGAATGAGCTAATTTCACTCGGATTTGGATGCTTGAAGCCAAAGAAACATACTCCTAAGTCTACTTAAACACCTTAATAGTAATTCTACTTGAAGGAGGTACTTAGGATCCAAGTAGAGCATCTAAGGAGCCTATATAAACAACCCAAGGCAGCCGTTCTACAGGGGGAAGTTTTAGGTAGAAGTTTTCTGCCAGAGCTTTTACTCAGGGAATTACTCGAAGATAGCTAGTTGATCCATCTCAAGAAGCTAGAGTTCTACTCAAGATAGATGATCTCCTCTTCAATTCCTTTAGGGGGTTATAGGGATTTCTTATGTTTTGTTTTATCTTTTCTCTTAAGATGTTTTCTTATTTTGTTATGAACTAAACCCTTCAGATACTTGAAGGGGATGAAACCTATAATCGATTTTGTTTTTTGATTTCTAAATTATATGATAAGCACTTAGTTTGTTCTTAATTATGTTGCTTAATTTAATCCGATGTGCTTAGGTGGAGGAGGAATAGTCCCTGCCTAAGAGTAGATCTAGCATAATTAAGTGGAGTTGATCGCACGCCTAGAGATAGGGTGACGAGATTTTGCCGGATTAGGGTGAAACCTAATATAGGAGTCCATTGATCGATTTACTGCTTCCTTAGGTGGTTATTATAAGAAAATGAGAGTTCCACTAATTAACCTAAGGTTAGACGTTATTCACCTCGAGAGAGGGTTTAATATAGGTTAGGGAGTCTCACGGATCTAGCTAAGTAAAGAAGTCATATGAATTAAATGTTAAAGAACAAGAGAAGTCATAGGTGGATTCTTCCTGAAGGTATCGTCTAAAATCAACTAATTTTTCCACAGTCTTCTCCCAAAGTTTCATTCTTTTGTCTTTGCATATAGTTTAGTTTTTCATTAGTTTTTAGATTAATAAACCAATCACTCCATATTTTAGGCTAAATAATAGAAAGAAAGTGAGTAGTAGTACCTTTAGGTTCCTTTGGGTTCGATAAATAATCTTGCCTAAACTATACTATTGTTCGATAGGTGCACTTGCCTCAATCGTTGTCATAGTTAGTCTATAGGTTCGATCATTCTTCATAAATATTAAAACTCGACTATTTGACACGATCAAGTTTTTGGCACCGTTGCCGGTAAACACTAAAATATTAAGAAAGCTCCATTTCTATTACTTTAGCCATTATTTTATTATTTTCTCGCAATTTACTTTTATTTTTAGTTTAGGTTAAATTTTTATTTACACTAAATTTCTTTCTTTCTTCTCCTAGTAGGTACCTCTAGTTTATGACTAGAAGGAACCCGAGAGGACCTTTAGCATACGAAAGTGACATTGAAGCTACCGCTCGCAAAAATCACAGAGAAACTAGACGAGCTCTAAACTACCAAAGAGAAGAACAACAAGACAGATCCAATCCTACTGAAGGGATGGACGAAAACAATCCACCACCAAATGTGCAAGAATAGAATGCTCCGCGTACTATGTATGATTATGCTAAACCTAATTTGACAGGAGCAGAATCTAGTATTGTCAGGCCCGCTATAGCGGCTAATAATTTTGAATTAAAGCCTAGCACAATACAAATGATTCAACAGTTTGTTCAATTTGATGGTTTGCAGGAAGAAGACCCAAATACTCATATAGCTAATTTCTGAGAGTTCTGTGATACCTTCAAATTAAATGGCGTTTCTGACGATGCCATACATCTTCGGTTATTTCCCTTTTCATTAAGGAATAAAGCAAAGCATTGGTTGAACTCGTTACCATGAGGGTCAATCACCACATGGGATCAAATGACCAAAAAATTTCTATTAAAATACTTTCCACCAGCCAAAATAGCCAAATTTAGGAATGGCATATCTTCTTTTGTGTAGAATGACGCAGAAACATTATATGATGCATGGGAAAGATATAAGTATCTCCTGAGAAGATGTCCACACCGCAGATTACCTTTGTGGCTTCAAGTCTAAACTTTTTACAACGGTGTGAATTCTTCAACGAGGCAAATGATTGACTCATCAGCCGATGGAACTTTGAATAACAAAACTCCTGAAGCAGCTTACGATTTAATTGAAGAGATGTCGTTGAACACGTATCAATGGAAAATTACAAGGGCCAAACTAACAAAATCACCCGGAGTTTTTAACATAGACGCAGTAACAATACTGTCAACACAGGTGGAGATGATGAATAAAAAGCTTGATAATTTATGTTCTTCGCAGGTACATCGAGTAATGCAATACAAAGCGAGTGGGAATGTGGCAAATCCTGAGTACCCACCCTAACAACCAGGAGTAGAACATGAGCAGACAAACTATATAGGTAATAATTTCAGATCCAAAAATAATCCTTATAGTAACACTTATAACGCAGTTGGAGGAACCACCCAAATTTTTCGTGGGGAGGACAAGGAAATCAAGGAAATCAAAGGCAGCAACCTCCTCCAAATTATCAAAATCAACCGTATCCACAAGAAAAGAAATTAAACCTCGAAGAGATGCTGAAAAATTCATGGCAGCCAAAGATTCTCGTTTCCAAAAGACTGAAGCAACACTTGATGAACAACAAAAATTGATCAAAGGGATCGAGAATCAAGTTGGAGAACTTACTAGGTCAGTTGGACATTTCACAAAGTTGATTTCTGAATGTCAACAAGGACGTCTACCAAGCAACACAGAAATAAACCCAGAAGAATAGATCCAAGCCATCACAGCTCAAGAGGGTACAAAGGTAGACGAGCCCACCACGGCACAAGAAACCAAGGAAGAAAAAGGTAAAATAGAGGTAGCACACTAAAAGTCAAAACCAATAATCAAAGAATACAAACCTACATACCTTATCCCAAGCATTGAAAAGAGATGATTCAGAGGAGCAGGTTTGGTAAGTTTCTTAAACTTTTAAAGAAATTACATATTAACTTACCCCTTCTTGAAGCTATTTTCTAGATGCGGACTCGAGGAAATTTTTAAGAAAAATCTTGACAAAAAATACAAAATAGAGAAAGAGCACCACATGGAATTAAATGTAGCATGCTCAGCAATGTTACAAAATAGACTACCACGAAAGTTAAAAGATCCAGGGAGTTTTATGATTACATGCTTAATTAGTAGTTTAACTATTGATAATGCGTTAGCTGATCTAGGGGCAAGTATAAATGTCATGCCTTATGCATTGTTTAAATGACTAGATCTAGGGAAGCCCAAAAAAAACTATGATGAGTATTCAACTAGCTGATAAAACTATTAGAATTCCTAGGGGCATTATTGAAGATGTTCTTGTAAAAATCGATAAATTTTTTCCCAGTAGATTTTGTTGTTTTAAACATGGATGAGGATAATTCAATCCCCTTAATTCTAGGAAGACCTTTCCTAGCAACTGCCAGAGCTAAAATTGATGTTGCCATAGGTGAACTTATACTTCGCGTAGGAGATGAATCGATTAAGCTTCAAGCTCTCAACTCAGCCAGAACAACGAATGATGAAGTTAAGAAAGTCACTTCAATAGATAATCAAATTGTTCAACCTTCACTACAGGAAACATCACAAGGCATCAAACCTGAGCCAACTCATAGCCCTCAAATCGACAAAGAAGAATCACACAAGAAACAAAACCTTAAGGTTGACGATTTATGAGAGCAGAAGATACAAGTCAAAGAAAAGCCGGATCCACATGAAGTAAAACCAGAGGAACCGCCAGAAAAGCTCGTAAGGACATCAAATCACTTTAAAATAGGAGACCAGGTACTATTAGACAAAGTCGATCCCCACATCACTTCAACAAACTCTTAAGGTACACAATATCTTCCCACACAAAATAGTCGAGGTAATCAATCCAATATTTGGCACTTTCAAGGTAAACGCTTCTCGACTTCAACTTTGTCACAAAAATAGAACTATGAGCATGAGAGAAGATATTCAAACCTTTAAACCTCCTAAAATTTTCAAATACGAGGACAGTCTAGTTTAAGACTATAAACTAGCGCTTCTCGAGAGACAACCCGAGCACTAACTCAATTTATTTTTAAATCTATTTTCAGTTTCTTTTCTTTCCATCCTTCGTTTCTAAATAATTAGTTGTGAACTAACACAAATGTGTAGATTTCCAGGCCACACAGCCTTACACACGGACCGTGTCCATAGCCGTGTGGACCACCGAACCACCACACTGATAAGAGCAGAGGCCGTGCAATTTAGGCTAACCACCATCAGACGTCACGGGCCCAACCCCCCTTCCCCACGGGCATCGACAGATCAGCACGATCGTGCCCCTAAACCATGTGAAGCTATTGACTATCTCCCAACAGGCGTGGCTGACTGAAGATCGGGCGTGGAAGACTCAACACTCCTGTACCCACGGCCGTGCGACGCGACCATGGTCAACACTGACTACTCAGACACGGGCATGGCACATCAAGAACGGGCATGGGCAATGCAACACGCTCAACACCACGGCCGTGCGAGGCGGCCATGTAACTTGACACGCCCTTGGACCACAGGCGTGTGAACGTGCCAAATTTGAGATACTATTTAAACCCCACAACCCTTCCCCTTCTTCCCATCTTTTCTCTTCTTCCTTCTTTCATTTTTCTTTCAAAATTTTCTTTCTCTGTAGGAAAAGTGTCCAAGACTCTTGAGCAACACTAAAATTATGCCGAAGAAGTGGAAGAAGGCAAGAATAATCTCCCTATGGGAGACCGATCTACATAAGTTCATGCCGGCCGCTTCATTCAAACACCAAGCCAAGGGTCTTCGAGACCATATAGTTTTTACTTTCTTTTTCTCTTTTGCTTCAATTTCCTTCTCTTTGCTATCTTATGCTTAGTTTAGTTTATTTTAATTCAATTTTTTTAGTGTCAGGTTCTCCAGGATGCTTGGGAATCACACCGACCACCACGGTAACCTCTTCACATCTGCCAACGCCATCACATCCCCAACCTTAGTGTTGATTCCCACCTTGCGAACCATCCTTCAATAAGGACTTAACAGTCCATTTATTTTTTATTTTCACTTTAGATTGTTTTCTATTTTAATTCTCGTCTTTTTTCTTATCTTCATATATATACTTATTTTATTTTAAATATGTCTTAATAATCCCTGGCTAATTCTCCCCAAGCTCCCCAATTTCTTCATCTAGCGTAGAGATCGTTGGTAGTCACACCACCAGGACCATAGAAAATGCCACCACCGCCCTCTTCAACTACCTTTTACCACGACCACTGCCAACTCCCGGAGCCATCCAAAAATCAGGAAGTCACTTTACCCCTTATCTTTTGATTTATCCTATAACTATCATTATTCATCTTTGTATATTGAGGGAAATGTACAACTTAAGTGTTGGGGGTAAAAGTACCTGATTTTTTGCATTAGTCTCAAATCCTGAATTTAGTCTTGTTTTCAAGTATTTTTCTCATATTACTAATTAGGATGAAATTTCTGTTGATTTATAATTTGTATTGATATGTTTTAGAGTAAGTTATAGTTAATTGTTCATTGATGATTAAATTTGAAGAATACTAGAGAATCAGGCATGGTAAGTCTACTTTCTAAAAATTAAAATTGATGGGTCGTTGAATTGAATTTGAGTATTACCTTAAAGTTTAAAATTTACAGGATTGATGTCAAATACCCATAACTTTTGTGAGATTTGAGCCTTATAGAGCATATATTATTTGTCATGCTTACTTTATTATGAGTGTGTCAAATTTGATCTATTATTCTAGAACTTGCCTTGATTATACATGTCGAGACCACATTAATGATTTGATATGCTGAGATGATAAAGGCACCTAGGTTTTAACCGATTCATTCCACTAAAAAGCTTACGCATAATTAACCCTAGTGAACCCATTTGATCCTAACAACCCTTTTTCTTGAACTACCGCTTAATATTAACCCAAAACCCCTTTGTATTTGTTATCACCATTCTTTTGACTACCCTTTAATCGAGGTTTGATTTGATTAAGTTATCGAATTATATTAGTTCAAGAGTTACATTTATCATTCATGATGTAATATTTTAGTTTGTTCTTAAAAAAAACCAAGTATATTCAATATTAGTAATATATAAAAAAGCTTAGAGCATTTAAATTCCAATTGTTGAAGAAAAAGGTTGTATTAAAGTATTATCAAATTTTAAGTGATGAAAATATCATTTATTATAGAGTAATTATCAATAGTGGTATTATTAATTTTCATTCGATGTAAATATTCATATTTAGTTCATTGTTTCTTGTTAGGTAATTTGTCAATTCGATCTCGATTTTAACCTTCTAATTCAGCCTTTATCCATACCTTTTAACCCAAGCCCCGTTACAACCCTGATAAAGACCTTTTGATCTGTGTATCATCTCATATATAGTGGTGGAAATTTAATTTTCAAGCAAGCCTATAGGATTAACTTTTCAGGTTCGACTTATGAGTGCTTATTCTTTAACCTTAAACACTTTGAGTGATTTGAGTGAACCTTTAGTGAGGATGTCAATCCTATTCAGTTTTGAATTAAAGGTAATTATTCAGATAAGGGGAGACATCTATGTTTTCGTACTACAAAGGTATGACTCATCGTGATTGAATCTTTAGGACTCTTTGAGTTGAATTATCCATGTATAAATTATCTATAATTATGATGAGACATTGTCGAGAGGAATTATGAATTATGGAAAGTTTGTTTTAATTGTAAGTTGAGAATTTTGCTTGAGGACAAGCAAAAGCTTAAGTGTGGGGGTATTTGATAAACTGTAAAAGTAACATATTTTAATCCCACATTTAGTATGCTTTTGGATGATTTATGCTTGATTTATGTAAAAAGGTGCTCTTAATACTTTCTTTTCATATCTTATACTCAGGAAAGCACCTAAGGATAAAAAGAATGTAAAACGAGCTTAAAACAGACCAAATTGGGCCAACCCAAGAAATCAACATGGGCTGGACTTCAAGCCACACAGCCGTGCCTCGTCAAATTACTTCACACGGCCATGCCACGATTTACACGGCATTGCCTCATTAACAAAAGTCCAATACAACCTGAAGACGACTTACACGGGAGTGTGCCATGGGCGTGCCCCTGCCACGGGAATGAGCTAATTTCACTCAGATTTGGATGCTTGAAGCCAAAGAAACATACTCCTAAGTCTACTTAAACACCTTAATAGTAATTCTATTTGAAGGAGGTACTCAGGAGCCAAGTAGAGCATCTAAGAAGCCTATATAAACAACCCAAGGCAGCCATTCTACAAGGGGAAGTTTTAGGCAGAAGTTTTCTGCCAAACCTTTTATTCAGGGAATTACTCGAAGAGTTCTACTCAAGGCGGAGGATCTCCTCTTCAATTCCTTCAGGGGGTTTTAGGTATTTCTTATGTTTTGTTTTATCTTTTCTCTTGAGATGTTTTCTTATTTTGTTATGAACTAAACCCTTCAGATACCTGAAGGGATAAAACCTATGATGGATTTTTTATTTGATTTCTAAATTATATGATAAGTACTTAGTTTGTTCTTAATTATGTAGCTTAATTTAATCGATGTGCTTAGGTGGAGGAGGAATAGACCACCGCCTAAGAGTAGATTTAGCATAATTAAGCGAATTGATCACACGAATAAAGATAGGGTGACAAGATTTTCTTTGGATTAGGTGAAACCTAATATGGAGTCCATTGATCGATTATTGCTTCCTTAAGGGGTTATTATAAGAAAATGAGAGTTCCACTAATTAACCTAAGGTTAGACGTTATTCGCCTCGAGAGAGGGTTTAATATAGGTTAGGGAGTCTCACGGATCAAGCTAAGTAAAGAAGTCATATGAATTAAAAGTTAGATAACAAGAGAAGTCATAGGTGGATTCTTCCTAAAGGTATCGTCTAAAATTAACTGAGTTTTTCCACAGTCTTCTCCCAAAGATTCATTCTTTTGTCTTTGCATCTAGTTTAGTTTTTCATTAGTTTTTAGATTAATAAACCAATCACTCCATATTTTAGGCTAAATAAGAGAAAGAAAGTGAGTAGTAGTACTTTTAGGTTCCTTTGGGTTCGATAAATAATCTTGCCTAAACTATACTATTGCTCGATCATTGTCATAGTTAGTCTACAGGTTCGATCATTCTTTATAAATATTAAAACTCAACTGTTTGACAAGATCAACAGACTGCTCAAGCTCAGGATGTTCGTAACTCTGATGCATAGCTAGCTAAAGATGCTCAGTAGCCATCGAGAGGTCGTGGGCCTGGTCGAGGTGGTAATAGCGTAGAACAAGGTCAGGGTGCATCGATAGAGGTACTGGTAATAGGGATAACGCGGAGGGAGATAGCCAGGGTTGGTCTATGCGGTCAAACGTTGAGAGGTTGGCGATACACCTGATGTAATAACCGATACGTTCTTCATATTTGATGTACCTGTTATTGCTTTGATAGATATCGGATCTACCCATTCGTATGTTGCTTGTGTTGTACGGAAATCTGAACATTAGATTTGAGATTACTACTAGAGAAACAACTGTATTAGTCCTCTAGGACAGTCGGTGATAGTAAATAAGTTGTTTAGGAATGTGCCCTAGAAATTCATAGGGAAATATTTTTGGCAAATTTGATGGAACTGCCATTCAGCAAGTTCGACCTTATTTTGGGAATGGATTGGTTGGTGAAACACCGTGCGAACTTGGATTGTGCTACAAAGTAGATGGTACTAAGAATGTTGGAGGATAAGGAAGTGATGATGATAGGTGAAAGAAGAAACTATCTGTCTAATGTGGTATCAACTTTAAAGACAGAAAAGTTGGTGCAAAAGGGGTGTGGAGCGTTTTTAGCCTTCATCAATGCTTTGGATGTCAAGTAGTTTCCGGTGGAAAGTGTTAGAACAGTGAAAGAGTTTTTAGGCGTCTTTCCCGAGGAACTTCCATGATTGCCTCCGGATCGGGAGGTAGAGTTTGGCATTGAGCTGTTGCCAGGAATGGCTCTGGTGAACATTGCTCCTTATAGAATGGCGCCAAAGGAGTTAGCGGAGCTTAAGGCTCAAATTCAGGAGTTGTTGGATCATAGTTTCATTCGACTGAGTGTGTCACCATTGGGAGCACTGGTCTTGTTCGTTAAGAAGAAGGATGGGTAGATGCATATGTGCATCGATTATAGGCAATTTAATAAATTGACGATTAAGAACAAGTATCCGTTACCAAGAATCGACGATCTGTTTGATCAATTGCGAGGAGCTTTGATTTTCTCAAAGATAGATTTGAGATCGGGTTATCACCAACTTAAGGTCAAAGAGGTAGATATTCATAAAACTGCGTTTCAAACTCGTTATGGGCATTATGAGTTCTTGGTGATGCTGTTTGGGTTGACTAATGCACTAGCTGCATTTATGGACATGATGAATCGGGTCTTCCAACCCTATTTAGATCGATTTGTGGTGGTGTTTATAGATGACATCTTTGTGTACTCGAAGAATGAAGAAGTGCATGATTCGCATCTGCGGGTAGTATTGCAGATATTAAGGGAGAAGCAACTTTATGCCAAGTTCAGTAACTGTGAATTTTGGTTGAAAGAAGTGACCTTTTTGGGGCATGATGTGTCTGCCGAAGGAATTAGAGTTGGTCCCCGAAGGTCGAGGCTGTGTTGGACTAGAAACCACTAAAGTCAGTGGCCAAAATTCAGAGTTTTCTAGGGTTGGCCGGATATTACAGGTGTTTCGTTGAGGGGTTTTCGTTGATTGCTGCACCTCTAACTAAGCTTTTCCGTAAGGGAGTACCATTTATGTTGTCAGATAAGCAACAAGAAAGCTTTGAGAAATTGAAGAAGATTCTGACAGAAGCGCCAGTATTGATTCAACCTGAGTCTGGAAAAGAGTTTATTGTTTATTGTGATGTGGCACACACGGGCTTGGGATGTGTGTTGATGCAAGGAGGAAAAGTGGTGGCTTATGCATCTCGTCAATTAAGGCCACACGAGGTGAACTATCCCACTCATGATTTGGAGTTAGCTGCAGTAGTGTTTGCTCTAAAGATTTGGAGACACTATCTGTACGGTGAGAAGTCGATTATCTACACGGATCATAAGAGTCTAAAGTACCTCCTTACCCAAAAGGAGTTGAACTTAAGACAGTGGAGGTGGATAGAACTGTTGAAAGATTATGACTTCACAATTGAGTATTATCCCGGAAAGGCTAACGTTGTGGCAGATGCGTTGAGTCATAAGGTGATATCAGATTTGAGAGCGATGTTCGCTCACCTCAGCCTTTATGAAAATGGTAGTCTATTAGCTGAATTTCAAGTGAAGCCTGCATGGATAAGTCAGATTAAGGAAAAGTAGTTGATAGATGAAGTGTTGGGTTCGCAAATTTAGCAAGTGGAAGGTGGTGAGATAGGGGATTTTGGATTGAATAGTGATGGAGTATTGTGTTTCCGCAGAAGAGTTTGTATGCCCAAGGATTTTGAATTGAGACAAATGATTCTGCGTGAAGCGCATAATAGCCCATATGCTATGCACCCGAGGGAAATAAGATGTACCGAGACCTTTATGAGCAATATTGGTGGCCAGGGTTGAAATGGGAGGTTACTGATTTCGTGAGTAACTGCTTAACATGTCATCAAGTGAAAGCGGAACATCAATTGCCATCGGGATTGCTACAATCGGTGAAAATTCCATTATAGAAATGGGAAAGGATAACGATGGACTTTGTTAGTGGGTTGCCCTTAGCGCCTACTAAGAAAGATTCAGTATGGGTTATAGTGGATCGGTTAACGAAGACTGCTAATTTTCTACTTGTTTGTACGGATTATTCGTTACAGAAGTTGGCCAAGTTGTATATAGCAGAAGACGTGAGGTTGCATGGGGTACCAGTGTCTATTATTTCAGACAGGGACCCTAGGTTTACATCGCGGCTTTGGAAGGCTTTACATGAAGCTTTGGGTACAAGGTTAAATTTCAGCACGGTGTTTTATTCGCAATCAGATGGTCAGTCGGAGAGAGTGATCCAGATTCTGGAAGACATGTTAAGGGGCTATGTAATCGATTTCAGGGGTAGTTGGGAAGATTTTCTACCTTTGGCAGAGTTTGCATACAATAACAGCTATCAATTCAACATTCAGATGGCACCCTACGAGGCGTTGTATGGTCGTAGGTGCCGTACTCCTACTTGTTGGACTGAGCTAGGGAGCGATAGTTATTAGGTCCTGAGTTGATTTCGTAGATAGAGGAAAAAGTAAAGGTAATTCAGGCACGGTTAAAGGAAGCTTCGATAGACAAAAATCATACGCGGATCTGAAGCATAAGGATATTGAGTTTGCGGTGGGAGATCAGGTCTTTCTAAAGGTCTTACCTTGGAAGAAGATCTTTAGATTTGGACGGAAGGGCAAGTTGAGCCCTAGGTTCATTGGACCATACAGTGTATTGAAGCGTGTTGGGCCAGTGGCTTATTAGCTTGAGTTACCTCCGGAGTTAAGTTAGATACATAGTGTATTCCATGTCTTTATGTTAGGATGTTATAGACCGGATCCGTCTCATATAGTACCGGTTGAGGAAGTTGAGATAAGACTTGACTTGTCTTTGAAGAGGAGCCAGTGCAGATTTTAGATCGGGGCGTTAAGGTGTTGAAAAGGAAGTCAGTTCCATTAGTCAAAGTATTATGGCATAATCACGGATCGGAGGAAGTGACATGAGAGCCTGAGGACGCGATTCGGCAGCAATATCCTCACCTTTTTTAATCAGGTAAATTTAGAGGCCGAAATTTTCTTTAAGTGGGTAGAATTGTAACATCCTAAAATTTAGAATTTTATGTGTTGCATTATTTTTTCATTAAGCTAGTTAAAAATATTGATTGTGTATGTTTAGGGGTTTTATGGAGGCTCGGGGTTTGTTTGGGCCCTAGTAAAAATTTTGTGTTTAAGCCTATTAAGGAGAGATAGTAAGTGGCATCAAGGCTTATGGAAATAGGTGAGTAATTTGCTAGCATAAATGAGCATACGGTAAAAGGGGATATGGCGCCACATGAAGGACTTTAAGGGAAAAGGTTCGAATCCTATTTGGTGCAAAATTTTGACTATTTTTTTGTGTTCTTTCCCTAAGTGTCGGCCAAGGTGGTATATAAGGCAAGGTGGACTTTTTAATTTTGGCAAGGTGGCTAAGGAAATAAGGAAAGGATGAGGGTAGGGAAAGAAATCAAATGAAAAAGGCAAGATAAGGGAACATGTTGGCCTTTTTCATGGGTGATGTTTTGGAAAGTTTTGTTGGCCAATTCTTGACCTTATTGTCAAGGTATACACGGTTTTGGTATAAGGAGAGAGTAGCCAAATTTCTTTTGCCTATTGGTAGAAATTTTGGTGCTTGTTAGGCCAAACTTCCTTTAGCATTTTTCCTCCAACTTCTCCTCTCATTGCTGCAACTTCAAGACAATAGTGAACATTTTCTCTTTTCTTTCTTGTCTTGTCGAAAACACCTAACAATTGTGACCAATTGTTTCACTCATCTTATCTTAAAAATTGAAACTAGTTAAGCACACCTTCTCCACTTTTCTTTTCTTTTTCTTTCAAAAAATTCTTCAAGCCTTCTTTCTTCTTCTCTAATCCATACTCTCAAAATCAAAACTATTCTTGTTCATTTTTCCTCCATACCTGAACCTCTCAATCCACAATCACTCCTTCATAATTTCTTTCTTATTTGGGTTAACACTCTTTTCTTCGATTAAATCGGTAAGTGAATTCTTTTCTATGTTCATATTCTTTTCTATCTAGCCGAATATGTATTTATCACTATTCGGTTCTAAATCTTGATCTTAACGAAATAGTGTTATCTTCCACTTCTTCATATCTTAATCACCCTCTTTTTCTTAGTGTTCTAAGTGGGTGGCCATGGATCATTCTAGCTTTAAGTCAAACGTTGGAAATCGAATCCAATATCAATAAGGTAAGGAGTTCTTCATGGATTATTTGAAATTGTTCTTTATTCGTTTAAGTTGTTATCAGGATAGTAGTGGTTGTGACTAATCGATTATATTTTTAGGGACTTAATCGATCGATCTATCCACTTGTTGATCATACAATTATAGTGGTAAGTCGAACCCTTTGTCATTAGACAATCTATAATTATATCGTAATATCGTTTTGACAAGATTTTATCCAGTGGAGGCTAGTGGTATCGAATCGAAAGGAAAAGCGATTGGAGATCACAAAAGGAGAAGATTTACGATCCCTACTCCTAAATTCAAATGAAGGGTAGTATCGGCGGTTCGAGATTTTCCACCGGGTTGTGGACCATCATCCGAGGAGAATCGACAAATTGTGGTCGTTCACGATTCTAAGGGTAATCACTTTAGATTGTTTATTTTAGAGTTAGATTAATAATTTCACATATGTCAATTAATTGAGTGTTATGATGTCATAGGTGTTGACGATCAAGACGACCTAGTACTCACCATAATCAGGTGTGTAATCTCACACTATTTTTTCGTGGGTTTTAAGATTCGATATCATATTGGAAATAAATCATTATGGTTAAAATCGTAATATGACGTAAACCGAGAAATTGGTCTAAATTACACTATTTTGATAAAATTGTCAAAAACGGTATTAACACTGTAAGAATTATGAAAATGCCCCTAATGGGCCGAATTACGAAAATGCCCTTAACTGTAAGAATTACGAAAATGCCCCTAATAGGATGAATTACGAAAATGCCCCTAATGGGTCGATTTGATAGTTTGCCCTAATGGGTCGATTTGCAAAGTGTTATAATGGCCGAATTTTTGTAATGAATCTCTAAATTAATGATTTTTGTTTATATTTGTAAATATCATGATTTTTTATGTATGTTGCATTTACATAATTTTGCACGGGATGGGAAAATGTTGAAGAGAAGTGATTCCGGTGGCATTGCCACAAAAATGTTTGTTAATATGATTCATTATGATTCAGGTGGCTTGGCCACAATCAAAATTTGTTATAAATGGCATCTTGCCTGCGATTGGTGTGTTTGGCGGGGTGGGTTGACTTGATCCCCACAGGTGTGATGGGATGGTATGGACAGTGTGTAGCGGATGGATTATTAGGATGGGTTGGGTTGCATACTTTGCACATAATTACATATGTATATATTCTATTTTATAAATGGGCTTAGGCCCAGATTATGCTAAATGGGCTCCGGCCTAAGTTATTGCTAAACAGGTTCAAGCCCAGTGGACAACGGTAAGGGGATTATGCACTGAGTTCTAATAACTCACCCCTTTTCCTTAACCCTTGCAGGTAATGCTCAGTAACATGGATTTGGGCCATGGATGACTCGGTGGAGGCCATACTTCAGAAATGGTTTTATTTGGGCTTTTGATTTCTTTTTCGTTCACTTTATTACTTTACTATTTTGAGTTAAATGTTGTAATAAGGCCTCTGGATTGTTTTATTTTGCTTTATGTTTGACATACTTATATTTTGCTCAAATTATTTTAAAATGGGAATTTTTCAAAAAAACTTAAATGAGGATTTTCCAAAATAGATTAACAAATGGATTTCATAACAAACTTCTACGAATACTTTTAACTCAGAAATTTTCTCTCGAAATATCAACAATATTTTTAAAAGTCACGGTTTATAAAATTTCTAGTTCAAAATTATCGATTTATAGATCAATCTTCAAGGTTAGTAGTATTTTAACAAATATTTCAAATCAAACTTGTTTTCTTGATTTTAACAAATCAATACCTATTTTAGTACGAATCAAAAGGATTTAACATGTTTTTCTCATGTGACATGTCAGATCCGATCATAATGCATGGGCCGAGTTTGGGGTGTTACAATAAAAGAAATAACTTTATCAACTAAAATAAACTAATTTAGAAACTGATCAAATCAATTCTCGATAGATACAAAAGGTTTTGGGTTAATATTAGCGGGTAAATCAATAAAAGGGTTGTTAGGATCAAATAGGTTCACTAAGGGTTAATTTGTGAAGGTAGGCTTTTTAGTGGAGTGAATGGGTTAAAACCTAGGTGCCTTTATCATCTCAGTATATCAAATCAATAATATGGTCTCGATATGTATAATCAAGGCAAGTTCTAGAATAACAATTCAGTGTTGACACACTCATAATCAATAAAGTGAGCACGAAAAAGAATATATGCTCTATAAGGCTCAAAATCTCACAAAAATTATGGGTATTTGACATCAATCCATGTAAATTTCAAACTTCAAGGTAATATTCAAATTCAGTTTAACAACCTTTGAAATTTTTTATTCTTGAAAAATAGACTTATCATGCCTGATTCTCTAGTATTTTTCAAGTATAAATCATCAATGCACAATTATCAATGACTGATTCAAAAATATATCAATAAAATCATAAATCATCAGCAATTTCACCCTAATTAATAATATGAGAAAATTACTTAGGAACAAGACTAAAATTTAAGGTTTCAGAATAATACAAAAAGTTAGGTACTTTTACCCCTCACACTTAAGATGTACATTGTCCTCAATGTACAAAGATAGATAAATAACCATGTGATAATAAATCAAAAGAGAAGGGGAGAAGTAACAATTCCTAAATTTTTGGATGGATCCTTGTTCCCTTATCAAATTGTAGGAGGAAACGGCGGTGGCATTTTCTATAGTCCTGGTGGGGTGGCTACTGACAAGCATTGTGCTAGATGAATAAATTGGGTAGCCTGGGAAGATATAGCCAGGAATTCTAAAGAAACATTAAAAATATACTAATAACCTAATTAAAGACAAAGAAAATAAAGAGAAGAATACTAAGAAGAAAACTGAAATTAAAAGAAAAGACTAATGGACTAAGGAGTCATTATTGATAGATGGTTCGAAAAGTGGGGGTGGTTTCTAAGGCTGCAGAGGTGTTGGTGGTTGCAGAAGTGGCGTGATTCCCAAGCAGCCTTTAGAACCTAAAACCAATGAACTAAAACAAAATAAAGTAAATTAAGTAGAAGAGAAGTAAAGATAAGGAAATTAAAGCAAAAGAGAAAAGAAAAATAAAAACTAAATTGTCTTAAAGACCCTTGGCTTGTCATATAGCTGAAGCAGCCCATATGAACTCATGTGAATTAGTCTCCTTTGAGGAGACTGTGATTGGCCTCTTATGCTTCTTTGGCATGGCTTTGGTGTCTCAAGAGTTATAAGAATGTTAGAAGAAGAGGAGAGAGAGGAAATATGATAAGAAGAAGGAAGAAAGAAAGGAGGAAGGAGGATGAGGAAGAAGAGCGGGGTGGGTTTAAATAAAATTTTGGCTTCTGACACTTTCCCACGCCCGTGCATCGAGGGTGTGTTCATTTACAAGTCCGCATTGCACGGCCGTGTGGCTAGGCGTGTTGGTTCACCCATGTCCATTTTCCAGATCCCACGCCTGTTTCTGAAAAGGCAGTGTCTTGGCACGGTTGGGTAGTATAGGCGTGTCTTTCTGGTAAGTCAGTAGCTTCACACGATCGTAGAGCACGGCCGTGCCACTTTGTTGGTGCCCGTGGGGGAGTGGTTGGATCCATGACATTGAGGATTTGGTGAGATTTGATTCATACTGCCTCTACTATGTCAGTATAGGGATTCTAGTGGTCCAGACGGCCACGGCCACAGCCATGTGCAAGGCCGTGTGGCTTTGAAATCTGGACTTTTGTGTTAATTTATAACTAAATTATCAGAAAGGAAAATAAATTGAAAGCAAAATGGAAAGATATATTATGTTAGTGCTAGGGTTGTCTCCCGAGAAGCGCTCGTTTATAGTCTTAAGCTAGACTTTCCTTGGATTTGAAAAATCAGGGAGGTTTAAAGGTTTGAATATCTTCCCTCATGCTGACAGTTCTATTTTCTTGATAAAGTTTCAGTCGAGAAGTGTTTACCTTAAAAATGCCGAATGTTGGATTGCTTACCTCGACTGTTTCGTATGGGAAGATATTTCGTACCTCAAGAAGGATTCCTTCAGTTGTTTGTGGATCTGCTTTGTTCATTCATACCTTATCTCCTATTTTGAAGTGGTTTAATGTTCGTATGAGCTCTTCTAGGGGTTCCTTAGGTTTTATTTCGTGCGGTTCCTGTTCCTCTTTGAATTGTGTCTTCCATTCTTTTAGTTTGTCAACCCTAATGCTTCGTTCCTCATATAATTCTTATTTTTGGCACTTGGTCCGTGCTTCGGCTCAGATTCGTATCCTTGTGGTGTTTCCTACAATGAAGGTTGCTCAAATTAATCATCAACTGAATTGACTTTCTTACCTTCATTGATTGTAGTCCTGGTCAAGTCAAGAGCTTGAAGGTGATTGATTAATCACCTACATGAAGAATGAGTTCTCCTGTGGCAACATCAATTTTAGTTCTGGCAGTTGCTAGGAAGGGTCTTCCTAAAATTAAAGGAATCAAATTATCCTCATCCATGACTAAGACAACAAAGTCTACTGGGAAAATAAATTTATCAATTTTTACGAGAACATCTTCGATAATACCTCGAGGAATTCTAAAAGTTTTATCAGCTAATTGAATACTCATCCTAGTTTGTTTGGGTTTCCATAGACCTAGTTGTTTAAACAATGTATAAGGCATGACATTTATACTTGCCCTAAATCAACTAGCCCATTATCAACTTTTAGACTACCAATTAAACATGGTATTGTAAAACTCCCTGGATCTTTTAGCTTCCATGGTAGTCTATTTTGTTGATTTTTTGAGCACATTGCGTTCAATTCCACATGTGGATCCTCGTCTAACTTACGCTTGTTCGTCAAGAGTGGTTTTAAAAATTTTCTCGAATCTAGCATCTGAAAAAGAGCTTCAAGAAGCGTTAAGTTAATATGTAATTTCTTTAAGATTTTAAGAAACTTACCGAACTGTTCCTCCGTATCATCTCTGTTTATTGCTTCGGGGTAAGGTATGCGGGGTTGGTACTCTTTGATTACCATTTTTGGCTTTTCTTATGTTACCTCAATTTTGCCTTCTTCGTCATTGTTTTCGCTTGTTGAGATGGGTTCATCTAACCTTACATTTTCCTGAGCTGTTATGGCTTGGATTTACTCCTTTGGGTTGATCTCGGTGTTGCTTGGTAGACGCCCTTGCGGTCGTTCGGACATTAATTTTGCAAGTTGTCTGACTGCTTTAGTGACTTCCCCTACTGACTTAGTAAGTTCCCCGATTCGGTTCTTGGTCTCTTCAGCCAATGTTTGTTGACTTCTAAGTGTTTTCTCAGTATCTTGGAGACAATTTTTTGTGTTTGCCATGAATTTTGTCAACATCTCTTCGAGGTTTGGCTTCTTCTCTTGCGGATATGGCTAATTTGGGAAATTTTAGGGAGTTTGTTGTCTTTGATTTCCTTGATTTCCTTGACCTCCCCATGAAAATTTTGGGTGGTTCCTCCAACCTGGATTGTAAGTATTACTATAATGATTATTATTGGATTGGAAATTATTATCTATATAGTTCATTTGTTCGCTTTCTGTGCTCAGTTGGTAAGGTGGGTACTCAGGATTCACCGTAGTTCCACTTATGTCGTACTGCATTACTGGATATACCTGCGAGGAACACAAACTATCAAGCTTTTTATACATCATCTCTACCTGATTCGATAGCATGGTTACTGCATCGATGCTGAAAACTCTGGCCGATCTTGTCGGTTTTGTCTTTATGACTTGCCACTGATAATTATTCAATGACATCTCTTCAATAAATTCGTTGGCTGTTTTAGGAGTTTTGTTATTCAGAGTTCCACCGGCGGTTGAATCAATTAGTTGCCTCATTGAGGGATTCACACCGTTATAAAAAGTTTGGACTTGTAGCCACAAGGGTAAACCATGGTGTGGACACCTTCTCAAGAGATCCTTGTATCTCTCCATGCATCGTATAATGTATTTAAATCCATCTGCACAAAAGAAGAGATATCATTATGTAATTTGGTCGGTAAGAAATATTTTAATAAAAATTTTTCGGTCATTTGGTCCCATGTAGTGATTGACCCTCGTGGTAACGAGTTTAACCACTGTTTAGCTTCATTCCTTAATGAAAAGGGAAATAACCGAAGGACAAATGGCATCATCAACAATGCCATTTATTTTGAAAGTGTCACAAAACTTTAAAAAATTAGCTATATGAGTATTCGGCTCTTCGTTCTGCAAACCATCAAATTGAACAAATTGTTGAATCATTTGTATAGTATTAGGCTTTAATTCAAAATTATTAGCAGCTATAGCAGGCCTAAAATACTAGATTCTGCTCTTGTTAAATTAGGTTTAGCATAATCATACATAGTACGCGGAGCATTGTTTTCTTCCACATCTCGTGGTGGATTATTCTCGTCCATCCCTTCAGTATGATTGGATTCGCCTTGTTGTTGTTCTTCTTGGTAATTTAACGCTCGCCTGATTTCTCTATGATTCCTACGAGCGGTTGCTTCAATATCACTATTGTATACTAGAGGTCCTGTCGGGTTCCTTCTAGTCATAAACTAGATGTACCTACTGAAAAAGAAAGAAACAAAATAAAATAAAATCAATTGTGAAAATAAAAATAAAAATAATGACTAAAGTAATAAAAATTGAGTTTTCTTAATATTTTAGTTCCCAGGCAACGGCGTCAAAAACTTGATCATTGTAAAATTGTCGAGTTTTAAAATTTATAAAGAGAATGATCGAACCTGGAAACTAACTCTGACAACAAATTAAGGCAAGTGTACCTATCGAACAATAGTATAGTTTAGGCAAGACCAGATTATCGAACCCAAAGGAACTAAAAGTACTAATACTCACTTTCTTTCTATTATTTAGCCTAAATATTAAATGATTTGGTTGATTAACTAATTAATTACTAAACTAAGATGCAAAGACAAAAAGAATAAATTGGAAAATAACTTGAAGAGAAACTCAGTTGATCACGATGATACCATCAGGAAGAATCCACCGAGACTTCACTTATTATCTAACACTGAACCATACGATTTATTCACTTGACTTGATCCGTAAGACTCCTAACGTATATTAAACCTCTCTCGAGGTGAATAACGTCTAACCTAGGTTAATTAATAGAAATCTCTTTCTCACTTAATAACCCCTAGAATAGCGATAAAAGCGAACTATGGACTCCAATATTAGGTTTCACCCTAATCCGCAAAATCTCGTCACCCTATCTGTAGGCGCGCGAACGAATTCACTTGATTATGCTAGATCTATTGTTAGGCAGGGTCTATTCCTCCTCCACCTAAGAACATTTGACTTGAATCAATATCCCGAAAACATTAACACAAGAATTAAGCACACATAATTAAGAACAAATCAAGTATTTATCATATAATTAAGAAGACAATAATAAGATTCATCTAGGTTTCATCCCCTTCAGGTATCTAGAGGGTTTAGTTCATAACAAATAAAGAAAACATCTCAAGAGAAAAGATAAAACAAAACATAAGAAATCCCTAAATCCCCCTGAAGGAATTGAAGGAGAGATTCACCGTCTTGAGTAGAATTTGACTTCTTGAGATGGATCAACTGGCTATCTTCGAGTGATTCCCACAAAAGTTTTAGCTTCTGCCGAATTTCGAATGTCTCGGCCTCCGCTCCACACATTGACGGTTGGCCTCTAAGTTCTTTTTATAGGCTTTGAGATGCTTTTTCTTGGCCTCTAAGTACCCTAATTCAATTATACTTCTTACTCGATGTTTGAATAGGCTTTGGAATGTGTTTATTTGCCTCAAAGTATCCAAATTCAAGTACAATTCCTCTTTTCCATGACAGGGGCATGGCCATGGCAAACGTCCGTGTAAATCGTCTTCAGGCCATGTCTCGATTCGATCGATTGGGGCACGACCGTGTCAATTGTGGCATGGCCGTGTGAAGTAATTTACGAGTCACGGCCGTATGGCTTGAAGTCTAGGCGTGTCGATTTCCACTTTGGCCCAAATTGGCCTATTTTAAGCCCATTTCTCATTCTTTTCATCCTCGGGTGTTTTCCTGAGTATAATACATGAAAAGAAAGGATTAAGAGCACCTTTTTACATAAATCAAGGGTTAAATAATCCAAAAGCATGCTAAGTATGGGGTTAAAATATGTTACTTTTACGGTTTATCATGGTGGAATTTGAATTTCCCTAAATTTTGAAGAGATATAAATGGTAGTACAAACTTATGGAATAGGCCGACAGCAAAATTTTAACGCGTTGACAAAGGTACCTAATTTATTCTACAAAAAGGAAGGAAAACAAACTTTAACAAAACATAAAAAAATAAATTAAAATCATGAAGTACTAATTAAAATCACTATTGCCAAAATAGTGTTTCAGCCTCTGTCCATTTACTTTGAACTGGTGTTCATCACGTAAATCTCGAATTGTGACTACACCATGAGGAAATATGTCGAAAAATTCAAAAGTTCAAGACCAATGTGAACGCAATTTACATGGGTGCAATTTGAGTCAAGAATTGAATAATTGAACATATTGACTTGCGATAAATTATCGCTGCAAAATAATCTTGTCATGCCATCATTTGATATTTTCCTTGAAAATTACAGTGCTTTCATAAGCATTTCTCCTAATCTCCTCTAGTTCAGTGATATCTAACAGTCTTTTCTTTCCATTCGATTGATAGTCCATGTTCACTTGCTTAATCGCCATCATAGCTTTGTGATCCAGTTCAACCGGTAACTGACATACTTTCCAAAAACCAATTGATATGGAAACATCCCTAATAGAGTTCTATATGCTATCTACAATGCCCATAAAGCGTCATCCAAATGGAAAAACCAATCTTTCCACGAAGGGTTTACAACCTTCTCAAGAATGTTCTCAATTTGTCGATTCGATACTTCGACTTGTCCATTGGTTTGTAGATGATAAATAGTAGCCATTCTATGATTAACTTGATATCTCTTCAGTGCGGTTGCCACTTGGTTGCAATGAAATTGTGTACCTTGATCACTAATCAATGCCTTTGGTGTGCCAAAGCGGGTGAGTATATGCTTGTGAAAAAAATTTAGCACTGTCTTTGCATCATCCTTTGGGACTGCAACAGCTTCCACCCACTTCGAGACGTAGTCAACATCTACTAATATATAAAGATTTCCAAATGAACTTGGAAACGGTCCCATGAAATCCATACCTCAAACATCGAATAATTCAACCTCTATAATTGGCTGCTGCAACATTTCATTACGTCGGGATATAGAACAGGTGCGCTGACACCTATCGCATTGATTCACAAAATTGTGGGCGTCTTTGAATTATGTCAGCCAGTAGAATCCTGATTAGAGAACTTTAGCCACAGTTCTCCTACCATTGAAATGACCTCCATAAGGAGCATCATGACATTGTTGAAGGATTAAAAGCATCTCCTCTTCCGAAACAAAACGTCGAATGATGTTGTCATTGCATACCTTGAATAAATACGGCTTGTTCAATGATACTTCACTATTTCACGAAGAAATCTTTATTTTTTGTTATGGCCTGTGACACCCAATGGGAGTTTTCCACACACAAGATAATTAACAAAATCTGTATACCAAGGAGTTGCATCTATAACAAATAACTTCTCATCTGGGAATGCGCCGACAATTTGAAGTATGCCTCCATCTTTGCTACCAACTTCCAATCGAGATAGATAATCTACAACTTAATTCTCTAAACCCATACAGTTTTTTATCTCGATGTCAAATTATTGCAACAGTAATATCCAGCATATCAGTCTTGGTTTGGCATCCTTTTTCACAAAGAGATATCTCAACGCTGAATGATCAGTGAATACAGTAACCTCTACACCGATAACATAGGAACGAAACTTGTCGAAAGCAAAGACTACAGCCAGTAGTTCTTTCTCTGTAGTTGTATAATTGAGTTGAGCCTCTGTAAGAGTTTTGCTAGCAAAATAGATGGCATGAAATATTTTTCCCTTTCATTGTCCTAGAACCGCACCCACAGCAAAGCCGCTTGCAGCGCACTTAACTTCAAAAGGTTGATACCAATCTGGTGCAACAACAATGGGTGCATTCACTAGCTTCTTTTTTAACTGAATAAAGGCATCCAAACATGCATCGTTAAAGAAGAATTTTCAATTCTGTTCTAGCAATGAGCATAAGGGCTTTGTAATTTTTGAAAAAATCTCTAATATACCTTTGGTAAAACCCCGCATGTCCAAGAAAACTATGAATACTTTTCACATTTTTGGTGGAGGTAATTTCTCAATGATTCCACCTTAGCTTTGTCTATTTGAATGCCTTAAGAAGAGATGGCATGTCCTAACACAATGCTTTCAATTGCCATGAAATGACATTTTTATCAATTCAGGACAAGATGTGTATCTTCACATCGCTTCAGTACTTTATCCAAATTATCAACACAATGATCAAAATCATTCCAATAGACTAAGAAATCATCCATAAACACCTCTAAAGAATCTTCGATCATATCTGAGAATATTGCCATCATGCACATTTAAAATGTGGCTGGTGCATTGCAAAGACCAAAAGGCATACGACGAAAAGCAAAAGAACCAAAGGGATAGGTGATAGTTGTTTTCTCATGATCCTCTAATGCAATAGCAATTTGATTATAGCCATCTAAAAAGTAATAACAGGCCTTTCCAGCAAGTCGATCCAGCATTAATTCGTGACAATCCATACAAACTCGCTATCCTATAGGAATGCGTGTAGGAATTAATTTGTCCTTATCATTACGAACCACAGTGATGCCACTCTTTTTAGGCACGCATTCACTGGACTTACCTAATTGCTATCAGAAATCAGGTAAATAATTCCAGCATCAGGCCATTTTATGATTTCTTTCTTGACAACTTCTTTCATCTTCTTGTTTAATCTTCTTTGATGTTCAATCAATTGCTTGCCTTCATCTTCAAAGTTGGTCTTGTGCATGCAAAAAGAAGGGCTAATACCTTGAATATCAGCAATACTCTAAGCAATAGCTCATTTATGTTGCTTGAGAATATGGACCAATTTCTCTTCTTGGTCTTGTGCATGCAAAAAGAAGGACTAATACCTTGAATATCAGTAATACTCTAAGCACTAGCTTGTTTATGTTGCTTGAGGATATCGACCAATTTCTCTTCTTGAGTTACATCCAGTGTTGCAGAGGCAATAACTGGGAGAGTATTTTGATCACCCAAAAAGACATATTTAAGATGAAGAGGTAGTGGTTTCAATTCCAGAGTAGGAGCTTCTTCAATAGATGTTTTGAAAATTAGGGTTGTTCTGTTGGTTAGGTTTAAGGATTCAATTTGCCATCCATGCTTGAGTTCAAGATTATTAGCTCCAACCATGCTGTTATAATTATCTAAGGATTCGACATCAGATGTCACTGCAAACTCTTCAAAAAGTATTGTGCTTTGATCATTGAAATCTTCCTCAATTAGATCATCTAGCACATCAACAATATGACATTCTTCTTTGTCATTGCATTGAATAGATTCAAAAACACTGAAAGTGACTTGCTCATTATTAAGTCGCATGGTTAGTTCACCTTTGTAAACATCAATAAGAGTTTGGCTGGTGGCTAAAAATGGTCGTCCCAAGATTAAACGAACCTCATTGTCTGCCTCGTAGTTAAGTATGATAAAATCAGTCGAAAAAATAAATTTATCCACACGAACTAAGACGTCTTTTATTTTCCATTTAAGTTGAGCCAAGGATCGATCGGCTAGTTGTAATGTCACTGCAATAAATTTCATGTGACCAATTCCTAACTTTCTGAAAGTAGATAGTGGCATTAGGTTAATGCTAGCTCCCAAGTCGCATAAAGCCTTACCCAAATAATAATTTCCAATTGAATAAGGGATGGTAAAGCTCCCAGGATCTTTCAATTTAGGGGGAAACTTGTTTGTCAAAATAGCACTCCAACCTTCCGTGAGTGCAATATTTTCAATATTAGTGAGCTTCTTTTTCTTGGACAAGAGGTCTTTCATAAATTTCCTATAACTCAAAATTTTTACCAGAGCATCTACTAAAGGAATTTTGATTTGCAGTTGCTTCAGTGTTTCCAGGAACTGATGATACTATTTGTCATGCTCATTCTTCTTGAATCTTTGTGGAAAGGGTGAAGGTAGAGATGTATCTACTTGTGCCGACATTTTTGATTGCGGCAATAGTTTTGAAGGACAAACATTAGGCATATGAGTGACAATTCATGGAACTTCTTTATCTGTTGCATTGACAAACTCTTCAGATTCAACCTTCTCACCAATGATCACTTTATCCATATCTTGAAGTGTTATAGTAGAGTCGATAAATGATTCGCTAGTTTGTTTACCACTCCTAAGAGTAGTAGCCTTATAATGTTCTTTCCCTCTCAGACTAGCATTTTCTATGTCACTAAGTAATGAGCCTGATGGTCAAGTATTCAAATTTGAAGCAAGTTGTCTTAATTATGCCTCCAATGCTCGAATAGAAGATGAATTCCCTTGCTTGATAGCTTTTGTACTAGTAATATGCTCTCGTATTACCACCTCAAGAGTTACTAATGAATAAGAAGTAGAAACTTGTGTGTACGATTGTTGTTGATGTCCTTGAACATGCTGATTTGGTATTGAAGAGTGTTGTGGCTACATCAGATTTTGGTGTGGATGTGTGTAACCTTGTTGTGGATGCATCTGAGTGTGTTGATTGTAGTTCTATTGTTGTTTATTGTAATTCCTTTGTCTGGGATTATAATTACCTTGAGTAGATGTATTCCCATAGTTGAATGTCACAGCATTTTGTCCACCATTCTGAGTCCCCAAAACTTTTGGTTATGTGCAAAGTTATTGTAAGAATTACCATAAAATTGTTGCAGATGTTACTAATATAACAAGCATTCTCTGCATGTTGTGGGCAATCTTCATAGCTATTGTTGTCACTACAAATCTCACAACAAAAAGTAGGAATGTCAACTTCTAAGCAACTTGTATAGGCGCAACTCCACTAGTACCTTGCATATTTTTAATCATGTTTGTGAGAGAAGAAAATTGAGCATTTAGTGTGGTTATTGCATCCAATTCGATAATTCCTAGAGTAGTTTTTCTTGTACAGCTCTGGAGATAGGGTATTGATAATTATTCTAAGCAATTCTCTCAAGAATTATCACAACATCATTATGAGTACAATCCAACAGAGGTCTATTGGCTGATGCTTGACAAGATTCATTGTATATGAATTTAGCCCATTATAAAAAATCTCAATTTGTGTTTCTGGTTGAATGTCGAGGATGAGACAACGTCAAAGTAAAGATTTATAACCTTCCCATGTGGTGCGAAGATTTTCATCATCCAGCTGATGATAAGCAATAATGTCATTTTGAAGACAAGCATTCATTGTCAGTAGGTTAAATCGCAAAACAAACTATGTTGCTAGTACATCCCAAGAAGTAATTGATCCGGGGGGTAGCCCAAAACACCAGTTACATGCTCTTCCTTGTAGGAAATAAAGAAATAATTTCATCTTAAAGGCATTATCATGAACACCTTGTTGAATAAAGGAAGCACAAATCAATAAAAAGGATTTAAGATGTTCTCTCGCATCTTCATGTGGCAGTCCAGCATATTGTCCATTAGAATTCAGCATTTGAAATATTACTGGCTTGAGTTTAAAATTCCCAGCTTGGATCGCTGGCCTAACAACTCTTGGTTGTAAATCATCCAAAATAGGTACTACAAAATCTCGTATAGTCCTACTTTGTATGCAAGCATCTTACGGTAACAATAGGTTATTAACATTTTGCTATTGCATTGAGGGTATGGTTGCATTGTTCCTTGGTGGAGCCATATTTGTTTGTTCTCAAAGTCTACTCCGAACAGTCCTTTTAATTTCTGGATCAAAATTGGCAAGAAAATCTGATTTTCTTCGGGTTATAAAGCACCAAAATTGGATTTAAAGAATTGGCAACAAAGAAAAACCAGTTAGTGAATACTAAGTATTATATAAGGAAAATAAAGTGTAAAAACACACAAAAAAAAAAAACATCAAACAAACACCAATCCCCGGCAACGGCGCCAAAGAATTGATTGGTTGTTTAATGTCACAGCAATAATGTGCAAGCATACACTGTTGATGCAAGCATAGTAGACAGATCTGAGTCTGTCAGATATTGATCCCATAGGGATGGTAGTCTTTTGTCTATTAATGTCAGTGCAACAACTAGATGGAAACGAGATAAATTGTGAGAATAGTTATCGATGAAATAACTTGAAAAAATAAAATAAAATATGATAATGATAAACAGGAATCCAAAACATGAATCTTCAGTAGAATACTAAATGCTCACAAGGTATAAAAAGATAGGTGATTGTCGAAGTAATAAAGTTTGATGTATATATTACTCAGCGTCACTCTTCTATTTAATCCGAGACTTAAACATGCATACTAACCTTACCTTCCGATTATGGCAATACGGCACTATTAAGAACAAGTGGACTACATTCCTCTAATCCTCATTCAGCTTTCGTTGTAATGCTTATTGGCTCAAACTATCGTTGCATTCTCCAGTGGCAGTGACTACAATAACACTTCCGTGTTAAAAAATATTCAAACCCTAAGATTAAACAATAAAAGCAAGAATGAATAAGATAACATTAATCAAGAATTCATGTGTACTTCTATACAAATAGAAAACAGAGAATAATCACCAGCATTTATAAAGAAATAAGATAGAATTGAGTGGAGAATACTATTCCTAGACAACTCAACTGAATCTTTCTATTCCCTCTTGTCTCACACTGAAGTCTTCTCGTCAGTAGCTAGTCTGCATCTGGTTTTCACGTTGGCTCACCCGTGAAAGGCTTAAGTTTCCATGGCCGCAAGCTTCAAGATCAGATGATGAAGATGGTGATCCGAAAAAAAGAAAGCTCCCATTTTCTTCTCACGTCCACCTTTTATGTCCTCTAATAATACAAGTGTCATTTCCTTAAAACTATTCCATCCTTGTATGTACAAGTTGGTTATACTAGACTTGACAGCTCACGCAATTTTAATTCTTATCCGGACAGTTGTCAGGTGTAGTGACAATTCTGGACGCAATCTGGAATTCACTTATGCAGTGACATTAATGCAATAAGGTAAAAAAATTAATTATAAAATAGGCTAGGATTCACTAAGTTATGAAATGCAATTTACTTAATTGAAAATACTAAAATGTATTCTAAGGATAACTAAATGGGAACAATTTAATCAATAAGAAATGGGGGAAACCTATGTTCTTTTTAGTGTTATCATGAACCTAGGCTCTGATACCACCAAATGTAACAACCTATACCCAGCCCAGTCGCCGAGCCCGAATATCAGGATGTCACACCAACGTCACACAACATAAGCATTACAAATGGTCTCATTATTAAGTAGACATATTTCAATTTAGCTTTTGAATAATTACAAGTCACACATATTTCAGTCATCATTAAAATATGCTCAACATTCATCAAACGAACTTAAAACGAGAATTAAACATGCTTTTAGAGCACCAAACAAAAATTCAAAATTATTCATGTAAGTTTCAATACTGAATCAAAGGTATCAATATTTTTTCAAATGATATTGATACTACCTGGAAAATTGATACCAAAACAACATTATGTTTCTTGCTTAAAATCAAAATCTCAAATTTTATTAGTACCTTTCATAAAGTATCAGTTATTCTATCTTAAGTATCGATATTCGTGATATGTATTGATACCAAATTATGTTACTAACTTCCTACACTTTCAAAAATAATGGATGTATCATTTTTAAAACTCGAATATCAATACCTCTATTTTAGGCCACAAAAATTAGCAGTTTAAGACATATAATCCATTAAAATAATAACTACTCAACATACGGCTTTTACCTTATCAAGTAATCACCAAAATGACCACAATAACTATTCAATCAGTGAAAACATGTTCGAGTAAGCAAACGCTGTAACAAAAACAATATCCACAAATCCTAAGAACAAGTAAGCTATGAGAGTAATCAAAACATTATGGCAAAGTTCATGCAACAATTCTACCACATTATTCAATGTCCATTGACCATACATACCGTTCATGACAATTTAACATAACAAGTATTCAACCCAAAACAATATCAATGAAATAATTATAACATGTATCAAAAGTACTAGAGACTAAACCCATAAAACATCATGAGGACCTCAATAATAATCAATCAAAGTCTAACCCATTGCCTTACCCCCACAGTTCAAAGAATAATATTAATACCACCTACGCAAATATTAAAGCCTAACTTGGATCACTTTCTTGGTATCCCCGCACCGCTCACACCACAAACGCTAAATATGTTATTGTGACTTGGTTAGAATATGCTTGCAAACGTGTTGTAGTATTCTCTTGTCACAATAACATATTTACACTTCATTAAAATCATAAAACTAACATATTCTCTCACGTACAACTACACTTAACTTATATACAAATATTTCATTTTTCAATAATTCATCAAAACTAAACATCGTATACGCATTTTAATAACTCACAAGTCTAACTTATATATTCACATGCATTCACAAGTTAAATGAAAACGACCCAAACTACAACTACATACACAATTTACCATGAGAACATACTAACATTTTCATGAAACTTAAATAAACTCATTTAGCATATTATTCACATGTTTATGCATTCGCCTCACATCATATTATCACAATATATAAGATCACATTTAAACAATAATTTGGCACTTAAGGATATGAAACATAAAAGTGAGCTTTATCACTACACATCGGATACACAGATCTCCCCAAATGACTCGCAGAGTTGAACATATCCCAAAAGCGTAGCATTTAGCTAACACACACCAACATATCTCGGTAAATGAAGCTTAGCTGTAACAGTCCGATTTAGACCCTAGTTAGAATAGTGGTTTTGGGACCACAAATCTGAGTTAGAAAAATATTTTAATATTATTTTCTGTGCTTGCAATATATGAATATGTATGTGTGAAAGTTTTGTGATTTAATTTATCTGTTTGTGTGTTTAATTTGATATAAGGATCTAATCGCGTAAAATGCAAAATTAGCATGCTATGTGTTAAAAGTACCTATGTGTTATGTCTTTATTAAGGTGGTGTCCTTATGAAGCAATTAAACCATTATGTAAGATAATGGACATAAATGGCCTTAATGAATATAAATTTTATATGATAATTAAAAGGCTAAATTAGTAAATGATTTAATAAGGTTATTATTATTAAAAAAAGCTTAAAATTAAACCATTATGTGTGTTCATCCACCGAAAATAAGAAAAGAAAAAGGGTTTTGAGCTTCCGTGATATTCAGCCAATATCTAGTTTGATTCAAGGTTAGTTTTTGTTCGGTTTTGATAATTTCTACGTTTTTGTAATCGTTGCTTCGAATACTAGAAAACCCATGCCTTAATTTTGGAATTTGATGATGATTTTGAAATGTGCCATTGATGAATGCTTGATCTTTGTGATGTTAGTTGATGAAATATGAAATATATGTGTTAGATTAACATGTTTTGTCTTTGGATTTTTGGTGAATTTGAGTAATTTGGACTAATTTGTGAAAATAATATTTTGAGGGACTAAAATATGAAATAAATGAAGTGTATGGACTTGTATGATGATGATGGAAATTCAGCTAAGCATGGGTACAAGGGAATTTTGTGTTTTTTGTGATTTTGTGAAATAGAGACTTAAATGTCAAAATGTGAAAATGTGAGGGCTAATTTGTAAATTCCCCTAAATGTGTGTTTTTGGAATGAATTGAATAATGTGATGAATAAATGAGTTAAATTTGAATATGTATAGATCAAGAACCAAAAAAAATGGACTTAGACCGAAGAAAGTTGAAAGTGATCGAGTAGTCGAATCCGTCCGTTTATTCCGAATACGAGGTAAGTCTATACACAAATAAATGTATTTAAGTTGATTTATTCATGTTCATACAATATAGAATTGTGATGAATGTCTTTGGATGATATATATGTGAAATCCGAAGAAGTATCGACAATGTGTCAATGTCCGAAAAGTCCCATACGAACCTTAGGAATAGATAGGATTCATATGTCATGACATAAGGTTCCGATATGTGATATCGTGCAAGACCACGTCTGGGACGTTGGCGTCAATTTGAGAATTACGTGTAAGACCTTGTCTGGAACATTGGCATCGTATATGATTTCGTGTAAGACCCTGTCTGGGATAATGGCATCGATATTTAATTACATGTAAGACCACGTCTGGGACGTTGGCATTGTATGAGAATTCTGAGTTATCTGAGTATCCTTTTTGACTTTGAATGGTTCAACAGGCAATTCCAAGAAATGAAAGACTATGTGAAATGTATAACTGATTCAGGTATGTTTGAAATGTATAATATGTTTGAGTATGAGAAGTAAGTATATGTGAAATTGCAGCAAAAAAAAAAGAGATATGTGCATAGACTTGTTGAGACAAAATGTGATATATGTATGAAGGTGTTATAATCTAGTGAAATACAAGGAGATGTGAATTTATATCAAGCAAATGGTTAGATACAATTGAGCTAAAGAAGAAATATGAATATGCTATTGAGATATGTGTAAGTTCATGTAATTGAAATGCTTATAAATGTTTTATATGTTAAGTTTATTTGTATATGGCTTACTAAGCTTTTAAAAGCTTAATTTGTGTGTGTTTGCATTGTATTATAGATCGTTAAAGCTACTGAAGGCTCGGAGATCGTCGAGGATCATCACCTCACTATCAAATCATATTTTGGTACCTTTTGAATGTGTTTATAGCTAAGTATGGCATGTATAGTCTAGTTGAATTAGATGATGTTTTGAGTTGTATATATAAGCTATGTGAGATGGCTTGTAAATAGAATGTGAATATGGAAAATGTCAATTGTGTTTTGTGATGCAAAGTTGGTTTGTTTTGATGAATATATTGAATTGGTAAGTTTTTGGTTGGATTTTACTTAGAAATGCTTGTGATTAGAATGAGATAAATGGTTCATAAGTTGGTAAGTTTGATATACATTGAATGGTTAGAAAAGATGGACATTATTGGTATGATTTGGCTATATTTTGAGGGCTTGAAATGTGTTTATTTGTGCTTGTAGGTTTGAACCTAAATGGGTTCCAAATTGGTCTTGCAAATGGCCTATATTTTCCCACACGGTTGAACACACGAGCGTGTGGCTCGACCATGTCCCTTGAATTTGTAATTCAAAACAAGTTAGTGTCAACCACGAGCTGGACACATGGGCATGTGACTGGCCGTGTGATGCAAGTCAGTGTCGACCACGTGCGAGGCAAACGGCCTGCCCACACGGGCGTATGACCTCTGTAACTTTGAAAAATGTATGAATTTTAGAAAATTTCGTCTGTGCTCGGTTTAGTTTCGACCCCTTTCTACTGTATGTTTAAGGTCTCGTAGACCTATTTAAGGGACTCTTTGATTATGAATTGTTAAGTTATGATGTAAAATGTTCTTAAAAGTTTCGAATTGTCAGGTAATGCCTCTTAACCCTAGACCGACAATGGTTACGGGTTAAGGGTGTTACATTAGCTCACATTCCCTTCTCACTCCAAATTGTCCCAGGGTCTCAATGCCCAAATCACAAAACACAATGGTGAGTACTCACAATCCTATGGCATGCCAATTATATCCAACTGTTCCAAGAAATCACAAGGCTAATATATCCACAATTACACATTTTTAATTATTGATTTAATGCACATCATCTATATTATTTACATTACAAACTTGTACACATTGCATGCTTATCGAATTCACATTTAATTTCACTTTAAGTGCCACAGTAATGCTCATTGATCCATCACATATTCGATCACATATGTGTGCATTAAAATAAGAACATCATATATCACGTACAAGTATTCTTAGATATTACTTGTCATAATAATATCACATGCCACAATTCAACACATATATAGTTATTGAAATTTTGGTCACTTTCACTACATATTTACATTATTAGCATATCATTATCACTGTTATTTGGCATGTATATCATTCCCACAACACAACACAATTCACAATAGTCATCACACATGGCTCACGTCACAATATTGCATCATTAATTATCAATCTACAATTATTCACATAATCACATAATTTGCCAAAATAAAGCAAGGGAAATAGAAAGCTTACACTCAAAACTTAGGGTAGGGGTTTAGGCTATTCCTAAGCTCCCAATTAACACTATGAATCTTGTCTACAAGTAGTGATTCCAAACACTCACCGATCAAGCTTTCGCCTAATTGCCAAAAGCTTAAACTAGTTTTTCCTAGCCTTTCGCCTTGCTCGTAGAAGGATCCAATAGTTTTGATGCTTCACACATAATAACCACACAACATAGATAATCAATTAGCCGTCACAGACTCACCTAAACCAACCAAAAATGAGTGCATAAGTTATATTCCTCATGAAATTGAAATTTCAACTAACAAACTTGAAACTTAAATATCTTAATATTTACTCATTCCCATTGCCTATAATCAATTCCAATCATCTAATTATACATCTAAGAACAATTCTCAACCTTCAAACTACTGAAAACTATGTAGATTCATGGATCCAAAATTTCGACATACAATGACAATTTTCACAAAAACTCAATAAAATGCTGAAATTCTTTAACTAAATTTTAAGGAATGTTTAGAAACCTTCTAATCATGTCAAAACTAATTGAAAAACACTTTGAAACCAAATTTTTACTCAAAATACCGAAATCCACCATTAACGATCTAACTTTCAATTTTTATTCAAAATATGCGATTTAATGGCTAAAAGCTCAATTTAAAAGACCAGATAACATTAACAACTAATAAGAAATTGAATTGTTACCTTCGATGGAAGAGAAATGATCTTTTTCTTGAAAACTCAAAAAAAAACCTACAAGCTTGAGAGATGACAAAATCAATAGTGTTTTGGGTGTTATTCTTGAAATTCTATGGGAATTTATGTCTTCGGTGATGATAGAAGTTAAAAGAATGAAGTTTGTAAAATAAAATTGAGAGGGAGAAGCTTGGGGAGAACAAGGGACGGTAGCAAAAATATGGCGAAAAAACTAACGTGGGTTTTATAAAGTTGGAGGGAAAAAGATAGGGTATTTTTAAAATTTTGGTAATATTGCTTTTTAACTACTCTTAAATTGAACCATTTTACAAAACATTTCTTATTTTTACATTGAAAGTCTTTTCAGCATTATTTTTAAAAATTGATTTAATTTTTAAAAAGCCAAAGACAAAAAGATTTTGGATTACGACAATTCAAAATTTTCAAACCATTTTAAGCCAAAATTCCTAATTTACCTTCAAAACTTCTAGGCCCAATTTTGGGGTGTGACAAACATAGAACAAGAAAATGCTTTCTCTCTTTTTGGGGTGAAAATAAAAATTCTCTCTTTTTAACAAAAACCGATAGAATTGTTATTTCGAAAAAATATATGTAATAGTTAAGAATAAATTCTCTCTATTTTTTGGTAGAATAACAATCTCTCAAAGTTGTGTTTATAGCTCTACTAGTGTCATTTATTTATTACAAGAGAAGGTAGAACCCTTGTTGAGTTGTAGTGGTTTATTTCAAATAGAAAAACAAAATCTTACTTGGAATAGGTGTAACATCCTAAAATCTGAGTATCGATATGATACATGTTTTGGTGCTTAAATTGTGTATAATTAAAATTTTGCATGTTTAATATAGTCTTGAGAAGACTTGGGAATTATTCAGAATTAGAATAAATTTTAGTAAGGAGTACTTAATTGAAGTGGATCAAGTGACTTTGAGGTTTAAGTAAATTTAAGTGTCAAAAACTAACATAAGATGAGCTAGTAGCAAGGTGGTGTTTGCGCATGTATGTTTGCTTGAGGGAAAAGGTTCGAATCCTTGAATGTGCATCGAGTTTTGTTTTTATTTTGTTTCCTCTTTCAATGTGTCGGTCATGGATAAGGATAAGGATGAGTTGGATATTATTTTTTGGCAAGAAGACCAAAGGAAAAAGGTAAGTAAAAGTTTAAGGAAAAGAATCTCATGATTTAAGGTGATAGGGGGACATAAGGCATGAATCAAGGGCTTTGTTTTGGAAATTTTGAATGGCCAAATTGTCCATGAACATGGATGGCATAGGGGGCTAAGGGGGATGGCCGAATTTTGGTGTTGGTTTGGTAGGATTAGGTACTTGATGAGCACATTCTCCATTTACCATTTGGTGTCTTAGCAAACTTTTCTCTCCAATTTTTCCCTCTCCCTAGCCGAATGTACCATGAGCATTGAGGAAGAAATTGTTGCTTTTTCCATTTCTTCTTTTTGACCATTTCGATCTTAATTTGATCACTCTCTCTAAAACATTTCTCTTTTATTTGTGACTGAAACCATATAGCCATCAAAGACCATTTCTTTTCTTCTTTTTTTTCTCTTCATTGCTGAATGCACAATTGTACCTAAACTTCTCTTCTCTTTTCCTCTCCATTTTACTTATCATACAAACACATATTTTTCTTTCATCATGGTTCTGAACCTTTGATCGGAGAGAAATCGCAAATAGTGGTTGTTCGAGATTCTGAGGGTAAGATCTAGATCGCTTAACATTCGTATAGTTTTATAAGTATTAGTGTTCTAATCAAGTGTGACACGTATTTAGGTATCGACGAGCGGGAAAGTGTAGTTCTCACCGTAATCAGGTGTGTAACATCACACTTATCGCATGGGTTATACTATATCGTAAGCGTTAAAATAAAAATCGTAAATCCGGTGAAATAAACAAAATAAAAAAATGTTATATTAATACTTTTATGTGAATGCATGAAACCGAAATTGAAGTTGTGGAAAATTACGGATTTTCCCTTAATGGGTTATTTTATGAAAGAAAGTGATATTTTGGGCGAAATCAAAATATGTTGTTTTCTGGGCCAAATCGAAATATGTTGTTTTATGGGACAAATCAAAATATGTTGTTTTATGGGCCAAATCGAAATATGTTATTTTATGGGCCAAATTGAAATATGTCGTTTTATGGGCCAAATCGAAATATGTTGTTTTATTGGCCAAATCGAAATATGTTGCTTTATGGGCCAAATTGAAATATGTTGTTCATGGGCCAAATTGAAATACGTTGCTTTATGGGCCAAAAGTGATATTAATACATGAGCTAAACGTGATATGAGATGAAATGGGCCAAGTTGCTAGATCGTTAAATGGGCCAAATTGCTATTTTGACTAATGGGCCAAATTGATAAATTGTAATATGAGTTTTATTAAAATTACCTTACAAATATTTTGTTATGCATTATTATATACATGACTGCATGGTTTGGGATAATTGATGAAGAGAAGAAAGGCCTGATGCCAAAAATCTAGATCGTTGACTCTGTCACGATGGTCTGCTGCCCAAAAATCTAGATCGGTGGTTCTACCACGAATATTATAAATGGCCTGTTGCCACAAATCTTATAAATGGCCTATTGCCACAAATATTATAATTGGCTTAAAGCCTGTTATTGGTGTGTTGGCGGGATGGGTTGACTTGATCCCCACAGGTGTGATGGTTGGTATGAGTGGTGTGTAGCAGATGGAAATTAGGCTTGGTTGGGAATTGCATATCACATGCATTATTATTATTATTTTATATACTTGATTTATATATATATTGAACATTTGCAAAATGGGCTCAAACCCAATTATATGTTTATATGGTTTTGGCCTAGTGAATATGGTAAGTGGGTTACACATTGAGTTCTAAGTAACTCACCCCATTTTTTTCTTACCCCTCCCAAGTAATAATAATTGATGGAGACTTGGGTCGGAGATGACTTCGTGTGGAAGCTATACTACAAATGGTGTTTTATATAACTTTAAAACTTCTTTAATAATTCTTATTAAGTACTATTTTAATGGCGATATAATAAGGCCTCTTTAATTATTTTCATGGATTTTATTATGCGGATGGATTTTTTTATGTTTTAGTTTTCCTAAGTTGGACTGATTTAGTTTTCATAAATGTTTTTCTAAAACTCTCGCGTAGAATAAAGGTTTTTCTTAAATATCACTGAAACTTAGGAAATTCTTTTAAAACTCTTCGATGAAATATTTCGACTAAATAAATTAAAATTTTAATCAACTACTACTCTGTAAATCAAATGATAAACTCTTGGGTTTTTAATCATGGATTTCAAATAAACCTCGATTTTCGATAAAGTCATTCTCTTAATCGTTTTGGAAATTTGATTTTCTACATTGTTGATGATTTGAATGCACGTTCAATTTGTGTGGCATGCCAAAATCTGGGCTTAATGCATAGGCCGGGTTTTGGGTTGTTACATTTTATGGTATTAGAGCCCAGTTTCAAAACTCGGCTGTGGTTTGGGTTTAACAATGATTTTTATTTAAAAACTACTTAAATTTCTAGACCTTATGTTTTAAAAGTAGTATGGCAGCACGAACATCCGTCAACAAGTCAAGTAAGTATTTATTTATTAAATATTTATTATTGTGATAATATCATAGGAACACTCTAGAACTTCTAGTTTTAGGTGTTGAAAACGATAGAGATCGAAACTATAGGATGTGATTGCGAAAACAACCCTATCTCTTATATCTCATAAAATATCATTAATAAACATTGAAATAATATTCGATTCATAAAACTTGTAATTAGATTAAAATCGAATTAGTCATTATGAGCACTAGAGGGCGTGGTCGTGGGACGCGATGAGCGTGGCCATGGTAGAGGATGAGGTCTTTGCGTCAAGCGCCGGTCATATGCGAAATGGATGCACTGCGTCATTTGAGAGCGGCTGGATCTCATGATCATACGAATGAGGATAATGCTTTGACTCAAGCAATGTTGCCGATCTTAGAAAGAGTAGTTGGGGCTAGAAGCGGGCGATGTACGGGATCAATATCGAACGACTCAAGTCTAGTGGTGCAGAAGTTTTTAGAGGTGTCTCCGGTGTAGCTCTGAATGTGGCAGAATATTGGCTTGAGGCTGTAGAACGAATTATGGATGATCTGGAGTGCACCATCAAGCAGAAACTGAGAGGAGCCGTGTCTTTGTTAAGAGACGAGGCGTATCAATGGTGGCTTACTATTCGAGAAGGCACCGAGGTTGCATTAGTTACTTGGGATTTCTTTAAAACTACTTTCCAAGGGAAGTACATCGGGACAAGTTATGTAGATGCCCGGAGGAAGGAATTCCTGAATTTGGTTTAAGGAAGTAAGACGATGGCAGCTTACGAGGCAGAATTTTCTTCGCTTGAGCCGTTATGCTCGTACAATAGTGCCGACTGATCATGAACACTGTGTATGCTTTGAGGATGGACTAAATGATGAGTTGCGGATACTGATAGCCCCACAACAAGTACATACTTTTACCTCGCTTGTAGAGAAAGCTAAGATAGCCGAAGAGGCTAAGAATTGAGTAACGCCGAACGGGGAAAAGTCGAGGCAAGAGGGATTTTAAGTACTCAGGTTCTTCTAAAAGGTTTCAAAAGAGGCCACAGAATGATGAGCCAGCTCAAGCTAGAGCACCTGTGACTACCAATCAGAGTCGAGAATGTGTCAACTATGGAAGACGACACCCCAGATAATGTTGGAGGAAAATCGGTGCTTGCTTTAAATATGGTTCCAAGGATCATCAGTGTAAGAATTGCCCTCGATGGGTGACTCGAAGCTCGTAACCACGATGCTCGACCACTAGAGGTACTCGGACCACCGAGAGGCCTTAGACCAGGTCGTGGTGGTAATGGTAACGGACGTGGACAAGGTGCACCGGGTCTAGGTAATGGCGTTAGAGGTAACACGGAGTCAAGACAGTCCGGATTGGTCTATGCGATTAGGCGTCGTGAAGACGGCGATGCACCTGATGTGATAACTGGTACGTTCTTCATCTCTGATGTACCTGTTACTGCTTTGATAGATATCGGGTCTACCCACTCGTATGTTGCTAGTGCCATATTTGGAAACCTGAATATTAGATCTGAGATTACCGATAGAGATGGCGGTAATTAGTCCTTTAGGACAGTCGGTAATAGTGAATAAATTATTTAGAGATGTGCCATTGGAGATTCAAAGAGAGGTATTTCTAGCGGACTTGATGGAATTACCTTTCGACTAGTTTGATCTTATTTTGGGCATGGATTGGTTGGTGAAGCATCTGGAGCAATTGGATTGTGCCGAAAAGCGGATGTCAATAAGGACTGTGGATGATGAGGAGGTAATAATGATAAGCGAGCGAAGAAACTTTTTGGCAGATGTGGTATATACTTTGAAAGCAAAAAAATTGGTGCGAAAAGGGTAAGGAGCATTCGTAGCCTTCATCAGTGCTTTGGATGCTAAGAATTTATCAATAGAAGGTGTGGGAACGGTGAAAGAATTTTAGATGTCTTTCCCGAAGAACTTTCGGGTCTACCTCTAGATCGGGAAGTAGAATTTAGCATTGAGCTTTTGCTCGGAATGGCTCCGGTGACCATTGCTCCTTATAGAATGGCACCGAAGGAGTTAGCAGAGCTTAAAGCTCAAATTCAAAACTGCTAGATCGGGGATTTATTCGACCAAGTGTATCTCCGTGGGGAGCACCAATTTTGTTCGTCAAGAAAAAGGATGGGTCGATGCGTATGTGCATTGATTATAGGCAGTTGAATAAGTTGATGATCAAGAATAGGTATCCATTTCCGAGAATTGATGACCTATTTGATCAGTTGAGAGGAGCTTCAGTCTTCTCCAAGATTGATTTGAGATCAGGTTATCATCAACTCAAGGTGAAAGAGGTAGATATTCATAAGACGGCATTCCGAACTCGCTATGGACATTATGAGTTTTTAGTAATGCCGTTTGGTTTAACCAATGCACCAGCTACATTTATGGACATGATGAACTGAGTCTTTCAACCTTATATAGACCGGTTCGTAGTAGTGTTCATAGATGACATCTTGGTATATTCGACGAATGAAGAAGAGCATGACTCACATTTGCGCACTGTGTTGCAAATTTTGCGAGATAAGAAACTTTATGCCAAATTCAGTAAGTGTGAATTTTGGTTGAAGGAAGTGACTTTCTTGGGTCATGTAGTGTCAGTCGAAGGAATAAGAGTTGATCCTCGAAAGGTAGAGGATGTGTTGGATTGGAAACCGCTGAAGTCAGTGGCTGAGATTTAGAGTTTCTTGGGTTTGGCTGGTTATTATAGACGCTTTGTTGAGGGGTTTCCGTTGATTGCTGCACCCCTAGCGAAGCTATTGTGAAAGGAAGTACCGTATGTATGGACCGATAAATAATAAGGAAGTTTCAAGAAACTGAAGAAGATTCTAGTAGAAGCGCCAGTATTAATTCAACCTGAGGCTGGAAAAGAGTTTACCGTTTACTATGATGCGTCACACACGGGTTTAGGATGTGTACTGATGCAAAGTGGAAAAGTGGTAGCTTATGCTTCTCGACAGTTGAGGCCGCATGAAGGCAACTATCCTACTCATGATTTGGAGTTGGCTGCGGTGGTGTTTGCATTAAAAATTTGGAGGCATTATCTCTACGATGAGAAGTCAATCATTTATACAGACCATAAGAGTCTTAAGTATCTCCTTACCCAAAAGGAATTTGAAACACCCCAAACCCGGCCCACGAGAATGGACTGGATCTGGTATGTTCCTCAAGTAACTCGGTCCAAATTCATTGAATATTTTGAAAGCGTGAGTTTTGGAAGATAGCTCGTTGTGGGTTGGGCTTGAGTTGAAAAAAATTTATTTTATAACAAAAACCCATTTATTTCAAGTGACAAAATATTTAAACTCATTTCTTATTAAGTGGGCTTACTCTTTATAAAGCCCTAAACTCATAACATAGTAATTATAGTAGAAATAAAAATTAAATCACGGTGGCCTTATTACATAAAATGAAACCCAAAATAATAAATTGTACAAGTACTTTAAAATAAAATAAATATTCAAATTAAACTGAACTTCAAGTCGATCATGGCCACCACAAGTTCCGAGTCCTTGGTCCATTCTCGCTCATCACCAAACATATTCCTACAACGGGTGAGTCGATAGACTCGGTGTGTAACCAACACTAAACATAATAGAATTAGGCACACCATAAAAATCATATGCATACAAAATTCAAAATCATGATGCAAACCCAACCCAACCTATAAGCCATCCGCTACACTCCACCGTACCAACTTTGTGCCGTGGGGACTACTAAGTCAACCCTCCTTCCGCTACACTCCATCGAAGGCGTTCATTTGCAATCGGACGTGCTCATCGCCCATCGATAATATTGTGGCATAGCCACCATGTAATGTAACCGAAGTTACCACTTAGTGAGACCGAAGTCATCATATTCACTTAGTGAGACCAAGTCATCACAATCACTTAGTGAGACCGAAGTCATCACTTTCACTTATAACGTTGGTGAGACCGTAGTCAACACCTTCTTCCCTTTCACATAAATCCCGAATGCCTCAAATTACAAATATCATGCATAACATATTTTATTTTACTTTCACATCACTTTTCACTTGTATAACATTTATTTGAAATCCTAGTAGAAGTAGGAAAAGCGTACCTTAGCACTTTGTACCATAATATGGCACTTTAGCCACTTTCTTTCACTTTCACATTAGCATATATAGCATATTTAAACCATAAAACTATTAAGAATAGTGTGGAATACACACGATTTGTTTAGCGATTCCTTGAGATTTCGAAAGCAAGATCTAGCGTTTAGATCCTAATTCCTACATTTGGTTGATCAAATATTACTTAGCATAAATTCTATTTTGGCTATAGTATCCAAATCCTAGTAGGATTTGTAAAGAGGCTTACCTTTGATGCCGATTTAATGTTTATTCAAATCCCGGAATCTTTGTTTTCCTTCCTTTGATATTCGGCCAACCTTGAAACCTCAACATAAATTAGTTTTCGGCTTTTAATAATTACAGATCTAATCTTAGTAATCACATAACTTTGGCCGAATGCCTTTAGGGACTTACCTTATGGATTTTAAAATCCGAAACTTCACCTCCTTTTTCCTTGAAATCGGCAACTTCCTAGATCTCTGAATAGATTAGTTTTTGATTAGTTTGATCTAATTGATCGAGATTTGGCCTTGGTAGAATGTATAGATTCACTTACCTCAAATCCAAGTTGATCTTTATTTCAAATTCTCACGAAATCACTTGTTAGATTTGATCTATTACTTAATCAAGGAGGAATCTTTTTGCCGATTGTATAATGGGTACTTACCTTGTTTTGAATCCCGAAAGATCCCTTATGCTATTCGGCTATGGCACTATTGTGGATCTCAAAACTTTAGCTTTTGTGATTGATTAGTAGAAGAAAGAAAAGAAAGAAAAAGATGGAGAGAGTTTTTGACAAGGAATTTCGGTTGAAGAGAAGAGAAAAGATTGTTGCTACTTTCACTTGGGTATTTTGGCAAGATGTGGAAGAAAAGAGAATGGCTCTTTTCTTTTCTTTCTTTGGCCGAATCTATTAGCTTTAGAGTCCCTAATTTAGCCAATTCTTCACTTGTGATAAGGTTTAGTTTTATCAATATGAAACTCCATCAAATCTCCTAATTAGCTAAGAGTTTTTATTGAATGGAACTCCTCCCCCTTGTGCCGTCCAACCCTCCACTCATGGAGACAAAATTTCATTTCTTTTATTTGTTTCCTAGATGACTCAAACTCAGGCCCAAAAACCTCTTGCATTTGGGCCATTTCCTAGGGCCTTAGGTGGCATCTTCAGGCCACATTTCCAGGTTCGTTATTGGGTCAAAGTTTATGTTCTTTATATTTTTAGGGTCGCTTGGCCCTAAGCTCCCCTTGGGCTCTTCAATTGGCATTCCGGTCATTTTAAGTTTCCTAAAATTTTCAAGCGGCTCATATTTTCCAAGTTTCCAAAATGTTTAGTTTCCTATTTTGGCTTGGTTTCCAAAATGTTTAGTTTCCTATTTTGGTTTGGTTTCCAAAATGTTTAGTTTCCTATTTTGGTTTGGTTTTCCAAAATGTTCACCTTCCTAATTCCATTTGGTTTCCAAAAATGTCTAAGTTTCCAAAAATATCCCTTTTCCATTTCCATTTCCATTTCTATTTCCATTTTCATTTCCATTTTCATTTCCATTTTCATTTCCATTTTCATTTCCTTACATCTCCATATATTTCCATACGTTTCCATACATTTCCATACATTTCCTTACATTTCCATACATTTCCATACCTTTCCATACATTTCCTTACATTTCCTTACATTTCCATACATTTCCATACATTTCCATTCATTTCCTTACATCTCCATACATTTCAAGGTTCTAAAGATGCACACACACATCCATATCACAATAAACATGCTATTTCATTAAAAATGCACACAATGGGATTGAACCTCTTCCTCAAAGTACTTCACTTGATGCCATAACCCTTGCCCTTAGGTGGCGTCCTTGCCACTTTTCCACATCACTTCTTGTTTTAACTTAAAACCAATAATTGTCCAAAGCTTTCTCTTCCATCCTAGGATTTTAAAAACCCTTAATTCACTTCCAACCACTGCCAAAACCTACTACACATGAATTATGCACAAACGCATAACCCCTAATCTAGGATGTTACAGTTCTACCCTCCTTAAAATAATTTCGTCCTCGAAATTACTTACTATCGTTCATCCGTACTGCCTAACTCACCACACTACGCTATTCTCACAACTCGATCTTAAAGAACTATCATATTTTCTAGGCACATTCTCTAAGTTCACAATCGAGGTTCCATACACTTCATTAGCAACATAAGATCGAACTAATCTTATAGCGAGTAAAGTAATGAAGTATAATCTATAAATAAGAAACTTACTCGTTGTCTCGTCTGGCGTCACTATCCTCATGACGGCCGATCGCATAAACTAACCTTGGTCGTCTTGCTTCGAACCTTCAACGCCTCCACTTGGTGCTCCACGACCTTGGCGGAACCATTACCTTTGTTATTCGAACCTCGACCTCGTTGAGGTCATTTTCCTCCCCATCGGCCCGATTAACATTACGTGTTCTTTGGTTGTCTATCATCGATATCTTTGGACGATCCTTGAGCATATGGTCCTTAGACCCACATTTAAGACATGCTCTATCTTTTTCCAACACTCACCGAGTGCTTCCTTCCACAATACTCACAAGGACGATCATCGTCCTCTGGTATCAACTTGCGACCTTTTGACCCCTCGCCGGGCCTTTTACGCTCATTTCCGACGATCCATAACCTCTCTTGGGTCTATTTCACGAGTTACGCTGGTCGAGTCCTTGATTCCTTGACTACCTTAGCCTTTTCAACCAACGTGGAGAACTCCGCCTCGATGTGGAGCTATCAATAACCTTAGGTCATCCCTTAATCCGTCCTCGAAGCGGACACGGCGTTCATGTTCGATCGCGACTACTCCTCGAGCATATCGACTTAACCTCGTAAATTCAACCTCATATGCCGCTCTTCGATTTGTTCCCCTGAACTAGTCCTAGAAAAGCTTTTATTTGCTCATCAATATACCGAGTGCCGACATACTTCTTCCGATATGCCTCTTTAGCATATTCCCATGTCAGATCCTCTATCGTGGCACCATCACGAACAGTTAGCCACCATTGGTATGCTTCATCACGTAACAGGGCTACCATTCCTTTCAACTTCTCCTCAGGGGTCAGGTCGAGTTCATCCATAATACGCTTAGTTGCTTCCATCCAATACTCGGTGGTACTGGGTGCCACACCGGACACTCCACGAAACACCTCGGCCCAGTTGGCTCTGAGTCGCCGGCTGATTTTGAGCTCCCGAATTTCCACTCGCGCCACCACCATTTCTAATACTCGCAACATGGCTCGCGACACGGCCTCATCCGTCATTCGAGCTCTTTGCCGACATTAACAGTTTGGGGTGGTGGTGGCGGTGGTAACTCATTGTCGAACCTTGACTGATCTAACGGGTTCGACACGTTATTCTTCCTCTACTGGCGTCCTTGACGATCGCGTCCTCTAGAACTCATTTTCTAGCGTTGAGATCGATTAAGAAATTTTATGGATTAGTTTTGTTCTACTTATTTATCAACAAGAAGTTTTATGGAAAGGGATTTAAGAGTGGTTCTTTCGTATTCATGCAAACACACGTCTTTTCCATTCATTCGTTCATCCATCAAACAAGTATGAACTTTCGTTCATTCGAGAAACGTTGTAGTTTTTGTTGTTGTTGTTGTTTTCCTCTACCCGGTATTTTCGTAGTTTTGTCCTGAGGGCATTTTCGTAATTTTTTTAGAATAAAACATTCCTTGGTGTTTTTGTCAAAATTATTTTGAAAATTTTGAAGTCTAGGGTAATTTGGAAAAAAGTTTTAAATCTGGGGTTATTTGGTAGTTTTTTTTAACCTCAGGGGTATTTTGGTAATTTCTCATAAATCAGGGTAAATTTGTAAAATTTAATAAATCAGTGGTATTTCAAAAGTGGGAAAACTCTGAGGGTTCTTTTCGAAAATTGTTCCTTCAAAATGGGAATGTTGCAAAAATTTTGAAAATCAGGGTCATTTTGGTAATTTTGTAAGTTAGGGGCAATTTTGTAATTTTCCATAAATCAAGGTATTTTGATATTTTACAAGTTAGGGCTTTTTGGAATGTTTATAAAGTAATAAAATTTTGGTAAAACTGTTGAGTAGTGGAATCATTTTATAAACCAAGGGCACTTTGGTAATTTTACCACTAAGGGCATTTTTGTAATTTTTTTTTTTGGATCAAAAATTTTTCGAAAATAATTGTGTATGTAAATAGTTTTCGTGAATTAAGGATAAGAGAAAGAAAGTGATTTAAGAATTTTAATATTAAGTGTTAAAAAATGGCTAATTCACTTTCGGGTTTTAGTTATTGAGTTTAGCCTATGTTGAGCCTTCTTGGTCGTGGTGAACCAAAGCTACGCACCAGTGTGATTCGAATGGAGAGGAGGTGAGTCATGGATCGCTTAAATACCAAGCTCCCAATCAAACCATTCCTAGACATGCGTCATGGGGTTGCCACACCGATTAAGTCCTCTAGGTTAGGGTGAACCGAAGCTACGCACTGTAGGATTCAAGAAGAGGAGGTGAGTCACTAGACCTGCTTAAATACCAAGCTCTTCAGATCCCTCCTAGACATGCGTACCATGGTTGCCACACCTAAGCTTAATTGACTTAGTCATAGGTTGGTTTGGTGCCTTAAATCTTATGTGTTTGTGTTTGAGTAGTCTAATCCTAGGATTCAAGTTCCTATCATGCTATTCTCGTTCCATGCCTTTTCTACCCTTATATAAATCATGAATCACACATAGAGTTTGGGGTACTTACGGTGGATCATGAATTCGGAGACTTAGGGCCATGTCTTTATACTGTCTATTTGTAAAAATACTTTCATAAAACTCATTTGGCCTTATTTTAAAAACGTTTTGGGCCTTAGGCCACAGTAGAGAGTTTGAACTGGCTCGATACCAAATTGAAACACCCCAAACCCTACCACGAGAATGGATGGATCTGGTATGTTCCTCAAGTAACTCGGTCCAAATTCATTCGAATATTTTGAAAAGCGTGAGTTTTGGAAGATAGCTCGTTGTGGGTTGGGCTTGAGTTGAAAAAAATTTATTTTATAACAAAACCCATTTATTTCAAGTGACAAAATATTTAAACTCATTTCTTATTAAGTGGGCTTACTCTTTATAAAGCCCTAAACTCATAACATAGTAATTATAGTAGAAATAAAAATTATCACGGTGGCCTTATTACATAAAATGAAACCCAAAATAATAAATTGTACAAGATTTTAAAATAAAATAAATATTCAAATTAAATGAACTTCAAGTCGATCATGGCCACCACAAGTTCTGCCGTCCGGTCCATTACCGCTCATCACGAAACATATTCCCACAACGGGTGAGTCGATAGACTCGATGTGTAACCAACACTAAACATAATAGAATTAGGCACACCATAAAAATCATATGCATACAAAATTCAAAATCATGATGCAAACCCGAACCCAACCTATAAGCCATCCGCTACACTCCACCCGTACCAACTCAGACACCGTGGGGACTACTAAGTCAACCTCCTTCCGCTACACTCCATCGAAGGCGTCATTGCAATCGGCGTGCTCATCGCCCATCGATAATATTGTGGCATAGCCACCATCGTAATGTAACCGGTTACCACTTAGTGAGACCAAGTCATCATATTCACTTAGTGAGACCGAAGTCATCACAATCACTTAGTGAGACCAAGTCATCACTTTCACTTATAACGTTGGTGAGACCGTAGTCAACACCTTCTTCCCTTTCACATAAATCCCAATGCCTCAAATTACAAATATCATGCATAACATATTTTTATTTTACTTTCACATCACTTTTTCACTTGTATAACATTTATTTGAAATCCTAGTAGAAGTAGGAAAACGCATTACCTTAGCACTTTGTACCATAATATGGCACTTTAGCCACTTTCTTTCACTTTCACATTAGCATATATAGCATATTTAAACCATAAAACTATTAAGAATAGTGTGGAATACACACCGATTTGTTTAGCGATTCCTTGAGATTTTGAAAGCAAGATCTAGCGTTTAGATCCTAATTCCTACATTTGGTTGATCAAATATTACTTAGCATAAATTCTATTTTGGTTATAGTATCCAAATCCTAGTAGGATTTGTAAAGAGGCTTACCTTTGATGCCGATTTAATGTTTATTCAAATCCGGAATCTTTGTTTTCCTTCCTTTGATATTCGCCAACCTTGAAACCTCAACATAAATTAGTTTTCGCTTTTAATAATTACAGATCTAATCTTAGTAATCACATAACTTTGGTAGAATGCCTTTAGGGACTTACCTTATGGATTTTTAAAATCCGAAACTTCACCTCCTTTTTCCTTGAAATCGGCAACTTCCTAGATCTCTGAATAGATTAGTTTTGATTAGTTTGATCTAATTGGTGAGATTTGGCCTTGGCGAATGTATAGATTCACTTACCTCAAATCCAGAAGTTGATCTTTATTTCAAATTCTGCAGAAATCACTTGTTAGATTTGATCTATTACTTAATCAAGGAGGAATCTTTTGCCGATTGTATAATGGGGTACTTACCTTGTTTTGAATCCGAAAGATCCCTTATGCTATTCTGGCTATGGCACTATTGTGGATCTCAAAACTTTAGCTTTTGTGATTGATTAGTAGAAGAAAGAAAAGAAAGAAAAGATGGAGAGAGTTTTTGACAAGGGAATTTTGGTTGAAGAGAAGAGAAAAGATTGTTGTTACTTTCACTTGGGTATTTGGCAAGATGTGGAAGAAAAGAGAATGGCTCTTTTCTTTTCTTTCTTTGGCGAATCTATTAGCTTTAGAGTCCCTAATTTAGCCAATTCTTCACTTGTGATAAGGTTTAGTTTTATCAATATGAAACTCCATCAAATCTCCTAATTAGCCAAGAGTTTTTATTGAATGGAACTCCTCCCCTTGTGTAGTCAACCCTCCACTCATGGAGACAAAATTTCATTTCTTTTATTTGTTTCCTAGATGACTCAAACTCGGGCCCAAAAACCTCTTGCATTTGGGCCATTTCCTAGGCCTTAGGTGGCATCTTCAGCCACATTTCCGTGTTCGTTATTGGGTCAAAGTTTATGTTCTTTATATTTTTAGGTCGCTGGCCTAAGCTCCCCTTTGGGCTCTTCAATTCGGCATTAGGGGTCATTTTAAGTTTCCTAAAATTTTCGCATGCTCTGTATTTTCCAAGTTTCCAAAATGTTTAGTTTCCTATTTTGGCTTGGTTTCCAAAATGTTTAGTTTCCTATTTTGGTTTGGTTTCCAAAATGTTTAGTTTCCTATTTTGGTTTGGTTTTCCAAAATGTTCACCTTCCTAATTCCATTAGGTTTCCAAAAATGTCTAAGTTTCCAAAAATGTCCCTTTTCTATTTCCATTTCCATTTCTATTCCATTTTCATTTCCATTTTCATTTCCATTTTCATTTCCATTTTCATTTCCTTACATCTCCATATATTTCCATACGTTTCCATACATTTCCATACATTTCCTTACATTTCCATACATTTCCATACCTTTCCATACATTTCCTTACATTTCCTTACATTTCCATACATTTCCATACATTTCCATTCATTTCCTTACATCTCCATACATTTCCAAGGTTCTAAAGATGCACACCACACATCCATATCACAGTAAACATGCTATTTCATTAAAAAATGCACACAATGGGATTCGAACCTCTTCCCTCAAAGTACTTCACTTGATGCCATAACCCTTGCCCCTTAGGTGGCGTCCCTTGCCACTTTTCCACATCACTTCTTGTTTTAACTTAAAACCAATAATTGTCCAAAGCTTTCTCTTCCATCCTAGGATTTTAAAAACCCTTAATTCACTTCCAACCACCGCCAAAACCTACTACACATGAATTATGCACAAACGCATAACCCCTAATCTAGGATGTTACGCTTCTACCCTCCTTAAAATAATTTAGTCCTCGAAATTACTTACTATCGTTCATCCGCACTGCCTAACTCACCACACTACGCTATTGTCACAAGACTCGATCTTAAAGAACTATCATATTTTCTAGGCACATTCTCTAAGTTCACAATCGAGGTTCCATACACTTCATTAGCAACATAAGATCGAACTAATCTTATAGCGAGTAAAGTAATGAAGTATAATCTATAAATAAGAAACTTACTCGTTGTCTCATCGCGGCGTCACTATCCTCGCTGACTACCGATCGCATAAACTAACCTTGGTCGTCTTGCTTACGAACCTTCAACGCCTCCACTTGGTGCTCCACGACCTTGGCGGAACCATTACCTTTGTTATTCGAACCTCGACCTCGTTGAATTCCTTGTCCCCCCACCGGCTCGATTAACATTCGTGTGTTCTTTGTCGCTCTATCATCGATATCTTTGGGCGATCCTTGAGCATATGGTCCTTAAACCCACATTTAAGACATGCTCCTATCTTTTTCCAACACTCACCGAGTGCTTCCTTCCATAATACTCACAAGGACGACATCTTGTCTCTGGTATCAACTTGTCGACCTTTTGACCCCTCGCCGGGCCTTTTCGCTCATTTCCGACGATCCATAACCTCTCTTGGGTCTATTTCATCGAGTTCGCCTGGTCGAGTCCTTGATTCCTTCACTACCTTAGCCTTTTCAACCAACGTGGAGAACTCCCGCTCTCGATGTGGAGCTATCAATAACCTTAGGTCATCCTTAATCCGTCCTCGAAGCGGACACGGCGTTCATGTTCGGTCGCGACTACTCCTCGAGCATATCGACTTAACCTCGTAAATTCAAACCTCATATGCCGCTTATCGATTTGTTCCCCTGAACTAGTCCTAGAAAAGCTTTTATTTGCTCATCAATATACCGAAAATCGACATACTTCTTCCGATATGCCTCTTTAGCATATTCCCATGTCGATCCTCCGTCGTGGCACCATCACGAAACGATTAGCCACCATTGGTATGCTTCATCACGTAACAGGCTACCATTCCTTTCAACTTCTCCTCGTGGGTCGGTCGAGTTCATCCATAATACGTTCGATTGCTTCCATCCAATACTCGGTGAGACTGGTGCCACACCGGACACTCCACGAAACACCTCGGCCTGTTGGCTCGGAGTCGCTCGCATGCAGATTTTGAGCTCTGAATTTCCACCCGCGCCAGCCACCATTTCTAATACTCGCAACATGGCCTGCGACACAGCCTCATCCCCCGTCTGAGCCTGCTGCTCGACATTAACAGTTGGGGGTGGTGGTGGCGGTGGTAACTCATTGTCAGAACCTTGACCTGATCTAACGGGTTCTGACACAGTTATTCTTCCTCTACCGCGTCCTTGACGACCGCGTCCTCTAGAACTCATTTTCTAGCGTTGAGATCTGATTAAGAAATTTTATGGATTAGTCTTTGTTCCACTTATTTATCAGCGAAGAAGTTTATGGAAAGGGATTTAAGAGTGGTTCTTTCGTATTCATGTAAACACACGTCTTTTCCATTCATTCGCTCATCCATCAAACAAGTATGAACTTTCGTTCATTCGGAGAAACGCGTTGTAGTTTTTGTTGTTGTTGTTGTTTTCCTCACCCGGTATTTTCGTAGTTTTGTCCCTCTGAGGCATTTTCGTAATTTTTTTAGAATAAAACGTTCCTTGGTGTTTTTGTCAAAATTATTTTGAAAATTTTGAAGTCTAGGGTAATTTGGAAAAAGTTTTAAATGGGGTTATTTGGTAGTTTTTTTAACCTCGGGGTATTTTGGTAATTTCTCATAAATCGTGGTAAATTTGTAAAATTTAATAAATCGATGGTATTTCAAAAGTGGGAAAACTCGAGGTTCTTTTCAAAATTGTTCCTTCAAAATGGGAATGTTGCAAAATTTTGAAAATCGAGGTCATTTTGGTAATTTTGTAAGTTAGGGGCAATTTGTAATTTTCCATAAATCAAGGTATTTTGATATTTTACAAGTTAGGGCTTTTTGGAATGTTTATAAAGTAATAAAATTTTGGTAAAACCGTTGAGTAGTGGAATCATTTTATAAACCAAGGGCACTTTGGTAATTTTACCACTAAGGGCATTTTTGTAATTTTTTTGGATCAAAATTTTTGAAAATAATTGTGTATGTAAATAGTTTTCGTGAATTAAGGATAAGAGAAAGAAAGTGATTTAAGAATTTTAATATTAAGTGTTAAAAAATGGCTAATTCCCTTTCGGGTTTTAGATATTGAGTTTAGCTTATGTTGAGCCTTCTTGGTCGGGGTGAACCAAAGCTACGCACTGTGCGTGATTCGAATGGAGGAGGTGAGTCACGGATTGCTTAAATACCAAGCTCCCACTGAAACCATTCCTGACATGCGCATGAGGGGTTGCCACACCATTAAGTCCTCTAGGTTAGGGTGAGCCCAAGTGCGCACTGTAGGATTCAAGAAGAGGAGGTGAGTCACTAGGACCGCTTAAATACCAAGCTCTTCAGATCCCTCCTAGACATGCGTACCATGGTTGCCACACCTAGCTTAATTGACTTAGTCATAGGTTGGTTTGGTGCCTTAAATCTTATGTGTTTGTGTTTGAGTAGTCTAATCCTAGGATTCAAGTTCCTATCATGCTATTCTCGTTCCATGCCTTTTCTACCCTTATATAAATCATGAATCACACATAGAGTTGTGGTACTTACCCGGTGGATCATGGGTTGGGAGACTTAGGGGCCATGTCTTTATACTGTCTATTTGTAAAATACTTTCATAAAACTCATTTGGCCTTATTTTAAAAACGTTTTGGGCCTTAGGCCACGTGTAGAGAGTTTGAACTGGCTCGATACCAAATTGAAACACCCCAAACCCTACTTACGAGAATGGATGGATCGGTATGTTCTCAAGTAACTCGGTCCAAATTCATTCGAATATTTTGAAAACTGTGAGTTTTGGAAGATAGCTCGTTGTGGGTTGGGCTTGAGTTGAAAACAAATTTATTTTTATAACAAAAACCCATTTATTTCAAGTGACAAAATATTTAAACTCATTTCTTATTAAGTGGGCTTACTCTTTATAAAGCCCTAAACTCATAACATAGTAATTATAGTAGAAATAAAAATTAAATCACGGTGGCCTTATTACATAAAATGAAACCCAAAATAATAAATTGTACAAGATTTTAAAATAAAATAAATATTCAAATTAAATGAACTTCAAGTCGATCATGGCCACCACCACAAGTCTCGGTCCATTCATTTCGCTCATCACCAAACATATTCCCTACAGGGTGAGTCGATAGACTCGGTGTGTAACCAACACTAAACATAATAGAATTAGGCACACCATAAAAATCATATGCATACAAAATTCAAAATCATGATGCAAACCAGAACCCAACCTATAAGCCATCCGCTACACTCCACCCGTACCAACTTTGCACAGTGGGGACTACTAAGTCAACCTCCTTCCGCTACACTCCATCGAAGGCGGTGCAGCAATGACGTGCTCATCGCCCATCGATAATATTGTGGCATAGCCACCATCGTAATGTAACCGGTTACCACTTAGTGAGACCAAGTCATCACATTCACTTAGTGAGACCGAAGTCATCACAATCACTTAGTGAGACCGAAGTCATCACTTTCACTTATAACGTTGGTGAGACCGTAGTCAACACCTTCTTCCCCTTTCACATAAATCCCGAATGCCCCAAATTACAAATATCATGCATAACATATTTTTATTTTACTTTCACATCACTTTTTCACTTGTATAACATTTATTTCGAAATCCTAGTAGAAGTAGGAAAACGTACCTTAGCACTTTGTACCATAATATGGCACTTTAGCCACTTTCTTTCACTTTCACATTAGCATATATAGCATATTTAAACCATAAAACTATTAAGAATAGTGTGGAATACACACCTGATTTGTTTAGCGATTCCTTGAGATTTCGAAAGCAAGATCTAGCGTTTAGATCCTAATTCCTACATTTGGTTGATCAAATATTACTTAGCATAAATTCTATTTTGGCTATAGTATCCAAATCCTAGTAGGATTTGTAAAGAGGCTTACCTTTGATACCGATTTAATGTTTATTCAAATCCCGGAATCTTTGTTTTCCTTCCTTTGATATTCGGCCAACCTTGAAACCTCAACATAAATTAGTTTTCGGCTTTTAATAATTACAGATCTAATCTTAGTAATCACATAACTTTGGCCGAATGCCTTTAGGGACTTACCTTATGGATTTTTAAAATCCCGAAACTTCACCTCCCTTTTTCCTTGAAATCGGCAACTTCCTAGATCTCTGAATAGATTAGTTTTTGATTAGTTTGATCTAATTGGTCGAGATTTGGCCTTGGCGAATGTATAGATTCACTTACCTCAAATCCAAGTTGATCTTTATTTCAAATTCTCAAGAAATCACTTGTTAGATTTGATCTATTACTTAATCAAGGAGGAATCTTTTGCCGATTGTATAATGGGGTACTTACCTTGTTTTGAATCCCGAAAGATCCCTTATGCTATTCGGCTATGGCACTATTGTGGATCTCAAAACTTTAGCTTTTGTGATTGATTAGTAGAAGAAAAGAAAAGAAAGAAAAAGATGGAGAGAGTTTTTGACAAGGGAATTTCGGTTGAAGAGAAGAGAAAAGATTGTTGCTACTTTCACTTGGGTATTTGACAAGATGTGGAAGAAAAGAGAATGGCTCTTTTCTTTTCTTTCTTTGGCGAATCTATTAGCTTTAGAGTCCCTAATTTAGCCAATTCTTCACTTGTGATAAGGTTTAGTTTTATCAATATGAAACTCCATCAAATCTCCTAATTAGCCAAGAGTTTTTATTGAATGGAACTCCTCCCCCTTGTGCCGTCCAACCCTCCACTCATGGAGACAAAATTTCATTTCTTTTATTTGTTTCCTAGATGACTCAAACTCAGGCCCAAAACCTCTTGCATTTGGGCCATTTCCTAGGCCTTAGGTGGCATCTTCAGCCACATTTCGGAGTTCGTTATTGGGTCAAAGTTTATGTTCTTTATATTTTTAGGGTCGCTGCCCTAAGCTCCCCTTGGGCTCTTCAATCGGCATTAGGGGTCATTTTAAGTTTCCTAAAATTTTCGCGCGGCTCTGTATTTTCCAAGTTTCCAAAATGTTTAGTTTCCTATTTTGGCTTGGTTTCCAAAATGTTTAGTTTCCTATTTTGGTTTGGTTTCCAAAATGTTTAGTTTCCTATTTTGGTTTGGTTTTCCAAAATGTTCACCTTCCTAATTCCATTAGGTTTCCAAAAATGTCTAAGTTTCCAAAAATGTCCCTTTTCCATTTCCATTTCCATTTCTATTTCCATTTTCATTTCCATTTTCATTTCCATTTTCATTTCCTTACATCTCCATATATTTCCATACGTTTCCATACATTTCCATACATTTCGTTACATTTCCATACATTTCCATACCTTTCCATACATTTCCTTACATTTCCTTACATTTCCATACATTTCCATACATTTCCATTCATTTCCTTACATCTCCATACATTTCCAAGGTTCTAAAGATGCACACCACATCCATATCACATAAACATGCTATTTCATTAAAAATGCACACAATGGGATTCGAACCTCTTCCTCAAAGTACTTCACTTGATGCCATAACCCTTGCCCTTAGGTGGCGCCCTTGCCACTTTTCCACATCACTTCTTGTTTTAACTTAAAACCAATAATTGTCCAAAGCTTTCTCTTCCATCCTAGGATTTTAAAACCTTAATTCACCTCCAACCACCGCCAAAACCTACTACACATGAATTATGCACAAACGCATAACCCCTAATCTAGGATGTTCTGTAATTAAATTTAAGACAACAGAGATGGATGGAGCTGTTAAAGGATTATGATTTATCAATCGAGTACCATCCTAGAAAGGCTAACATTGTGGCAGACGCATTGACTCGTAAGGTTGTATCGGAGTTAAGAGCAATGTTTGCTCATCTTAGTTTGTATGAGGATGGCAGTCTACTAGCAGAACTTCAGGTGAAGCCTCTGTGGTTGGAGCAAATCAAGGAAAAATAATTATCTGATGAAATGTTGGGTCCTTTAATACAACAAGCTGAAAGTGGTATAATAGGGAATTTTGGTTTGAACAAGGATGGTGTACTGTGTTTTCGTGGAAGGGTTTGTATGCCCAAGGATTCAGATTTGAGACAAATGATTCTTCTAGAGGCGCATAGTATCCCTTATGCTATGCACCCCGAAGGAAATAAGATGTATCGGGATCTCTGTGAACAGTATTGGTGGCCAAAGTTAAAGTGGGAGGTTACTGATTTAGTGGGAAAGTGTTTGACTTGTCAAAAAGTGAAGGCGGAACATCAATTACCATCGGGTTTATTGCAACTGGTAAAGATTCCTCTATGGAAGTGGGAGCGGATAACGATGGATTTTGTTAGTGGGTTACCCTTAACACCTACGAAGAAAGATTCTGTCTGAGTGGTAGTAGATCGATTAACGAAGACTGCTTATTTTCTTCCAGTTCGTATGGATTACTTGATACAGAAGTTGTCTAAACTGTATGTATATGAAATCGTGAAGTTGCATGGGGTACCAGCATCTATCATATCAGTCAGGGATCTTAGATTTACATCACGGTTTTGGAAAGCTTTACATGAGGCTTTAGAAACAAAGTTAAACTTCAGTATGGCTTTTCATCTTCAGTCAGATGGACAGTCAGAAAGAGTAATTCAGATTTTGGAAGACATGTTACGAGGATGTGTGATCGACTTCAGATGAAGTTGGGAGGATTTTCTACCGTTGGCAGAGTTCGTGTATAATAACAGTTACCAATCCAGTATCCAAATGGTGCCCTATGAAGCATTATATGGTCGTAGGTGTCATACCCCTACTCGTTGTACTGAATTGGGGGAACGACAGTTGTTGGGTCCTGAACTGATAACTGAGACGGAAGAAAAAGTAAAGGTGATTCGAGCGCGATTAAAGGAAGCTTTGAATAGACAAAAGTCGTATGCGGATCTGAAGCGTAAAGATATTGAGTTTGCGGTGGGAGATTAGGTCTTTTTGAAAGTCTCACCGTGGAAGAAGATTTTTAGATTTGGAAGGAAGGGCAAGTTGAGCCCTAGGTTCATTGGACCGTACCGTGTGTTGAAGCGTGTAGGACCAGTGGCCTATCAACTTGATTTACCTCTAGAGTTGAGTCAGATTCATAGTGTCTTCCATGTTTTTATGCTGAGACGCTATAGATCGGATCCATCGCATGTAGTACCGGTAGAAGAAGTGGAATTAAGGCCAGACTTGTCTTTTGAGGAAGAACCAGTGAAAATCTTAGATCACGATGTTAAGGTGTTAAGAAAGAAGACTGTGCCATTGGTTAAGGTTCTTTCGCATAATCACGGAGCGAAGAAAGCTACGTGGGAGTCAGAGGACGCAATTCGACAACAATATCCTCATCTCTTTTAACCAGGTAAATTTCGAGGATGAAATTTTCTTTAAGGAGGGTAGAGTTGTAACATCCTAAAATCTGAGTATCGATATGATACATGTTTTGGTGCTTAAATTGTGTATAATTAAAATTTTGCATGTTTAATAAAGTCTTGAGAAGAATTGGGAATTATTCAGAATTAGAATAAATTTTAGTAAGGAGTACTTAATTGAAGTGGATCAAGTCACTTTGAGGTTTAAGTAAATTTAAGTGTCAAAAACTAGCATAAGATGAGCTAGTAGCAAGGTGGTGTTGGCGCATGTATGTTTGCTTGAGGGAAAAGGTTCGAATCCTTGAATGTGCATTGAGTTTTGTTTTTATTTTGTTTCTTCTTTCAATGTGTCGGTCATGGATAAGGATTAGGATGAGTTGGATATCATTTTTGGCAAGAAGACCAAAGGAAAAAGGTAAGTAAAAGTTTAAGGAAAAGAATCTCATGATTTAAGGTGATAGGGGGACATAAGGCATGAATCAAGGGTTTTGTTTTGGAAATTTTGAATGGCCAAATTGTCCATGAACATGGATGGCATAGGGGGCTAAGGGGGATGGCGAATTTTGGTGTTGGTTTGGTAGGATTAGGTGCTTGATGAGCACATTTTCCATTTACCATTTGGTGTCTTAGCAAACTTTTGTCTCCAATTTTTCCCTCTCCCTAGCCGAATGTACCATGAGCATTGAGGAAGCAATTGTTGCTTTTGCCATTTCTTCTTTTTGACCATTTCGATCTTAATTTGATCACTCTCTAAAACTTTTCTCTTTTCTTTGTGACCAAACCATATAGCCATCAAAGACCATTTCTTTTCTTCTCTTTTTTCTCTTCATTGCCGAATGCATAATTGCCTCTAAACTTCTCTCTTTTCTCTTCTCCCTATTCTCTTTTCCTCTCTATTTTACTTATCATACAAACACATATTTTTCTTTCATCTATCTTCTATGGCCGAATGTTTGTGATCATCATCATAGCCGAATCTTTCATTCTTCATAACATCTATTTTCAATCATTTTCTTCTATTCAAACTTTGGATCATTGGTAAGAATCATTTCTTTGTCTTTTCTTTTGCTATTTGTTCACCTTGGCGAATGTTAGAATGTCTTGGAAGAGACCTTTTAAACCGATTAACCAATCACTTATTCAAATGTTTTCTTTCATTATTTTTAGTGAAATAGTGGAAGGGTCGAATCATCATCTTTTCGGAGAAATCTTGAAGTTCATTTAAGATTTGATCATAACGTTCAATGGATTCTTTTGAGATCATTTAGAATATTAAGGTAAGCCGAATTCACTCTTTTAAGCAATTAGTCTTAAGATAATGATCCTTTGTCTATGAAGGCAAGCAAGATAGGGACGAAAAGGGTTGTTAATAGTGTTCAGAAGAGGGGTGGTTCCGTTATTCCCCCTAAATTCCAGTGAAAGACTATTTTGGGAATCTGAGACTTTCCACCGGGTTATGGACCCTCATCCGGTGAAAATCAATTATTCGAAGTTGTACGTACCCCCGAGCCATTGTTTACTCGTGGTTCTGAACCTTTGATCAGAGAGAAATCGCAAATAGTGGTTGTTTGAGATTCCGAGGGTAAGATCTAGATCGCTTAACATTAGTATAGTTTTATAAGTATTAGTGTTCTAATCAAGTGTGACACGTATATAGGTATCGACAAGCGAGAAAGTGTAGTTCTCACAGTAATCAGGTGTGTGACTTCACACTTCTCTCATGGGTTATACTATATCGTAAGCGTTAAAATAAAAATCGTAAATTCGGTGAAATAAAAAAATAAAAAAATGTTATATTAATACTTTTATGTGAATGCATGAAACCGAAATTGAAGTTGTGGAAAATTATGGATTTGCCCTTAATGGGTTATTTTGTGAAAGAAAGTGATATTTTGTGCCAAATCGAAATATGTTGTTTTATGGGCCAAATCAAAATATGTTGTTCTATGGGCCAAATCGAAATATGTTGTTTTATGGGCCAAATCGAAATATGTCGTTTTATGGGCCAAATCGAAATATGTTGCTTTATAGGCCAAATTGAAATATGTTTTTTATGGGCCAAATTGAAATACGTTGCTTTATAGGCCAAAAGTGATATTAATACATGAGCTAAATGTGATATGATATGAAATGGGACAAGTTGCTAGATCGTTAAATGGGCCAAATTGCTATTTTGACTAATGGGACAAATGGATAAATTGTAATATGAGTTTTATTAAAATTACCTTACAAATATTTTGTTATGCATTATTATATACATGACTACATGGGTTGGGATAATTGATGAAGAGAAGAAAGGCCTGATGCCAAAAATCTAGATCGGTGACTCTGTCACGATGGCCTGCTGCCCAAAAATCTAGATTGGTGGTTCTACCACGAATATTATAAATGGCCTATTGCCACAAATCTTATAAATGGCCTGTTGCCACAAATATTATAAATGGCCTGTTGCTACAAATATTATAATTGGCTTAAAGCCTATTATTGGTGTGTTGGCGGGGTGGGCTGGCTTGATCCCACAGTGTGATGGTTGGTACTGTGGTGTGTGTAGATGGAAATTAGGCTTGGTTGGGAATTGCATATCACATGCATTATTATTATTATTTTATATACTTGATTTATATATATATATATTGAACATTTGCAAAATGGGCTCAAACCCAATTATATGTTTATATGGTTTTGGCCCAGTGAATACGGTAAGTGGGTACACATTGAGTTCTAAGTAACTCACCCCATTTTTTCTTACCCCTCTCAAGTAATAATAATTGATGGAGACTTGGGTCGGAGATGACTTCGTGTGGAAGCTATACTACAAATGGTGTTTTATATAACTTTAAAACTTCTTTAATAATTCTTATTAAGTGCTATTTTAATGGTGATGTATAAAGGCTCTTTAATTATTTTCATGGATTTTATTATGCGGATGAATTTTATTATGTTTTAGTTTTCCTAAGTTGGACTGATTTAGTTTTCATAAATGTTTTTCTAAAACTCTCGCATAGAATAAAGGTTTTTCTTAAATATCACTGAAACTTAGGAAATTCTTTTAAAACTCTTCGATGAAATATTTCGAATAAATAAATTAAAATTTTAATCAACTACTATTCTGTAAATCAAATGATAAACTCTTGGGTTTTTAATCATGGATTTCAAATAAACCTCGATTTTCAATAAAGTCATTTTCTTAATCGTTTTGGAAATTTGATTTTCTACATCGTTGATGATTTGAATGCATGTTCAATTTGTGTGGCATGCCAAAATCTGGGCTAAATGCATAGGCCGGGTTTTGGGCTGTTACAATAGGACTAGGGTGGATGACATACCTTAGTATTCCTACTAGGGCTGCTACCCCCTTCATGTTCATAAGGGGTTTTTGGGCCTCTCTCACATTGGGTACAATTACGAGTACTTCTTAGGCCTTTTTGACCTAGTACTTTGTAATGTAATCCAACTCGATTTAGTTTTTCAATTTTTCAAAATAAACTTTAATATTCATATATAAAATAATTTTCTCATCCCTATTTTACCCCCAAAAAAATTTTGAAGATTTTACCCCTAGTAAAATTTCAAGAAAATATGTCCAATATTTCATAACTTAACATGTTCATTATGACCGAATGTTTTATTTTCATTGTTAGGCTTCAAAACAGTCCAAAAACATTAAGTCATTCTTCATATCATTTTTTAAGTAATACATATAGGGTGCGAATGGATCATTTCCATTTCTATTTTCATTTCCATTTCCATTTCCATTTTTGGAAACCTACATTCATTTCCAAATAATTTCATTTCTTCATTTCGGAGAAAGCCGTAATCATTCTTGAATGTTTCCCATTTCTCTTTTCCTATTCATTTCGTTCATTTCTATTTAAACATGTAATTCATTTATGGTTTCAATGAGCTAGAGGAGGGACCGATTGGACATATGTAGTTGTGGCTCAAATAATTTATAATTATGTTCCAACTTTTTACCTATTAATTATAAACTAATTTAGTCATGAAGTCATTCCACTGTAGTATCATGACTGAGTTTTCCCCAACGACATACCATTATGAAAGCAACTACTTAGTGCTCGTCCAATGGCCTTGTCATAAATGTGTTCCTCATAGAATATCATTGATCTTTTTGGGGTAATGTCCGTTCTCCTAATATGATCCTATTTTATCTCATGGTAACCATTACTTCTTCCTTCATGAAAAGTCAATCACTATCAAATAGTGATCAAGTCATCCATCATAAAAACGGACGACACGTGGCCACATTTACTTTTCACCAACCATGTAATGTCAATGAGAGGATATCATTTACCCATGTTTTGGGCTATGAATTCCACTATTGTGAATGATGCTGCGTACTACAGAAGTCGTACACCCAAAGCACCAGCTTTCGATTCCTTATCTATTTGAACTTAGGCTTTTACTTACATCAAAGTGTATTGATAAACTGAAATAGTAACATATTTTAATCCCATATTTAGCATACTTTAGGATGATTTTTTCCCTTTAATTATGGAAATAGGTGCTTCTAATCCTTTGTTTTCATGTTTTGTACTCAGTAGAGCACCAAAGGATAAAAAGAATGAATAACGGGCCAAAAATGGAGAAAATGGGCCAAAGCATGAAATCCACACGGCCTGGGCCCAAGACCACACGACTGTGCCTCGCAAGAAAAGTCAACCACGACCTCGACCCCGAAATACACAGTCGTGCCTCATCAACAGGATTGACCACGGCCTGGCCACGACTTACACGGGTGTGTGCCATGGGCGTGTCTCTACCGCAGGAAATAATAATTCTATTCGGATTAAGGTACGTAGAGGCAAAGAAACATAATCTAAAAGCCTATATAAAGACCCTAGAGGCCAACCTTTAGGAGGGCGTTCAACTAGGCCAAGGAGCCGAGCCAGAGCAGTTAAATTTAGGGATTTACTTGAAGAAAGCCACTTGATCCATCTCAAGAAGCCAGAATTATACTCAAGACAGAGGATCTCCCTTCAAATCCTTTAGGGGGTTTTAGGGATTTCTTATATTTTGTTTTATCTTTTCTTTTGAGATGTTTTCTTTTACAATTATGAACTAAACCATCAAATACTTGAGGGGATGAAACCTAAGACAAATCTTGTTATTGTTATCTGAGCTGTATGATAAATATTTGATTTGTTCTTGACTATGTGTTCTTAATTCATGCTTTGGTATTTCCAAGATATTGATTCAAGTTTGATGTGCTTAAGTAGAAGAGGAAGAGACCCTGTCTAAGAGTAGATCTAGCATAGTTAAGTGGAGTTGCTCATGCGCCTAGAGATAAGGTGATTAAAATCTACCAGATTAGGGCCAAACCTAATATGGGAGTCCATAGATCGAATTAATGCAAATTTAGGGGTTTTAATTAGAAAGAGATTTCAATAAATAAACCTAGGGTTAGATGTTAATAGCCTTGAAGAGAGGGATTAATATAACTTAGGGAATCCTATGGATCAAGTCAAATGAATAAATCGTCCGGTTTAGAGTTAGATAACAAGAGAAGTCTAGGTGGATTCTTCCTTAGGTATTGTCCAAATCAATCGGTTTTCTCTCAAGTCTTTTCCCCAATTTCTTCTTTGTCTTTGCATTTTTAGTTTAGTTGAATAGTTAATTTTACGTTAGATAAAAATTCCCTTAATTAATAGGCTAAATAATAGAAAGAGAGTTAATATTAGTACTTTAGGTTCCTCTGGGTTCGACAATTCGGTCTTGCCGCTAGCTATACTTGTAACACCCCAAATCGACCTAGACGTTACGACCGGATCTGGCATGTCACATGGAAAGGTTGTTTAAAGAAACTTTGAGATCATGTAAAAAACTTTCGAGTTTTGATTCAAATTTGAAAATCAAATTCGACTTTAAGGTTTTCTTGCAAAATGTTATTAATATTACTAACTACCGAACTTGTTTTATATCACAAAATTAAACTCAGTGGTTTTCTATAGTGTGACGTTTTGGAAACAATTACTGAAGCTTTAAGAAAATCCTGAGTTTATTTATTGATAGTTTGTGGTTCGTTGTTAATATTTTGAAAAATAGTTATTTAAAATTTTAGGAAAACCCCGTTTGATCGTTTCATGATAGATAATAACCGAGTTAAAGCAAAAACCAAATTAAAATCCTAGTGGCCTTATTACAGAACATAATCCCAAATTAAAATATTCATCTAATGCAAAGTAAAAAGGAGATTACTAAAATAACGATGTATGGCCACGACAGAGTCCACCTCGGCACCAAATCCTCACTGCTGGGTTTTACCTGCAAGATTAAGCAGAGGGGTGAGTTACGAGAACTTAGTGTGTAATTCCCCCATACGAAAAAAATTGGGCCTGGGTCAATTCAAATACTAACTGGGGCTTAGCCCTAACGAAATCAAATTGGGCAAAGCCCATACAGAAACGAACTGGGCCTTAGCCCTATTAACATGGCATAGTAGATAATGAATGCAATGCAATACAACCCAGCTGAACCTAGTAATCCATCCGCTACACACCACTCGACCAACCAAAACACACCGATGGGGATTTCTACAATCAACCCTCATCCGCTACACACCATCGATGGCAGTCATGCTACTCATCAAAGAAATTGTGCCAGTGCCACCGAAATAATGTGATAGAGTCACCGAAATACACTGCCCCTTTTCATCAATATCATATCCCAGTCCCATGCAACATATTATCATAATGTGATGAATGCAATACATATCTCTATGTACATCAGATAATCTATTCACACATATAGTCATGCTAAGTTATTCGAATGGCATAGTCATTAGTGTTATTTCCTTGGTATCCCCAACTTACCCACTGCGTATCCCAATTGTCACATGCTTATTTCAACTTTTAGCCAATACACATATTAATGCAAAACAGAAAATGAAGGTGTGTGGTTTACACACCTGATTATGCAAAGGACTATACACTCTTAATCGCTATCACTCTCACTAGCGGGAATAACAACGATTTGCCTATCCCAAACAGATGTCGGCTCTCTACAACAACCCGGCGTAAAAATTTGGGATTGCTAACACTGCACGCCATTTGAACTTAGGAGCGGAGACTGCGAGTCCACTCCCTTTAGGCTCCCTTATCGATGCCTCCTTAGGACGGTTAGCACTTGCATCCATGAAGAGAGTTCGATTAGTAAGGTACCATAGTGAAATCAGTGATTGTCTAACAAGAGGTTTGGTTATGGTAGAGCACAATGAAGAGAGACTAATTGTATAGAACTAGAGAGAAACTCCTTACCTTAATTATCAACGCAGCTTGGTCCTATCCCCTTGACTGATTTCCTAAATAACTCATAAGTTAGAAGTGATGCTCCCCAAAAATAAAGAAGAAATGGCCTTTCGGCCTAAAAACTCTTATTAAGAATGTCCATCCATCACCCATATTTGGCCAAAACTAACTTACCAAGATGCTTTAGATTTGACCACTACGACAAGAGCTCCGGCTTCCTTACAACAAGCAAAACCGATTGGAAAGGGACTTTCGGCAACCAAAGGAATCCTAGCACCTTGCTTCTTGATGTTCGACTAATAAGAAAAGATGAAAGATATGGGTTTAGTTTGACACAAGAGGGGTTTCGGCTCAAGAGTAGCACAAGAAATAGAGGTGCTAAAAAAAGAAAAGAAGAAGAAAAGAAGTGTAGAAGAAGAGTGATTAGGCTAAGGTATAAGGAAGTCAAAGAAAATGAAAGGGTGTAGAAGGTGATTCGGTCAAGAGAAGAAAGAAATAGAGGAGATGAAATGTTGAGAAAGTTCGGCTAAAAGAAAAGAAAAGATGAGAAGAGGATTCAGCTATGGTATGAGCAAAGGAGAAAAAGAAAACGAAAACTTGAAGGGAAAAGATGGAGAGGAAAATGCAAATGGTCACTTATATAGGCTTGGCTAACACCCAAACGAAAAGAAAAAATGGAGAGAAAAGAGAGTAATTTTGGTATAGAGAATAGTAACTGCCGAAAATGCAAATGAGAACCAAAATGCACCAAAGAATTTTTGGTGCACCAAAAGGAAAAAGTTTCACAACACTCAAGTGGTTCGGTTTGCTCTCTCAATTCCCCAAATGCTGAAATTCCTTTGCTAAACACCCTATAGCCGAAATTCACCTCCTACCTCTCCAACAGTAGGCCAACTCTCACCCACCCTCTCAAATCCCTTATTTTTCTCCCCCACTCACTCACTATCCCCCATTTCGAATTGGTTGACCAATTCAAACTCCCCAAGCTCCTCTCCTCCATTCATTTGAAAACTTTTGACTCATTTAAAAACCACCTAGGTAATGTCCCAGCCGAATGCCACCTCTTCCCTACCTTGAGCACAAAAAAATTAAACTCCATAGTGCAGCAGATGGGATTCGAACCTTTCTTCCCTTGTTTTCCTTGTGACGCCAACTCCACTAAGCCAGTTTGCTTCCTTTTGTTAACACAACACCAAATTTTATACTTAAGTCTTGCCTCCACTAGCTCACCCTCACAAAGTGCCCTAAAACCAAAATTTCACCAAGGCCCCAGCTCGACCCCGAGCCTTCCCAAGACCCTCAAACATACCCAAATGACAAGCATAACTAGCCAAATGCATGAAATAGTGCAAAATGCAGAACCCCAAATTTTAGGATGTTACATTTCTACCCCTTAAAGAAATTTTGATCTCAAAATTTACCTGATTAAAAGAGATGAGGGTATTGCTGTCGAATTGCCTCTTTTGGCTCCCATGGCTTCCACTAAACCATGATTACGCCATAACACTTTGACCAATGGAACAGATTTTCTTCTCAACATCATAACATCCCGATCTATATTCTGCACTGGCTCTTTTTCAAAAGACAAGTCATGTCTTACTTTAATTTCTTCCACTGACACTACGTGAGATGGATCTAAACGATAGCGCTTAAGCATTGAAACATGTAATACATTACGTATCTGACTCAACTCCGAGGTAACTCAAGCTGATAAGCTACTAGTCCCACATGTTTCAACACCCGGTAAGGTTCGATGAACATGGGGTTGAACTTGCCCTTCCGTCCAAATCTTAAAACCTTCTTCTAGGGTGAGACTTTCAAAAGACATAATCCCCCACTAAAAATTCTATTCCTCTACGCTTCAGATCTGCATATGATTTTTGCCTATCAGAAGCTTCCTTCAACCGAGCCTGAATCAACTTAATATTTTTCTCAGTCTCTGAGATCAATTTCGGACCCAACAACTGTCGCTCACCCAACTCTGTCCAGCAGGTAGGGGTATGACACCTACGACTATACAACACCTCGTAGGGTGCCATCTGAATGCTGGATTGATAGCTATTGTTGCATGCAAATTCTGCCAATGGTAGAAAATCCTCCCAACTACCTTTGAAGTCAATTACACAGCCCCTTAACATGTCTTCCAGGATCTGAATTACCCTTTCAACTGACCATTAGTTTGAGGGTGAAACGCTGTGTTGAAATCTAGCCTTGTACCCAAAGCTTCATGCAACGCCTTCCGGAACTATGATGTAAACCTAGGATCCCTATCTGATATAATAGACACAGGTACCCTATACAACTCACAATTTCTGCCACATATAGCTTGGCTAACTTCTATAACGAATAGTCGATATGAACCGGTATGAAGTGTGCAGACTTAGTCAACTGGTCAATGATTACCCACACTGAATCTTTCTTAGTAGGCGTTAGGGGCAGCAAACTAACAAAGTCCATCGTTATCCTCTCCCATTTCTAAAGTGGAATCTTCACCAGTTGCAGCAACCCCTAAGGTAACTCATGTTTGTTTCACTTGCGGCATGTTAAACATTTACTCACAAAGTCAGTAACCTCCCGCTTTAGCCCTGGCCACCAATACAGTTCGCATAAATCCCGATACATCTTGCTTCCACTGGGATGCATATTGTATGGGCTACTATGAGCTTTCGCAGAATCATCTGCCTCAACCTAGAGTCCTTCGGCATACAAATTCTTTCACTAAAACATAATACCCTTTCATTATTCAACCCAAAATCCACTGCCTCTCCTTTTTGCACTTGCTAAATTTGAGAACCCAACAATTCATCTAATAATTGCTTCTCTTTAATCTGACCTACCTATGTCAGCTTTATCTGAAGTTCTGCTAATAGACTACCATCCTCATAAAAACTGAGATGAGCAAACATTGCTCTCAAATCTGATATCACCTTACGAATTAACGTATCTACCACCACGTTAGCTTTACCCGGGTGATATTCGATTGAGCAATCGTAGTCTTTCAGCAATTCTATCCACCGCCGTTGCCTTAAATTCAACTCCTTTTGGGTAAGGAGATATTTTAGGCTCTTATGGTCGGTGTAGATGATCAACTTTTCTCCATACAAATAGTGTCTCCAAATTTTCAGGGCGAACACCACAGCAGCTAGCTCCAAATCATGAATGGGATAGTTCATCTCATGCGGCCTTAGTTGACGAGATGCATACGCTAGTACCTTCCCTTATTGAATTATCACACATCCCAAACCTGTGTGCTATGCATCACAATAGATGACAAATTCCTTCTCTGCCTCAGGCTGAATCAACACTAGTGCCTTAGTCAAAATCCTCTTTAGCTTCTCAAAGCTTTCCTGTTGCTTATCGGCCCAAACAAATGGTACTTCTTTCTACAATAACTTGGTTAAAGGTTTAGCAACCCCTCAATGAATCTTCCGTAGTACCTAGCCAAACCAAGAAAACTTCAAATTTCTAACACAGACTTTGGCGGTTTGTAGTCCAAAATAGCTTCGATCTTTCGAGGATCAACCCTAATCCCCTCGGCAGAAACAACATGCCCCAAAAAGGTCACTTCTTTTAGCCAAAATTCACACTTGCTGAATTTGGCATACAGTTACTTTTCTCTTAATATCTGCAGAACCACCCGGAGATGCAAATCATGCTCCTCTTCAATCGTTGAGTACACCAAGATGTCATCTATGAATACCACCACAAACTGATCTAGATAGGGTTGAAAGACTCAGTTCATCATATCCATAAAAGCGGTGCATTTGTTAACCTGAATGGCATCACCAGAAACTCGTAATGTCCATACTGAGTTCAGAACGTAGTCTTATGAATACTTGCCTCCTTGACCTTTAGCTGATGTTACCAGATCTCAAGTCTATCTTTGAGAAAACTAAAGCTCCTCACAGTTGATCGAATAGGTCGTCAATCCTTGGTAGCGGATACTTGTTCTTGATTGTCAACTTGTTCAATTACCTATAGTCAATGCACATATGCATCGACCCATCTTTCTTCTCAATGAACAATACCAGCGCTCCCCATAGAGACACACTTGGTCGAATAAAACCACGGTCCAACAGCTCCTGGATCTGAGCTTTAAGTTCTACCAGCTCTTTCGGCACCATCCTATATGGGGCGATAGACGCCGGAGCCGTTCCTGGCAATAGCTTAATGCCAAATTTGACCTCACAATCCTGTGGCAATCCCAGAAGCTCTTCAGGAAAGACTTTCGAGAACTCTTTCACCATCCTAACATCCCTACAGCACTTCATTAGCATCTAAAGCGCTGATGAAAGCTAGGTACGCCTCGTAACCTTTTCGCACCATCCTTTCAGCCTTTAGTGCCGACACCACATTGGACGAGTAATTCCTTCTTTCTCCTATCACCAGTACCTCCTTATCCTTAGAAGTCTTCAATATCATGCACTTAGCAGAGCAATCCAAGTTCACTCGATTCTTAACTAGCCAGTCCATGCCTAAAATCAAATCGAACTTGCCGAACGGTAATTCCATCAAGTCTGCTGGGAAAATAATTTCTTGCACTTCTAAATGCACATTCCTAAATAGTTTATTCACTACTACAGATTGTCCTAGAGGGCTAATCATAGACATTCCTCTATCAGCAATCTCAGATTTAACACCCAAAGTCCCGGATACAGTACAAGCAGCATATGAATGTGTAGACCCAATATCTATCAAAGCTGTAAAGGGTACACCAAATATAAGGAACGTACCGGTTATGACATTCGGTGCGTTGCCATCCTCTCGTCGTCGAGCTGCATCAACTAACCCTGGCTGTCTTTCATCTATACTACTAGCACCTCTGCCTGGTGCTCTACGACCATGACCAAAACCATTTCCCCCTCTGACCGGACCACAACCCCTCGGCGGCTGCTGACCACCTCTTCTTGCTTGAACAATACCCTCACCTACCGCCCGCATCCTAGTCACCTTATGTGGATAGTCTTTATTAAATGATCCTTAGATCCACACTTGAAGCATCCTCCGGTTCTTCTCTAACACTCCCCGAATGTAATTTCCCACACAAAGCACACGGTCGAGTCTGTCTAACAGCAACAGGCATCGCAACTCAGCCTGGCCCATCAAACCTAAGCATCTTTTGGAACCCCCTAGTAGACCCTGACGCCCCAAAACTTCTCTTATTTATGCCCTTATCTTTGTCTCGGTTCTGCCTCTTAGAACGCTTCACCTCTTCGGTAATTTTTACCTTCTCAACCAATATAGCAAAATCTCTTTCTCGCTGCAGAGCTATCAATACTCGTAGCTCATCTCGCAGACCATCCTCGAATCAAACACAACATTCACAATCAGTTGCAACGATACCCTGAGCGTAACGACTTAGGCGTAGGAACTTTGCATCATATTTAGCCACAGATTTACCCCATTGAACCAAATTTAGAAATGCTTTTCTCTGGGCGTCCACATAGTTCGCCCCAACATATTTTCCCGAACGTTGTTTTAAAGAAGTCCCAAGTAATACGGTCCGCTGGAGTACCATCCCTCACTGTAAGCCACCACTAGTACGCCTCATCCCGTAGAAGAGACACTATTCCTTTCAAATTTTTCTCTGCTGTACAATCTAGCTCATCCATGATTCGTTCAATAGCCTCCAACCAGTATTCAGCTACATTTGGGGCCACACCAAAATGCCCCTAAATATCTCAGCCCCATTTGCCCAAAGTCATCAGAGATAAATTTTGGGGCCACTGATCTATTACTTGCCCCAGAACCCGTTCCAAGACTCATTACATAGCTTGGGACAAAGCATCGTCCCCTCCAGCTCGATCATGAGACCCCGCCTTGGTCACCGGTGGCGCAGGTGCTTCTATATCAGGCATGTGCCCAGATGCCTCAGATCCAACCCCAGTACCTCGGCCTCTACCTTGGCCGCATCCACAACGTCCACGTCCTCTAGCGTTCATGTTAAAATAATTGACTTAATCTGATTACAAATTTTATGGATTAGTATTTCACTTCAATGTTTATTAACAATGTTTTTGTAAAATGAGTATAGTAGTTGTTTTCACGAATCGAATTTCCTAATGTCTCAGTCTCTAAAGTCTTAACTCTTATAGCTAGCAGCCATAAAACACTAATTCTAAGAGTTTTCTTTCCAAAATCATTTTATAATATCAAACAAAGTCAGAAGACTTACAAATTTGGTGTCGGAGACTCGGGTGCCATACTTCCAAAAAGGCATACATTTCTTAAACCAGATTTCAAACCAATTTTGGAAATCATTTTTGAAACCCATTCCACAGCCGAGTTTTACAACCTAGCTCGATACCATAAAATATAACACCCCAATCACGGCCTAGACGTTATGACCGAATCTGGCATGTCACATGGAAAGGTTGTTTAAAGAAACTACGAGATCATGTTAAAATTTTTGAGTTTTGGTTCAAATTTGAAAATCAAATTTGACTTTAAGGTTTTCTTGCAAAATGTTGTTAATATTAATAATTACCGAAACTTATTTTATATCACAAAATCAGACTCAGTGGTTTTCTGTAGTGTGACGTTTTGGAAACAATTATTGAAGCTTTAAGAAAATCCCGAGTTTATTTATTGATACTTTGTGGTTCGTTGTTAATATTTTTGAAAAACAGTTATTTAAATTTTTAGGAAAACCCCATTTGATCCTTTCATGATAGATAATAACCGAGTTAAAGCAAAAGCCAAATTAAAACCCTAGTGACCTTATTACAGAACAAAATCCTAAATTAAAATATTTATCTAATGTAAAGTAAAAAGGAGATTACTAAAATAACGATGTATGGCCACCACAAAGTCACCTAGGCACCAAATCCTCACTACTGGGTTTTACCTGCAAGATTAAGCAGAGGGGTGAGTTACGAGAACTCAGTGTGTAATTTCCCCATACGAACAAAACTGGGCCTGAGCCAATTCAAATACTAACTGGGCCTTAGCCTTAACGAAATGAAATTTGGCGAAGCCCATATAGAAATGAACTGGGCCTTATCCCTATTAACATGGCATAATAGATAATAAATGCAATGCAACCCAGTGAGCCTAGTAATCCATCTGCTACACACCACCCGGCCAACCAAAACACACCAGTGGGGATTTCTACAATCAACCCTCCTCCGCTACACACCATCGATGGCAGTCACGCTGCTCATCGACGAAATTGTGGCAGTGTGGCAACGAAATAATGTGACAGAGTCACCAAAATACACTGCCCCTTTTCATCAATATCATATCCCAGTCCCGTGCAACATATTATCATAATGTGATGAATGTAATACATATCTCAATGTACATCAGATAATCAGAACACACATATAGTCATGCTAAGTTATTCGAATGGCATAGTCATTAGTGTTACTTACCTGGTATCTCCAACTTACCCACTGTGTATCTCAATTGCCGTTACAGTTACTTCAGCTTTTAGCCAATATACATATTAATGCAAAACAGACAAATGAAAGTGTGTGGTTTACACACCTGATTATGCAAAGACTATACACTCCTAATCACCGTCTCTCTCACTAGCGGGAATAACATCGATTTGCCTATCCCAAATAGATGTCGACTCTCTACCACAACCCGATGAAAAATCTCAGATTGTTGACACTGCACGCCATTTGAAATTAGGAGCGGAGACTGTGAGTCCACTCCCTTTAGGCTCCCTTGCTGATGCCTCTTTAGGACGGCTAGCACTCGCATCCATGAAGAGAGTTCGATCAGTAAGGTACCATAGTGAAACCAGTGATTGTCTAACAAAGAGGTTTGTGATGGCAGAGCACAATGAAGAGAGACTAATCGTATAGAACTAAAGAGAAACTCCTTACCTTATTTATCAACGCAGCTTGGTTCTATCCCCTTGACTGAGTTCCTAAATAACTCACGAGCTAGAAGTGATGCTTCCCAAAAAATAAAGATGAAATGGAATTTCACCTAAAAACTCTTATTAAGAATGTCCATCCATCACCCATATTCGGCCAAAACTAACTTACCAAGATGCCTTAAATTCAACCACTGCTGACAAGAGCTCTGACTTTCTTACTACAAGCAAAACCGATTAGAAAGGGACTTTCAGCAACCAAAGGAATCCTAGCTCCTTGCTTCTTGATGTTCGGCTAATAAAAAAGATGAAAGATACGGGTTTAGTTTGACATAAGAGGGTTTCGGCTCAAGTGTAGCACAAGAAATAGAGGTGCAAAAAAAAAAAAAAAGAAAAGAAGTGTAGAAGAAGAGTGATTAGGCTAAGGTATACGGAAGTCAAAGAAAATGAAAGGGTGTAAAAGGTGATTCGGTCAAGAGAAGAAAGAAATAGAGGAGATGAAATGTTGAGAAAGTTCGGTTAAAAGAAGAGAAAAGACTAGAAGAGGATTCGGCTATGGTATGAACAAAGGAGAAAAAGAAAACAAAAACTTAAAGGGAAAAGATGGAGAGGAAAACGCAAATGGTCACTTCTATAGGCTTGGCTAACACCCAAACGAAAAGAACAAATGGAGAGAAAAGAGAGTTATTTTGGTATAGAGAATAGTAAATGCCGAAAACGCAAATGAGAACAAAAATGCATCAAAGAATTTTTGATGCACCAAAAGGAAAAAGTTTCACAACACTCAAGTGGTTTGGTTTACTCTCTCAATTCCCTAAACACTGGAATTCCTTTGCTAAACACCCTATAACCGAAATTCATCTCCCACCTCTCCAACATTCGGCCAACTCTCACCCATCCTATCAAATCCCTTGTTTTTCTCCCCCATTCACTCACCATTCCCTATTTCGAATTGGTTGACCAATTCAAATTCCCCAAGCTCCTCTCCTCCATCCATTTGAAAACCTTTAACTCATTCAACAACCACCTTGGTAGAATCCCAGTCGAATGCCACCTTTTCCCCACTTTGAGCATAAAAAAATTAAACTCCATAGCGTAGCAGATGGGATTCGAACGCTTCTTCCCTTGCTTTCCTTGTGACACCAATTCCACTATGCTTCCTTTCGTTAACACAACACCAACTTTTATACTTAAGTCCTGCCTTCACTAGCTCACCCTCACAAAGTGCCCTAAAACCAAAATTTCACCAGGACCCCGGCTCGACCCTGAGCCTTTCGAAGACCCCCGAACATACCCAAATGACAAACATAGCTAGCCAAACGTCTGAAATAGTGCAAAATGCAGAACCCCAAATTTTAGGATGTTACAATTCTACTGTTAGATAGGTGTGCTTGCCTCCATCGTTGTCTTAGTTAGTTTCCAGGTTCGATCATTCTTTTTATAAATTTTTAAGACTCGACAGACACGATCAAGTTTTTAGCGCCGTTGCCGGGGAACTAAAATATTAAGAATGCTCAATTTTTATTACTTTAGCCTTTTTATATTTTATTATTTTTGCAATTAAATTTTATTTTTATTTTCTAAATTTCTTTCTTTTTCTCTTTTCCTAGCAGGTACCTTTAGTTTATGGCTAAAAGGAACCCGATAGGACCACTACATTATGATAGTGATATTGAAGGAATCGCACGCAGAAATCGTAGAGAAGTAAGGTGTGGCTTAAATTACATACAAGGAGAGCAAGAGGACGAAACCAATACCACCGAAAGGATGGTTGAGAACAATCCGCCACATCAAGATATGGCCTACCATCATGCTCCTTGAACTATGTATGATTATGCTAAACCTAATTTAACAGGAGCTGAATCAAGTATTGTTAGGCCTGTTATAGCTGCTAATAATTTTGAATTAAAACCTAATACTATACAAATGATTCAACAGTTTGTTCAATTTGACGGTTTGCAAGACGAAGACCCAAATACTCATTTAGCTAATTTTCTAGAATTCTGTAATACCTTCAAAATAAATGGTGTTTCTAATGTTGCCATTCGTCTTCAGTTATTTCCCTTTTCTTTGAGGAATAAAGTCAAACAGTGGTTACATTCTCTTCCACGAGGATCAATCACAACATGGGACCAAATGACTTAAAATTTTTACTAAAATATTTTCCACAGGCCAAAACGACCAAATTAAGGAATGAAATCTCTTCTTTTGTGTAGATGGATTTAGAAACATTATACGATGCATGGGAGAGATACAAGGATCTGTTGAGAAAGTGCCCACACCATGGCTTACCCTTGTGGTTACAAGTCCAAACTTTTTACAATGGTGTGACCCCCTCAACCCAACAGTTAATTGACTCAGCTGCCGGCGAAACCCTTAATAACAAAACTCCTGAAACAGCTTGCGAGTTTATAGAGGAGTTGTCACTAGATAACTATTAGTGGCAAGTTATAAGGACAAAGCCAACTAAAGCAACCGAAGTTTTCAATCTCGACGTATTCACCATGCTATCAAGTTAGGTAGAGATGATGAATAAAAAGATTGATGGTTTATGTGGTTCTTTACAGGTACATCCAGTTATGCAATGTGATTCAAACCTAGGAGGTATGGCGAATCCTGAGTACCCACCCTACAATCTGGGCATGGAAAGTGAACAATTAAACTATACGGTAACAATTTTAGACCTCAAAATAACCCCTATAGTAATACTTATAATCTAGGTTGGAGGAACCACCCCAATTTCTCGTGCGGTGGCCAAGAAAATCAGAGACAACAACCACCCCTCCAAACTTTCAATAACAGCCCTATCCACAGGAAAAGAAGCTGAACCTTGAATAGATGCTGACAAAATTCATAGCTGTGTATGAAACATGCTTTTAAAACATTGAGACAACACTTAAAAATCAACAAACATCGATTAAAGAAATCGAGAACCAGTTAGGGCAACTCGCACAGCTGATCTCCATAACGAACACTAGGTAGCTTGCCAAGTAACACTGAGACTAATCCCAATGAGCAAATTCAAGCCATAATAACTCATGATAGTGAAAAGTTAGTTGAATCTGAACCTGAGCCAAGGCAATAACTTGTGGCAAGTGAAGGTAAGGTTGAGGTAAGCCAAGAAAAGCCAAAACTAGTAATTAAAGAATACAAACCTCGTATACCTTTCCCCAATGCAATAAAGGAAGACGACACAAAAGAATAGTTTGGTAAGTTCCTTAAACTCTTAAAGAAATTACATATTAACTTACTGTTTCTTGAAGCTCTTTCGCAAATGCCAGATTCAAGGAAATTTTTAAAGGGCTCTTAACAAACAAGCAAAAATTTGACGAGAAGTTGCATGTGGAACTAAACGCAGTATGCTCAGCAATGTTACAAAACAGATTACCATGAAAATTAAAAGATCTAGGGAGTTTTACAATTCCATGTTTAATCGGTAGTTTATCTATTGATAATGCTTTAGCTGATTTAGGGGCAAGCATCAATGTTATGCTATCTAAAATGTTTAAACAGCTAGGTCTAGGGAAACCCAAGCAAACTAGGATGAGTATTCAACTAGCTGATAAAACTATTCGCATCCCTAAGGGTATAATTGAAGATGTATTATTTAAAGTTGATAAATTCATATTCCCCGTAGACTTCGTTGTTTTATATATGGATGAAGACAATAGTATACCCTTGATTTTAGGAAGACATTTTCTAGCAATTGCTAGATCTAAAATTGATGTTAGCAAAGGTGAACTCATACTTTGCGTAGGTGACAAATCAATCAGTCTTCAAGCTCTCGACTCAGCTAGGACATCGAGTGGGAAAGGTGAGGATGTAAATTCCCTTAATAAACATTCAATTAAACTTTTTTTTAGGAAACACCACAGAACTACATTACAGAGCCAGATCTTATAGTTCATGCAAACAAGGAAATATCTCATGAGAAACAACGGCTTCAGACCAATGAGCTAGATAAGTAGGAGATACACCTCAAGGAGGAGTCAAACCCACACGAAGTGAAACCGAAGGAACCCCTAGAAGAACTTAAAGGAACATCTAATCACTTCAAAATAGGAGATCAGGTACTATTATATAGTACAGACCTGTGAATCGCCACATCAAACCTAAAGATAACAGAAAAGATCCCCTTTACGGTACTTAATGTTCTCCCTTACGAAACAGTCGAGGTAAATAATTCTACTTTCGGTACTTTTAAAGTAAACTATACTTGACTCAAATTATATGATGATAGCACAGAAATGGATTTTTCACTCCTTAAACCGCCGTGAAGGTACAAATAAGAGGTAAGTCTAGCTTAAGACTTTAAACGAGCGCTTCTTGGGAGGCAACCTGAGCACTAACCCTCTTTATTTTTATTTCTTTTTAACACCTAACTACAAACTAACCATGTTAATGAAGCGCAAATTTTAACATCACTCAGCCTTACACACGGGCCGTGGCTGTGCCATGTGGATGCTACGGATTTCTGTACTAACATGGCAGAGATAGTACGAGACAGGATGATAAAAATATATTTGAATCACAGACTCACCTAACACCACGGCCATGTGACATAGTCGTGATTGACACTGATGAACCAATAGAGGCATGGCGACTTAAATATTAGGCGTGGGAGAAGCGATTGAACCACCATACGACCATGCGACATGGACATGTAGCATGACACGCCTACGATACACGTGCGTGGGGATGTACCAGAACTGAAATTTTCTATTTAAAACACACATCTCCCCTTCTCATCCATTCCTTATCCACCATCCACTTCCTTTCATCCTCACTTTTTTCCTTCTTCATTTCATAAAAACCTTAAATCTACACTTCAATAATGATGAAAAAATGGAAAGATTCGAGTCATGTCTCCCTGTGCAAGACAAATCAACATAAGCTCACGCTGGCCGCTTCATTAACTCAACAAGCCAAGGGTCTTTGAGACCATTTAGCTTTTATTTTACTTTTCTCATCTCCTTTATTTTCCTTTTCTTTATTATTCATATGCTTAATCTAGATTATTTTGTTTTAGTTTCTTGGTTTTAGGTTCTAAAGCTGCTAGGGAATCACAACACCACGGCCTTAGAAACCACACCCACCTCGAGAACCATCTACCAATAAGGACTTTCTAGTCCATTCATCTTCCTTTTTAGTTTTATTTTAATTCATATTTTCTTTCTTGTTATCTTTATTTACTTTAATTATATAATTAGTATAATTTAAATTATTATTATTATTTCCTGGTTAATTCTTCACGAGTTACCTAATTTCTTCATCTAGCACAGGAACTAGAGGTACTCCCTCCAACTTATCTTTAACCTCCGAATCAAGTTTTCACACTTCCAACTCAAGGAATCCATCCAAAAATTCAGGAAGTTTCACCTTTCTCCCTCTCTTTTGATTTTCTTATTATATGATTGTTATCTTGTACATTGATGGCAATGTACATCTTAAGTGTGGGGGTGAAAGTTTAATAGAAAAAGTGCCTAACTTTTTGCATTATTCTCAAATCCCTGAATGATATTCTATCTTAAAGTAAGTTTCTCGTATCACTAATTAGAATGAAATTCTTGTTGATTCATGGTTTTCATTGATATGTTTTAGATTAAGTCATTGATAATTGTGCAATGATAATTTAAACCTTAAGATACTAGAGAATCAAGCATGATGAGTCTATTTTCAAAAATTAAAATTCTGTTAGGTTGTCTACCTGAATCTAAGTTGTTACCTTGAAGTTTGAAATTTACGAGGTTGACATCAAAATACCCATAATTTTTGTGAGATTTTGAGCCTTTAGAGCATACATTTTTCGTGCTCACTTTATTGATTATGAGTCTATCAACATTGATTTGTTATTCTAGAACTTGCTTCGATTATACATGTCAAGACCACACTATTGATTTGATATATAGAGATGATTAAGGCACCTAGGATTCAACCCATTTATTCCATTAAAAAGCCTACCCTCATAATTGACCCTAAGTGAACCCCTTTGATCTTAACAACCCTTTTTATTGACTCAACCCACTAATATTAACCTAAAACCCATCTCATATTTATTATCACCATTCCTTTTGATTACCCTTCTATCGAGATTTGTTTTGATTAGTTTCCTAATTAGATTATTTCAGTTGTTAAAGTTCTATTAAATATTTGATTTGTTCTTAAAAAAAATCGAAAAAATTGAAGTATATTCATTATTATTAAAGTATTTTCATTATTAGTTCTATGATTAAGCAAGCCTATATGTTTAATTTCAACAACTTGAAGAAGAAGCTCATATTATTAGCATTACAAGTTTTCAGTTAATGTAATTATTCAGGTTATTAATCATTTTTCTAGTTAGGTGATTGTCAATTCAATCTCGATTCTAACCCTTCGAATTCAGCCTTTATCCAAACCTTTAACCTAAGCCCCGTTACAACCCTTTTAAAGACCTTTTGATTTGTGTATGATCTAATTTTACAGTGGCGAAGATTTGATTTTCAAGCGAGCCTATGGCAATAACTTTTCATGTTCGACTTTTGAGAGCTTAATTTTTGAACCTTAAACACCTTGAGTGATTTGAGTGTATCTTTAGTGAAGATGTCAACTTTTGTCGATTTTGAATTAAAGGTGATTATTTAGGTAAGGGGAAACCCCTATGTTTCATGCTAAAAACTCATGACTTTGATTGTTTGAATCTTTAGGACTCTTTGAGTTGAACTATCCATGTATAAATTATCTATGAATTATGATGAGGCATTATCAATGAATATTTTGAATTGAGGAAGTTCGTTTTAATTATGAGTTGAGAATTTTGCTTGAGGACAAGCAAAAGCTTAAGTGTGGGGGTATTTGATAAACCGAAATAGTAACATATTTTAATCCCACATTTAGCATACTCTTGGATGATTTTTTTCCCTTTAATTATGGAAATAGGTGCTTCTAATCCTTTTTTTTTCATGTTTTATACTTAGTAGAGCACCAAAGGATAAAATGAACGAATAATGGGCCGAAAACGGATAAAATGGGCCAAAGCATGAAATCCACACGGCCTGGGCCCAAGACCACACGACTATGCCTCATAAGAAAAGTCGACCACGGCCTGGACCCCGAAATACATAGACGTGCCTCATCAACAGGATTGACCACAGCCTGGCCACGACTTACACGGGCGTGTGCCATGGGCGTGTCTTTGCCGCAGGAAATAAGATTTCTATTCAGATTAGGGTACTTAGAGGTAAAGAAACATATTCCAAAAGCCTATATAAAGACCCTAGAGGCCAACCTTTAGGAGGGCATTCAACTAGGCCAAGGAGTCGAGCTAGAGCAGTTAAATTCAGGGATTTACTCAAAAAAAGCCAGTTGATCCATCTCAAGAAGCCAAGATTATACTCAAGACGGAGGATCTCTCTTTCAATTCCTTCAGGGGGTTTTAGGGATTTCTTATGTTTTGTTTTATATTTTCTTCTGAGATGATTTCTTTTACAATTATGAACTAACCATCAAATACTTGAGGGGGATGAAACCTAAGACGAATCTTGTTATTGTTATATTAGCTGTATGATAAATATTTGATTTGTTCTTAACTATGTGTTCTTAATTTTGTTTTGGTATTTTCGGAATATTGATTCAAGTGTGATGTGCTTAGGCAGAAGAGGAAGAGACCCTGTCTAAGAGTAGATCTAGCATAGCTAAGCAGAGTTGCTCGCGCGCCTAGAGATAAGGTGACGAAAATCTACCAGATTAGGGTCAAACCTAATATGGGAGTCTATTGATTGAATTAATGCAATTCTAGGGGTTTTAATTAGAAAGATCTTTCAATTAATCAACCTAGGATTAGATGTTAATAGCCTTGAAGAGAGGGATTAATATAACTTAAGGAATCCTACGGATCAGGTCAAATGAATAAATCATCTGATTTAGAGTTAGATAACAAGTGAAGTCTAGGTGGATTCTTCCTCAGGTATTGTCTAAGTCAATCGGTTTTCTCTCAAGTCTTTTCCCCAATTTCTTCTTTGTCTTTGCATATTTAGTTTAGCTGAATAGTTAATTTTAGATTAGATAAAAATTCCCTTAATTAATAGGCTAAATAATAGAAAGTAAGTTAATATTAGTACTTTTGGTTCCTTTGGGTTTGACAATCCGGTCTTGCCGCTAGCTATACTACTATTCGATAGGTGCGCTTGTCTCCATTATTGTCTTAGTTAGTTTCTAGGTTTGGTCATTCTTTTTATAAATTTTTAAGACTCGACAGACACGATCATATATGATTCTTGCATACATAGCCTGCCATCCACTCAGGATTTAAGTATGCCATAGTATGAAAGTCACTAGTGAATAAATACATAAACAGATTTAAGATCTATTTTGCTTGGGTCTTTTTCGATGTACTTTTAGTCCAGTCAGTTACATCTATGTCTCTATCTTCTAGGAGTCATCCTCTCCGATGCCCAAGACAAGGCATCTCCCCAATTAGACATAATAGGCAATATATTTGTATTTTAACATATTTGCTCATTTCTGATTATACTAAGAACATATTTAGGTTCGTATACTAATACAAGTTGTCTTTTCGTACTATGATCCAACCATGTAATACCACTTAATATTAGTTAAACATTTAGACAACCAATGAGCAACATTTGCTTCCATTTTTACTTGCGTGCAAAAACCATGTGAAGAAAATTATACAAAGTAATGTAATCAATGAATTTGTTTTATTAACCAATTTTTTTCAAAAAAATCTACAAGTTTACAAACAAATATACTACACACAATGCACCAAATCCAACATAAACATCATGCAATGACCTTAACGTACTAGTATAACGATATACTCATGCCATTACACACATATATGCATAATTAGATTACACACCACTAATTCCATAAACTTAAAATCATTAAAAAAAAGGGCTCCATATCTAACATTGACACTAAGTACATGCCAAATCAGAACATAACATTCAAAAGGCTATACAAACTTTGCTGAGTAGAAAAGTGAGTCCTGGATTCTGCCAATCTTCTCGATTCCATGAGACCTAATCATTGCCTATGTACAAAAATAAACAAATCTGCATGCTGTCTAATGAAGTTCATTGATGCTAACATAATTAGAAAACAATGCATAAGCAAATCAACTATGTAAACTAGTTATAAATTCATTTACAAACAAACCTATATTAATAGTCATTATCACATGTTGTATTCTTTAGTGCTTTCTTATGAATCCTCCTTTGGTTTAAGACCCATTTATTATCATCTAAATGTGTTTTCAATGCTTAACACTACCATATCTAATATCAACATTTAGATTCAAACCATAGCATTATAGTTATCTCAATCTCATTTATAAGCATGTGGAATTCTCATATTCATGTCTTTTTTTCACAATTTGAATACTTTGATTCATTCTTTAGCATCATCGGCCCCCAAGGCTCGTATCAGGCAATTCGCATGATCTTTCTCATGCTATCATTCATCTCATTTACATTACGATTAAATGATCAATTAAAGTATATGCTATTCAAGTAATTCAATTCACATTTCAACTGATATAATTAACTTGGTAGTATTTATGTTTGACCCTATTAACCATACACAAACTTAAGATCGAATACATGGATTAAACCACCAACACACTTATATGTCCACCCTAGATCATCGATACGTAACCGAAGTAATACGCGTTTAACATGCATTAGTATATAACCAAAGTAATACACAACTAGTGCTACAATATATGTGTATATATAGATATCCACCCTAAATCATCAGTATGTAACCTGTAACAACTTGAAATTCAGTGGTATAAAAAATTATGGTTTTGGGACCTCGTTTCCATAAATTGAGTCAGTAAATATTAAATACTAATATTTATTGTATAATATATTGTTATATTGAAGTTTGGATAGTTAATTTAGCCGAAATTATGTTTAATTAAGGCACAGGGACTAAATTATAAAATCTAATCGCTGTGAACTTTTAATTATTAAATGGCTTGGGGACTTAAATTAAAATTAACCAAATGTCTAAAATAGATATTAAACCATATTTAAATATTTATTAGTGGATGACATGATGTGTGTGTTAATTAGATTAAAAATTAAATACTAATGTTAGTTAATTAAGATTAAAACACATTAATTTAAGTATAAATACTAATTATAAAGGAAAGGAAGAGAAGATGGTGTCATCTTCAAGCAGTAGCAAACAAAGAAAGAAACAGAAAATAAAGCTTAAGGTTTACCAAGTTTCAGCCATACATTTAGGTATGAAAATTTAGTCATTTTCTTGTAATTTTTATACATCTAAGGTCATGGAAGCTTGATTTAGCTAGCTCATGTACCAACCTGTGAAACTGTTAAAGTTTTAGAAAGTTTACATTGTTGAGAATTAAATTATTGAGGTGTTAAATTGATAGAAATTAAGTTTAGTTTAAGAAAATGACTTAATTGTAAAGTCTAATTGCAAGTTTCGTACATTAAAGACCAAATTGAATAAAATGAAAAAATATTATGAAATTTATGTATGAATAGAAAGTATAAGGTCCCTAATAAAATAGGTGAAATTGGATTTTAATCCAAAGGTCTAGATCAAAACTTATGCTTGTCCTGGTTTAGGGACTAAATTGAATAAATTAAAAAATATGTGTGACTTTGTAATTGATTGTGATTTGAAATAGAATTTGATATTGTGTATTGTTGGATTATTATTCGTAGCTAAATACAACGCAAGACTATCGAAAGGGAAAGAAAATATGATAGCCGATGATGAGTGACATGAGTTTTCTATTTGTATCTCTATGACCCGAGATCAATCTAATTATTTAATATTCAGGACATTGTGCATTATATAATTTTGAGGTGAGTTGTTAACGATTATTGAGTTGAAATGCTACGGTTGAAATTGAATATCGAGATAGGGACTAAATGAATGGAATAAAAAGTTGTATGGCATAGCTGATATAGGAAATTTGTATGAAATTGAGCTTAATTATGTTACATTATATGATGAATTGATGAATTGATGTTGAACTGAGAATAATGGGATGTGAATTGAACGATGTGATAAAATTGGAAATTGGTTACTTTATTAACTGTATAGGTTTATACTTCAGTTTAGCTGATGATCCACTCACATGCTAATATATTCGCTTCGATTTATCCGATGATGCACCTATGTGCCAATACAATTGCCCCGATATATCCGATGATGAACTTATGTGCCAATATATTTTTTTCAATACATCCGATGATGCACCTACGTGCTAGCATGATTGCTTATGTTTATCCGATGATGCACTATGCATGCCAGTATAATTGTTTTGATTCATCTGGTGATGGATCTCGTGTGCCAGTATAATTGTTTCAACTTGCCTAATGATGCACTCTGTGTGCCAGTATATTTCCTTTGGTATTTATGAGATGCATTATGATGCCAGATTGAGATCCAGGTTAACTAATTTATGTATTCGTCTTGAAATCCAAGTCACGTTAATAGGGAAAATAATTTGGAAATTAGTTAATTGAAATTTGAAAATGAATTCAACATAATGAAATTCTATTACAGGTACATATTTGTGATATACAATTATTGTTAGCATGTGAAAGATCATGCGAACCAGTTGAATTAGCCTAAGGGCCAATACATAATGATAATGGTAGATTTGATTTCAATTCGGGATTGATATATAGAGTTGATTGAATGTAATAGATTGAAGAGTAATGTGAATGTTAAGTATAATGGTATGATATGTTAATTAGTTGTTAATTGAGGTAGTATGTTTAATTGGTTCTTTTGGTATAAATAATGTATCTTGTAGCATATGTATATTGTTATATGTATTGAATAATGGCATGAGTTATATGTGAGTTAGTTGGTATTGAATTGCAAATTGATTTTATGTGAAACACCTCAAACCCAGCCCACGAGCCTTGACCGGATCTGGTATGTTCCTTGGTGTAAACCGTTTCAAATTCTTTTGTTACTTAGGAAAAACTTGTGTGTTTTGAAAGAAAGATTGTTTTGGGTTGGGCTTGAGTTGAAAACAAGTTTATTTCATTATTAAAATCCTTTACTTTAGGTGATAAAATGTTTAGGCTTTGTTTTAAAATAAATTTACTTAATCTTTTAATAAATAAAAGTTTGTAAGCTTAATAAATAAAAGCAAAGTAAAGTAGTTCTACTATGGCCTTATTACATCAAATAATTCCAAAAAAAATAAATTCAAAGTACTTAATAAAATAAAAATCTAAATTGAATAAATTCCTTGCTGTGCATGGCCACCTTTAAGCTCCTGCAGACCCGGTCCATTATTGATCGTCACCTAAAAAAGGTTCCCACAACGGGGTGAGTCAACAGACTCAATGTGTAACCACAACACTAAGTCATAACAAATTCAGACATTTCAGAGCATACATATTCTTATATATTAAAATGATGCAAACCGAACCCAAACCTATATGCCATTCGCTACACATCACCCGTACCATCCTACACACAGTGGGGACTACTAAGTCAACCCTCCATCCGCTACACACCATCGAAGGCAACATTGCAATGACGTGCTCATCACCCTTATAAAATTCGTGGTCTTAGGTCACCACATTCGAGATATCGTGGTCTTAGGTCACCACATTCGATTATCGTGGTCTTAGGTCACCACATTCACTTCCCTTAAAATAATATCCCATATGCCCCATATATCATACACAATATGCAATATCATGCCTTAATTCACATTCTTATCACTTTTCACATGTTAAAATAACATATATTCAGAATCCTAATAGGAGTAGGAAACGTACCTTGGTACTCTGTACCATTGCATGGTACCGTAGCCATATTTTCACATTCTTAACAACACATTTAACTTATTCATTGTCATAAATCTATTAAGGCTTAAGGAAGGGTACACACCTGATTCACCTTAGCAAGTTCACTCCAAATCCCGAAAAGCTTGATCTAATGCCTTAGATCTTAAATCTCTACATTTGATCAATCACTTAATACTTAGTAAAGAGCCATTCGGCCATAAAACCAAATCCTAGTAGGATTAGTACAGTTAAATCCTTACATTGCTGCCGATTGATGTCTAATCAAATGCCGGAAACTTTGTATCCTTCTTTCTTGAAATCGAAAATCACTAGATTACTTGAATAGATTAGTTTCGGCTTTTAAATATTAATGAAACACATCTATTTACTCAACATGGCCTTGGCCGAATGCTATAGATACTTACCTTGTGGATTTTAAATCCCGAAACTCACCGAATAACTAAGGAACACGCGGCCTATGGTGTACCTTCGGGAAAAGAATTTCTCCTTTCTTGTAGTCGACACTTAATAAATCCCGAAAGATCTCTTCAAAGTTTGACAATAAGATATTAATAGGGTTAGTCCTAGATTTGACAAATCTTAAAAGAAAAGGATGAAACCGAATGAGATCTTACCCTTACTTTAGAGATCGGCAATCCTTGCTTGAACCTTTAGCAATATTCGACTATGTAGGCTAGAAGGATCTTGATTTCGGCTTTTGATTGGTATAAAGAAATCAGCTAATGATGGTATCTTGAGGAGTTTATAGATTCGGTTTTAATGGAGATCACAAAAGCTATGAAGAATTCGGCTAGGCTTACTTTAGTTTTCGGCCTTGGCTAACAAAAAGAAGAAGAAGAGATGCTCTAGGAAATTCAGCAGAGAGAGGAGTTGAAATAAGATATGATGAATGGCTCTCTTTTCCTCTAGTAGCCGAAATTACTAACTTAAAATCCTTTAATTGGCCATCACTCCTATTTTGATAACTTTATCACTTTAATTATCACCCATTCAATTTAGTAAAACTTAATCCAATATTTATCTCTTATGTCTTAATAAAATAATAATAATAATAGTCCATCATTATCTATCTATTTGTCAAATTTTAAAAGGATAAAAACTCCTAAAAGTTAGCCTTGGTGCCGTCCTCCCCACTCCCTCTCATTGACGCCACCTAGCAAAATAAATCTTTAAAATTTTGCTTCCCACGACTCGAACACAAGCCCTCCTTGCACTTTGCATGGGCGCCATTTCAGAGGCCTCTAAGTGGCATCTCCATGCCACTTTTCCAAGCCTAATTTCATGTCATATTTCCTCCATAAATTTTCTTAAGACCACCTTGCCTTAGTTACCTTCTTTTGAAACTTAACATTTCTAAATCATTTATTACATTTCCAAGTTTCCAAAAAAATGTTCATAATACATTCATAACACATAAGACATGCCATTTCGTATAATTAAATAAAAATGCATAGGCCCATTTTCGTGATATTACGCTTCTACCCCTAAAATAATTTCGTCCTCAAAATTGCTCGGCTAAAATAAATGAGGGTATTATCGTCGCATTGCCTCTTACGCTCCCACGAAGCTTCCTCCGATCCATGATTGTGCCACAACACTTTGACTAGGGAACCGACTTCCTCCGTAATATTTTCACGTCTTGTTCCAAGATCCGAATCGGTTCTTCCTCGTTGGATAACCGCCTTAGCTCCACTTCTTCAATCGGTACCACATGAGATGGATCCGATCGGTAGCGACGTAGCATGGATACATGGAATACGTCGTGCATCCGTTGCAACTCGTGGCAACTCTAGCTGGTATGCCACTGGTCCAACTCACTTCAACACTCGATAGGGTCCTATAAACCTTGGACTTAACTTCCCTTTGCGACCGAATCTCATCACCTTCTTCCAAGGTGAAACCTTAAGGAATACCTGGTCTCCCACATCAAATTTGATTTCCTTCCGTTTAAGATCTGCGTACGACTTCTGCCTATCAGATGCTTCCTTCAACCGTGCACGAATTATCTCAACCTTCTCTTCAGACTCTACTACTAATTCTGGTCCCAAAACTCGACGTTCTCCCAATTCCGTCTAACATGTAAGAGTCTGACACTTTCGACCATATAGTGCTTCGTACGGTGCCATCCGAATACTGGCCTGATAGCTGTTGTTGTAGGCAAACTCTGCTAAAGGAAAATTCTCCTCCCAACTTCCTCGAAAATCCATCACACAGCCCCTCAACATGTCCTCTAAAACTTTGATTACCCGTTCAGACTGCCCGTCAGACTGTGGATGAAAAGCCGTAGTAAAATCCAACTTAGTGCCTAAAGCCTGATGTAACGCTTTCCAGAACCGAGAAGTAAACCTTGGGTCCCTATCTGAGATAATCGACACCGGCACTCCATGTAACCTTATGACTTCCGCCACATACAACTTTGCCAACTTCTACAAAGAGTAGTCGATTCTCACCGAAATAAAGTGAGCGGACTTGGTCAATCGGTCCACTATACCCATACCGAGTCCTTCTTAGTAGGAGTAAGGGGAAGCCCACTAACGAAGTCCATGGTAATTCTTTCCCACTTCCACTGCGGAATCATTATCGGTTGAAGCAATCCTGACGGAACTTGGTGTTCAGCCTTAACTTGCTGACACGTCAAACACTTGCCAACGAGTTCAAGAACTTCTTTCTTCGCACTGTGCCACCAAAACTGTTCTCTTAAGCCTCTGTACAACTTAGTGCCTCTAGGATGCATAGTATAAGGGCTACTATGTGATTCCTGAAGAATCCTTCGCCTAAGTTCCTTATCTTTAGGCATACAGACCTTGTTCCTGAAACATAACACTCCTTCGCCATTAATGCCATAATCTTCCAATTCTCCATTCTGTACCTGCTGTAGCTTAGCACTTAGGTCCTCATCCACCAACTGACTTTCTTTTACCTCATTCAACCATGTTGGTTTGACTTGTAATTCTGCCAGCAGACTTCCATCATCATACAAACTCAAGTGTGCAAATAATGCCCTCAGATCCGACACCACCTTCCGACTTAGCGCATCTGCTACCACATTTGCCGTGCCCGGGTGATACTCTATCGCACAGTCATAATCCTTCAGTAATTCAACCCACCTTCGCTGTCTTAAGTTCAGCTCTTTCTGAGTCAATAGATACTTGAGACTCTTGTGGGTAGTATAGATCGTTGACTTTTCACTATAAAGGTAGTTCCTCCATACCTTAAGAGCGAAGACCACTGTTGCTAATTCCAAGTCATGCGTCGGGTAGTTCACCTCATGTGGCCTCAACGGTCGGGACACATATGTGACTACCTTTCCGTCTTACATCAATATACAACCCAAACCTGTATAGGAAGTGTCACAATATACCGTAAAATCCTTCCCTGCCTCAGGCTGAATCAACACTGAAGCCTCCATCAACACTTCCTTAAGCTTCTCAAAGCTCTTCTGCTGCTTATCTATCCATACAAAGGGTACTTCCTTCCTCAACAACTTTGTCAAAGGCGCGACTATTGACGAAAATCCTTCCACGAACTTTCTGTAATAGCCAGCCAATCCCAAGAAACTACGAATCTCCGCCACCACTTAGGTGGTTTCCAATCCAACACTGCTTCGATCTTTCTAGGATCCACCCTTATTCCTTCAGCAGACAGCACGTGCCCTAAGAATGCAACCTCCTTAAGCCAAAATTCACACTTGCTGAATTTGGCATAGAGCTTCTTTTCCCTCAATACTTGCAGCCCAATCCGAAGATGCTCATCATGCTCCTCTTCAGTCTTGGAGTATACGAGGATGTCGTCGATGAACACAACGACGAACTGATCCAAGTAAGGTTGAAAAACCCGATTTATCATATCCATGAACGCAGCTGGGGCATTGGTCAACCCAAACGGCATTACTACAAACTCAAAATGGTTGTATCTTGTCCTAAAGGCTGTCTTATGGATACCCACCTCCTTTACCTTCAACTGATGATATCCTGACTTTAAGTCGATCTTTGAGAACACTGCCGCCCCCTTAAGCTGATCGAACAAGTCATCAATCCTTGGCAAAGGATACTTGTTCTTGATGGTCAGCTTATTCAACTGACGATAATCTATGTACATTTGCATAGTTTCGTCCTTCTTCTTCACAAACAAGACCGGTGCTCCCCACGGAGACACACTGGGCCGGATAAACCCACGGTCAAGTAATTCCTGAATTTGAACCTTGAGCTCAATTAACTCTTTTGGTGCCATTCGGTATGGAGCGATTGACACAGGAGCTGTTCCTGATAACAAGTCAATTCCAAACTCCACCTCCCTGTCTGAGGGTATTCCTGGTAATTCCTTCGAAAATACATCCTCAAAATCCCTTACCGTTCTAACTCCACTAGCACCTTCCTCCTTTCCATCTAATGCACTTACGAAGGCTAAAAATGCCTTGCACCCTTTACGAACCATCTTTTCAACCTTTTTAATAAACTACATTAGACAAGTAGTTTCTTCTTTCTCCTATCATTACTACCACTTCATCTTCCGGGGTCCTTAGTTCCATTCGTTTAGCCGCACAATCCAACATGGCCCGGTGCTCTACTAAACAATCCATACCAAGTATGAGGTCAAATTCTCCGAAGGGTAACTCTATTAAGTCAGCCCGAAAGCTCACTCCCTGAATTTCTAGGGATACACTCCGAAAGATCTTATCTACCACTACAGTTTGGCCTAATGGGCTTACGACGGTCATCTTCCCATCAGAAAGTTTAGAGTCTAGGCCTAGTGTTTCCACTACACTACATGCAACATAAGAATGGGTCGAGCCCACATCAATAAGAGTAAAATAAGGCTTGCCATGAATGAGAACGTCTGGGTTATGACGTCGGCATGCGTCTATCCTCCCTCTAACGAACCGCATAAACCAAACCTGGCTGTCTTGCCTCAGTATTAGTAGCACCTCGGCCCGATGTTCCACGTCCTCTACCAATACCATTTCCTTGATTTTTCGGACCACGACCTCGCTGAGGCTGCTGTCCACCTCTACCAGCCTGATTAACATTCTAAGCTACTGGTTGATTTCCATCTGGTCTCTTCGGACAATCCTTGATCATATGGTCCTTTGACCCACATCTGAAACATCCACCTGTCTTCTTCCAACATTCGCCTAAGTGTCTCTTTCCACACTGATCACAAGGACGATACTGCCCTCTTGTACCAACTTGTCGACCCGCGCCCATCGCCTCTAGGCCTTTTCTGCACATTTCCCGATGATCCTGATGACCCATAACCCCTCTTGGGTTTATTCCTATCAGAGCTCTGCTTAACCGAGTCCTTGATTCCCTCGGCTACCTTAGCCTTTTCTACTAACGCAAAAAACTCCCGCTCCTGATGTGGAGCTATCAATAACCTTAGGTCATCCCTTAAACCGTCTTTGAACCGAACACACCGCTCATGCTCCGTAGCCACTACTCCTCGAGCATATCGACTTAACCTCAGAAATTTAGCTTCATACTGCCATCGACTTGTTCCTTGAACCAAATTTCAAAATGCCTTCCCTTGCCCATCAATATAACGTGTGCCGACATACTTCTTCTGATATGCCGCCTTAATATATTCCTGTGTCGATCCTCAACTGTGGCACCATCTCGAATTGTTAACCACCATTGATACGCTTCATCACGTAGAAGTGCCACCATCCTTTTCAACTTCTCCTCAGGGGTCAGATCGAGCTCATCCATAATTCACTTGGTTGCTTCCAACCAGTATTCAGCTGTATTGGGTGCCACACCAGATACTCCACAGAACACTTCAGCTCGGTTGGCTCGGAGTCGCTCGGGTATAGATTTTTGAGCTCCCATATTTCGCTTACTCCACCACCATTTCGTAACTCGCAAGACTGACTGCGATACAACATCATCCCCCATCCGAGCTTCGCTCGACACCAACAGCTGGGGGTGGTGGTGGCGGTGGTAACCCATTGTCAGACCCTTGGCCCGATCTAATGGGTTCTGACATAGTCATTCTTCCTCTACCACGTCCACGACGATCGCGTCCTCTAGAACTCATATCTAACAACGCGCTTTAATATGATTTAAGAAAGTTTTATGAATTAGCCATTATTTTACTGATTATTAGCGAAGAAGTTTTATGAAAAGGAGTTTAATAGTGGTTCTCTCGATCAAACAAAGTTTCAAGCTTTCTATCCTAATTCATAGAAAAGCACATCCATTCCATAGTATCTCCCATACACATTCACTCTTCGGACATTTCTGTCCGTTCCTATCCCAGGGGTATTTTCGTAATTTATCCTACAGGGGTATTTTCGTAATTTGTCAAAATAAGGTTCCTTGGTGTTTTTGTCAATAAGGGTATTCTGGAAATTTTGCATTCCCGGGGGTATTTTGGAAATTTTAAAATTTGAGGGTATTTTGGTAATTAACCCGGATAAATTTGTAAATCTTGATAAATCAAGGGTACTTTGGAGTTTACAAAACTTGAGGGTTATTTTTGAGAATTTGTTTTCCTAATCAGTGTTGTTGCAAAAATTTTTTGAAGATCGGGGGTCGTTCTGGTAATTTTGTAACTCGGGGGTATTTCGGTAATTTGTAGGTTAGAGGTAATTTCGGTAAAAAAATTTTCCTTAATGAAGGTATTTTGATATTTTGTGAATTAAGCAGATTTTTGGCATGGCCCCCTAAGTCTCCAACTCAAGTCCACTACGTAAGTACTCCAATCTTTTGTGTGATTTATAGAAGGGTATTGAAACACCCCAAACCCTACTTACGAGCCTTGACCGGATCTCGGTATGTTCCCCGTGTAAACTGCTTCAAATTCTTTTGTTACTTAGGAAAAACTTGTTTGTTTTGAAAGAAAGATTGTTTTGGGTTGGGCTTGAGTTGAAAACAAGTTTATTTCATTATTAAAATCCTTTACTTTAAGTGACAAAACATTTAGGCTTTGTTTTAAAATAAATTTACTTAATCTTTTAATAAATAAAAGTTTGTAAGCTTAATAAATAAAAGCAAAGTAGTTCTACTATGGCCTTATTACATCAAAAATTCCAAAAAAAAAATTCAAAGTACTTAATAAAATAAAAATCTAAATTGAATAAATTCCTTCTTTTGCATGGCCACCTTTAAGCTCCCGAGGCTTGGTCCATTACCGATCGTCACTGAAAAGGTTCCCATAACGGGTGAGTCAATGCAGACTCAATGTGTAACCACAACACTAAGTCATAACAAATTCGACATTTCAGAGCATACATATTCTTATATCATTAAAATGATGCAACCGAACCCAAACCTATATGCCATCGCTACACATCACCGCACCATCCTCACTGCATCGTGGGGACTACTAAGTCAACCCTCCATCCGCTACACACCATCGAAGACTGTCATTGCAATGACGTGCTCATCGCCCTTATAAAATTCGTGGTCTTAGGTCACCACATTTAGATATCGTGGTCTTAGGTCACCACATTCAGTTATCGTGGTCTTAGGTCACCACATTCACTTCCCCTTAAAATAATATCCCATATACCCCCATATATCATACACAATATGCAATATCATGCCTTAATTCACATTCTTATCACTTTTCACATGTTAAAAATAACATATATTCAGAATCCTAATAGGAGTAGGAAACGTACCTGGGTACTCTGTACCATTGCATGGTACCGTAGCCATATTTTCACATTCTTAACAACACATTTAACTTATTCATTGTCATAAATCTATTAAGGCTTAAGGAAGGGTACACACCTGATTCACCTTAGCAAGTTCACTCCAAATCCCGAAAAGCTTGATCTAATGCCTTAGATCTTAAATCTCTACATTTGATCAATCACTTAATACTTAGTAAAGAGCCATTCGGCCATAAAACCAAATCCCAGTAGGATTAGTACACTTAAATCCTTACCTTGCTGCCGATTGATGTCTAATCAAATGCCGAAAACTTTGTATCCTTCTTTCTTGAAATTGGCAATCACTAGATTACTTGAATAGATTAGTTTCGGCTTTTAAATATTAATGAAACACATCTATTTACTCAACATGGCCTTGGCCGAATGCTATAGATACTTACCTTGTGGATTTTAAATCCCAAAACTCATCGAATAACTAGGGAACACGCGGCCTATGGTGTACCTTCGGGAAAAGAATTTCTCCTTCCTTGTAGTCGACACTTAGTAAATCCCAAAAGATCTCTTCAAAGTTTCGACAACAAGATATTAATGGGGTTAGTCCTAGATTTCGCAAATCTTAAAAGAAAAGGATGAAACCGAATGAGATCTTACCCTTACTTTAGAGATCGGCAATCCTTGCTTGAACCTTTAGCAATATTCGCTATATAGGCTAGAAGGATCTTGATTTGGCTTTTGATTGGTATAAAGAAATCGACTAATGATGGTATCTTGAGGAGTTTATGGATTCAATTTTAATGGAGATCACAAAAGCTATGAAGAATTCAGCTAGGCTAACTTTAGTTTTGGCTTTGGCTAACAAAAAGAAGAAGAAGAGATGCTCTAGGAAATTCAGAGAGAAGAGTTGAAAGAAGATATGATGAATGGCTCTCTTTTCCTCTAGTAGCCAAATCACTAACTTAAAATCCTTTACTTGGCCATCACTCCTATTTTGATAACTTTATCACTTTAATTATCACCCATTCAATTTACTAAAACTTAATCCAATATTTATCTCTTATCTCTTAATAAAAAAAAAATAATAGTCCATCATTATCTATCTATTTGCCGATTTTTAAAAGGATAAAAACTCCTAAAAATTAGCCTTGGTGCCGTCCTCCCCACTCCCTCTCATTGACGCCACCTAGCAAAAATAAATCTTTAAAATTTTGCTTCCCACGTGACTCGAACACAAGCCCTCCTTGCACTGCATGGGGCGTCATTTTCAGAGGCCCTAAGTGGCATCTCCAGGCCACTTTTCCAAGCCCAATTTCATGTCATATTTCTTCCATAAATTTTCTTAAGACCACCTTGCCTTAGTTCCCTTCTTTTGAAACTTAACATTTCTAAATCATTTCTTACATTTCCAAGTTTCCAAAAAAATGTTCATAATACATTCATAACACATAAGACATGCCATTTCATATAATTAAATCAAAAATGCATAGGCCCATTTTCAGGATATTACATTATGCATTTGATAAAAATTTGAATAAAATTTATTTGAATCATGGAAATACCATTGAGCTTTATTGCTTAGCATACGATTTTGTTTTTTGTGCACAGGTTAGGTTTGTGATGAGGTCGCTAGCATCAAATTCAACATCCAGACAAAGATCCTCGACTCAAAGACATTTGTATAATTTCTTTTATTAGTTATACGACATGAACCTAAGTTGAGTCGAAATTGATATTTTAATTTGGTTATACGCTAAATGCATGGAATTAGAAATGTTATAACTTATAATTAGGCAAGTTTCATGGTATGATAATAGTCTAACCAATTTTATGTTCATATACATATGTTTATAAGTGTCAGCTAGTTATATAAAGGACTTGAATGAATTGGTTGTATAATCAAATGAAATTATTAAAATGATGATAACATGTATGTATAAATGTTCTTTAGCCATAATGGAATCCGACTAGGTATGGGGATTTGGTAGAAAATTATGTGTGCACGTAAATTTAAAAGGTTTTATTTGTTTATAAATAGATACCAAAACTTATTCTTTTGAAAATAGAATGTTACGTCGCTATGTCAAATGGTGGTGTCGCAATGAGACTTGATTGCCATGTCATGATGCGAGGCTGGGCTTTGGTCACTACAATGAGGCCAGATAGTATGTTTCGTCATGATGAGGAACTCCTTGAGGTCACGACTGTAACACCCAAAACTCGGCCTAGACGTTATGGCCGAATTCGGAGATGTCACAAAGAATGGATTTTGAAAACTAAGTTGTTTCGATAAACTATTCAACTTTTATAACTCGGGTTTATTCATAATTATACTGATAATGTCATTTAATTAGTTCATTTACCAAAACATAATTTACAGTGGAAGTTTTAAAAGTGTTATATTTTAAAACAACAGTTTGTGTTTTGGAAAACCTTTGTTTTCGTAAACCGTACTTCCAAATAAACATCGTAAAGGAAACGTCACAAACACATTCAAAACCAAAATTAAAACCAACATTCTAGAGAGTCCTAGAAATTAAAAACTCTCAAATAAAACATGAATTATAAATTAAACCAAGTAAAAATAGTTTTCGATCAAGTGGTCACCGCTAGGTCTCCACCGCACCGGTCCTCCTAAGTCTATGGATTACCTAAATAGAATAGACAAACGGATGTGAGTTTTCATAAACTCAATGTGTAACCTAATAGAAATAGACGTACATATCATTCAAAAATCACATATATATATATATATAGATTCAGATCAGACCTAAGTCCTTTACAGAAACAGATAACATATATTCAGATATACAAAATCCTACCTCCACCCTCTACACACCAACTCTGACCATCCCAAAACACCATGTGGGGTTAAAAACACCCACCCACCCCCTACACACCATATTGTGCCATTACAACACGTATCAGATATAGTGCAGCCAAGCTGCCAGATTATAAGCGAAGGTCACCTTTTAGAACACTTCATCCATATATGTAGAACCCCACCCCAAATACAGATACATAAATCAGATTCGGATATAATATATTAAACATGCTCAACATTCTTATATACAGATAACAAATATACATATAGCAATACAGTCAGGCATACATTCAGTATCCCACTCAGTTCAGTCTATCAGAATATCATAGCATACAAAATAGGGTTTAATTAGCCTTTACCAACCCTATAGTAGGCTCACAGTCATTCGGAGCAACCAGTGTGACCCTAGGGAAAATTACAGATATATGGGCCCAGATGCCCGTATGCCCACACGGCCTGGCCCAAAACCCATACGCCCTTATGGCCTAAACGGCCAACTTGGCCTAGCCCGTGTAGTTCACACGGCCACACTCTAGCCACCACATGGCCGTGTCTTGCGCACAGCCATGCCTTCATCAACCACACGATTGTGTCTCGGACACGGCCAACCACATGGGTGACCACATGCCCGTGTGGCGTCGACAGAATAATTTTTCAGCTTTTGTCGAAGTTTGGTTTTCTACATTTTGGGTACACACCTAGTACGGTTTTGATGCGAAACCACTCCTAAGACCACCAACACCACCGTAAAGACGTTTACACATGAAAGTTGAACTGTCAAGGCGAAAACCACGGATTCAATGCCTTCACTGAGCCCATGTGAAAAATAATAGTAACGAACAAAGGAAATCGAGCGGAATAGAGAAGCAAAGCTTATTCTAGAAAGAGAAGGAATAAAAATAAAATTAACAAAAACTTGAAAAGAAGCAGAAACCGACGTCAATTCGAAGAAAGGGGAGAAAAAACGATTAAAATTCGAAAGGAAGAAAATAAAGGATATGTTATCAAAATCCCTTATTTTCCTCCCACTAACCCACTACTCACAACTTCCTCAGAATTTCATTCAATCAAAATTCTATCAGATAACTGAGCAAAACTTAATACCCCATTGCTAACACAGGGATTCAAACACAGGACCTCCAACACACTGACTCCCTTACCACTCGAACCAGTAGGCTCATTCTGATATGATTTAACAGACAGTTTTATAAATGGCCACTTAACAAGGGCAAAGCTTGGATCTAAAAATAATCAAAATTTTCTAAAGGTAAGGCTTGAACTTGGGACCTCTCACACACACCCAAAACACTTAACTACTGAAGTAGATACATAGTTGTGTTAGAATTTATAGAAACAAAAAAAAATTATTCAGGGCGTTACAACTCCACCACCTAAAAATATTTTTGACCTCGAAATTTACTTGATTAGAACAGATGAGGATACTACAGCGCATCAAGTCCTCAGGTTCCCACATGGCTTCCTCAGTGCCATGATTCCACCACAAGACCTTCATTAACGGTATGGACTTTCCCTCAGAACCTTAATATCACGATCCAGAATCTAAACCAGCTCCTCCTCAAAAGTCAAGTCCGGTCTAACCTTGATCTCCTTAATAGAGACAACGTGAGATGGATCAGACCAGTACCGCCTCAACATTAAAACATGAAACACATTGTGGATACGATATAACTCTGAAGGTATCTCCAACTGATAAGTGACCGGCCCCACACGCTTCAAAATCCTATACGGCCCAATGAACCTAAGGCTCAGCTTTCCCTTCCGACTTAATCTCAGACCTTTCTTCTGTGGAGAATCCTTAAGAAACACGAAGTCCCCCATAGAGTACTCAATATCATGCCTCTCTAGATCTGTATAAGATTTCTATCTATAGAAGTTGCCTTCAGACGATCACGAATCAGTCTAACTTTATCTTCTATCTCAAAACCAACTGAGGACCCAAAACCCGATGCTCACTCAACTCAGTCCAGCATAGCAGAGTGCGACACTTACAACTATACATGGCCTCGTAAGGTGCCATCTAAATGCTAGCCCAAAAACTATTATTGTTGGAGAACTCAGTTAGCGGCAAATAATCCTCCAAACTACCTCGAAAATCAATTACACAACTCTGAAGCATATCTTCTAGTATCTGAATCACCCTCTCAAATTGACCATCATTCTGAGGATGGAACGCAGTACTGATGTCCAATCTCGAACCCAAAACCTCGTGTAATTTTTACCAAAATAGAGAAGTGAAGCGAGGATCTCTATTAGAAATGATCGAAACAGGAACCCCATACAGTCTTACAATCTCAGCAATATACAACTTCGCTAACTTTTGTAGAGAATAGTCTGTCCGAACCAGAATAAAATAAGCAGACTTAGCCAGTCGATCCACGATGAACCAAATAGAATCCTTCTTAGTAGTTGTCAAGGGCAAGCCACTAATGAAGTCCATCATCACTCGTTCCCATTTCCATAAGCGAATCTTAACAGGTTGTAACAAACCCGAAGGCAACTGGTGTTCAGCTTTAACTTACTGGCACGTCAGACTTCGAGCCACAAAATTTGTAACCTTACTCTTTAAACCCGACCACCAGTACAGTTCACGGAGATCTCGATACATCTTATTACCACCGGGATACATAACATAAGGGCTACCATGCACCTCCCTTAGAATCGACTGTCTCAAATTAGAATCATTAGGCACACAGATCCGACCTCGAAAACACAAGACTCCATCGTTATTCAGCCCAAAGTCATAAGTCCTACGACTTTCAATCTGAAAAAAACTGCAAACCCAAGGACTCATCCCCTAACTGTTTATCTCGAATCTGATCAATCCAAGTCAGATTAACTTGCAACTCGGCTAATAGACTCCCATCATCAAATAGACTAAGGCAAGTGAACATCGCTCTTAGATCAGTCATCGATCTATGACTGAGAGCATCGACCACCACATTGGCCTTACCAGGATGATACTCTATCGTAAAGTCATAACCTTTGAGCAGCTCAATCCATCGACCCTGTCTAAGATTCAACTCCTTCTGAGTAAAAAGGTACTTGAGACTCATATGATCGGTGTAGATGATACACCTCTCACCATACAGATAGTGCCTCCAGATTTTTAATGCAAAAACCATCGAATGAATTTGAGATCATGCGTCAGATATTTCCCTTTATGTGTCTTAAGCTGACGGGACGCATAAGCCACATTGGCCTTACCAGGATGATACTCTATCGTAAAGTCATAATCTTTGAGCAGCTCAATCCATAGACCCTATCTAAGATTCAACTCCTTCTGAGTAAAGAGGTACTTGAGACTCTTATGATCGGTGTAGATGATACACTTCTCACCATACAGATAGTGCCTCCAGATTTTCAATGCAAAAACCACCGCAACGAATTTGAGATCCTGCGTCAGATATTTCCTTTCATGTGTCTTAAGTTGACGGGACGCATAAGCCACAACTTTGCCATCTTGCATCAATATACATCCCAGACCGACGTGCGACGCATCATTGTAGACTACAAACACTTTACCAGATTCAGGCTGTATCAGAACAGGAGCCTAAGTCAGAATAAACTTGAGCTTCTCGAGGCTCGATTGTTACGTATCAGTCCAAAAAAAGGAACACCCTTATACAGAAGCTTTGTCAAAGGATCTGCAATCAGAGAGAACTCCTCAACAAAACGTCGATAATAACCCGCAAGACCTAAAAAATTACGGATCTCAATTCTTAGGTTATTTCCAATCAAGCATAGCCTCAATCTTTCTCGAATCAGCATGGATCTCTTCAGTAAAAATCACGTGCCCCGGAAAAGTTACCTTACACAACCAGAACTCACACTTGCTCAACTTGGCATAGAGCTACTTTTCTTGAAGTATCTGAAGCACTACACTAAGATACTCAACATGCTCATCCTCGGTCTTAGAGTAAACCAAAATATCGTTGACGAAAACCATGAAGAATTGATCCAAATATGGCTGAAAGACTCGGTTTATCAAATCCATGAATGCTATCAAAGCATTCGTCAAACCAAAAGGCATAACTAGGAACTCGTAATGTCCATAACGAGTCCTAAATGCAATCTTTGAAAATTCATCTCCTTAACTCTCAACTGATGATACCTAGAACGAAGATCAATCTTTGAAAACATAGAAGCCCTGAACTGATAAAAAAATCATCGATCCTTGAAAGTGGATACTTATTCTTCATAGTCAAATTATTTAATTATCGATAACCAATGCACATCCTCATAGTGCCATCCTTTTTCTTCACAAACAGAACCAGTGTCCCCTACGGAGACACACTAGGGCGGATGAAACCACAATCCAAAAGCTCTTGAAGTTTAGCCTTAAGCTCTATAAGCTCTTTCGGTGCCATTTCGTAGGGAGCGATGGACATTGGAGCTGTACCCGATAAAAGCTCAATGCCAAACTCAACTTCTCAATTGAGAGGTAAACCTGGTAACTTCTGAGGAAAGACATCTGGAAAATCCCTCACAGTTCTAATATCCCTGATAGAAGAGTCCCTAGAAGCAGAAACATTAACGTAAGCCAAATACACCTCACACCCTTTCTGAACCAGTTTCTCAGCCACAAGAGTAGAGATCACTTTGGATAGATAATCCCGATGCTCACCAATCACAACTACTTTTTATCATCCTCAGTCCTTAGAACGACCCTTTTAGTCGCGCAATCCAAACTGGCTCGATGCTTAACCAACCAATCCATACCCAGAATCGATCAAACTCCCCAAGCGGTAACTCCATCAGATTTTCTAGAAATATAGCCCCTTGCACCTCTAATGGAACATCCCTATACAGTTTACTAACCCTGACAGACTACCCTAATGGACTTAGTACAGTGATCTCACTAGAAGTGCTCTCAACAGAAATCCCTAGTTTTTCAGAAACATATTTAGCTACATAGGAGTATGTAGAACCTATGTCTAACAAAGTAGTATAAGATACCGTAAAAATTAAAAATGTACCTGATCGTGTCTGTTGAGTCTTAAAATAAAAAGAATGATCGAACTCGAAAACTAACTAAGACAATGATGGAGGCAAGTGCACCTATCAAACAGTAGTATAGCTAACGGCAAGACCGAATTGTCGAACCCAAAGGAACCAAAAATACTAATATTAACTCTCTTTCTATGTTTTAGCCTAAGAATTAAGTGGATTTTTATCTAATCTAAAATTAACTAATTAACTAAGCTAAAGGTGCTAAGACAAAGAAGAAATAGGGGAATAGACTCGACGGAAAAACTGATTGATTTAGACAATACCTGAGGAAGAATCCACCTAGACTTCACTTGCTATCTAACTCTGAACTAGACGATTTATTCACTTGACTTTATCCGTAGGATTCCCTAAGTTATATTAATACCTCTCTTCAAGGCTACTAACGTCTAACCCTAGGTTGATTAATTAAAATCTCTTTCTAATTAAAACCCCTAGAATTGCATTAACTTGATCTATGGAATCCTATATTAGGTTTGACCCTAATCCGATAGATTTTTGTCACCCTATCTCTAGACACGCGAGCAACTCCGCTTAACTATGCTAGATCTACCCTTAAACTGGGTCTCTTCCTCCTCTGCCTAAGCACATCACACTTGAATCAATATCCTAGAAATACCAAAACAAGAATTAGGAACACATAGTTAAGAACAAATCAAATATTTTTCATTCAGTTCAGATAACAATAACAAGATCTACCTTAGGTTTCATCCCCTTCAATTATCTATGGGTTTAGTTCATAATTATAAAATAAAATATATCAGAAGAAAATATAAAACAAAACATAAGAAATCTCTAAAATCCCCTGAAGGAACTGAAGGAGAAGTCCTCCGTCTTGAGTATGACTCTGGCTTCTTGAGATGAATCAACTGGCTTCCTTCGAGTAAATCCCTCAAATTAACTGCTCTGGCTTGGCTCTTTGGCCTAGCTGAACGCTTGCCTTAAGGTTGGCCTCTAGGGTCTTTATATAGGCTTTTGGAATATGTTTCTTTGCCTCTAAGTACCCTAATCTAAATAAAATTCTATTTTCATGTGGCAGGGACACGCCCATGGCACATGCCCGTGTAAATCGTGGCCAGGCCGTGTTTGATCCTATTGATGAGGCATGGCCATGTATTTCGGGGTCCAGGCCGTGGTCGACTTTTCTTGCGAGGTACGGTCGTGTGGTCTTGGGCCCAGTCCTTGTGGGTTTCATGCTTTGGCCCATTTTCTCCATTTTCAGCCCGTTTCTCGTTATTTTTGTCCTCAGATGCTGTATTAAGTATACAACATGAAAACAAAGGATTAGGGGCACCTATTTCCATAATTAAAGGGAAAAATCATCCAAAAACATGCTAAATGTGGGATTAAAATATGTTATTATTTCGGTTTATCAAATACCCCTACACTTAAGCTTTTGCTTGTCCTCAAGTAAAATTCTCAACTCATAATTAAAATGAACTTCCTCATTTTATAATATTTATCAACAATGCCTCATCATAATTCATAGGTAATTTATACATGGATGATTCAACTTAAAGAGTCTTAAAGATTCAAACAATCAAAGTCATGGGTTTGTAGCACGAAAACATAGGTGTTTCCCCTTGCCAAAATAATCACCTTTAATTCAAAATAAAAAAAGTTAACATCCTCACAAAAGATTCACTGAAATCACTCAAGGTGTTTAAGGTTCAAAAATTAAGCTCTCAAAAGTTGAACATGAAAAGTTATTACCATAGGCTTGTTTGAAAATCAAATCTCCACCATTGTAAAATGAGATGATACACAAATCAAAAGGTTTTTAAAAGGGGTTGTAATGGGGCTTAGGTTAAAGGTGTGGACAAAGGCTGAATTAGAAGGGTGAGAATCGAGATTGAATTTACAATCACCTAACTAGAAACATGACAAATAACCTGAATAATTACAACAATTGAAAACTTGTAATATTATTAATTAGAGCTTCTTTTCAAGATGTTGAGATTAAACGTATAGGCTCGCTTAATCACATAACTAATAATGAATATAATTTTAATTTTGATTGAATTTTTTTAAGAACAAATTAATATGATATAAAAATTTAACACTGAGATAATCTAATTAGGCAACTAATCAAAACAAGTCTCGATAGAAGGGTAGTCAAAAGGAATGGTGATAACAAATATGAGATGGGTTACGGGTTAATATTAGTGGGTTGAGTCAATAAAAAGGGTTGTTAGGATCAAAGAGGTCCATTAGGGGTCAATTATGAGGGTAGGCTTTTAATGGATTAAGTGGGTTAAATCCTAAGTGCCTTAATCATCTCTTTATATTAAATCAATAGTGTGGTCTTGACATGTATAATCAAAGCAAGTTCTAGAATAACAAATCAATGTTGACACACTCATAATTCATAAAGTGAGCACGAAAAGAATGTATGCTCTAAAGGCTCAAAATCTCACAAAAATTATGGGTATTTTGATGTCAACCTCGTAAATTTCAAACTTCAAGGTAACAATTTAGATTCAGGTAGACAACCTAACAGAATTTTAATTTTTAAAAATAGACTCATCATACTTGATTCTTTAGTATCTTAAAGTTTAAATCATGCTTGCACAATTATCAACGACTTTATCTAAAACAATCAATAAAAATCATGAATCAACAAGAATTTCATTCTAATTAGTGATATGAGAAAATTACTTTAAGACAGAATATTATTAGGGATTTGAGAATAATGCAAAAAGTTAGGCACTTTTTCTAGTAAACTTTCACATCCCACACTTAAGATGTACATTGCCTCAATGTACAAAGATAAATAACAATCATATAGTAAGAAAATAAAAAGAGAGGGAGAGAGGTGAAACTTCCGAAATTTTTGGATGGATTCCTTGAGTTGGAAGTGTGGAAACTTGATTCGAAGGTTAAAGATAAGTTGGAGGGGGCGCCTCTAATTCCTGTGCTAGATGAAAAAATTGGGTAACTCATGAAGAATTAGCTAGGAAATAGTAATAATAATTTTAAATTATACTAATTATATAATTAAAGTAAATAAAGATAACAAGAAAGAAAATATGAATTAAAATAAAACTAAAAGAGAAGATGAATGGACTAGAAAGTCCTTATTGGTAGATGGTTTCCGAGGTGGGTGTGGTGTCTAAGGCCGTGGTGTTGTGATTCCCTAGCAGCCTTTAGAACCTAAAACCAAGAAACTAAAACAAAATAAACTAAATTTAATGTACGAGAAATAAAGAAAAGGAAAGTAAAGGAGGAGAGCAGAGTAAAATAGAAGTTAAATTGTTTGAAAGACCCTTGGATTGTCGAGTTAATGAAGCGGCCGACATGAGCTTATGTTGATTTGTCTCGCATAGGGAGACAGGACTCGGATCTTTTCGTTTCTTTAACATTGTTGAAGTGTAGATTGAGACATTTATAGAATGAAGAAGGAAGAAAGTAAGGATGAAAGGAAGTGGGGGGTGGATGAGGAATGGATGAGAAGGGGAGAGGGGTGTTTTAAATAGAAAATTTTAGTTCTGGTACATCCCCACGCCCATGTATCATAGGCGTGTCATGTCATACGACCATGTCACATGGCCGTGTCGTGGTTCAATCGCTTCTCCCATGCCTAATATTTAAGTCGCCACGCCCGTGCTGGTTCATCAGTGTCGGCCACGACTATGTCGCACGGCCGTGGTGTTAGGTGAGTCCATGATTCAAAGATATTTTTCTCGTCCTATCTCGTACTATCTCTGCTATGTTAGTATGAAAATCCGTAGCATCCACACGGCCATGATCACGACCATGTGTAAGGCCGTGTGATGTGACGATCTGTACTTCATTAACTTGGTTAGTCTGTAGTTTAGGTGCTAAAAGAAAAAGAAATGAAAGTAAATGGGTTAATGCTTGGGTTACCTCCTGAGAAGCGCTTGTTTAAAGTTTTAAGCTAGAATTACCTCTCATTCGTACCTTCAAGGTGGTTTAAGGAGTAAAAAATCCTTTTCCGTGCTATCATCATATAATTTGAGTCGAGTAGAGTTTACTTTAAAAGTACCGAAAGTAGAATTAATTACCTGGACTGTTCCGTAAAGGAAAACATTAAGTACTGTAAAGGGGATTTCTTCGATTATCTTCAGGTTTGATGTGGCGATTCGCAGGTCTGTTCTATCTAATAGTACCTGATCTCCTATTTTGAAGTGATTTGATGTCCCTTTAAGTTCTTCTGGGGTTTCCTTCGGTTTCACTTCGTGTGGTTTGATTCCTCCTTGAAATGTGTCTCCCACTCATCTAGCTCATCAGTGTGAAGCCGTCGTTCCTCATGAGATATTTCCTTGTTGGTGCGAGTTATAGGATCTAGCTCTGTAGTGTGATTCCGTAGTGTTTCCTGGAAAGGAAGTTTAATTGAATGCTTATCAAGGGAATTTACGTCCTCATCTTTCTCACTCGATGTCCTAGCTAAATTGAGAGCTTGAAGACTGATTGATTTGTCACCTACACGGAGTATGAGTTTAACTGTGCTAACATTAATTTTATATCTAGCAGTTGCTAGAAAAGGTCTTCCTAAAATTAAGGGGATACTATTGTTTTCATCCATATATAAACCAACGAAGTCTATGAGAAATATGAATTTGTCAACTTTAACTAGTACATCTTCAAATATGCCATTAGGGATACGAATAGGTTTATCATCTAATTGAATACTCATCCTAGTTTGCTTGGATTTCCCTAGACCTAGCTGTTTAAACATTTTAGATGGCATAACATTGATGCTTTCCCCTAGATCAGCTAAAGCATTATCAACAGATAAACTACCAATTAAACATGAAATTGTAAAACTCCCTGGATCTTTTAATTTTGTGGTCGTCTGTTCTATAACATTGTTGAGCATATTGTGTTTACTTCCACATGCGACTACTTGTCTAACTTTTACTTGTTTGTTAAGCGCTCTTTTAAAAATTTCCTTGAATCGGCATCTGCGAAAGAGCTTCAAGAAGCGGTAAGTTAATATGTAATTTCTTTGAGAGTTTAAGGAACTTATCGAATTGTTATTCTATGTTGTCTTCCTTCATCGCATTAGGGTAAGGTATACGAGGTTTGTATCCTTTAATTACTAGTTTTGGCATTTCTTGGCTTACCTTAACCTTACTTTCATGTACCACAGGTTCTTACCTTGGCTCAGATTCAGATTCTACTAACTTTTCACTATCATGAACTGTTATGGCTTGAATTTTCTCCTTGGGATTAGTCTTAGTGTTACTTGGCAAGCTACTTAGTGGTTGTTTGGAGATCAGCTTTGTGAGTTGCCCTAACTGGTTCTCGATTCCTTTAATCGATGCTTGTTGATTTTTATGTGGTGTCTCAATGTTTTGAAATTGAGTTTTAGACACCGCTATAAATTTTTTCAGTATCTCTTCAAGGTTCAGCTTCTTTTCCTGTGGGTAGGGCTATTGTTGGAAGTTTGGAGGAGGAGGTTGTTGTCTCTGATTTCCTTGACCACCCCACGAGAAATTGGGGTGGTTCCTCCAACCTGGATTATAAGTATTACTATAGGGGTTATTTTAATGTCTAAAATTGTTACCCGTATAGTTTAATTGTTCGCTTTCCATGCCCAGATTGTAGGGTGGGTACTCAGGATTGGCCACACCTCCTAGGTTTGAATCACATTGCATAACTGGATATTCCAGCAAAGAACCACACAAACCATCAATCTTTTTATTCATCATCTCTACTTGACTTGATAGCATGGTGACTACGTCGAGATTGAAAACTCCGGCTGCTTTAGTTGGTTTTGTCCTAGTGTTTTGCCACTGATAGTTATCCAGTGTCATCTCCTCTATGAATTCATAAGCCGCTTCAGGAGTTTTGTTATTAAGGGTTCCGCCGGCTGCTGAGTCAATTAACTGTCGAGTTAAGGGTTCACACCGTTGTAAAAAGTTTGCATTGTGACCAGAAGGGTAAGCCATAGTGTGGGCACTTTTTCAACAGATCATTGTATCTCTCCCATGGATCATATAATGTTTCTAAATCCATCTGCACAAAAGAAGAGATATCATTCTTTAATTTGGCTACTTTGGCCAGTGGAAAATATTTTAGTAAAAATCTTTCGGTCATTTGGTCCCATGTAGTGATTGATCCTCGTGGAAGAGAATGTAACCACTGTTTGGCTTTATTCCTCAAAGAAAAGGGAAATAACCGAAAACGAATGGCATCATCAGAAACACCATTTATTTTGAAGGTATCATAGAATTCTAGAAAATTAGCTAAATGAGTATTTGGGTCTTCGTCCTGCAAACCATCAAATTGAACAAACTATTGAATCATTTGTATAGTGTTAGGTTTTAATTCAAAATTATTAGCGGCTATAGCAAGCCTAGCAATCCTCGATTCAGCACCTGTTAAATTAGGTTTAGCATAATCATACATAGTTTGAGAAGCATGATGGTCGGCCATATCTTTACGAGGAGGATTATTCTCAGCCATCCTTTCGGTAGTATTGGTTTCGTCCTCTTGCTCTTCTTGTATGTAATTTAAGCCTCGCCTTACTTCTCTGCGATTTCTGCGTGCGATTCCTTCAATATCACTATCGTAAAGTAGTGGTCCTATCGGGTTCCTTCTAGTCATAAACTAGAGGTACCTACAAGGAAAACAGAAAAAGAAAGAAATTTAGAAAAGTAAAAATAAAATTTAATTGCAAAAATAATAAAATATAATATGGCTAAAGTAATAAAAATTGAGCGTTCTTAATATTTTAGTTCCTCGGCAACGGCGCCAAAAACTTGATCGTGTCTGTCGAGTCTTAAAAATTTATAAAAAGAATGATCGAACCTAGAAACTAACTTAGTCAATGATGGAGGTAAGTGCACATATCGAACAATAGTATAGCTAGCGGCATGACCGGATTGTCGAACCCAATGGAACCAAAAATACTAATATTAACTCTCTTTCTATTATTTAGCCTAAGAATTAAGTGGATTTTTATCTAATCTAAAATTAACTAATGAACTAAGATAAAGGTGCTATGACAAAGAAGAAATAGAGGAATAGACTCGATGGAAAAACCGATTGATTTAGACAATACCTATGGAAGAATCCACCTAGACTTCACTTGTTATCTAACTCTAAACTAGACGATTTATTCACTTGACTTGATCCATAGGATTCCCTAAGTTATATTAATACCTCTCTTCAAGGCTACTAACGTCTAACCCTAGGTTGATTAATTGAAATCTCTTTCTAATTAAAACCCTTAGAATTGCATTAACTCGATCAATGGACTCCCATATTAGGTTTAACCCTAATCGGTAGATTTTCGTCACCCTATCTCTAGGCACGCGAGCAACTCCATTTAACAATGCTAGATCTACTATTAGAAAGGGTCTCTTCCTCCTCTGCCTAAGCACATCACACTTGAATCAATATCCCGAAAATACCAAAATAAGAATTAAGAACACCTAGTTAAGAACAAATCAAATATTTATCATTTAGTTCAGATAACAATAACAAGATCCGTCTTAGGTTTCATCCCCCTCAAGTATCTTAAGGTTTAGTTCATAATTATAAAAGAAAACATCTCAGAAGAAAATATAAAACAAAACATAAGAAATACCTAAAACTTCCTGAAGAATTGAAAGAGAAGTCCTCCGTCTTGAGTATGACTCTGGCTTCTTGAGATGAATCAACTGGCTTCCTTCGAGTAAATCCCTGAAATTAACTACTCTGGCTTGGCTCTTTGGCCTATCTAAACGCCCACCTAAAGTTTGGCCTCTAAAGTCTTTATATAGGCTTTTGGATTATGTTTCTTTGCCTTTAAGTAACCTAGTCCAAATAGAATTTTATTTTCCTGTGGCAGGGACACTCCCATGGCACACACCCGTGTAAATCGTGGCCAGGCCGTGGTCGATCCTATTGATGAGGCACGGCCATGTATTTTGGGGTCCAGGCTGTGGTCGACTTTTCTTACGAGGCACGGCCGTGTGGTCTTGGGGCCAGGCAATGTGGGTTTCATGCTTTGGCCCATTTTCTCTATTTTCGGCCCGTTTCTCATTCTTTTTGTCCTCCGATGCTCTACTAAGTATAAAACATGAAAACAAAGGATTAGGGGCACATATTTCCATAATTAAAGCGAAAAATCATCCAAAAACATGCTAGATGTGGGATTAAAATATGTTACTATTTCGGTTTATCAGTACCGGTGATAACATCTATAGCATCTCTATCCTCTTGGCGTCGAGCAGCATAAACCAACGTAGGCTGCCTCACCTCAGTCTGACGAGCACCTCTACTCGGTACTCTCTGTCTTTGGCCCATATCATTCCACCCCTAGCTGGTCCACTGCCCCTATATGACTGTTGAATTGCCCTCTGAGGCTGCACAGAACCCGATCCTAAAGCCTGTATTTGATTTGCTCACTGTGGACACTCTCTAATACGGTGCTCCAATGACCTACACCTCAAACAAGCCCATATCCTCCTCCAGCACTCATCCCGATGGCGCCTACCACAATCTCCATAAGGCTGAATCCCAATATGAGCAACAGGAGCCTCGACTCTAACTAGCCCATCAGGTCTGGCCTTTCTCTTAGGCCTCTAAACAGAACTAGAGGGCACTAAATCCCTCTTATTCTTGCCTCTCTCGCATCCTTATTCTAGTGCTCCACACGCTTAACCTCTTCGATAATTTGCGCTTTATCTACCAGAATTGTGAACTCACGCTCCCTCTGTGAAGCAATCAGAACCCTCAGGTTGTCTCTCAAACCATCCCTAAAATAGGCTTTATAGGCTTTAGAAAGCTCAAAACCCTAAAAATTGGCTTTTTCAACGTTAAAACAAAGCAGGGTGCGACAGGGACACGAGTGTGTGATCAACCCGTGTGAGGGTGTCTAGGCCGTGTTGAAATTTACATGGCTCACGAGTGACACGGGCTAGCACACGGGCACGTGTCCAGCCGTGTGGTTCACACAAGCATGTGCCCTACCCGTGTGGTTCTGGCTTGGCCATGTGGATCCTTAAGATGGCTCGTTTTGTTCGATTTTAGCCCGTTTTCCACTCCTTTCACTTCCTATGCTCACCTAAGTATAGAAGTACAAATTTAAAGGGTTAGGAGTATCGAATTCACAAAATTATATAAATAATAATCTAAAAACACACTAAGTGTGGGATTAAAATGCGTTACTTTTATGATTTATCAACTATCCCCACATTTAAGCGTTTGTTTGTCCTCAAGAAAAATCCTCTACTCACAATCAAAAATTAAACTTCCTCAATTCATAATTCTCATCAATACTATCTTATCATAATTCACAGATAATTCACACATTGATAGTTTAGCTAAAAGAATCTTAAAGATTCAAAACTGACAAGATATAGAATCCTCACTAAAGATTCACTCAAATCATTCAAAGTGTTTTAAGGTTTAAAAATTAAGCACTAGAAAGTCAAGCATGAAAAGTTGTTACCATATGCTTGCATGAAAATCAAATCTCCACCACTATAAAATGAGATGATACAAAAATCAAAAGGTCTTTAAATGGTTGTAATGAGGCTTGGGTTAAAGGTGTGGATAAAGGCTGAATTAGAGGGTTAAAATCGAGATCGAATTGACAATTTACCTAACTAGAAAAACAAACTAATACTGAATAATTACATCAATTGAAATAACACGAGCTTCTTCTCAAAATGTGAAATTAATCGCTTAAGCTCAAATAAAATAGAAATAGTATAAATATATTTCCACTTCTCTTTTTTTATCATGATAAGAAAGAATTTAACAACTGAAATAAAGAACATAGTTAGGTAACTGACCAAATCAAATCTCGACAAAAAGAGGGTTAATACGATAGGAAAAATTCTCAATGAATCAAAAAGAATAAGTTTTGGGTTAATATTAAGGGTGGATCAAGAAACATTTTTTTTTAGGTTCAAAGGGGTTTTCTAAGGGTTAATCATGAAGGTAGGCTTTTAATGGAATAAGTGGGTTAAAACCTAGGTGGCTTTATCATCTCAATATATCAAATCAAAAGGTGCGGTCTCGACATGCATAATCGAAGCAAGTTCTAGAATAACAAATCAATATTGACACAATCATAACCAATAATAAAGTGAGCAAGAAAAGTGTATGCTTTTAAAGGCACAAAATCTAACAAAAATTATGGTTTTTGATGTCAATACTATAAATCTCAAATTTCAAGGTAATATTTAAATTTAGGGAAAACAACCTAACAAATTTTAATTCTGAAAATAGACTTATCAGGCTTGATTCTCTAGTGTCTTAAATTTTAAACAATCAATGTACAATTACCTATGACTTAATCCAAAACATATCAATAAAAATCATGAGTCAATAAAGATTTCATTCTAATTGTAATATGAGAAAATTACTTAAGAACAAGATATAATTAAGAGATTTTCTAATAATGATATAATTAACCTCCCCACACTTAAGATGTACATTGTCCTTAATGTACCAAGATAGATAATGGCAATATAATCAGAAAATCATAAGAGAGGGAGAGAAGTGAAACTTCCTGAATTTTGGATGAAATCCGTGGAATAGTGAACGTGGAATTGTAGATATAACAAAGTGAAGTGCATGATTCTGAGCAACTAAAAAACATAAACACAACTGCGGAAGAAGATTAAGGGATTACTCGATTAGGAATAATTATAAAAACTAAAATATAGTTCAAAATATAAAAGATAAGTCTTTGAATAAGAAACATAAAGGAAAAATAAACTAAAAATAAAAATAAAAATAAAGGAAAAATAATAAAAATAAAAATAAAAATAAATGGACTCAAAGGTCCTCATCGTCAGATGCGTCGTAAGATGGCGGTACTGAAGGTGAAATATGGAGATGATGGCATATCTACTATAAAGTGGACTCGAGACTATCGAATTGCTGGTAGCACTGCTGCTCGAAATGAGTAAGTCACTCGGATATGTTGTTCAAAGTAGCAGCGGAAGTAGGAGGTCAGTGACTCAGAGGTAAAGGTTGGGGTGGATCCTTGTGAGGGAGAGGGACATCCTCAGTGATGTCCTCGGGATCATCCTAATCATCAGGATGAGACAATCGGTACTGGGGAGGATCGAATCCATGACGCCTCTCGATCATCCTCATATGAAGCATGCTCGAGATGCCCTGACGGGACATCTGGCCAACCAGTGTGAGCGACTAGGATCATAGGTCGTCAAGGCACCGATATCTTTCCAACAACGTGATGGTGAGTAATGGATATGGAGATTAGCTGAAGAAAGTCCTCAGTGCTCATGAACTCCTCTGTATAAAGTCCAAAAGCATCACCGAATTCTGGGACGCTCATGTGGCACACCAAACCACCAAGACGAAAGACAATGGTGCTGGGCTCGTCATGGACTGACATAACGCTCTAAAGGTGGAACGTCAAGCAGAATTCCAAGGTAATCTCCATATAAGTGGGCTCGACGATACCGAAAAAGTGATCCCATGGTGCTGTGATGATGAGGTGGACCTGCTCTAACGCGGCCCAATAATGCAGCAGCCCAAACCTAGGGGTCAAACTCGAATGAGCTGAAATAGGTCCTCCGGTGGCTTCGCGGTAAATCTGAGGTAATGTTGGCACACTTCGGCGGAGGCGCTCGAGGAGGTCACGTCGGGACCCTTCTGCTTTTTAAAAAAGGGGACGACGACTTTGGTTTTACCTCGAGTATTGGTTATGGTGTCTGCAAGAAAGCGATTAGGAAAAATTAAAATGGGCTAGCAGATACACTAGAGATATGCTAATAAAAATGGAAACTAATCTAAATGAAGTTCATCAATAGGACTAAGAAATAACATTATTGTGAAAAGAAAAAGCTAATTATCGTAATACGGAAAACCGGAAAATAGCAAAACAAGATAAATCTAATTAATAAATAATTGAATATCTAAAAATAGTATAAATAAAATCAAGTATGTGGGATATTACTAATAACTAATAGCAAACCAATTAATTAGAATATTCAAATGAAAGAACAAATAAACAATTAAAATTAACTAAAAAGAACAAAATATGGCATGAATAAATAAATAAAATTAATAATAGACATAAAATAATAATAATTAAAATATAAATATAATAAAGTGGGGTAAAGGGAATGTAACCGGCGGCAGTGATGGTGGTGGCTAGCGTTAGGGGCGGGCGACGAGGTTGCGGCAGCTAGGGTTTGGGGGTTTGGGAAAAAGAAAGGAGAAGAAAGAAAATGGAATTGGGGGTTTTATAAGTTACACGGTCGTGTAATGGTCCGTGTTGGGTCACACGCCCGTGTCACACGCCCATGTGGTAGAGCCCCTAACCCTTGTTCGTCGCGATTTGTAAAAGGTTAGTTTTCACACGGCCTTGGACACACCTGTGTGTCCAGGCTGTGTGGTCCACACGGCCATGTCACACGGCCATGTGCTAGGTCCTTCGCTTCTCCCACGCCCGTGTGATCGCACACACGACTGTGTGTGTTGCCCGTGGAGCCCTCTGACTTGTTTTAAATTTTAAAATTTGAAAAATTAAGCTTCAGTTTTCACACGGCCTATGACATGCCCGTGTAACCAGGCCGTGTGGTCCACACGGCCATGTCGCACACCCATGTCGAAAGAATTTGGGCCCTATCTCTGTCGATTTTTGGGAATTTTAAGATTCAGGGTCCACACGGCTAATGACACGCCCGTGTGTCCATGCCGTGTGGGTGACACGGCCATGTCGGCAGGCCGTGTACCTCATTGTCAATTTTTTTAAGATTTAAAAACTAAGTCCCCATATCCACACGACCAGGGACACGCTCGTGTGTCCAGGCTGTGTGAGTCAATAAACCTATATTAAAACATGATTGTAAGTAAAAATAAACTAATTAGTAGGGTTAGTGCTCGGGTTGCCTCCCAAAGAGTGCTTGTTTAAAGTCTAAGCTCGACTAACCTTGTTTTTTCTTAGTGCCAATGGTTCACGGAGTCAAAACTCCTCTTTCTCGTTATCAATTCTATCAATATACGGTTTGAGTCGAGTAATATTTACCTTAAAAGTGCCGACATTAGAATGAGTTACCTCACTGTCCCGTATGGAAAGACATTAATTATCGTAAAAGGAGTTACTCCGTTTGTATTTAGCTCTGATGTTATTATTCGGGGATTTGTTTCATCTAATAGTTCCTGGTCCCCAACCTTGAAGTAGTTTGTTTCACCTTTAAGCTCATCAAGGAGTTGTCTCAGTTTTGCTTCGTGTGTTCTTGGTTTCTCCTTGGCATGTGTCCTCCATTCGTCTAGTTCCTCAATCTGAAGCCTTCGCTCCTCATAAGTTGTTTTATTGTTGGCACGAGAACTAGGACGTAGGTCATTTGTTCTTTTTTGAGGTGATTCCTGAAAAGAGGTTTGGATCAAATGGTTACTATTAGAATTTATATACCCACCTTCATTACTCGATGTCCTAATCGAATCATGAGCCTGAAGAGTGGTTGTTTCGTCACCTATACGAAGTGTGAGCTCACCTGTACCAACATCAATAATAGTATTGACAGTTACTAAAAAGGGTCATCCTAAGATTAAAGGTGCGTTGCTGTCCTCATCCATGTCTAGAACAACAAAGTCAAATGGAAATATAAATTTATCAATTTTTTCCAGCACATCCTCAACAATTCCCTTAGGAATCCTAATAGTTTTATCTACTAGTTGAATTCTCATCCTAGTTTGTTTAGGTTTCCCAAGACCTTGTTGCTTAAACATTTTATAGGGCATGACGTTAATACTTGCCCCTAAATTAACCATGGCATTGTTGACATCTAAACTACCAATTAAACAAGGAATAGTAAAACTCCCTGGATCCTTGAGTTTGTTGAGTAGTTTATTCTTTAAAATGGCTGAGCAGACTGTGTTTAGCTCCACATGCAACGCCTTATCTAACTTTCGTTTGTTTGCTAGAAGCTCCTTTAAAAATTTAACTGAGTTAGGCATTTGCGAAAGAGCTTCAATAAATGGTAAGTTAATATGTAATTTTTTTAAGAGTTTAAGAAATTTACCGAATTGTTCATTGGTATGGTCTTTCTCCGTTGCATTAGGGTATGGCACACGAGGTTTATACTCTTTTCTTACCGGTGTCTATGCATTGTGGCTTACCTCAACCTTACCTTTATTTACCACAACTTATTGCCTCGGTTCTGATTCAGATTCTACTAACCCTTCTTCATCGCACACCGTGATGGCATGGAGTTGCTCCTTTGGGTTAGGCTCGGTGTTACTCGGCAAGCTACCTTGTGGTCGTTTTGAGATCAACTTGGCAAGCTAACCTATTTGATTTTTGAGCCTTTGAATCGACGCTTGCTAATTTTTAAGTGTTGTTTTGGTGTTTTGAAAATGGGTTTCTAACACTGAGATGAATTTTGTTAGCATCTCTTCAAGGTTCGGCTTCTTCTCTTATTGGTATGGTTGTTGTTGGAAGCCTGGAGGGGGCATTTGTCTCTGATTTCCTTGACCACCCCATGAGAAATTGGGATGGTTCCTCCAACCTGCATGGTAAGTGTTACTATATGGATTATTCTGCGGTCTAGAATTGTTACCCATATAGTGAACTTGTTCATTCTCTGTGCTGGGGTTGTAGGATGGATACTCTGTGGTGTTCACCCCTCCTTCATTTGTGTCGCATTGCATATCGGGTGTACCTGCGTAGAAACATTTAAACCATCAATTTTTTTTGTTTAAGAACTCTACCTAGTTTATTAGCATGGTGACTGCATCGAGGTTCAAAACACTGGTGACTTTTGTCGTCTTTGTTCTCATGACTTGCCACTAATAGTTATTCAACTACATCTCCTCTATGAATTCATAAGTCTCCTCAGGTGTTTTATTATTTAAGGTACCGCCGGTGGCTGCATCAATTAGTCACCTAGTTGAGGGATTCAAACCATTGTAAAAAGTTTGAACCTATAGCCATAGAGGTAACCCATAGTGAGGGCACCTCCTCAATAAGTCCTTATACCTCTCCCATGCATCGTAAAGAGTTTCTAAATCCATTTGCACAAAAGAAGAGATATCATTCCTCAACTTTTTCGTTTTAGTGGAGAAAAATATTTTAATAAGAATTTTTCAGTCATTTGTTCCCAAGTAATGATGGAACCTCGTGGCAACGAGTTCAACCACCATTTAGCTTTATTTCTTAAAGAAAAGGGAAACGACTAAAGCGAATGGCATCATCAGAAATGCGATTGATTTTAAAAGTGTCGCAGAATTCTAGAAAGTTGGCCAAATGAGTATTTGGGTCCTCATTCTGCAAACCATCAAACTGAACAAACTATTGAATCATTTGAATAGTGTTAGGTTTCAGTTCAAAATTATTTGCAGCAATAGTAAGTCTAACAATACTCAATTAAGCCCCAGTTAAATTGGGCTTAGCATAATCGTATATTGTACGAGGAGCAGGATTTTGATTCACCAGATTTACGGCAACCACAAGAGGTAGCGGATTATTATCATCCATCTCCACGGTAGTATTAGTATCGTCCTCTTGCTCTTTCTTGATATATTGTAGACTTCGCCTGATTTTCTTACGATTTCTACGAGCGGTACTTTCTATCTCGCTGTCAAAAATACCTACCACAAGCAAATAAAAGAAAAGTTAGTAAATTAAAATAAAAATAAAAATAAATTGAAATAAAAATAAAAATGGCTAAAGTAATAAAAATTAAACGTTCCTAATATTCTAGTCCCCGGCAATGGCACCAAAAACTTGATGGGCTCGAAACTAACTAATATTTCGATAAAGGCAAGTGCACCTATCGAACAATAGTATAGCTTTGATGAGTCCAGAATATCGTATCTACAATGACTAAACTTACTAGTAATAATTATCTTTTTTATTATTTGGCCTAATAATTAAGGGGATTTGTTTTAATCTAAAATTTAACTAAATAATTAACTATAAACGCGATAGAGAGTGAAGAAAGTAATCGAATAAACCAATGAATAACGGTAATACCCAAGGAAGAATCCACCTAGACTTCACTTATTATTTTGACTCTGAATTAAACAATTTATTCACTTGCCTTGATCCATAGAAATCCCTAAATTATGTTAATATCTCTTTCGTGACTAAGAATAATTGACTCTAGGTTGATTAATTGAAACCTCTTTCTAATTAAAACCCCTATCGTCGCATTAACTCGATCTATAGATTCCCTTATTAGATTTGACTCTAATCCGGTAGATTTATATCATCCTATTTCTAGGGTTGCAATAAACTTCGCTTAATTATGCTAGATCTACTCTTAAATAAGGACTTTTGCTCCACTGAATAAACACATCAATCTTGAATTAATATCCTAAAAATATTAAAGCAACGGTTAAGAACACATAATTAAGAACAAGAACAAGTATTTATCATGCAATTCAAATAATTGAATAATAAGATTCATCTAGGTTTCATCCTCCCTAGGTATTTAGGGAGTTTAGTTCATAACATAAAAGGAAAACATCTCAGAATCAAGAAAATAACAAGACATAAAGAACCCAAAAATTTCTAAAGAACTTGATGGAGATCTTCAATCTTGGAGTGGATCTGCTTCTGAGATGAATCTGACGGCTTCCTTTGAGTAATTTCTTCGTTCTACTCTGCGTGCTCCTTTAAGTCTTCCTCTGGCGTGTATTTATAGGCTTTAGAAGGCTCAAAAACCCTAAAAATTAGCTTTTTCTGCGTGAAAACAAAGCAGGGTGCGACAGGGACACGGGCGTGTGATCAACCCGTGTTAGGGTGTCTAAGCCGTGTGGAAATTTGCATGGCTCACGAGTGAAACGGGCATGTGTCCAGCCCGTATGGTTCACACGAGCATGTGCCCTACCCGTGTGGTTCTAGTTGGGCCATGTGGATTCTTTAGGTGGCCCGTTTTGTCCAGTTTTGGCCCGTTTTCCACTCTTTTCGCTTTCCTATGCTCACCTAAGTATAGAAATACAAATTTAAAGGATTAGGAGCATTGAATTCACAAAATTATATGAATAATCATCCAAAAACACGCTAAGCATAAGATTAAAATGTGTTACTTTTATGATATATCACCGACCCACGGCCCCCATAACTAGAATGGGTCTAGCGACCATCTCCAATATCCTCAACATGGCTTGAGACAATGTGTCGGCCCCAGCCTAATGGCTTTGAGACCTAGTCTCAGTAGCAGGCAAAACTGGTGTCTCACTCGTATCTAAGTGTGGCATGCTACCCTAAGAGGAAAGCTCAGCTCGAGCCCCTTACGGCCTCTACCACGGCTACGAATACCATGTCCACGTGTTCCACGAGTGCTCATAGTATATTTTAACTTTTATCTACATTTTAAAATTTTATGCACCAGTTCCAATACTTATTAACAGATATTTTATGCATATATTATTATAAGTTCATAAATGTTTTCAGAGGTTTTAGTCTCTAACTATTTCAGTACAGTCTCAGAAGGTACTATCTACAGTGTTTTCAGAATATACTATCTAAGTTTCAAAAATACTTGCAGGATCAACGTCGGAGACTCGGTGTACCATATACTTTCTCAAATTATTCAAATTTGAAAACTAACTCTTTTGAAACAAACTTTTGGAACCCAAAATTCACAGCCCGAGTTTTGCAACCTGACTTTGATACCACTAAATGTAAACTCTAAACCCGGCCAAAAAGTTATGGCCGAATTCGGAGATGTCACAAAGAATGGAATTTGAAAACTAAGTTGTTTCGATAAACCATTCAACTTTTATAACTCGGGTTTATTCATAATTATTACTGAAAATGTCATTTAATTAGTTCATTTACCAAAACATAATTTATAGTAGAAGTTTTAAAATTGTTTTCTTTTAAAACAACAATTTGTGTTTTGGAAAACCTTTGTTTTCGTGAACCGTGCTTCCAAATAAACATCACAAAGGAAACGTCAAAAACACATTCAAAACCAAAGTTAAAACCAACAGTCCAGAGAGTCCTAAAAATTACAAACTCTAAAATAAAACCAGAATATTAAATTAAGCCAAGTAAAAATAGTTTTCAATCGAGTGGTCACCGCTGGGTCTCTGCCGCACCGATCCGCCTAAGTCTGTGGATTACCTAAACAGAGCAGACAAACATATGTCAGTTTTTGTAAACTCGATATGTAACCCAACAGAAATAGACATACAAATCATTCAAAAATAACATATATATATATATATATTAAGATCGAACCAAAGTCCTTTATAGAAACAAATAACAGATATTCAGATATATAGAATCCTACCCCCATCCTCTACACACCAACTCTGACCATCCCAACACACCATGTGGGGTTAAAAACACCCACCCATCCCTACACATCATATTATGCCATTACGACACGTATTAGATATAGTGTAGCCAAGCTGCCAGAGGTAAGCGAAGGTTGCCTTTCAGAACACTTCCTTCATATATGTACAATCCCACCCCAAATACAAATATAGAAATCAGATTTGGATACAACAGATTAAACATGCTCAACATGATTATATATAGATAACAGATATACATATAGTAGTACAGTCAGGCATACATTTAGTATCCCACTTAGTTCAGTCTATCATAATATCATAGCATACAAAATAGGGTTTAATTAGCCTTTACCGATTCTATAGTAGGCCCCTAGTCATTCGAAGCAACCCATACGACCCTTGGGAAAATTACAGAAATATGGCCCCACACGTCCAGATAGGCCTTACCCGTGTGGCCACATGGCTGGCCCAAAACCCACGTGTGTCCTACATGCCGAACTTGGCCTAGCCCATGTGGTTCACACGGCCATGTCTAGTGCACGGCAATGCCTTTGTCAACCACATGGCCGTGTCTTGCACACGGCTAACCTGACGAGTGACCACACGCCCGTGTGACGTCGACAGAATAGTTTTTCGGCTTTTTTCAAAGTTTAATTTTTTGCATTTTAGGTACACACCTAGTACGGTTTTGATGCGAAACCACTCCCGAGACCACCAACACCACTACAAAGACGTCTGCACACGAAAGTAAACCGTCGAGTGAAAACTACAGATTCATCGCCTTTATCGAACCCACTCAATTAATAGTAGTAACGAACAAAGGAATTCAAACGGAATAGAGAAGCAAAGCTCACTCCAGAAAGAGGAAGAACAAAAATAAAATTGACAGAAACTTGAAAAGAAGCAGAAATCAACATCAATTGGAAGAGAGGAGAGAAAAAAATTGATTAACATTCAAAAGGAAGAAAATAAAGGATATGTTATCAAAACCCCTTATTTTCCTCCCACTAACCCACTACTCACAACTTCCACAAAATTTCAGTTCAATTGAAATTCTATCAGATAACCAATCAGAAATTAATACCCCTTTGCTAACACAGGGATTCAAACACAGGACCTCTAACACACTGACTCCCTTACTAGTCGAACCAGTAGGCTCATTTTAATATGATTTGACAGGCAGTTTTATAAAAGCCCACTCTATAACACCCCTCACCCATATTCAACGTTGAAATAGGGTTACGGAGCATTACCAGACTTACAACACTTTTAAACAAACATTTCATATACTATTTATCAATTCAAATACAATTCAATCATAATCAATCATAGTGTCCCTTAAACGAGCCTACGAGGCCTTAAACATGCATTAGGAGTGGATCGGGACTTAATAATTTTTCTTAAAATAGGGGAGACACGCACATGTGGTCAGGCCGTGTGTCTTACATGGCCACCAGACACGCTCGTGTGACAGGCCGTGTGGACATTCGAAATGAAAGTACATGGCCGTGTCCCAGCCCGTGTCTAAACAAGTGAGCTTATTGACTTGGGTCACACGGCCAACAATACGGCCGCGTGTCTAGCCCGTGTGCCCTTCAAAGTGGCCACACACGCCCATCTACCAAGTCGTGTGCTAGGCCGTGTCGAACCTATAGGGTATACTGACTTATGCAACACGGCCAGGTAACAAGCCCGTGTGCTAGACCGTGTGCAAATTAGGGGGTATTCTGACTTATACCACACGGCCTATCACACGCTCGTGTGTGAGACCGTGTAGAGCATACTGACTTCATTTCAATTTCAACACTAGGGGGCACACGGCCGTGTAACATGATCGTGTGTCACACACGGCTAAGACACACGTCCGTGTCTCTGCTTGTGTGGACAAAAATAGGCTATTTACCAAGCCAATTTGCCACCCAATCTTATGCACACCTATACCAAATTCAATAATACCAAAACATAACACTTAAAAGCATTTAAACAACCTCAATCAAACATCTTTCATTCCATCTCAATACCAACAACTAACATACTTAGAGTCTCATGATTTCCTCATTCAAATCATGTCAATTTCACATGTTCAAATTAACTAATTAAACATTTTCCAAACATGCATCATCAGACATCAATCCACAAGCACATAACATCTCAATTATCAACCATTTGACATCTAAAACACCAACTATCAATAACATTGCAAAACCTACCTCAATCTCATAATAAAAACCATATGCACACTTGTATATATACATAACTAGCTAGCCAAAATAATCCAAGTCTCATGGCTATATATATACAAACCAAAACATGACCGTTCACAAGCCATCTTTAATGGAAAAACTCACTACCAAAATACACATCAAAATGACCATAATCTTATACATGCCATATGACTAAAACATAAGCTCAAAGTACCAAAGTGATGGTTGGATAGTGTGACGATGTCCCCGAAGATTCTCGAATTTGAGCTAGCTTTGAATTCACTATAAAACACAGGAAAAATAAACAAAGTACACTATAAACCTTAGAAAGCTCGTATGAAGTAAAATCAACAATTCGTAATACACAATTCATCAATTTGAACTAGTTAACATATAATTCATGATAACAAACGAACATTCCTCATACTTACTCATATGCTTATATACAAATTCATAACTTCTTCTATTTAAAGCCCATACTTTCCATGTACATACCTGTACAAATTCATAACAAGTTCATACCTATTCGGAATACTGTCAAATACTCAATATCTTGCACACTAAGTTCCAATCCATAGCCAAACCTATTTTAATCTCGTACACTGAGTGCCTTACATAGCCGAAGCTATCTCGATCTCGCACACTAAGTGCCATATATAGCCGAAGCTATTTTGAATCACACACTAAGTGCCATATATATCCGAATCATCGTCAAACATGAATATAATCTCATATACACAATTTATGCAATATCAAAGCATTTAAAGCATAATTGCAACAATGCTTATTACATACGAACTTACCTCGGATGTGAAAACGGTGAATCTAGTCGATTAGTCGATAACTTTTTCTTTTCCCCGATCTAAGTCTGTATTTCGCTTTTCTTGATCTTAATAGCCAAGTAAAGTTTCCAAAATATCAAGCTTAAAAATGGTGTTTCTTTTCCTAGGATTTTGGCTAGAAGATGATAATGAAATAATTTGGTTTTGTTTTACCTATTTTAATTATTTACTAATTAAATTACTATATAACCTTACTAATTAACCTTTAAAACAATTTATAACATGTCCATAAATGTCCAATTAATTTAATTATGGTCTAATTACACCATAAGGACCTACAAATTAAGATTCCATAGCTATTAGATACCTTTAGCTAATGGAACTCCATTTTTACACTTTATGCGATTTAGTCCTTTTTATCAAATTGACCAATCAAACGATAAAATTTCTTAATGAAAATTTCACACAAATATATTATCATGCCACGGACATTAAGATAATAATAAAATAATTATTTTGACTCCAGATTTGTGGTCCCAAAACCTCTATTCTAATTTGACTAAAAATGGGTTGTTACAACTCTCCCCTTAGAATTTTCATCCCTGAAAATCTTACCAGTGAATAAGTCAGGGTACTATTTTCTCATAGCTTCCTCGAGCTCCCATGTAGCCTCTTCAAATCCGTGACATTGCCACAAGACTTTCACTAAAGCTATGTGTTTATTTCTCAACTCTTTGCCAAACTTCTGATTGGTTCTTCGTTGTATGTCATATCAAGCTGAATCTCAATCTCTGACGGAGAAATTACATGTGAGGGATCCGATCGATATCGACGCAACATTGATACATGAAAAACATTATGAATCTTTTCTAATTCTGATGGTAAGGCTAATCGATATGCTACTAGCCCTATTCTTTCAATGATCTCATACGACCCGATGAATCACAGACTCAATTTGCCTTTGTGATTGAAGCGAAGTATTTTCTTCCACGAAGATACTTTCAAGAACATTTTTTTACCGATCTAAAATTTAATGTCTTTTCGTTTCAAATCTGCGTACGATTTCTAACGATCTGAAGCGGCTTTCAAATAGTTGTGAATTACTTTCACTTTCTCTTCAGTTTGACTAACCAAATGAGCCCCATGAATCTGTTTTTACCAAGCTCGGTCCTATACAATGGAGTTCGGCATTTGCAACCATACAAAGCTTCGAACGGTGCGATCTTTATACTCGATTGAAAGATATTATTATACGCAAATTCAACCAGTGGAAAATATTTCTCCCAACTGCCTTCAAACCGCAATACACAACATCTGAGCATATCTTCAAGGATCTGAATTACTCATTTAGACTGTCCGTCAGTTTGCGGATGAGAAGTTATACTAAAATTCAACTTCGTACCCATAGCTTCTTGCAATTTCTTCCAAAACCGTGATGTGAATCTCGGATCTCTATCTGAAATAATCGAAACTGGCACCCCGTGCAATCTAACGATCTCAGCGATATACAATTTAGCTAATCTTGTAACACCCCTTACCTGTATTCAACGCCGGAACAGGGTACGAGGCATTACCGAACTTAATGCACTTTAACATACAACTTTGGGCTATCAAATTTCATTCCAATATAAAACTTCTCATTCACACTCATAACATTCCTATTATGGGCCTACGAGGCCTAACACATGCAAACGGAGGGTCTCAAGATCAGGCCGGGAGCTTTTGTATACATAAAAAATTTTCCTTAATAGGGTCCTGCCTGGTGTGGTAGGCCATGTGGTCACACACGCCCATATCCCTAGCTCGTGTGGGATTTATTTTCATTTCGAACCCACAGGTGTTTTCACATGCCCGTGTCCTTAGCTTGTGTCCTCCATATGGCCTAGACATGCCCATGTCATCACCCGTGTCTAAAAACATAGGTATTCTATTTGTGACGTCATCAACCAAATAAGGGACACACGGCCTAGGCACACGCCCGTGTGTCTAGCCCGTGGTCGACATTGAATTGCAACATTAACATGTAGGGGACACACGGCCTGGTCACACACCCATGGGACTGACCATGCGTCATACACGACCTAGGCACATGCTCGTGTGCCTACCCGTGTGGACAAGAACAAGGCTATTTGCCAAGCTCTTTTTATCACCCTAACTCATACAACATCAATCACATTCAACCATTTACCAAGCAACTTAATCATGTCCCATACACATTCATGAATAACCTCATCTTTTCATATATATATATATATATATATATATATGATGATAATGAGCCATTAAATATGGCCATTTACAAAAGTGTTTATCTTTAAAAGAGCTGACACACTTGGCAAAAACAACAAAACATTTCACTATGTCTAGCCCCTATACATGCCATACTCAAAATTCTAAGTCTAATATATCGAGATGAGCTGATAGTGTGGGTGATCATCAAATTATCTTCATATCCCGACCCAACTCTTTGACACTATAAAATAAGGGAAAAGAAAGGGAGTAAGCTTTAAGCTTAGTAAGTTTACATGTAAACTATAAACATCTTAACGTATGCCAATTAATCAACAACATCACACAATAAGCAAGAACAAATCACTTTCCCATAATGATGCTTACACGTAATGCTTACTCATCTTATCCTTTACCATATTCCATCCATACCACAAATAAAATACTCACATTTTCTTGCACACATTTCCTACACTCATCACCACAAACCACATGATATCTTTACTTAGACAAATTCTCGATGGACCCCTCGAAATGATACTAAGTACCTGGTGGCTTCGCACACAGCCCATCAATAGTTAATAATAAGGTGGTATCGCACATAGCCCACCAAATAACAATATAAACGAGGGTATCGCAAAAACCCATCGGGAATAAATAGTAAGGTGGTATCGAACATAGCCCACCAAAAAGGATCTTTACGGATATTTTTTCGCGCTTACATATTTATTCTGAGGTTCATACGAGAATTACTCACTATCTATTAATTCTATTCAATCACAATCATCATTGATCTCATCCAAACAATGCACCAATAAGTAACGACATATGTATTAATGATGTATCGTTTACACATAAACTTACATCGGTGCAAAATGTATTAATTTGCGGTTTAATATGAAACATTGCCTTTTCCCCGGTCAAGGTTGATTCTGCATTCTTCTTGATCTATAATAATAAAATTCACTCATTCAACCACTTTATAAATCATAATACATCGAAATTTCTACTTAGGCAAAAATGGCCATTTTGCCCTTATTCCTTGGCAAAAATTATGATTTTACCCCTAGGCTCGTAAATCATTTTTCATCATATTTTCTCATTAAACAAGCCTAGCTGAACATTTATTTCTCTTACAACAACTCACAATTCCATTTATTTCATGCACTTATTACACATTTTCAACCTTTACAAATAGGTCCTATTTAGATGTTTTCATGATAACACCTTTCACAAAAGTTGTTTCTCATTTCACTAACATTCATTTTCTCCCACAAAAACTCAGAAAAAAACATAAAAACTCTTATGGAAAGTCCTTAAACTTGCAACCATATTGCAAATTAGTCCCCTCATTAGCTAGCTTAAGCTTTGGGGGTTCCAAAAGTACAAAAATTATCAAATAAAACCACCAAAATCACTTACTTGCAAGAGATTTGTTTTGCTGAAAATTTGAACCCAAGAACCCTTATTTCCTCTCAATTTTCGATGGTAGAAGATGAATGAATAGTAAAGATGATATCTCTTCTTTTTCATCTTATTTTATTTATTTTTTTATCACCTAATTTCACCAAATTTGACCAAATATTTAATATTCTTGTCTCCTTGTCTCTATGGCCGGCCAACACAATTCAAATGGCCTAATTGCACTTTAAATACCTCCAATTTACTATTCTATGGCTATTAGACACCTCTACCCTACATAATATAACTTTTGCACTTTATGCGATTTAGTCTTTTTTCACAATTAAGAATACAAATACTAAAATTAAAGCACCAAACTTTTCATACATCCATATAATTATGCCATAACACATAAAATAATATCAAAATAATTTTCTTCAACCTCGTATTAGCAGTCCCAAAACCATTGTTCTGATTAGCCCCAAAATCGGGTTGTTACAAATCTACCGAGTGAATAATCAGTACGTACTGGAATAAAATGTGTTGATTTCGCCAGTCGATCAACGATAACCCAAATTGCATCTTTCTTTTTCGGAGACAGGGGTAATCCCGATACGAAATCCATAGTCACTCTATCCCATTTTCACTCTAGTATCATCACAGGCTAAAGCAAACCTGAAGGTACTTGATGCTCAGCTTTCACTTGCTAACAAATCAAACACTTCGATATGAACTCAAAAATATCTCGTTTCATACCTGACCACCAATACAATTTCTTCAAATCATTGTACATTTTAATACTCCTAGGATGAACAGAAAAACAACCACTATGTGCCTCGTATAAAATTTTCTGAATCAACTCTGGATTTTTCGTTAAACAGATTCTATCTCAGAACATTAAACAATCATCTGATCCGATTTGGTACTCTGAATCACTAGTTGACTCACATTGCACTCTTTTAGCTTGCAATTTACTATCACATTTCTTAGCTTAGCAAATTTGATAAAGAAATACTGATTTAGCTTTTAACTCAGCTAAAATCAAACCATCATCAAACAATGTCAATTGTGTATTCATTGTTCTCAGGGCAAACGAATTTCTACTTAAAGCATCTGCGACCACATTCGCCTTCCCTGGATGATAATCAATCATCAACTCATAATCTTTTAGTAGCTCGAGCCATCTCCGTTGTCGCTAATTCAAATTTTTGTAAGTCACCATATATTTTAAGCTTTTATGATCAATAAAGATATGGCATTTTTCACCGTACAAATGGTGACGCTATATTTTCAATGCAAAAACTATAGCGGCCAACTCTAAATCATGCATAGGATAGTTCTTTTCATGCGGCTTCAACTATTTGGAAGCATAAGCTATCACTTTTCCCTCTTGCATTAACACACAACCTAAACCATTTAGTGACGCGTCGCTGTAAATCACAAATTCTTTACCCGATTCAGGTTGAACCAACACTAGTGCCTCAGTTAACAATACTTTCAATTGATCGAAACTTTGTTGACATTTCTTAGACCATTCAAACTTGACATCTTTCTGTAACAGTCTGGTCATCAGTGTAGCAATCATTGAAAACCTTTTAACAAAACATCGATAGTAGCCAGCCAATCCCAGAAAGCTTCTGAACTCAGATACATTTCTAGGTGGTTTCTAGTCAATAACTACAGAAATCTTGCTCCCATAAACTTGAATGCCATCCGCCGAGACTATATGTCCCAAAAATCCAATTTCCCGGAGCCAGAACTCACATTTGCTGAATTTAGCATAAAATTGCTTATCTCTCAAGGTCTGCAACACAATCCTCAAATGCTCAGCATGCTCAGACTCATCTCGTGAATAGATCAGAATGTCATCAATGAACACAACAACAAATCTATCTAAATATGATCTAAAGATTCGATTCATCAAATCCATGAAAATGGTAGGAGCATTGGTTAGTCCAAAAGGAACAACAAGAAATTCATAGTGTCCGTACCTCATTCTAAACGCAGTTTTGGGCACATCCGAGTCTTTAACTCGCAACTGATAATAACCAGATCTCAAATCGATATTTGAAAACACTATTGCACCTTTCAACTGATCAAACAAATCATCTATTCTCTGCAACGGGTACTTATTCTTTTTCGTAACCTTATTGAGCTGACGATAATCAATACACATTCTCACTGATCCATCTTTCTTCTTAACAAACAATACTGGCGCACCCCAAGGTGAAAAACTTAGTCATGCAAAATCTCTATCTGTTAACTCTTGCAACTGAGCTTTCAACTCTGTCAAAGCCATTCTATACGGAGTTATAGATATTGGTGAAGTTCTCGGTACTAGTTCAATAGCAAACTCAACTTCTCTGACTGGTGGTAAACCCAGCAATTCTTCTGGAAATACATCCGGATATTCACAAACTATAGGCACTAATTCGATCTTCTTTTCAAACACTTTGGTATCTAAAACATATGCTAAGTACGTGTCACAACCTTTTCTCATATATCTCTGGGCCGACATCGATGAAATCACTATTGGCAACCTATTCGACGTATCAAATTCAATCCGAAGAATTTCATTATTTTGACACTTCAATTCTATAATCTTTTGTCTACAGTTCACAACAGCATCATATAGAGTCAACCAATCTATTCCTAGAATTACATCGAACTCATAAAATGGAAAAAACATCAAATCAGCTGGAAAATAGTAACCCCGAGCTATTAAAGGATAGTTCTTGCATACTTTATCAACTAGAACAAACTTGCCTAAGGGGTTTGATACTTTAATCACAAACTCAGTAGACTCGACAGGCAAACTCTTATTAGACACCAAATTCATATGTATATACGAATGAGTCAATCTAGGATCAATCAATGCAATAAAATTAGTGTCTTAAATAGAGATTGTACCCGTAATAACATCTAGGAATGACGCTTCTTGGCGAGTGCGAATAGCGTAGGCTCTAGCAGGTACTCTAGCCTCAGATCTCACTGTAGAATCTCTCGTTGTACCACGATTACCACTTGCATTCCCCGCATTTATTGGCGACCTCTCTCGAGTAACTGTATTGCTCGATCTTACATTCTGAGATTTATCTTTTTCATTCAGGACAATCTCTGATAAAATGATCTCTTGAACCACAACTGTAACAAGCTCTATTATTATTTTTCACCTAACAATATCCAAAATGCCGTCTTTCAGACTGTTGACACTCAGGCTTGATGTCTTTCACAGTGCCAACACTCGATACTGATGTGGCTTAAGCTTTAGGACTGATGTATTACTTTCTGTGACCTCTATTAGAAAATCCCACTGAAATGGTCGCCCGGTTAAAATAATCTCTTGATTTCTTTGACGAGGAATGATAAAGTTTACTCATCGATCTCTTCCTCGAATCTTTTGCCTCTAAATCAACCTTTCTCTTTTCTTTACTAAGTTCCTCGGCTTTGCAAGCTCTGTCGACCAAAACAACAAATTATTTCAATTTCAAAATTCCAACAAGAAGTTTAATGTCTGCGTTCAACCCATCAACGAACTGCTTGCACATGATTTCTTCAGTAGAAACATATTTCGGAGCATACTTGTTCAACCGTACAAATTCTCTTTCATACTCTGTCACAGTCATTCGACCCTATCTCAGTTCTAAAAATTCTTTATGCTTTTGAACAAGGAACCATTGACTTATATATTTCTTTTGGAACTGAGTCTGAAAGAATTCCCAGGTCACCCGCTCTCTCGGTACTACAGACACCAATGTATTCCACCATTGATATGCTGTGTCTCTCAATAAGGAAATAGCACACTTCAAACATTCAACTGGCGTGCATGAAAGTTCATCGAATACTCGAATAGTGTTTTCAAGCTAAAATTAAGATTTCTCTAGATCATCATCAACGATAGCTCTGAACTCTTCGACCCCGTCCTTACGAATTTTATCAATCGACGGCTTACTCAGTCTTTAATATTACATATCTTGAGGAATTACGAGTACAGGTTGGGGATTAGGAGGGCGTGTAGGTTGTTGATCAGCCGGGTTAGTTCGGATAAACTGTGTGAACCATTCATTCATCATTTGGAAGAAGGCTTCTTTAGCCTCTCCTCCCTGACTGCTTGTTACGAGTCTAAAATCAGATGGCGCTGTCCCTTGAGCGGGAGCGGGCACATTACTCTCAACCTCATCAGCTATAGCTCGATTGGGATCCATTACTATATGAAAACACATTTTAAAATGTCAGGAGTCGTCACACTAACACAGTTTATATATGACACGTACAGCTAGACTCTCACACAAGCTACGTTAGTCCTAGAATCAACTAAATTGTAGCTCTGATACCAATAAATGTAACACCCCTCACCTGTGTTCAACGCCAAAATAGAGTTTCGGAGCATTACCAAACTTACAACACTTTTAAACATACATTTCATATACTATTTATCAATTCAAATACAATTCGATCATAATCAATCATAGTGTCCCTTAAACGAGCCTACGTGGCCTTAAACATGCATTGGGAGTGGTTCGGGACTAAATCAAAAACTCAAAAAATTTTCAACACATAACAATTTTTTTCTCAAAATAGGGTACACACGCCCGTGTGGTCAGGCCGTGTGTCTCACAAGACCACCAGGCACGCCTGTGTCATTGGCCGTGTGGACATTCGAAATGGAAGCACATGGCCGTGTCCCAGCTCATGTCCTACCCCGTGTCCAAACACATACTAACTTGGGTCACACGGCCAACCACACGCCCATGAATCTAGCCCGTGTGCCCTTCAAACTGGCCACACACGCCCGTCTACCAGGTCGTGTGCTAAGCCGTGTCAAACCTATAGGGTATACTGACTTATGCAACACGGCCAGGTAACACACCCGTGTGCTAGGCCGTGTGCAAATTAGGGGGTATTCTGACTTATACTACATGGCCGATCACACGTCCATGTGTGAAACCGTGTAGAGCATACTGACTTCATTTCAATTTCAACGTTAGGGGACACACGGCTGTATAACATGACCATGTGTGACACACGGCTGAGACACACGCTTGTGTCTCTGCCCCTGTGGACAAAAATAGGCTATTTGCCAAGCCAATTCGCCACCCAATCTTATGCACACCTATACCAAATTTAATAATACCAAAACATAACACTTAAAAGCATTTAAACAACCTCAATCAAACATCTTTCATTCCATCTCAATACCAACAACTAACATACTTAAAGTCTCATGATTTCCTCATTCAAATCATATCAACTTTACATGTTCAAATTAACTAATTAAACATTTCCCAAACATGCATCATCATACATCAATCCACAAGCACATAACTTCTCAATTATCAACCATTTGACATCTATAATACCAACTATAAATAACATTGCAAAACCTACCTCAATCTTATAATAAAAACCATATGCACACTTGTATATTTACATAACTAGCTAGCCAAAATAATCCAAGTCTCGTGGCTATATAGATACAAACCAAAACATGACCTTTCACAAGCCATCTCTAATGGCAAAACTCACTACCAAAATACACATCAAAATTACCATAATCCTATACATGCCATATGACCAAAATATAAGCTCAAAGTACCAAAGTGATGGTTGGATAGTGTGACGATGTCCTCGACGATTCTCGAATCTGAGCTAGCTTTGAATTCACTATAAAACACGGGAAAAATAAACAAAGTAAGCTATAAAGCTTAGTAAGCTCGTATGAAGTAAAATCAACAATTCGTAATACACAATTCATCCATTTGAACTAGTTAACATATAATTCATGATAACAAACAAACCTTCCTCATACTTACTCATATGCTTATATACAAATTCATAACTTATTCTTTTTAAAGCTCATACTTTCCATGTACATACTTGTACAAATTCATAACAAGTTCATACATATTCGGAATACTCAATATCTCATACACTATGTGCCAATACATAGCCGAAGTTATTTTAATCTCGCACATTGAGTGCCTTACATAGCTGAAGCTATCTCGACCTCGCACACTAAGTGCCACAAATAGCCGAAGCTATTTCTAATCGCACACTAAGTGCCATATGTATCCGAATCATCATAAAACATGACTATAATCTCATATACACAATTTATGCAATATCAAAGCAATTAAAGCATAATTGTAACAATGCTTATTACATATGAACTTATCTCATATGTGAAAATAGTGAATCTAGTCGATTAGTCGATAACTTTATCTTTTCCTCGATCCAAGTCTGTATTTCACTTTTCTTGATCTTAATAGCCAAGTGAAGTTGTCGAAATATCAAGCTTAAAAATGGTGTTTCTTTGCCCTAGGATTTTCAGTTAGAAGATGATAATGAAATAATTTGGTTTTGTTTTACCTATTTTAATTATTTACTAGTTAAATTACTTATATAACCTTACTAATTAACCTTTAAAACATTTTATAACATGTCCATAAATGTCCACTCAATTTAATTGTGGTCTAATTACAACATGAGGACCTCCAAATTAAGATTCCATAACAATTAGATACCTTTAGCTAATGGAACTCCACTTTTACACTTTAAGCGATTTAGTCTTTTTTATCAAATTGACCAATCAAACGATAAAACTTCTTAACGAAAATTTCACACAAACAAATTATCATGCCACAAACATTAAAATAATAATAAAATAATTATTTTGACTTCAGATTTGTGGCCCTAAAATAACTGTTTTGATTTGACTAAAAACGAGCTGTTACAACTCTCCCACCTTAGGAATTTTCATCCTTGAAAATCTTACCAGTGAATAAGTCAGGGTACTATTTTCTCATAGCTTCCTCGAGCTCCCATGTAGCCTCTTCAAATCCGTGACGTTGCCACAAGACTTTCACTAAAGCTATGTGTTTATTTCTCAACTCTTTGCCAAACTTCTGATTGGTTCTTCGTTGTATGTCATATCAAGTGAATCTCAATCTCGACGGAGAAATTACATGTGAGGATCCGATCGATATCGGATTTAACATTGATACATGAAAAACATTATGAATCTTTTCTAATTCGATGGTAAGGCTAATCAATATACTATCGGCCCTATTCTTTCAATGATCTCATACGACCCGATGAATCACGGACTCAATTTGCCTTTGTGATTGAAGCGAAGTATTTTCTTCCACGGAGATACTTTCAAGAACATTTTTTTACCGATCTGAAATTTAATGTCTTTTCGTTTCAAATCTGCGTACGATTTCTAACGATCTGAAGCTGCTTTTAAATAGTTGTGAATTACTTTCACTTTCTCTTCAGTTTGACTAACCAAATCAGCCCCGTGAATCTGTTTTTACCAAGCTCGGTCCTATACAATGGAGTTGGCATTTGCAACCATACAAAGCTTGAGCAGTGCGATCTTTATACTCGATTGAAAGATATTATTATACATAAATTCAACGAGTGGAAAATATTTCTCCCAACTGCCTTCAAACCGCAATACACAACATCTGAGCATATCTTCAAGGCTCTGAATTACTCGTTTAGACTGTCCGTCAGTTTGCAGATGAGAAGTTATACTAAAATTCAACTTCGTACCCATAGCTTCTTGCAATTTCTTCCAAAACCGTGATGTGAATCTCGGATCTCTATCTAAAATAATCAAAACTGGCACCCCGTGCAATCTAACGATCTCAGCGATATACAATTTAGCTAATCTTGTAACACCCCTTACCTGTATTCAACGCCGGAACAGGGTACGAGGCATTACCGAACTTAATGCACTTTAACATACAACTTTGGGCTATCAAATTTCATTCCAATATAAAACTTCTCATTCACACTCATAACATTCCTATTATGGGCCTACGAGGCCTAACACATGCAAACGGAGGGTCTCAAGATCAGACCGGGAGCTTTTGTATACATAAAAAAAATTTTCCTTAATAGGGTCACACGCCCGTGTGGGTAGGCCATGTGGTCACACACGCCCATATCCCTAGCTCGTGTGGGATTTATTTTCATTTTGAACCTACAGGTGTTTTCACATGCCCGTGTCCTTAGCTTGTGTCCTCCATATAGCCTAGACATGCCTGTGTCAGCACCCGTGTGTAAAAAGATAGGTATTCTGTTTGTGACGTCATCAACCAAATAAAGGACACACGGCCTAGGCACACGCCCGTGTGTCTAGCCTGTGGTCGACATTGAATTGCAACATTAACATGTAGGGGACACACGGCCTGGTCATACACCCATGGGACTGACCATGCGTCATACACGACCTAGGCACATGCTCGTGTGCCTACCCGTGTGGACAAGAACAAGGCTATTTGCCAAGCTCTTTTTATCACCCTAACTCATACAACATCAATCACATTCAACCATTTACCAAGCAACTTAATCATGTCCCATACACATTCATGAATAACCTCATCTTTTCATATATATATATATATATATAATGATAATGAGCCATTAAATATGGCCATTTACAAAAGTGTTTATCTTTAAAAGAGCCGACACACTTGGCCAAAACAATAAAACATTTCACTATGTCTAGCCCCTATACATGCCATACTCAAAATTCTAAGTCTAATATATCGAGATGAGCTGATAGTGTGGGTGATCATCAAATTATCTTCATATCCCGACCCAACTCTTTGACACTATAAAATAAGGGAAAAGAAAGGGAGTAAGCTTTAAGCTTAGTAAGTTTACATGTAAACTATAAACATCTTAACGTATGCCAATTAATCAACAACATCACATAATAAGCAAGAACAAATCACTTTCCCATAATGATGCTTACACGTAATGCTTACTCATCTCATCCTTTACCATATTCCATCCATACCACAAATAAAATACTCACATTTTCTTGCACACATTTCCTACACTCATCACCACAAACCACATGATATCTTTACTTAGACAAATTCTCGATGGACCCCTCGAAATGATACTAAGTACCTGGTGGCTTCGCACACAGCCCATCAATAGTTAATAATAAGGTGGTATCGCACATAGCCCACCAAATAACAATATAAACGAGGGTATCACACACAACCCATCGGGAATAAATAGTAAGGTGGTATCGAACATAGCCCACCAAAAAGGATCTTTACGGATATTTTTTCGCACTTACATATTTATTTTGAGGTTCATACGAGAATTACTCACTATCTATTAATTCTATTCAATCACAATCATAATTGATCTCATCCAAACAATGCACCAATAAGTAACGACATATGTATTAATGATGTATCGTTTACACATAAACTTACATCGGTGCAAAATGTATTAATTTGCGGTTTAATCTGAAACTTTGCCTTTTCCCCGGTCAAGGTTGATTCTGCATTCTTCTTGATCTATAATAATAAAATTCACTCATTCAACCACTTTATAAATCATAATACATCGAAATTTCTACTTAGGCAAAAATGACCATTTTGCCCTTATTCCTTGGCAAAAATTATGATTTTACCCCTAGGCTCGTAAATCATTTTTCATCATATTTTCTCATTAAACAAGCCTCGCTGAACATTTATTTCTCTTACAACAACTCACAATTCCATTTATTTCATGCACTTATTACACATGTTCAACCTTTACAAATAGGTCCTATTTAGATGTTTTCATGATAACACCTTTCACAAAAGTTGTTTCTCATTTCACTAACATTCATTTTCTCCCACAAAACTCAGAAAAAACATAAAAACTCTTATGGAATGTCCTTAAACTTGCAACCATATTGCAAATTAGTCCCCTCCTTAGCTAGCTTAAGCTTTGGGGGTTCCAAAAGTACAAAAATTATCAAATAAAACCACCAAAATCACTTACTTGCAAGAGATTTGTTTTGCTGAAAATTTGAACCCAAGAACCCTTATTTCCTCTCAATTTTCGATGGTAGAAGATGAATGAATAGTAAAGATGATATCTCTTCTTTTTCATCTTATTTTATTTATTTTTTTATCACCTAATTTCACCAAATTTGACCAAATATTTAATATTCTTGTCTCCTTGTCTCTATGGCCGGCCAACACAATTCAAATGGCCTAATTGCACTTTAAATACCTCCAATTTACTATTCTATGGCTATTAGACACCTCTACCCTACATAATATAACTTTCGCACTTTATGCGATTTAGTCCTTTTTCACAATTAAGAATACAAATACTAAAATTAAAGCACCAAACTTTTCATACATCCATATAATTATGCCATAACACATAAAATAATATCAAAATAATTTTCTTCAACCTCGTATTAGTAGTCCCAAAACCATTGTTCTGATTAGCCCCAAAATCGGGCTGTTACAAATCTACCGAGTGAATAATCGATGCGTCTTTGGAATAAAATGTGTTGATTTAGCGATCGATCAACGATAACCCAAATTGCATCTTTCTTTTTTGGAGAGGGTAATCCGTCTGAAATCCATAGTCACTCTATCCCATTTTCACTCTAGTATCATCACAGGCTAAAGCAAACCTGAAGGTACTTGATGCTCAGCTTTCACTTGCTAACAAATCAAACACTTCGATACGAACTCAAAAATATCTCGTTTCATACCTGACCACCAATACAATTTCTTCAAATCATTGTACATTTTAGTACTCCTAGGATGAACAGAAAAACAACCACTATGTGCCTCGTATAAAATTTTCTGAATCAACTCTGGATTTTTCGGTACACAGATTCTATCTCAGAACATTAAACAATCATCTGATCCGATTTGTTACTCTGAATCACTAGTTGACTCACATTGCACTCTTTTAGCTTGCAATTTACTATCACATTTCTTAGCTTAGCAAATTTGATAAAGAAATACTGATTTAGCTTTTAACTCAGCTAAAATCAAACCATCATCAAACAATGTCAATTGTGTATTCATTGCTCTCAGGGCAAAAAATTTCTACTTAAAGCATCTGCGACCACATTCGCCTTCCCTGGGTGATAATCAATCATCAACTCATAATCTTTTAGTAGCTCGAGCCATCTCCGTTGTCGCAAATTCAAATTTTTCTAAGTCACCATATATTTTAAGCTTTTATGATCAGTAAAGATATGGCATTTTTCACCGTACAAATGGTGACGCTATATTTTCAATGCAAAAACTATAGCGGCCAACTCTAAATCATGCATAGGATAGTTCTTTTCATGCGGCTTCAACTATTTGGAAGCATAAGCTATCACTTTTCCCTCTTGCATTAACACACAACCTAAACCATTCAGTGACGCGTCGCTATAAATCACAAATTCTTTACCCGATTCAGGTTGAACCAACACTGGTGCCTCAGTTAACAATACTTTCAATTGATCGAAACTTTGTTGACATTTCTTAGACCATTCAAACTTGACATCTTTCTGTAACAGTCTGGTCATCAGTGTAGCAATCATTGAAAACCTTTTAACAAAACATCGATAATAACCAGCCAATCCCAGAAAGCTTCTGAACTCAGATACATTTCTAGGTGGTTTCTAGTCAATAACTACAGAAATCTTGCTCCGATAAACTTGAATGCCATCCGCCGAGACTATATGTCCCAAAAATCCAATTTCCCGGAGCCAGAACTCACATTTGCTGAATTTAGCATAAAATTGCTTATCTCTCAAGGTCTGCAACACAATCCTCAAATGCTCAGCATGCTCAGACTCATCTCGTGAATAGATCAGAATGTCATCAATGAACACAACAACAAATCTATCTAAATATGATCTAAAGATTCGATTCATCAAATCCATGAAAATGGTAGGAGCGATGAGTTAGTCCAAAAGGCACAACAAGAAATTCATAGTGTCCGTACCTCATTCTAAACGCAGATTTTGGGCACATCCAGTCTTTAACTCATGAATCGATAATAACCGGATCTCAAATCGATATTTGAAAACACTATTGCACCTTTCAAGCGATCAAACAAGTCATCTATCCTCTGCAACGGTACTTATTCTTTTCGTAACCTTATTGGTGACGATAATCAATACACATTCTCACCGATCCATCTTTCTTCTTAACAAACAATACTGGCGCACCCCAAGGTGAAAAACTTAGTCGTGCAAAATCTCTATTTGTTAACTCTTGCAACTGAGCTTTCAACTCTGTCAAAGCCATTCTATACGGAGTTATAGATATTGGTGAAGTTCTCGGTACTAGTTCAATAGCAAACTCAACTTCTCTGACTGGTGGTAAACCCAGCAATTCTTCTGGAAATACATCCGGATATTCACAATCTATAGGCACTAATTCGATCTTCTTTTCAAACACTTTGGTATCTAAAACATATGATAAGTACGCGTCACAACCTTTCCTCATATATCTCTGGGCCGACATCGATGAAATCACTATTGGCAACCTATTCGACGTATCAAATTCAATCCGAAGAATTTCATTATTTTGACACTTCAATTCTATAATCTTTTGTCTACAGTTCACAACAGCATCATATAGAGTCAACCAATCTATACCTAGAATTACATCGAACTCATAAAATGGAAAAAACATCAAATCAGCTGGAAAATAGTAACCCCGAGCTATTAAAGGACAGTTCTTGCATACTTTATCAACTAGAACAAACTTGCCTAAGGGGTTTGATACTTTAATCACAAACTCAGTAGACTCGACAGGCAAACTCTTATTAGACACCAAATTCATATGTATATACGAATGAGTCAATCTAGGATCAATCAATGCAATAAAATTAGTGTCTTAAATAGAGATTGTACCCGTAATAACATCTAGGAATGACGCTTCTTGGCGAGCGCGAATAGCGTAGGCTCTAGCAGGTACTATAGCCTCAGATCTCACTGTAGAATCTCTCGTTGTACCACGATTACCACTTGCATTTCCCACATTTCTTGGCGACCTCCCTCGAGTAACTGTATTGCTCGATCTTACATTCTGAGATTTATCTTTTTCATTCAGGACAATCTCTGATAAAATGATCTCGTGAACCACAACTGTAACAAGCTCTATTATTATTTTTCACCCAACAATATCCAAAATGCCGTCTTCCACACTGTTGACACTCAGGCTTGATGTCTTTCACATTGCCAACACTCGATACCGATGTGGCTTAAGCTTTAGGGCTGATGTATTACTTTCTGTGACCTCTATTAGAAAATCCCACTGAAATGGTCGCCCGGTTAAAATAATCTCTTGATTTCTTTGACGAGGAATGATAAAGTTTACTCATCGATCTCTTCCTCGAATCTTTTGCCTCTAAATCAACCTTTCTCTTTTCTTTACTAAGTTCCTCGGCTTTGCAAGCTCTGTCGACCAAAACAACAAATTATTTCAATTTCAAAATTCCAACAAGAAGTTTAATGTCTGCGTTCAACCCATCAACGAACTGCTTGCACATGATTTCTTCAGTAGAAACATATTCCGGAGCATACTTGTTCAACCGTACAAATTCTCTTTCATACTCTGTCACAGTCATTCGACCCTATCTCAGTTCTAAAAATTCTTTATGCTTTTAAACAAGGAACCACTGACTTATATATTTCTTTTGGAGCTGAGTCTGAAAGAATTCCCAGGTCACCCGCTCTCTCTAATATTCTGAGACACCAATGTATTCCACCATTGATATGTTGTGTCTCTCAATAAGGAAATAGCACACTTCAAACATTCAACTGGCGTGCATGAAAGTTCATCGAATACTCGAATAGTGTTTTCAAGCTAAAATTAAGCTTTCTCTAGATCATCATCAATGATAGCTCTGAACTCTTCGACCCCGTCCTTACGAGTTTTATCAATTGACGGCTTATTCAGTCTTTAATATTACATATCTTGAGGAATTACGAGTACAGGTTGGGGATTAGGAGGGCGTGTAGGTTGTTGATCAGCCGGGTTAGTTCGGATAAACTGTGTGAACCATTCATTCATCATTTGGAAGAAGGCTTCTTTAGCCTCTCCTCTCTGACTGCTTGTTACGAGTCTAGAATCAGATGGCGCTGTCCCTTAAGTGGGAGCGGGCACATTACTCTCAACCTCATCAGCTATAGCTCGATTGGGATCCATTACTATATGAAATCACATTTTAAAATGTCAGGAGTCGTCACACTAACACAGTTTATATATGACACGTACAGCAAGAATCTCACACAAGCTACGTTAGTCCTAGAATCAACTAAATTGTAACTCTGATACCAATAAATGTAACACCCCTCACCTGTATTCAACGCCAAAATAGGGTTTCGGAGCATTACCAAACTTACAACACTTTTAAACATACATTTCATATACTATTTATCAATTCAAATACAATTCGATCATAATCAATCATAGTGTCCCTTAAACGAGCCTACGTGGCCTTAAACATGCATTGGGAGTGGTTCGGGACTAAATCAGAAACTCAAAAAATTTTCAACACTTAACAATTTTTTTCTCAAAATAGGGTACACACGCCCGTGTGGTCAGGCCGTGTGTCTCACAAGACCACCAGGCACGCCTGTGTCATTGGCCGTGTGGACATTCGAAATGGAAGCACATGGCCGTGTCCCAGCCCATGTCCTACCCGTGTCCAAACACATACTAACTTGGGTCACACGGCCAACCACACGCCCATGTATCTAGCCCGTGTGCCCTTCGAACTGGCCACACACGCCCGTCTACTAGGTCGTGTGCTAAGCCGTGTCAAACCTATAGGGTATACTGACTTATGCAACACGGCCAGGTAACACGCCCGTGTGCTAGGCCGCGTGCATGGCCGATCACATGTCCATGTGTGAGACCGTGTAGAGCATACTGACTTCATTTCAATTTCAACATTAGGGGACACACGGCTGTGTAACATGACAATGTGTGACACACGGCTCCCTCATTCCAATCGGGCGTGTATGCAGCGCGTATATCAGCGTATACACGCGTACACATGCACACGCTGCGTACAGCGCGAAGAAGCAACATCAGCGAGCTCAAAAAATAAGCTTAAAGGCATGTTAAACCTTCTTTTCGAGTGAAGAAGATGGCTCCATACGGGATACAACTAATGATACGTTATGGACAGACTCAATAAAATATCAAAAATTTTTTGTTTGTTTTTTCTTTTGCGCAAGCGCAAGGAAAGAAGGTACGTTACCCCTCCAAACCTCCCTCGGGGAGGTTGGAGGGGTAACGTTCCTTCTTAAAGCCTCCCCGAGGGAGGTTTGGAGGGGTAACGTACCTTCTTTCCTTGCGCTTGCGTAAAGGAAAATAACAAACAAAAAAATTACCTTCATACCTTCGCCCCGATGTCCTGTCTTAAGGTTCCCCCGAGCTACTTTATTAAAGCAGACTTTTGCTCATCGTCTGCGTCTTTAGTCGAAAGCTATTTCTTTTATGATTCCTTCATCACTTCTTGAAGACTTTATTTTTCATTCAATAGCCCTCTCCTATAAGAGAAGGAGGTTTCTTCACCCTACTGATGAGCCCTTCTTCAAGAGTGCCCTTTCCCCAGCCTCCAATCGTCTCAGAAGAGAAGATGGGTACACGAAAGTGACGAAGTTGCTTTGACTACAGAACCATGCCTGTCTGTTGGAGCGAATTGGATGATCGGGCCGAGGGCTGCCCCCTCTTCCCCTCACTCTCCTTTCCCTAATATGAACCTTGAGTAAGGCCATCATTGGGGCAAACGATGCAATAGCTTCGGTTAGAGCAAAGCCCAAAATGGCATAACCAAATAATTGTTTAGCCAATGATGGATTTCGCGCAGACACACGCTTGTGTCTCTGCCCCTGTGGACAAAAATAGGCTATTTGCCAAGCCAATTCGCCATCCAATCTTATGCACACCTATACCAAATTTAATAATACCAAAACATAACACTTAAAAGCATTTAAACAACCTCAATCAAACATCTTTCATTCCATCTCAATACCAACAACTAACATACTTAAAGTCTCATGATTTCCTCATTCAAATCATATCAACTTTACATGTTCAAATTAACTAATTAAACATTTTCCAAACATGCATCATCATACATCAATCCACAAGCACATAACTTCTCAATTATCAACCATTTGACATCTACAATACCAACTATAAATAACATTGCAAAACCTACCTCAATCTTATAATAAAAACCATATGCACACTTGTATATATACATAACTAGCTAGCCAAAATAAGCCAAGTCTCGTGGCTATATAGATACAAACCAAAACATGACCTTTCACAAGCCATCTCTAATGGAAAAACTCACTACCAAAATACACATCAAAATGACCATAATCTTATACATGCCATATGACCAAAATATAAGCTCAAAGTACCAAAGTGATGGTTGGATAGTGTGACGATGTCTCCGACGATTCTCAAATCTGAGCTAGCTTTGAATTCACTATAAAACACGGGAAAAATAAACAAAGTAAGCTATAAAGCTTAGTAAGCTCGTATGAAGTAAAATCAACAATTCGTAATACACAATTCATCCATTTGAACTAGTTAACATATAATTCATGATAACAAACAAACCTTCCTCATACTTACTCATATGCTTATATACAAATTCATAACTTATTCTTTTTAAAGCTCATACTTTCCATGTACATACTTGTACAAATTCATAACAAGTTCATACATATTCGGAATACTGTCGAATACTCAATATCTCGTACACTATGTGCCAATACATAGCTGAAGCTATCTCGACCTCGCACACTAAGTGCCACAAATAGCCGAAGCTATTTCTAATCGCACACTAAGTGCCATATATATCCGAATCATCATCAAACATGACTATAATCTCATATACACAATTTATGCAATATCAAAGCAATTAAAGCATAATTGTAACAATGCTTATTACATACGAACTTATCTCAGATGTGAAAACGGCGAATCTAGTCGATTAGTCGATAACTTTATCTTTTCCTCGATCCAAGTCTGTATTTCACTTTTCTTGATCTTAATAGCCAAGTGAAGTTGTCGAAATATCAAGCTTAAAAATGGTGTTTCTTTGCCCTAGGATTTTTAGTTAGAAGATGATAATGAAATAATTTGGTTTTGTTTTACCTATTTTAATTATTTACTAATTAAATTACTTATATAACCTTACTAATTAACCTTTAAAACATTTTATAACATGTCCATAAATGTCCACTCAATTTAATTATGGTCTAATTACAACATAAGGACCTCCAAATTAAGATTCCATAGCAATTAGATACCTTTAGCTAATGGAACTCCACTTTTACACTTTAAGCGATTTAGCCCTTTTTTATCAAATTGACCAATCAAACGATAAAACTTCTTAACGAAAATTTCACACAAACAAATTATCACGCTACAGACATTAAAATAATAATAAAATAATTATTTTGACTTCAGATTTGTGGTCCTAAAATAACTATTTTGATTTGACTAAAAACGAGCTGTTACACACTCAATGAGGGCAAAGCTTGGATCTAAAAATAACCAAAATTTGCTCAAGGTAAAGCTTGAACTTGGGACCTCTCACACACACCTAAAATACTTAACCACTAAAGCAGATACAAAATTGTGCGAATTTATAGAAAAAAAACAAATTATTCAGGGCATTACAGCAACGTCAACTCATATTTTTAAAATTGTTACAATTTGGTCCTAATTTGATCTCGAGTTAGCAATAGAGCTTTCGTAAGCTTGTATAAAACTCGAAAATGAACATGAAACATTTTATATACCTATTTAATTTATATTGGGATTTTTTATGTTATAAATTGAACTGTGAATTGATCGTAGTTGCTCTAATAACGAATAGGACACATTGTAACTCGAACCTAGTGATCAAGTCGGGTATAGGGTGTTACATAACCGAAGTAATACGTGGTATAACCAAATTAAAATGCAACTGACACGAACACATCTCAATATAACGAAACTTATGGTATGCCGACTATACTGAACTCTATTCAAGACTGTGCAATAGGGCATTCGTAATGATAATATCCGCAAGTTCTCATATGATTTATTTAAAATATATAACATTTTCATATCTTTTTCATTTCATTATCATGCATTAATATATCATATTTTCATGAAATCACATTTTCACATAGCATTCATTTAATTTTCATAATTTTCATCAAATTATAATATGAGTTCAATCACATATATTTTCACAACATCTCAACAAATCATCATATCACAAATATATATACCATTTATGAGACAAAATAACATTTACTATCTTATTCAAATTAATACTTAATAGGCTCATGAAAGCACAAATTGAAATAGGGCCACTCGTCTACAATATTCGCTTTTCCTTTTTCCCTCGACATCCCAGAGTTGTCTTTAGCTACATACGATAAATCTGATTATGGAAATGACATTAATTTCACATATAACACATTAAAATTATCAATTAAACATGAAATACAATTTATTCATTTAAGTCCCTCAAAATCCTAATGCCCAAAATTCTCATAACTTTGATTTTCTCAATCAAATCAAAATTTAACTTCACATTTATTCACTAGAGACCTCAATCTTTCAATTTATAGTGTTTACTTCCAGCATGTTTCATTCTTTACAATTTGGTCCTTAATGTCACATAATTAACCATATAGTTTAACTCAAGTTCAAGCTTGTATCAACAACTCCCGCCATGATTCTAACAAAATCTTAACTTAATTTAAATATAGTTCTTATCATACCATGAGTTCTAAGCCTTTGTTTCACCAAGTATTCAATCATGGAAATTTGGATAAAACTTAGCAATAGGAAAACTAACACTTGGGTTAACTAAATTAAGCTTAAGAGACCGTGAATTCATAAAAATTTTCAAAAGAAAAGTATGCTTACGTTGGTGGAATTATGACTGAATGTGAAGGAGAACCAAACCCTTTTTTTCTTTCTTTCTCAATTTTGGTTGAGAGAAGATGGTGAAGAAGATGTTTGAACACATCATTCTCTCTCCCACTAAAATACTATTTATACATGTAATTAAATTTTAATTAAACTTAATAAATCTAACATGGATGGACATGATTTATAATTATCAAACATAGCGGAAATGAATGGACGGGGTCATCCCAATCCACTACTCATGAAATAAGGGTGGGTAAGTAGCAATTTGGTCATTGATTTATTTGCTACATAAGGCTTTCTCCATTTCTTTAATCAAATATCAATTATGATCACACTATGCAATTTAGTCATTGTACTATAATTAACAACTTTTCAATTTAATTACTTAGTAATTCAATATTATAATTTCATACTTGATACGCAAATTCCTTGATAAATATTCTTATTAATTTAATTTATGAAATTCAACTTCAAAATCGTATTTTCTGACGCCGATCAAAGTTGGTAAAGGAAGCAACTAATGCAGTCGAACAACTTGCAAAGCTACTGTCAAAACGACCACAAGGACGTCTACCAAGTAACACGGAGATCAACCCAAAGGAGCAAATTCAAGCCATCTCAGCTAATGACAGTAAAGGGTTAGAGGAACCCATTCCAATACAAGAAAATAAGGTAGACGAAGGAAAGGTAGAGGTAACACAAGAAAAGCCAAAACTAGTAATCAAGGAGTACCAACCTCCATACCTTATCCCGAAGCGATAAAAAGAGATGATTCAGAAGAACAATTCTGTAAGTTTCTTTAACTCTTAAAGAAATTACATATTAACTTACCCCTTCTTGAAGCTCTTTTTCAGATGCCAGACTCGAGGAAATTTTTAAAACAGCTCTTGACTAACAAACGCAAATTAGATGAAGAGCACCACGTGGAATTAAACGCAACATGCTCAGTAATGTTACAGAATAGACTACCACGAAAGCTAAAAGATCGGGGGAGTTTTACAATTCCGTATTTAATTGGTAGTTTTGCTATTGATAACGCGTTAGCTGATTTAGGGGCAAGCATAAATGTCATGCCTTATACATTATTTAAACAACTAGGTCTAGGGAAGCCCAAACAAACTAGGATGAGTATACAATTAGCTAATAAAACTATTAGAATTCCTAAGGGCATTATCGAAGATGTTCTTGTCAAAATTGATAAATTTGTTTTCCCAGTAGATTTTGTTGTTTTAGATATGGATGATGATAATACAATCCCCTTAATTTTAGGAAGACCTTTTCTAGCAACTGCCATAACTAAAACTGATGTTGTCACAAGAGAACTCATACTTTGTGTAGGTGACGAATCAATTAGTCTTCAAGCTCTTGACTCGGCCAAGACAACAATCAATGAAGGTAAGAAAGTGAATACAGATGATAATCAAATTGTTCAATCTTTAACGCAAGAAACACCACAAAGGCACAACCCTGAGCCGACTCATATATCCCAAAGCGACAAAGAGGAATCACATAATGAACAAGACCTTAGGATCGACAATTTAGAAGAGCAGAGGACACAAGTCAAAAAAGAACTAGAACCGCACAAAAAAAACCAAAGAAACCACCAGAAGAGCTCGTAGGAACATCAAACCACTACAAAATAGGAAACTAGGTATTGTTAGACAAAGCAGATCCACACATCATCACAACAAACCTGAAGGCAAAGGGAGAAAACCCTCTTAAGGTACACAATATCTTCCCACACGAAATAGTAGAGGTAAGTAACCCAACATTCAACACTTTCGAGGTAAACACTTCTCGATGTCAACTTTGTCAAGAAAATGGAACTTTAAGCAAGAGGGAAGATATTCAAACCTTTAAACCGCCCTGATTCAAGTACAAGGAAAATTTTAACTTAAGACTATAAACGAGCATTTCTCGGGAGGCAACCCGAGCACTAACCCTACTTCTTTTTACATTTGTTTCTATTTTATTTTTTTTTCTTTCTCTTTCTCTTTATAGATTAACCAAAAGAGCATATTTCTAGGACACACGGCCTTACACATGGCCGTGTGCCGTGGTTGTGTGGACCATCAGAATCTCCATACTAACATAGCAGCGGTTGTGAATCAAATCCCAACCACTTTCGACGTCATGGATCCAACAACTCTCCCACGGGAACCAAAAAAATCGACACGGTCGTGCTCCAAGGCCGTATGAATCTACTGTCCTATCAAACACGGGAAACACACGCCCATGCCCCTTAACCATGCCAAAACACTGCCAATTTAGGAGCAGTGGCATTATGACAAACAGCAATGTCATACCAACACTGACTTATTGATCACAAGCATTGTACTTCCAAGCACGACCGTACGATGCAACCGTGCAAAGCAACACGCCCTAGATAAACGGGCGTGGGATAGCGTCAGAGGCTAAAATCTATTTAAACCTCACAACCCTTACCCCTCTCCCCATTTTCTTTTCTCATTCTTTCTTCCTTCTTTTTCTTACTTTCCTTAGAAAAGGTGTCCACGACTAGTGAGCTACACTAAAGCCATGCCACAGAAGCGTAAAAGGCCAACCATAGCTTCCTCGAAGGAGACCGATTCAAATAAGTTCATACCGGTAGCTTCAGCTATTCGATACGCCAAGGGTCTCAGAAACCTTTTCGTTTCTTGGTTTTAGGTTCTAAAGGCTATAAAGGAATCACGCCACTTCCACCATCACCAACACACCACAACCTTCAAAGTCAAACCCACTTCGCGAACCATCTGTCAATAAGGCCTTCTTAGTCCATCAGTATTCTCTTTTAATTTTAGTTTTCTTCTTAGTCTCATTCTCTTTCTTTTTTTTTTTGTCCTTAATTATATTAGTAGTATATTTTTAATGTTTCTCTAGATTTCTTGGCTATATATTCCCAGGCTACCCAATTTCTTCATCTTGCAAAATGATTCTCGATAGCCATCCCATCGAGCCCATGGAAAACACCATCACCACCACCAAAGACACCACCTTCGAAGTATCCGCCACCACCACGACCAATGCCAAATCCCGGAATCATCCAAAATTCAGGAAGTGATAATTTCTCCCATTCTCTTTTGATATTTTATAACTTTTATTATCTATCTTAGAACATTGAGGGCAATGTACATCTTAAGTGTGAGGGTAAAAGTACCTGACTTTTTGCATTATTCTCAAATCCTGAACTTTAGTCTTGTTCCTAAGTAAGTTTCTCATATTATTAACTAAGGTGAAATTTCTAATGATTTTTATTGATAAGCTCTTGAATAAGTCATTGATAATTGTGCATTGATGATTTATACGTGAAAGAAACTAGAGAATCAAGCATGATAAGTCTATTTTTTCAAAAATTAATAATTTCCTAGGTTGTTGAATTGAATTTGAATATTACCTTGAAGCTTGAAATTTACAGGATTGATGTTAAATACCCATAATTTTTTGTGAGATTTGAGCCTTATAGAGCATTTATTCTTTTTCATGCTCACTTTATTAATTATGAGTGTGTCAACACTGAATTGTTATTCTAGAACTTATCTTGATTATACATGTCGAAACCACATTAAATGATTTGATATACTAAGATGATAAAGGCACCTAGGTTTTAACTCATTCACTCCACTAAAAGACCTACCTTCACAAAGCAACCCCTAGTGAACCCCGTTGATCCTAACAACCTTTTTTTTTGATTTACCTGCTAAATTTTAAACCCAAAACCCTTTGTATTTGTTATCATCATTCTTTGTAACTACCCTTCTATCGAGAATTGATTTGATCAATTGCCGGGTTAGTTTAATTCAGTTGATTAAGTTCTTTCTTCATTATGTTTATATTTTAGTTTGTCCTAAAAAAAAAAACTCAACCAAAGTATATTCAAGCAATAGTATATGATTAAAAGAGCTTATGTGTTTAAATTCCAATTGTTGAAGAAGAACTCATATTATTAGTTTCAAAGTTTCAATCATTTACTTTCTAGTTCAGTGTTCTTAGTAGGAAATTTATCAGGTCAATCTCGGTGATTCAACCTTCTAATTCATCCTTTATCCACACCTTTAACCTAAGCCCTATTACAACATTGTCAAAGACCTTTTGATTTGTGTATCATCTCATATTACAGTGGTGGAGATTTGATTTTCAGGCAAGCCTATAGGATTAACTTTTTAGGTTCAACTTATGATTACTTTCTCTTGAACCTTAAACACTTCGAGTGCTTTGAGTGAATCTTTAGTGAGGATGTCGATCCTAGTTGGTTTTGAATTAGAGGTAATTATTTAGATAAGGGGAGACACCTATGTTTTTATGCCTCAAATTTATGACTTAGAATCGTTTGAATCTTTAAGAGTCTTTGAGTTAAATTATTCATGTATAAATTATCTATGAATTATGATAAGGCATTATTGATAGGAATTATGAATTATAGAAAGTTCATTTTAATTATAAGTTGAGAATTTTGCTTGAGGACAAGTAAAAGCTTAAGTGTGGGGTATTTGATGAACCATAAAAGTAACATATTTTAACCCGATATTTAGTATGCTTTTGGATGATTTAGCCCTTGATTTATGTAAAAAGGTGCTTTTATTCCTTTCTTTTCATGTTTATACTCAGGAAAGCACCCGAGGACGAAAAGAATGAGAAACAAGTTTAAAACGGGCCAATTTGGCCAAAAAGGAAATCAACATGGCCAGGACTTCAAGCAACACGGTCGTGTCTCGTCAAATTATGAGACACGGCCTGAATCCTGATCTATACGGCCGTGCCTAAAACAACAGAATTGAAACATGGCCCAACCATGACTTACACAGCGTGTGCCATGGCCGTGCCCTTGTTATGGGAGAAAGCAATTTCACTTGGATTTGGATACTTAGAGCCAAAGAAACACTTTCCAAAGCTTATTCAAACATCGAGTAGGAAGTAGACTTAAATTAGGACACTTAGGGACCAAGTAAAGGATTCTAAAAGTCTATATAAACACCCTAAGTGCATCCTGAAAAGGGGGTGGTGAGCTAGGCCAAGGAACCGAGCGAGGAAGATCACGTTTTGTGGGATCACTCGAATATAGCCAAGTGGATCCATCTCGAAGAGCCAGAATTCTACTCAAGACGGCGAATTTCTCCTTCGATTCCTTCAGGAGGTTTTAGGGATTTTCTATGTTTTGTTTTATCTTTTCTCTTGAGATGTTTTCTTTATTTGTTATGCACTAAACCCTCCAGATACCTGAAAGGGATGAAACCTAGATGAATTTTGTTATTAATTTCTAAATTATATGATAAATACTTAGTTTGTTCTTAATTAAGCATGCTTAATCCAAATCTGATGTGCTTAGGTGGAGGAGGAATAGACCCTGCTTAAGAGTAGATTGAGAATAATTAAGCGGAGTTGATCGCACGCATATAGGGTGACGAGATTTTACCGGATTAGGGTGAAACCTAATATGGGAATCCATAGATCGATTTACTGCTATTCTAAGGGGTTATTATAAGCGAACAAGAGTTCCACTAATTAACCTAGGGTTAGACATTATTCGCCTCGAGAGAGGGTTTAATATACGTTAGGGAGTCTTACGGATCAAACTAAGTAAATAAATCATATGGCTCAGTATTAAATAACAAGTGAAGTCTAGGTGGATTCTTCCTAAGGGTATTGTTGTGATCAATTGAGTTTTCTTAGAGTTATTTCCCTATTTGTTCTTTTTGTCTTTGTCTTTAGCTTAGAAATCGTTAAACTAGATTAAATCAACCAATCACTCCATATTTTAGGCTAAATAATAAAAAGAAAGTAAGAATTAGTACTTTTGGTTCCTTTAGGTTTGATAATCTGGTCTTGCCTAAGCTATACTACTGTTCGATAGGTACACTTGCCTTTAATCGTTGTCAGAGTTAGTCTCAAGGTTCGATCTCATTCATAATAAATTTTAAAGCTCTGATTTCAGCGATCATAATTCTAACAATCTCTACCTTGACACGAATTCTCAATAAACAAGTTCTTCATCGTGAACTCTCAACGAACAAGTTCTCCACCTCTTCCATAAAACCCCTTAAGGGACTTGGTTATAGGAAGTGATTTAGTCATCATACCTGCAGGATTTTCATGAGTACTAATTTTGCTCATAACAATATCACCACGAACAATAATATCACAAACAAAATGATACCGAACATCAATGTGTTTTGTTCTCTCATGAAACATTTGATCTTTTGTAAGGAAGATGGCACTCTAACTTTCACAAAGTAATGTGCTGATTTGAAGGTCTTCATTGAGCTCACTAAAAAGTCCCTTCAACCAAATAGCTTCTTTACAAGCCTCAGTAATCACCATGTACTCAGCTTCAATGATAGACAAAGCGACTGTAGTTTGCAAAGTAGCTTTTCAACTGATTGCACAACCTCCAATTGTAAAGACATAACCAGTGAGAGGTCTTCTTCTACCAAGGTCTCCAGCAAAATCAGCATCAACATACCCAATAGCTCCATTTCTAGTTCTTCCAAACTGTAAGCAAACATCATTAGTCCTCGTAAGTATCTTAAAAATCCACTGAACTACTTTCCAATGTTTTTTACCAAGATTCGCCATGTATCTGTTAACTGCACTGACTGCATATGATAAATCTAGACGTGAACAAACCATAGCATACATGAGAGATTCCACTGCACTAGAGTATGGAACATGTGACATGTACTCAATCTCATCATCTGATTGTAGAGTTAAAGCCGATGAAAGTCTGAAATAGGCTGCCAAAAAGAGTAATAACAGGCTTAGCACTCTACATATTGAACCTGCAAAGAACTTTTTCAATGTACTCCTTCTGACTTAGGTACAATTTACTTGTTTTTCTATCTCTGAGAATCTACATACCAAGTATCTTCTTTGCTAGTCCCAAATCTTTCATCTCAAATTCTTCACTTAGTTGGGAATTAACCTTTCTTATCTCTCCTTTATCTTTTGCTGCAATCAACATGTCATCAACATAAAGAAGTAGATACACAAAAGAACCATCACTTTTTTTCTTAAAGTAAACACAGCTGTCAAAACTACTTCTTTTAAAATCATGAGAAGTCATAAAGGAGTCAAACCTCTTGTACCACTGTCTTGGTGACTGTTTCAAACCGTAAAGGGACTTTTTTAGCAAGCAAACATAGTCCTCTTTTTTTGAGACTATAAAATCCTTTGGTTGTTGCATGTAAGTATCTTCCTCAAGTTCTCTATGCAAAAATGCAGTTTTTACATCTAACTGCTCAAGCTCCAAATCATGCATGGCCACAATACCAAGCAAAGTTTGAATCGAACTATGCTTCACAACTGGGGAGAACACATCTGTGAAGTCCACTCCTTGAATTTGACTGTAACCTTTTGTAACAAGCCTTGCTTTATATCTGGGTTCTTCAACTCCTAGAGTCCCTTCTTTCTTTTTAAACACCCGTTTATAGCAAAAACCTTTTTACCTTTAGGAAGTTTCACAAGATCCAATGTTCAATTTTTATGGAATGATTCAATCTCCTCTTGCATAGCAAACATCTACTTTTCTGAGTCTTCACATCTAACCGCCTCAGAATAATTAGATGGCTGTTGGTTTGCATCTATATCTTCGGCCACATTTAAAGCATAAGCAACTAGATTAGCCTCAGCATACTTTTTGGAGGTTTAATTTCTCTTCTAGTTCTATTTTTGGCGATAGAGTATTGTGGTGAAGAAGCAACTCTATTCTCTATTTTTGTACTAACTTTAGGAGTTGAATCTGTATTAATCTGATGCTCCACCTACTTTTGATTTTCTTTATTGCAAGATTCTTTAAGAGATAAGTTAGGAAACATAGCAGTTTCATCAAAAACAACATCTCTACTAATCACAACTTTTCTATTTTCAGGACACCATAACTTATACCCTTTTATACCAGCTTTATAACCAAGAAAAACACATTTAATGGATCTCGGTTCCAATTTTCCATTATCAACATGAGCATATGCAGGACACCAAAGATCTTTAAATCAGAATAATTAGCAGGATTACCAGACCATACCTCTTGTAAAGTCTTTTTCTCAATGGAAATGGATGGAGATCGGTTGATAAAAAATATGCGATGAGGCTGCTTATTTAAAACGACTTTGGTAAGTTGGCATTTGACAACATACATCGAACATTCTCCATGATCTTTCTGTTCATTCGTTCTGCAACTTCGTTTTGCTGTGGAGTATGACGAGCTGTCAAGTGTCTCACGATCCCTTCTGACTTGCATAGTTTATTAAACTCATCAGAACAAAACTCTAAGCTATTGTCTATGCAAAGGTATTTTATTTTTTTCCCGTTTGTTTTTCAATCATAGTTTTCCAAGACTTAAATGCGAAAAACACATCGCTTTACCTTGGAGAAGAATGCCCAAACTTTTACGAAAAATCATCAATAAAAGTTAGCATATAATTAGCTCCACCTCTTGAAGGCACTCTTAATGGCCCCCACAGATCAGAATGAATATACTCCAACGTTCCCTTCATGTTATGATTCCTCTAGTGAATCGAACTCTCTTTACATCCCAAAGCGCGGTGCTCATGAACTTCGGTTTATAAATTCTTTTCCCATCAAGAAGTCCTCTTTTGCTCAATTCATGCCATTCTCACTCATTGCCCGCATATGCCAAAGTTTAGTAATATCATCATCTAACACTCACATCACCTAAGGCGCAAAACATATATGCCAAAGTTTAGAATAAAACGGAGTAATATCATCATCTAACAAGGAAGAGGTCTCAAAGTTTTGAAAAATCGGGTTGCATCACCAATGAGGAAGGGCTAGCACCCTCACGCCCAAAATTGGTACCAAAATGATTAATTAGTGTCTTAATGTCGAAAAAAATCGCAACCCAACACGTTAGAGCACTATTCTCCAAATCAACATTGCCTTATTTAAAAATTTTGAACAAAATAAAGTGGTTTTTGTAAAATGTTCTTTGATCTTATAATGTTTAAGCTAAAAATAAGTGCAGTATTCGGGCTAAAAATCGAGATTTCTTTGTTCGAAAGATCTAAACATCACATCCAAAGACGTTAGGACATGATGTTTTAATCTTCGTAATCAAAGTCGTCCGTGTTTTATGGAGTTAGGTCAAGTATTTAGTGAAACGGAAAATTGCGACCGACATGTTAGGCGCTATTTTACGAATTTCTAAATACAAAACATTGCCTTTATTTTTTAAAAAAAACTTTTAAATGAAACGCGATAATTTCACGAAATGTATTTGTTTGATGATGTAGCACAAGGTTAAGAAAACAAATATGGACTCAAACAACAAATATGGACTCAAACACAAGAAATATAAAATACTACTACTACTAATGATAACAATGACAATAATAATAAATAAACTAATAATAGTAATAATAGTAATAATAGTAGAAAAAATAAAATGATAACACATACAATCATAATAATAGATGATAATAATAGCAAACCAAAAAATAGTGGGAATAATAAAAATAACAAATAGTAATAATAATATAATAATAATAGCAATATAGCAAAATGGTAGAGAATAAAAATAATATTAGAACAATGACAATGAAAATATAAATAATACTAATGATGATATATAATGCATAAATAATAATGTGAAATAAAACGAAAGATAAAATGATAATAGTAATAGTCATTAATAAATAATGTAATATATATGCAAAAGAATAAGCAAATATATATTATAATAATGGTGATAGTAGAAAATAATAGTAATAATAAAGTTATATTAATAGTAGAAAATAATATGCAAAATAATAATAAAAGCGAAACATAAAATAACAAATAAAAGTAAAATGATGGTTGTGGCAAAAAAAATAATGATAATAATAATAATGAAGATAATAATAATAATAAAAGTAAAATGTGTTAATAAAATTAGATAATAATATGTTAATAATATAATAGTAATAACAATAGCAATAATAAAATAAAATAATAATGATGATAATTATATGGTAACTAAACAATAATAGAAATAATAACAATAATAATATAATGATACAAATACTAAATAATAATAATAATAGTAGCAATTATAGTAGTGATAAAATGAAATAATAGTAAAAAGGTAAATAAATACGTATTAATAGAAATAAAAATGATACTAGAAGTGAAATAAAATAATAAAATAACAATAGTAAGGAAATGACCAAAAATGAATAAAACGGAATACTTGGGGTAAATTTGAAAGAAAATAAAGAGGGAAGGACTAAACCGCATGCAAAAATAACCAAGAGGGACTAAAATGGTCAATATCCCCAAGATCCCCCACGCGCATATCCAGTTGGCAGCTTTAGGGACCAAATCAAAAACAAAATAAAATCTGAGGGTCAAATTTAAAAGAACCAACAAGTCAGAAATCAGGGCCTAATCAAACGGAGCAGCGAAAGGGAGGGATCATTCGCGCAAATATCCCTTTTTAGGGATATGCGCAACATCTCCTGCACCAAACGGCGCCGTTTTGTCTGATATAAAAAGCCTCTTTATTTTTTTTCAGAAATCAGATTTCAGAACCCTAAGGTTCTCTCAAAACGCAGCAGCCAACATGTTTTCTCTTCTCCGCCTTTTTTCATTTCGACGATTGGGTTTCCTCCATCACCGTCATGTCATCCTTGTAATCGGTGGCCAATCCAAGACGCGAAGAGGGGTTTAGCCCGTTCAAGTGAACCCTTGGATCTTTGTGGGCACCAGGTCAAGGCCCTCAACCCTTTTTTCGAGTCTAATCCCGACGACGTGCGAGACCTCCGATTGACGTTGGACGGATTCGAGTAAGGTTCTTTCCTCTTTCTTTTTCGATTTTGTTTTCAAAGATTCAAGTAATAAAATAAAATAAAACCAAAAATAAATAATAATAGGAATAAAGAGAAAACGAAACCTTGATCTTTTGTTCGCTTTTTTACTTTGCTTTGTATTGTCAAATTTTGTTTAAATCGACCCTTTTTTGTACATTCGATTCCGGATGGGTTCGTATCCTTTCGTTGTGATGATATTTCGTTCTCTTTTCTTCTTTTTTTTTTTTGAAAAATCCCCCCTTTATATCATCTATTTTTCATGGCTTTATAGACGAAAGAAAATTACATTGTTTATTATGCCTCTGTTTGCTTTTGTTGTTTCATTATCGTTGTTGGCGTGTTTCTTGTCCTTGCTTCATCTTGTTTGCGGTGCAGTGGAGCGGTCAGGCGGTCGATGGCGGTGGAGCGATTGAAGGGTCATGTTGGTCGACCTCGATGGCGGTGGCTAGTCAGAGGCATCAGAGGCGGCAACACTTGGGGTTAAGGGAAAATAAGGGTTAGGCTTCTTTCTGATTTGGGTTTCTTTCTGATTTGGGTTGGTCCAAATTGGGCCTTTGCTGGGTTGGGTTTTTTTTATTGTTGGGCCCCGGTGAAATGGGTCTATACAGCTGCCCCTCTTTGCTCATTGTCGTGTAATGGCAATAGAGCAAAGACATAAGAAAGACCCATTTTGCCCGGTCTCAGTGGGCCTTAACTTCTTTTGGTGCTCTTTTCTTCAGGTAGCCCCATTCAGTCCACCGCATCTGGTCGTTTCAATCCTATTCCCCTGTTGTTTTGGTGAGATAGGATTTGTAGCTCTAATTTATTCTGTTGCGCCTTATATCTTCGACCTGATCCTGCAATTCGCTCCTGTAACATCAGGATTGCTAGACTTGTTATCTTCGATCTGCTCTTGCAGATTCAGGAATGTCAAAACTACTATTTTCAATCTGATCCTTGCAAACTCAATGACCACCAGACTAATCTCTTTGATTTACTTCTTGCTCCACGAGAACTTCGAGGAAATAAGAATTCAGGGAGAAGAGATTCGTAGTCTCTATCTTCTCTACTGAAACTTCAAAGAAATAAGGGCTTATCGTCATTGTTAACTCAGGGAGACGGGATTTGCAATCTCAACCTACTCCACGGGAACTTCGAGGAAATAAGAATTCAGGGAGAAAAGATTTGTAATCTCCATCTTCTCTACTGAAACTTCAGAGAATTAAGGATGTAACCTCATTGTTAACTCGTGGAGACGGATTTGTAATCTTAACCTACTCCACGGAAACTTCGAGGAAACAAGAATTGTGGAGAAGAGATTTGTAATTCCATCTTCTCTTCTTGAAACTTCAAAGGAATAATGATTGATCCTCATTGTTAACTCAGGGAGATGGGATTTGTAATCTCAACCTACTCTACGGGAACTTCGAGGAAATAATAATCCAGGGAGAAGAGATTTGCAATCTCCATCTTCTCTTACTGAAACTTCAAAGGAATATGATTGATCCTCATTGTTAACTCAGGAAGACGGGATTTGTAATCTCAACCTACTCCACGGGAACTTCGAGGAAATGAAAATTCAGAACTTTTCAATTTGCTTCCTTACTATCTTCAGGAAGACTTCAATCTTCAACCTGCCCCACTACCATCTTGAGGGAACAAAATCTAAACTTTCTAATGTGCTTCCTTACTATATTCAGGAAGACTTCAATCTTCAGTCTGCTCCACTATCATCTCTAGGGAACAAAATATGAACTTTCCAATTCGCTTCCTTACTATCTTCAGGAAGACTTCAATCTTCAGTCTGCCCCACTACCATCTTGAGGGAACGAAATCTGAACTTTTCAATTTGCTTCCTTACTATCTTCAGGAAGACTTCAATCTTCAGTCTGCCCCACTACCATCTTGAGGGAGCGAAATCTAAACTTTCCAATGTGCTTCCTTACTATATTCAGGAAGACTTCAATCTTCAGTCTGCTCTACTACCATCTCGAGGGATGAGGTCTTTGGTCTTCAGCCTATTCCACTACTAGTTAAAGTAATAGGAGTAAAGCTTAACCATGCTTTTTACTGGTTAGGGAGCCAAGATTTGCCTTCGGTCTTGCCCCACTATTGGTCGTAGGCACTGGACCTACAATTCTTGACCTATTCCACTGTAGGTGTGTGGCAATAGGATGGTGGCCCAAATCATGTTCCCTACTGGTTAGGGAGCCAAGATTCGCCTTCGATCTTGCCCCACTACTGGTTAGGGTGACAAGATCTACAATTTTTGACCCATTCCACTGCTGGTCAGTGGCAATAGGACGGTCTTCAACCTATTTCACCGCTGGTCGATGGCAATATGACGGTATTTCACCTATTCCACTGCTGGTCAGTGGCAATAGGGTAATCTTTAACTTATTCCACTGCTGGTCGGTGGCAATAAGATAATCTTCAACCTATTCCACCGCTGGTCGATGGCAATAGGACAATCTTTAACCTATTCCACCGCTGGTCGATGGTAATAGGGCAATCTTCAATAGTGTTGATACACCGTCCTCTGGGGACATATCCTGTAGACTCGATTTTATATACTTGTGTTTACGCCAAATGGCGCGGATGCTATGGTCGGAATGACTCAAATGCTCCTAACTACGTGTGATATGGATAACATTTACATGAATGCAGAATGTTATGAGAATGATCTTTTTACAATGATCAGGATGCAATGAGTCGAATGCTCCTAACTAAACGTGCTTTGAAAAGGAAATGATCCCTTTTAAATGCTTGGGGTCATTATTGCTCGTAGTTCACTAAGGTTCTATCATCGATGCGTTATCATGCTTTCTCGTTCACTAGTATCTTTGATAGAAAGCCCAAAACAATGATCATATTCTCGCTTCAACAAGCTTGCCCATTGTAATTTCGTGGTCCCTTCCATTGTACCTTCGAGACATAAAGTTTGCATCTCTCTTTGCAACTCTAGGAGAATAACATTTGGTTTTTTTTCATCCATCCTGCTGTATTTCGAGGTATAGGATCAATTTGATCTGTTACACTATTCACCGGTGTAATGACCGGATGTAGGCCTCGATATGTGCATGAATCTGAGTATCATTTTCTTTTCTCGAGAATGATCCCTTTGCCTTTGTTGGGTTGACATTGCTCGTTATCTGTCGAGGTCGTATCACCGAGCGAAATGTATTGTCATTTCGCTCAACCAATAAAAGGTCCAAAGAGATAATCATCTTTCTCCAATATTTTCAAACCTTGAATGAGTGAGTTCTAAACAATAGTCCTGCTTTGTGTCCTTGTATTATTCAAGCTTCGAGTAATATGCAAAACTCCTTTTATGAAAGTATTATTAGTCCACTAATCGTTATTTCAATGCAAAATGCTTGAAAAAGATTGTAACAATGGACAAAAAGGAAATTGATTGGGAGCATAGCTCAAAACAAACAAATTAATCAATGCTAGCAAAGGTAATTAAGAAGGAATTTTATCGGTGGCTTTTTGAAAGGAATAAAATAACCACAAGTAACAAAAATGGGTAAAATAGAAACTAAGTGCCCCAGATATCGCAGCTTGAGCTTCTCTGCTCCAACTTCGAGGACCATTTTGAGCTTAATATGTGTTTAAGGGATCCGAGTATTTTGTCGATGCCCCAAGATGTAACATACTTCTTGAGCGTAGCAAGACTACTTTATGCCCTACTCTCGATCAAAATTTTGAGTGCCTTCTCGGTTTTCAACTCAAATACCCTTTGGTCTCAAAGCGCCTTTGCATGGTTTTCGCCTTGGCCTCTCCTTTTTTTTTTTCCTTTTTCGTGTTTTTTGTTTTGTGTTTTTTTGGAAAACTTTTTATTAAATCTGAACTCACCGGATTAAGGTGTCCTTGCCATCCATCTTGGTTAACACCCATTTTCCTAGAACAGCCTTCTTTGTTTGTATAAGGCATTTACTTTTCTTTGGAGTTCTTTTGGATAAGAATCTCTCTTAATGCTAGGTCATCTTCCGAAAATCTCTTGAGCGAACCTTTTGTCAAGCCCGTATCTATTTTGGTATATTTGACCTCTGAATACTTTCAATCAAGCTTCTTGGAGGCATTCGCTTTATCTATTTCAATCCAAGTTTGGGAAAAGGAATCTTATCTCCCAACAATTGTTTCCCTTTCATAAATCAATGGGAAAGATGCCACGGCAAAGGTCTTGGCCTACGTTCAAAGAACCAAAAGGGTAAATGGCAACTTCTCTATACCAACCTTTACAAGTCTCAAACCATTTTCAAAAATCTTGAATGGTTTTTTTTGACAAACTTTGTAATTTTGGCGTATGAAACGATCTTCACCCTCTCAGTGAGGTAACCAACGACCATGAATATGAATCGGTGTTGGCTAAAAGCTTTTGAGGAGACTGGCTTGTTAACATCCATGCTTCATATATAGGGAAAATAGAGAAGGCACAGTCTTCCTCGATTTGGTATTTTATAGCATAACAGGTGCAATTTCCCTTTCTTGGTGAACCAATAGCCCGAGCCTCTTGATTAGCTAGGCTGTTGTACAACATGGATTCTTTAAACCCCAACTTTAACAGCATACCCATGTTTTAGTAGTTTGGCATACCTCGATATGATCGTGCGAAAACCTCTTGAATTTCCAAAAATAACTCAACGATGCCTTGCCTTATTCCTACGAGGAGCTATGCTTCCATCTTCATCTCCTTTGTTAGTTCATAGCGTCATTGACACTTCACAAGGTAGGATCTACCATTGGGAAGTAAGTCGCAATCTTTGTCATCTTCAAAGCCCTTAGATCCCTCTAGCTACATATCTCACTAAAAGGAGTCAAACAGCGTCGCTCATGTCATTAATATCTGGGGCCCATTGGGCAAAAATCCAAAGAATAAATGATCTTAAGGATGATTATTCGTATGATATGGTCATGAGTGAAAAATATTCAAGATGAAATGTAAAGAATGAAAATATTTACTTGGAAAGATGCATTTTATTGAAATAAAAATTCTGGACACAAGCCTACTTCTCAAAAGAAATCTTATTGCTTCCAGGCTTGAAGCAACAAGTGTGTTTTACACATTACTCTAGATTAGCTTTAAAAATACATGTTTCTTCCATGTCCCATTGTTCAAAACACTTTCGAGTACATAAAGGCGGATGTTCGAAAACTTTTATTCCTCGATTCTCTTCGGGTATACCATTTCTCCATCATCGAACTTCACAATGCCCATGTTGATGAGATTTTCCACCAATTTCTTGAAAGTAAGGCAATTTTCTATCGAATGGCCTGTGATCCCCGCGTGGTACTCACACTGAGTGTTTGGGTCATACCATTTTGGGTATGGAGGTTGCATCGGTTTTGGATATTGGGGGGACACTACGTGTGCATCAAATAAACTTTGATACAACTCCTTATACGTCATAGGGATTGACGTAAATTGGAGTTTTTCAATGTTTTTCCTTGTACGGGATTCTTTCCTTGACGAACCTTGATACTCAGTAGTCACCGTTTTTGGCTGGTTAACGGTAATTGACTTTGAGTCCCCCATGTTTGTATTATTCACCTCGTCATCCCTTTTTCTAGGAGCAGGCCTTCTAGTGGTTTCCCCTGCTTCAATCTTGCCGCATCTGA